>CM022298.1:519240377-519855214 GCA_011799875.1 Thinopyrum elongatum
AGAATCACACCAACTATATCAAGACTCTTCTTGACTATATATCATACTTTGGATCCACCCATTCATATCAAAACTCTTCTTGATTAGCCATAATATAATTTTTATGGGTTTCTTACAACTTTTATAACATCCAATTATATCAAGACATTTCTTGATTCAGACAGTATTGAAAACATCCAATGTTTTTCAAAATGCATATTTCTATCGTTATAGTTCAATAATATTGTTCACAAATAATTTTAATAACTATTATCATAGCCCAATTATATCAAAGAAGTTGGTATTCATATATTCTCAATAATGAACTTTTAACTTCATTTTCTCAAAATAATACATTTATTCTTTTGAGATCCTTGACATCTGTTACTAACACTTAGTAAAACTTTTGGCCCTTTCATATATCATAACTTTCAAGATGAATTTATTTCATCTACCCATGCTTATCAATTGATTCTCATAAGCATCTAGTTATAAGAAATTGAGAGAAATAATTTCTCCATTTAAACCTTTTAAACCTTTGTCAAAATATATAACCTTTTACTCAATCAGACATATTGATCTATCTTTATATATTCTTTTATGCCCAATATTTTGCCTTGCTATTTGATGAAACATGTTTCAAAACCATTTTGTTTTGTTCTAAGAAGTTTTTATATTATTTCTGTTCCATAATATGTCATATACATATGAGATCATAAACACTATATAGCTCCCAGTGAGTTATATATATATACAAAGTACTATTATCATTTTGACAGGATCAAAAATCTCAATACCAGCTCACTTGTTGTAATCTTCAAAAACTCTTTTGAAGTTTGCACTTTTATCCAGTGTCCTGAGGATTTTAAAACTTTTCTAGTTGTATCATTCATACATCCGTTCCTTTTAGGAAACTTGTTTTAATATCCATTTTCTTCAAAACTCTTGGAAGTATCAACCAAGTTCTAAACTTGTTTATTATTTATGAAAATTACAATTAAGTTCTAAACTTAATTGTATATGAATTTTCATTCCGGTGTGCATGGTTATGAGCCATTCCTTTGAGTTGGGCGCCGCCATTGCTTCCTTGTAGTGTGTTAGTTCATCTTCTTTCCAATATGAATGCTAGTTCATCTTCTTTCCAAGATGAATATCTCATCGTAAAATTTCAAAAATTTCAACAATATTCCTGATTTGTATAATTCTATTTACAAGCTTTAGAATTTCTACATCCAATGTAATAATTTACAGTTTATTTTGCAGACAGTCTATCAGAACAACTTCCAGTTTGTTAATTCTATTATTACCGTCAGAGATTCAATAATCCTTTCTAAGCTGTAATGTCCTCCCACTTATTTCTTTGACAAGAAAATCCTTTCTTGAAAAAGTTTTCATCTGTGTCAAACACTTTGCCTTTTGAACATTTCAATGGAAGGAACCCAAATCATGTTCTTGAGATATCCTACAATTCAACATTTATCTGGTTTATAATCTCCATAACTCATATGGTTTTATTAACCAGACTAAGATGCGGTGCTCTGTTTAGTATATATCTTGATGTTTCAATTATACCCCAAAATTTTATAAAAGCATATCGGTAATAAAATAATTCCACAATTATTCGAGTGTTTTTGGTAAACTTATGACTTAGTTAATTTTCTTCAATTTTGAAGAATCAATTTATCTTTTGTCATAATGATCTTTATCTTCATTACAAAATATTTGAACTCTTCAAATACATTCTGAAATTCCTTTGAACTATTCAAAATATTTTAGATTTTAATTTTAAGTAAATCATATTTACCTAATCTTTAATGAAGCATAATTATCCACCGTGCCCTGGCTTATTCATCGGATTTCATACATCACTATGTATTTTGTTATTTGATTTCTCAATTAAGGGAATTCAATACTTCATCTATATGAAGATTATTTCCCGATATAACCAAGCAGTGACACATTTAAGTGGATCTCATTAGTCTTATCAAGACGTTTAGCACTAATGTTATAAAATTTTCAAATCAAGATTCATGAATAAACCGTCAAAATCTAAGGTAAATCCAAACATATTCTTATAACCACTTTAACAACTATTGTTCAAAACTTTATAAGAATATCAGTCGCATAATCCAAAACATAATGTCTTACACAACTCTGAAATGTAATAACTATTATTCGATCCTAAGATAAATCTTGAAGATAAACTAAAGCCGTGATTCTATCGGTCTTGAGTAGCGATCCCATCACCATCCTTGACTAGCATCATGTCTTTATTTCTTCTCAATTTGTGAGCTTTCTGTAGTCCCTGCATCAGATTGCAAACAAGAGCAATCGATCAGTATCAAATACTTGTGACTTACAGAAACAAGAGAAGTAACATTAATTTTTTGTATAATTTTTATACCTTTACGAAAGAACCATTCTTCTTATTCGCCAAATATTTCTTGCAGTTCCACTTCCAGTGACCCTTCTGTTTGCAGTAGAAACATTCAGTCTCCTTAGAGGCTCCGCCCTTGTTCTTCTTCTGAGAGACGGTCTTACCGGCACCAGTAGATTTCTTCTTGGACCTGCCCTTCTTTTTGAAACTGGTGGTCTTGTTGACCATCAATACTTCTTTGTTCTTGCATTCCAGCTTCCGCAGTTTTGAGCGTAGCAAACAACTCGTTTGCACTTTTCTCCACCCCATTCATGTTGTAATTCATGATAAAACCATCATAAGATGGGGGGAGTGAAGCAAGCACAATTTCTGTACTGAGTGTTGGTGAAATTCCAAATTCCAGTGAAGCAAGTTGATAACCCACAAGTATAGGGGATCACAACAGCTTTGGAGGGTAGAGTATCCAACCCAAATTTATTGATTCGACACAAGGGGAGCCAAAGAATATTTGCAAGTATTAGCAATTGAGTTGTCAATTCACCACACCTGGAGAACTATAAATCTGCAGCAGAGTGATCAGTAGCACAATAATATGATAGTTTGATAATAGTGGTAACGATCGCAACAGTAATGATAACAGTAACAGTAGCAGTTTATAGTGATTGTGACAGCAGCAGCAACATTGTAACTTAGCAAAGATCAATATGTGAAAAGCTCGTAGGCATTGGATCAGTGATGGATAATTATGTTGGATGACATTCATCATCTAACAATTATAACCTAGGACGACACAGAACTAGCTCCAATTCGTCAATGTAATGTAGGCATGTATTCCGTATATAGTCATACATGCTTATAATAAGAACTTGCATGACATCTTTTGTCCTACCCTCCCGTGGCAGCGGGGTCCATAAGGAAACTAAGGGATATTAAGGCCTCCTTTTAATAGAGAACCGGTACAAAGTATTAACACATGGTGAATACATGGACTCCTCAAACTACGGTAATCACTGGAGAGAATCCCAATTATTGTCACCTTGGGGTATGCGGATCATAACACATTTAGGTGCATATAACTTGCATGGTAGGATCAAGAACACAAATATATTCGTGAAAACATAAAGGGTTCAGATCTGAAATCATGGCACTCGGGCCCTAGTGACAAGCATGAAGCATAGCCAAGTCATAGCAACATCAATCTCAGAACATAGTGGATACTAGGGATCAAGCCCTAACAAAACTAACTCGATTACATGATAAATCTCATCCAACCCATCACCGTCCAGCAAGCCTACGAAGGAATTACTCACACCCGGTGGTGAGCATCATGAAATTGGTGATGAAGAAGGGTTGGTGATGACGATGGCGATGAATCCCCCTCTTCGGAGCCCAAAATGGACTCCAGATCTGTCCTCCCGATGAAGAACAGGAGGTTGCGGTGGCTCCATATCATAAAACGCGATGATTCCTTTATTCTAATTTTTTCTGGATGAATAGGTACTTATGGAGTTGGAGATAGGGTTGCGGGAGCTGCCAAGGGCCCATAAGCCTGCCCGGCGTGCCCTGGGGGGTGGCGCGCCCCTGGTCTTGTGGCACCCTGGTGGCCCCCTCTGGTATTTATCTCCACCAATATTTTTTATTAATTCTGAAATAATTCTCCGTAAATTTTCAGCTCCATCCGAGAACTTTTATTTCTGCACAAAAATAACACCATGGCAATTCTGCTGAAAACAGCGCCAGTCCGGGTTAGTTCCATTCAAATCATGCAAATTAGAGTCCAAAACAAGAGCAAAAGTGTTTGGAAAAGTAGATACGATGGAGACGTATCAACTCCCCCAAACTTAACTCATTGCTTGTCCTCAAGCAATTCAGTTGACAAACTGAAAGTGAAAAAGAAAAACTTTTACGAACTCTTTTGTTCTTGTATCTATATATATGCTTAAATAATACCCAGGTTTTCAGCAAAGATTATAACTAATTATGCAAATGATAACTCTTAGAAATTATATTCACTCATATCAATAGCATAATCAACTAGCGAGCAATAATAAAATATCTCCAATGCCAGCACTTTGTCAAAACAATCATGATATAACATGACAACATGGTATCTCGCTAGCCCTTTCTTAGACCACAAAACATAAATGCAGAGCACCTCCAAAGTTCAAGCAGCGACTAAACATTGTAATTCATGGTAGAAGAGACCCAATCATGATGGATACAATATTAACTAGACACAATGCATGGGAATGACAATAGTGCTCTCAGGACTGGTGCTTGTTTGAGAAGGTGATGACTCAACAATAAAAGTAAAATAACATAAAAGTAAATAGATAGGCCCTTCGCAGAGGGAAGCAGGGATTTGCAGAGGTGCCAGAGCTCGAAGCTTAAAACAGAGATAAATATAATTTTGGGAGGTATGCCTTTCCTGTCAACGTCACAACCGAGTGTTTTCAATATCTTCCATGCTAAAAAAATTAGCGGTGGTTCCCAAGCGGTAAAGTAAAGTTTACTCCCCCTCCACCAACAAACACAAGCCATGGCTAGCCGAATCCTCGGGTGCCCTCCATACCAACAACTTTTCGGGGGAGTTTGTTTATTATTTTCAATTTTAAACATGGGACTGGGCATCCTGATTACCAGCCCCTCTCTTGCAAGGACAAGTGCGTAAACACCCATCATGAGAATAACCCGCTTAGCATGGAAGATACAGACCACCCCCCGTCGCTTCATGAGCGGTACGGGCACATAAAACAAATGCTTATTTGAATAATTAGAGGTGGCACATGCAAATTTACTTGAACGACGGAATAATACCGCATATAGGTAGGTTTAGTGGACTCATCTAGAACAACTTTGTTTTAGGGGTTTGGATGCACAAGCAGTATTCCCGCTTAGTACAAGCGAAGGCTAGCAAATAGGTTGGGAAGTGACCAGCTAGAGAGTGAAAACGGTCATAAACATGCATTGTGAATAATTAATATTGAATACTAGCATGAGTAGGATATAAACACCATGAACAGAAATATCATGGAGGTTATGTTGGTTTTGAATAAACTACATGCGTGAACATGCGCCAAGTCAAGCCACTTGAAACATTCAGAGGAGGATACCATATCATCATACTACATCATAATCATATTAATGCATGTTGACACCCAAGATAAATCATTATCCACTCCTAGCTACTTAAGCATGGCATGAGCAACTATGATCTCTAATTGTCATCATAAACATGTTTAATCATAATATGTTGAATCATGGATACTGAGTTAAACATATTTACAAAAAAAAACAAGTTGAGTTCATACCCGCTTTTCTTTGCCACAACCACTTCATATCATCATTATTGCCTTTCACTTGCATGACTGAATGATATGAAAATGATAATAGTGCAAGAGTGCAGTGGACTAAGCTAGAATCTGCAAACATTTTATTCAAAGGAGAAGACAAGGTAATTTGGGCTCTTTGTTAGATCAACAATAATGCATATGAGAGCCACTCAACATTTTCATCGTGGTCTTATCCTTACGACAACTCAACAAAAGAAAAGAATTTTAGAGAAACACACTGAAATATTTTTGGAGTTTTTAGTTTTTCTAAAGAAAGCAAATTAATCGAAGGAAAACAAAAATGAGGAAAACTATTTACACGGGAAAGCTCCCAACAAGTAAAAGAAGAACGAGAAATCTTTTTGAGTTTTCTTTTAATACTACGACTAATTAAACTAGAAAGAAAAACCAAAAAGAAGCGAGAAATATTTTTGGATTTTCTTAAAGTTTTTCAACACACAAGAAGGCAAAAATAAAGCTAACATGGATATACAATTAAAAAGGGATGAACACCGACAACTGGAATGAAACGTGTAAACGTGAATGTAATGTCGGTGAGAAATACGTACTCCCCCAAGCTTAGGCTTTTGGCCTAAGTTGGTCTACGGCCACGGGTCGAAGTATCCCTCTCCGGGATAGGGCTGAGGCTCATAGAGGTTCCACTGATAGGCGGGATCATGCGGATCCCACTGGTAAACAGGCTCTGCGGCTGCCTCAGGCTCAAGTGCTGGCTCCGGCTTGACCACTTGGGGTGGCACCATGCCCCAATAAGCTTAAATGTCCTCGGGCATAATAGTGTACCTGCCTAAAGAAAGATCGAACAAAGAAGGTGCAGGCAGGGTAATCGTCTCACGAGTGCCCTGACTAAAAACCAAGTTAATCTTAACCGGTAGGCTAACTTGCCAATCACATATCTATGTGACTCTTGTTCATCTTTCGATGCGTGTGTTCCGAGCTCATGACGGTCATGCCTGAACGTCAAGACAACCAAGTGATCTTGCTGCGAGGTCTCAACTCACCCGCCTCACACTTCTCTAATCGTTCGTACCCGTGTGACACGGCGCACCCCGAAAAGATAGGTGCCATGACGGTGCTACACTTGAGAGAACACTTACTACTTGATATTTTTAGTGAGAGATCACCCTAATAAAAAGCGACTACCACGCAATCAAGAAGGGTGCATCAAGAGGGATAAACATCTCAGGCAATTCAAAATAGCATGATATGGTATAGCCCCTTCTGACGGAGAAGTCTTTCAATTCTTCGTCTTCAGCATTCGCATTGGTGTTCACCTTTGCGAAGATTGCCACCACCTAGTCGATGCACCAGATAATATTGCTATCTCCATAGCGGATAAAATAAATGCATTACTTAAGGTTGACACGCAGGTCATTAAAGTGCAATCATATGGCTCCAGCCATCATGCCGAATCATGACACACAGGTCATGTTAATTACATTATATAGTCATATCATACATAATCAAATTGAATATGAGCATTGCTATACCACATCACATGCAAACCATCCTACAAAACCAAGTTAGACGCCTCTAATCGGTTTATGCAAAATTTTATTTTATGTGGCTTCTAAGGTTTTAACTCAAACCGCAGCTACCAACATTTATCATCAAGTATGATTATTCAAGTCACTAGATTAACTTTCCAGGGTGTATGAAACACGAGATAATAAAATCTCGAGCCCCATACTAAACTTCGTCATACGTATGACCCCCGTGCAGATCATATCTGCATTGCCCTTTCATCTGTGAAATTTCATCTTTCCTTTAACTATGGTGGAACCCAAAGAACTGATAGCACTTCATTGATCAATCAGGATCGCGGATTGCCAGAACTTTGTAAAATTCCACCATGCCGTTTCAGGATCCGAAATACGCAAATTTCAGGGAAGCAACAAGAACATCGGGTAACAGATTTCATCTGCCACACGCATAAATAATTTTCAGCAATAGATCTCATCTACTCCAAAATTATATTATGCAATACCCATACATCTCCATGTATTCTAGATCGTAACCTTCATCTACGCATAGCACGGCTCTTGATGCCACTGTTGGGGAACGCGATAGAAAATAAAAAAATTCGGTATAGCGAGCACGCCCAGGACCACTATGGAGACTGCATACAAGGTTAGATCTGATCCGTACCGACTCAAAGCGCAGCGGAAGAAGAGTCGGTGTAGATCGTCGGTGAAGATCCCCGCAGCTAGGATTTACAACCTCCCAACCATGAGGATGTACTCCCTCGCCGGACAGCCCTTCGGGAGGCGGTCGGACAGTCCCCCGGATGATGTCGCGGACAGCCCTTCGGGAGGACCCTCGAAACTCGAACGGAGACTCGGACAGCCCTCCGGGAGGGCACTCAAATAGCCCCTCAGGTAAAAAGGATCGAAACTATGACCTCTCTACGGGGTTGCACACATACGGTGTCAGCTATCCGGCAGGGCTTCGCCGTCCAGAACTAGTTCCTACCGGAACCCAGACAGCCTTTCGGCTCTACGAAAAACTCTTTTCGTGGGAGGGAGAGAGAGAGAGCTAGCAAAGCATAGCATGTGTATGAGAGCAAGGGATGAAGAGATGGCAGCCCCCATCTCCTCTATTTATAGGAAAGCCAAGGGGTAGGGCTCCTCCACAAATTACCAAAAACCCATGCATTAGGTCACACCTCATGGGCATAAAAGGTAAAATGGGATGCCATGTGGAGCTCCAAGGAGCTCCACACTCCATGGCCGGCCACCCCTAGGGCCCCCCTCATGCGGGGCTCTCATGGCCCCCCAAGCCCTTCTAGAAGCCTTTAGTAAAAGCCCTAAAAGGTGGCTTTCCAAAAAATATCCAAAAAGCACTTTCACTATTCACGACGACATTTTTCAGCGTCCGTTCGAATTGAAAATTTTCATGTGGTCCTAGAACACTTCCAGTACCCACTAAAATAATTTTCAACGCATTCTGGAACAATTCCAGATTAGTGATTTTCATCTGCGAAAAGCATGTGAAGTGGTTCCGGCAGCTCCGAAACATTTTCGGTTTTCATCCCCGAAAATTCCAGAAAGTTTCCAGAATGATTCTGGCACCCTCCAAGAATTATCAGGCATGTGCCAAAACCAATTTGACTTTATGGTATCCTCTGAAACAACTTTTCAGTTTCACCTAAACTCATCCGGTGACCTCTTTGCGGAACTTTTCCGCTGTTCGAAACTTTTTCGGTGTCCGAAACTTTTTCGGTGATTTTCTCTCAGACTCCCTATCTAGTATTCAGCAGATAGATGACCCTTAAGCATGTGACCCTATAGGTTCAGTGAAGTATAGACATGACCCGGAACCCCTTCCGATCAATGATCAACATCGGAGCCGTGGACACCCATATTGACCCCTATACCCACACGAATGAATATTCGAGTGAACCTCCAGTTGCCGTGTGCTATTCCTGTTGCTACGCGATATGTCACAAACACCCGAGGTGAGATTTATTACATCCCCGTGGATCAACAAATTTGTCCACTATGCAAGTTACCTCGTTACCGGTTTTGTTCTCTTTTCTCGTTTCCGTGTTTTCGGCATCCCAGTGATCAAATCACAAGTTGTCTGGCCAGACGATGATGGATACCGTAACACCGAGAGGGCCCAAGAATATCTCTCCATCGTCGGAGGAGCAAATTCCAATCTTGAGCTATCTCGTTACTTGCCATACTTTTTCGTGAACCCGTAAGCCGCCGTAATAGCCACCCAGTTACGGATGACGTTTAACAAACCCCAAAGTTCACGAAGCAAGTACGAAGGAACTCGATACTCTCATGGTCTAAGGAATTATGCAAAGATTAACTATCTTTGTGTTATAAACCATAAGCTTTCGGCCTACTGACGGCCCATACATTCTTGGGCTCCTTTCCGGCCCTCGATTACTTCCGGCCCATTACTAGCCTGTTCCCCTAATGGGCCAAATTCGGCCCATGGTTAGAATCGGCCCGTTTGTGGCCTGTTAACTCGTTGCACCATTTCCAGCCCGTCCTATATTCTAGCCCAAGAACGTCCCGTTATGCCTGTGACAGAATTAAGCCTTTGCTGTCTTCCGGCCTGTTAACGGCCTGCCCCGATACCAATTACGCTCGTTTACGGCCCATGTGGGCCCATTTATCCGACGGCCCGAGGCCCACTGAATCTATGGGCCGTTGGAGGCCCATTTATCCGACGGGCCGTAGGAGGCCCATGGGTCCTATGGCTCGTAGCAGGCTCAAGGTTACCACGGTCTGTATATGGCCCATGGTTGTTGCGGCCACTAGCAAACCAAGGAAAAAGAAGACTAGGGAAATAAATAAGCCAGAAACTAACGCTAGGCTATTAAGGCGATTGCACAGATTACATCCACTGGGCATCAAAGTTCACCACTAGTGCAAATATAGGGAACACCCTACACTATACAAAAATGGCTTGCTATTTTCTTCAGCCGTTCGCTACACATTAAGAACAAATTTTGTATCGCAACAAAACAAATTACAACCATAAAACAAAAGGAAGGTTGGCATAAATGTTAACAGTCCAGCAGATAAATGCACCACCAGAAGTTCAGAAGCTCAGTTCATTTGACCTGACTGTTATGTTTTCATGCCGTACTGTCCGATGGAGAACCATAACCTTCGCCTTCATTTCTCCTAGCCTCCTGAACAGCATAGCAAATGTCTGATAGTCTGGTTTCAAAACCATGCATATCTTGACGACATCGAACAATGGCTGTCCTTGTTTCACAAAGGGTCTCTGTTAGGGAATGGACTTGTGTCTGGAGCGTAGATATAACATTGTTTTGAGCTTGCATATCTTGATCATGAGGTAGTTTGGACGAGATTGCCTTAACAACCAACCCAGTATTACGCAGGAACGTGCTTTTGGCACTGTTAGTGGACATGTACTGACCCACTGCAGCAAGAGGTGACATTGTTGTTATAGTTGCCTCGTCACCTTCAGAAGGTGGCGGTTCCACCATTTGTTCCATAGCTTGCTGAAAAGTTGAGTTTTTACATTAGTAGTACCAGAACAGAAGATATTACGGAGGTAGCAAAACCAAACAAAATAGCTTTGGTCTATATACAGAACTTATTCTGGTGAACCCGTGTAAAATATTAGTTGTATTTTACTGCAAAGTACATAATAAAACCAGGTTCCAAACATATGGCGATGTACCATGGCTAATGTATTGTCTATTTCTTCACATTGTATTGACAGCTAAGGATAAAGAGACAAATTTTATAATACGGTAAGCATAGTATGGCATCATTCATATCATAAAACAAGTGAGAACAGACAAACAGTCAATTGTAACGTTGTGTAGACAAGTCCAACATGGAACTAGATTACAGATCAAGATCAAAGGAACATCACTCCTCTCTTTTAAACTTTGTAAGGTGCAATGATACGCTAAGACAATTGTTTATAAAATTGAAAAGAGTAATAAACATTGGCTGCAAACCGTGCAGTTCAATGCACAAGTCAGAGTAAGTAGTAGTTAAAAGGCATGAGGATTAAGGACTTACAATAGCAGATTTGACTGGTGTAGTCATGCCCTTCGTCTTGCTGGTGTGACAGTCCTTGAAGATTTCCACAACATTTGGTTCAGGTACTTTTTGGTCCTTGCGGGCTTTCCTCTGCATTTGGAACAAGTCAATATAGATCTGCTAATATGGCACAGCGAAAAGAGTGAAACAACAGCTAATTACAAGAGCCTCACAGTGTGCAATATAGCTACGAGATCCTATTGTCTGTTGGAATTTCACTTTCGTACGGTTGGCCTTGTTCTTTGAACAGTTCACCTACAAGAAGATAGATTTGTGAGGCACATGCGTAAAATAGGTGTTCAACATGTGATCTGATTACATATATATAACGTACTTGATACTTTGGATCAGACCAGTGTTTAACGAGGCCTCTCCAGTCTTCATCCGATATATTTTCCACTAGAGATGTTTGGGCAAGTTCACTGTTAGCCTTGCCTTCAAAGTGAGTTTTCCTCAAGTTATACCGATACTTTCACAGAGCAGACTTGAAAACATGGGTGCATGCTTGTCTGGTTACATCATCTTGGCTATCCAACTTGAACCTCATCTGTTGAAAATTATGGGAGTCTCATTACCTGCAACCTAGAAAGTATGGGACAGACCAAGACAATATTACTAATTTCCATACATAACCATACTTACAGATAAATGGTCGAGGAAGGTGTTGAACTGGGTTTCGTCTTTGTCATTCTTGTACTGAATCCATGTTGGGAGGATACGTACATGACACCTAACGACAACCGCTGCCTCTGATACTAACTTGGCTGACTCTGTAGCATCACGTGGCCTTTTTAAACCTGTCTCAAAACAGATCTCCATTCTTCCTTGTCGTGGTTCAACACGGCCACCTATGGGGCCATCGACCCCTTTGTGGTTCGGCAAGGGGGAAGGGCGCACTGCACAAAGAGCGGAGGCCATAGGACGGCGCGACGGTGATGACACAGGCAGTTTTTACCCAGGTTCGGGCCGCCGCGAGGCATAAAACCCTACTCCTGTTTTGGTGGATTGATGAATGGACCGGGATGGAAACGCAGTGCTCTAGCCTGGCAAGGCCGCCTTGGGACGAGAGCAGCTACACACGTATGAGCGTACATGGGTCCGAATCCTCTCTAAGGTTGCCCTGGCCCTCCTTTTATAGGTCAAGGGGTCACCACAATGGCTAATCAGTCATTACGTACTAATTGGATAGCAAACAGTGCTATCATAGCTAACTCTGTAGACAGGACAAGGCGCATTAAATGCACTGCTTAGTTTCACATCGTGGGTGTAGCCCGGCAAGCCTTGCCGTGCCATTCAGCCACCTCTTCGCCTGCCTGCGTGACACGTCTCCTGGACGGGTGTCATTTAGGGGTGTTCTTCCTCAGAAATGGCCTGCCACGTACCAAATACGGCCACTTAATCACTTGGGGGCTCGACACCGCACCGATAGGTGACTTGCGTTGCTGTGAGGTGGAGCGGTGGAGCCTTGGCGGGGTAATTCACCCTCGGCGTCCCCGGCAAGCCTGCCGGGGGAGTCTTGAGACTTGACTTTGGGACAACCTCGACCTAACCAGGCTCGCCTGCCGGGCAAGGGAGGTTTCCGCTTGGTGAGATCTTGCTTCTTTGGTTTGTCTTGGTCTTCTTGATCCGCCCTTTGACTTCTCAAAGAGTTATATCTTCAGCTTGGCCTTGTCTTGGATGCTGTAACCTTGTTCCTGAGCCTGTGTACAGTCCGGGCAATTGACACCAGGGTCTGTTGCACTGACAAGAGCCCCCGAGCCTGGCCCGAACGTGTTGCCGAGCCTCGTCGGGGTAGGCCCTATCATGTACACAGGAAGAGGTCTTGTGGTAGCTCATCCTTTGAGATCTTCTTTGCTTCTTCATTAACCTGTGCTTGAGTCAGTTTCCGGTTTTTTCGCACGCCGCGTGATGCCAATCGCGGTGGGGCCATCTCTGTAATGGCCCGTGAATGACTTTAACTCATGGGGGAGTAACTGCCAATTCACTCATACCACCATGCCCTTATCCTTCACCACGTATGCTGCATGCGTTGAGTGGGGTAGGTAATGGAGGCGCGTGGCGCGGAAGGGACGCCATGGCGGAGGATTGGCGTAGGAGGGCGACTATCGGATCCGATCGTCGGTGACAGCTCGGGGGTGACGACGCCGGATACTCATGTTGATGTTCGGGGAGTGAGTCTGGTCCAGGGTTGTCGGAGACATGGTGGTGGTGGATGCAGGTGCCGTGTTAGCCATAGTGCGGGAAGCGTTGCGCTCCTCCAAAATGGAGGGACACTCGTTTCTCCCACACAAGCCAGCCATCCGGAGGGAAGCACTTGTTCTTGCCGCAAGTCGTCGAGGCTTGTCCCCCCGTCGGCGGGGCCCCTGGATCTTCCGGCGCTCGCCCGCGGGGCTGTGCCTGGGATCCTTGGTAGTCCCTGCACGGCCCCCTCTAGCGAGGTCAGGATCAATGCTGAAGATGGCGGGGGCTTCCTGCCCGCCAAGGTGGGGAGCGGCGCCCCTCGCGCGCTCTGGACGCCGTCGTCGTCCGCCTCTTCTCAGGGGGAGGTGACGGGCCGAGGGGCCGGCATCCTCCTGGAGTGTTGGTGATGGTGTAAAAACGAGGGAAGACAGAGAAGATGGGTGGCAGGCCGTCAGGTCGGAGTACGATGGCACCAACGCCTTCGTCTCGTACTGGCGGCCTGCTGCCACGTATTTTTGCTCTTCCCCTCCCTCCCCGGCACCATCATCACTGGCATCTTCTGGATGGCCCCCGAGGAGGGGGCCGCTCTCTTGGTGCCTTCGCCTCCTCCAGCAGTCTTCCAGTTGAGCCCCGTAGGCTTTCCCCGCCAGCACTTGCGCTGGGGCGTCTTGCTAGCCCTGGGGGTTGTGACCAGGGCACCGCCGAGCTGTTCCCTCTATCCCCCTTCTTCGCAGCCTTGCCACTCTCGATCTTGGCAGGCTGCGCCCGACAGGTCCTGACGAGGTTGGGCAAGGCTTCCGCTCATGCACTCCTTTTGCCATCTTCGCCTCTTGCCGTGGTTCCTAGGAGGAGAGGGACAAGAAAGGGATTACGGGCACTTTTCTTTTTTTCAGTCTAAAATGTGTAGGCATTTGCCAAACTTTAATTCCAAATATGTAACCTCGTTTACCCATCTTTGTACTCTGTAAGCCTTGTACTTGTTTTATTTGCATATTAATGAAAAAAGATAGTCTTCCCAGGTACTTGTGCATGTACTGTGTCCACGCAAAGGGGGAAAGCCTTTATACTTTTAAGTAAACAAGTTTTCCCCGGCAAGTTATCTTGCCGGCCACCCCCAGTTTGTTGCTGCAGGGCTGAGCCTGTCGGTCTTCAAAACTATATAAAGGGGACAAGCCCCTCGTTGGACCTTCTTCCGCAAGAGTCACTTCGACCATCTTGACCTAAGCAACGTTCGAGTCAAAGGATGGGAGCAAAAATGTTTCGAAGGCGACAAGGTATTTCTATGCACAAGTTTCTTTCTTACAGAGACATGTATGGACAAGAGGGAACTTATCTGTTTGGCTTGCCGGGGATCGATACGTAGTCTCGCTTCCATTTCTTCTTTCCGGGATTGGGTCGGCAAGAGCCCTGCAGTTAGTGCAGAGGAAACAAAGGTAACATATGATCTCATCTACATGCCCATGATATGTAGCGAAATATGACCTCATCTACATGATCATGACATGCTCATGCTATGCTTTGCATGCATGCAAGTTTTGGGGCCCCCAGCGCTTCATTTATTCATCTGTTGCTCAGGGTCTGCGCCTAGCTTTGTACAAAGGGTTACATGCAACATCGGCAATGCTTGTACAAAAGGGTGGCTGCCGGGCAGGGCCCGACAGCCGCGCCTTACAGGTAGAACTTACGGAGATGCTCAATGTTCCATGAGTTTTGCAATCGAATGCCATCTTCGGTCTCCAGACGGACTGCGCCTGGTCTGGTGACTCGTCCCACCCGATAAGGGCCTTCCCACTTTGGCGTCAACTTGTTTGCACCCTTGGTGGACTGAATGCGCCTAAGGATAAGGTCGCCTTCCTCAAGGCTCCGGGCATGAACCCTGCGGCTGTGATAGTGACGCAGGGCTTGCTGGTATCGTGCAGCATGTACAATAGCTCGGAGACGGTTCTCCTCAAGTAGCACAGCATCGTCACGCCGGTGCCGTTCTTGCGCTACTTCATTGTAGGCAAGCACTCGAGGTGACCCGTATATGAGTTCCGTGGGGATAACTACTTCTGCCCCATAGACTAGGGAGAAGGGAGTCTGGCCGGTAGCTCGATTTGGTGTCGTACGGAGGGACCAAAGAACCACCGGCAGCTCGTCGATCCATCGCCTGCCACACTTCTGCAGCTTGTCAAATGTTCTTGTCTTGAGTCCTCGCAGCACTTCAGCGCTTGCCCTCTCAGCTTGCCCGTTGCTCCTTGGATGGGTAACAGAGGCAAATGAGATCTTGCTTCTGAGGGATTGAACATATTGCATGAAGGCGCGGCTCGTGAACTGGGTGCCGTTGTCTGTGATGACTCTGGCGGGTACTCCAAAGCGGCACACCAGTCCTTTCAAGAACTTGATAGCTGACTGTGCAGTCACCTTCCTCACAGGCTCTACTTCCGACCACTTTGTGAACTTGTCGATGACGACGTACAATAACTCAAAGCCCCCGGTAGCACGGGGGAAGGGGCCCAAAATGTCGAGCCCCCAGACCGAAAAGGGCCATGACAAAGGGATCGTCTAGAGAGCTTGGGCAGGCTGATGGGTATTCTTGGAGTGGAACTGGCAGACTTCACATCTAGTGACTAGCTCGATTGCATCTTGGAGGGCTGTGGGGCAATAGAATCCTTGCCGGAAAGCTTTTCCAACCAAGGCCCTCGATCCAATATGAGAGCCGCACATGCCTCCGTGTATCTCTACCAACAGTTCCTTTCCTTCTTCCCGGCAAATGCACTTCAATTTCAAACCATTGGGCCTTCTTCTGTATAGTGTGCTGTCAACAAACTGATACATACTGGTCCTCTGGGCTACTCTTTCAGCTTCTTCTTGCTCTTCGGGAAGTTCTCCTATTTGGAGGTACCGGACTATGTGCTGTGCCCAAGTTAGAGCCTGGGGCTCGACAACAAGGATTAGCGATACCTCCTCATTCGTGGGAGCGCACGCCTCAACCGCAAGGGCTGATCGCTTGGCGGGAGGGTGCTGCTCACCAGGCGAAGTGGGGTTGTCCCTGCCAACCTCTCTGTTGGGGGCTTCGGGAAGCTCTGCCGGGAGAGGCTTGCCGGAGTCCAGTTTCCTCCTCTTTCTGGCTATTGCTGTTGGGGATACTGAGGGTTGAGTCAGGTGGAGAACAAAAGTTCCTGGTTCCACAGGAACCTTTTGCGCATCGCACTTTGACAGATAATCAGCAATGCTGTTTTCCGCACGTGGCACATGCTCTATTTGCAATCCGTCAAAGCGCTCCTCCAGCTTTCTCACTTCCTCCACATAAGCCTCCATCAATGGACTTTGGTAATCCTTGTTCACTTGCCTCACCACGAGCTGCGAGTCTCCTCGAATTACCAACTTCTTAATTCCCAACTCTGTTGCAATCCTAAGCCCGACAAGGAGTCCTTCATACTCAGCTATATTGTTGGTAGCTTCCTCTCGGGGGAAATGCATTTGGACCACGTACTTGAGGTGTTCCCCAGTAGGTGCGACAAGGAGCACGCTAGCTCCCGCACCTTGTAGGGAGAAGGCACCATCAAAGTACATGACCCATTCTTGGGGCGCTTCCTTACCGGGGTGACTGTTTCCAGTGCTTCCTTGTCAGGGGTAGGTGTCCACTCTGCAATTAACTCTGCCAACGCTCTGCTCTGGATAGTCGAGGTGCTTTCATACTTCAATCCAAAGCTTGATAATTCCAGCGCCCATTCAACTATCCTGCCGGTGGCTTCAGGGTTCCTCAATATGCGTTGCAGGGGAAAACAGGTGACAACCGTGATCTCGTGGGCTTGGAAGTAGTAGCGCAGTTTCCTTGAGGCCATGATGAGTCCAATGATCAACTTTTGCACGCCAGAATACCTTGATCTAGCCTCCTGCAGTAGGGAGCTGGCAAAGTAAACTGGCCGCTGCACCACCTTCTTCCTTGCCACAGTCTTGGAGTTGCCTCCCCTGCCCTGCTCTTCTTCCTCTTGATCTGTGCTCAATCCTGCCATGACTGGTTCACTTCCTTCCCCGGGAAGGGCAGTGGCTGCCGCTGCTCCTCCTTCTGCTTCCCGCTATGCCACCAGGGCTGCACTAACCACTTGATTGGTTGTCGCTAGATATAGCAGCAACGGTTCTCGCGGTTTAGAAGCAACTAGAGTGGGAACAGAGGAAAGGTAGGTCTTCAAGTCTTGCAGCGCTGCCTCTGCCTCTGGGGTCCACTTCATGGGCCCTGCCTTCTTCAAGATTTTGAAGAACGATCGGGTGCATTCGGCGGACTTGGAGATGAACCTGCTCAATGTGGCAACACATCCAGTTAAACGCCTTACGTCCTTGACTGTCCTGGGTGCTTGAATCTGCTAAATCGCTTTGATCTTGTCGGGGTTGGCCTCTATCCCTCGACAAGACACAAAGAAGCCAAGTAGCTTGCCAAAGGGAACGCCAAACACGCACTTCTCTGGGTTAAGCTTCAGGTTAATCTTGCACAGATTCGCAAAGGTCTCTTCCAAATCTTGAATGAGAGTTGATCTGTCCTTGGTCTTGACCACAGTGTCATCCATGTAAGCTTCAATATTTCTATGCAACTGGGGCTCGAAGCCAATCTGCACGGCTCTTCCAAAGGTGGACCCGACGCTCTTTAATCCGAAGGGCATTCGTACAAAGCAGTACGTGCCACATGGGGTTATGAACGCGGTCTTCTCCTCATCTTCCTTGGACACGAATATCTGGTGGTACCCGGAGTAAGCGTCCAAGAAGGAGAGCAGGTCACACCCGGAGGTGGAATCCACAATATGATCGATGCGCGGCAAGGGGAATGGGTCCTTCGGGCACGCCTTATTTAGATATGTGAAATCTATGTAGAGCCTCCACTTCCCATTCGCCTTGCGCACCACCACTGGATTAGCCAACCATGTTGGGTGTAACACTCCCCTGACCAAACCAGCAGCTTCAATTTTCTTGATCTCGTCTGCAATAAATTGCTGCCGCTCCAAAGCTTGCTTCCGGACCTTCTGCTTGACGGGCCGGGCATGAGGGCAGACAGCAAGGTGGTGCTCGATTACCTCCCTCGAAACACCGAGGATATCAGATGGTTGCCAGGCAAACACATCGACATTCGCCCGCAGGAAGGTAACGAGCGTGCTTTCCTATTTGTCGTCAAGGGTGGAGCTGATGGTGAACGTTCCATCGGTGCCAACCAGCCCTGCCGGGACCTTCTTCACAGCAGGTGCAGCAACCTTTGATCTCTTGCTATTGGAACTTCCTGGCAAGTCATCGATAGGCGTAGCGCACTCCGGAGAGGCGCGCTTCCCGGATTCCTTGCCGGTATCCTTGCTAGCTTTCTTCCCTTTCTTACTTTCCTTGGCGGGAGCGGCAGCTTCCGCGGCCTCGGCAGCGACTGCCTCTCTGTATATCTTATCCACGCATATGATTGCGTCTTTCTTGTCCGATGGAATGGAAATGACGCCCATCGGCCATGGCATCTTCAGCATGTTATAGGCATAGTGGGAGGCCGCCATGAATTTAGCCAGGGCTGGACGACCAAGGATTCCATTGTACGGCAGGGGGAGGTCAACCACATCAAACACAACCTTCTCAGTCCGGTAGTTTACCTCCCCTCCGAATGTTACTGGCAGCATGATCTTTCCCTTAGGACGACTCTCGCCAGGGTTGATCCCTTGGAAAGTACCGGTAACCTCGAGCTCTTCATCTGCTATCTGAAGCTTGTTCAGCACCTTGGGGAAATCGGATTCAACCCAGCCCCGCCATCAACCAACATATTCGTGACTTTGAGGTTGTGGATTGTTGGTGAAACCAACAATGGCAAACACCCTACCGCGGTGGTGCGGTCAGGGTGGTCCTCTTCGTCGAAGATGATGGGCATGCGGGACCACTTGAGCGGTTTCCAAAACTCTACCGCTGGTTCCATAACATTGACCTCACGTGCCCACTGTTTAAGCTGGCGGTGAGAGGAGTGCAAGGATGCACCCCCGTCAATGCACAGGGCGTCAGTGGCCTTCTGAAACTCCTGCTCACTGGTTTCCTCTTCATCCCCTTCGTCGCTCTCGTCATCGCACTCCTTCTTGTCACGGCCTTTAGCAGGTTTCCCTTGATGCTGATGGACCTTGCCGGGGCGGCCACCTCTGCCACCTCGGCCCTTCCCGCCAATGCCATCTTGGTCTCTTTCCTTGTCGCGCTTCTCATATTCAGCCTTTTTCTTCTTGATGAGTTGCTCGACTTGGTGACACTCTTGGAGATCATGGCCTTTAGTCCGATGGATCTTGCAATATGACCCGTCAGCTTTCCCAGACTTCTCGGCCACCGCAGCCTCCCGGCAATCAGCGCACGCGGCAACCTCCTTGCTGAGAGCTTCGGCCTTGGCCTTCTTGCCGGTACTAGGGGCACCAGATCCTTCGACAGCAAACACTGTTTTCTCCTTGCGCTTCTTGTTGCATTTCTTGTTGTTCTTCTTCTGATCGGTAGAATCATCGTCGTCTTCCGAGTCGACGTCGAGGCCACCTTCTTCTCCGGGGAGTCGCCTCCCCTCCTCTGTCCGGGCACACTTATCCGCCAAAGTGTATAGCTCATTCACAGTCTTGGGCAACCGGACGTTCATCTTGGAACGTATCCCGCGGTTGCGTACGTTGGACTGGAACGCAGTGATCACGACTGCCGGGTGGATGTCTAGAATGTTTCTGTGCACCCGGCTGAACCTCTGCATATACTTCTGCAAACTCTCTCCTTCTTTCTGCGGGAGGATTTGCAAATCGATGGGCCACCCTGGTTCTTGATGGCCGCTTGTGAAGGCGCCAACAAACTCATTGCATAGGTCAGCCAAGGTCGAGATGGAATTCTCCAGCAGGTGCATCAACCACGACCTCACGTTTGGCTTGAGTGCCAAAGGGAAGTAGTTGGCGAACACCTTTTCATCTCTCCCTCCGGCAGCTTGGACGGTGATGGTGTAGATGCTCAAGAATTCTGCCGGGCTCAATCTTCCATCGTATTTTTCTGGTATCTCTGGCTTGAACATACAGGCTGATGGCCAACGGACTTGCAGTAGCTCACGGGTGAAGGCGGGGCACCCAACCTCAAAAGGCAGGCACCCGTTCCCACCGGGCGCGGGCTCGTCGACGTCGGGGCCATTTCGCCTATCGGACTAGCGGCGGGTTTCACGGTGTCGTTCTATGGTGACGCGCGCGTCTTCCCCCTATCTGTCTTCTAGGACCTACCGCTGGTCTCGGCGGGCTCAAGGGTCAGACGAAGCCAATGACACATCATCGAGTTCTTTGTCGCGCAGTTCTGGCCGCGGCCCCTGCGCTGGCTGCTGTGGAGGGGACTGCACCGTCAGAACGGCTCCCTCGGTGCGGCCAGTGGCTTGGGCCGTTGCCACCATCGGTGGAGGCCGCGGCGGGCCTGCCTATTGTGATCCTCCCACCTCAGCGAAACCAATCAGGCTCTGAATGGTGGCTCTCCACTCATCCAGTTGATTGGCCGCTGGCGGGAATCTCAACGAGAGCTGGGCCCGTGCCATGGCTTCCGAGGCGGTGCTTGGCATGGACGATGACACGGATCACGATGTCGCCTGACTTCTGATGGTGCCTGTTGTGGTGGCGCCATGTTCTCGCCGCCGCGAGCCGATCACTGGGGCGGCGTGGCGACAATGTGCATGCGCTTGGGGATTGACCACCCCGTTCGGCGCATCATCTTGGTTAACTTGCCCCGGGGATGGCGCGGGCCCTGTAGCCGCTCCCGCGGCAGGGGCAGCTAGGAGGCTACGACCCGCATCAGGGCGAGCGCCATCGCCGCGGCTATGTCCCTCGGTGAGGTGGGGAGGCGGAGACGGAACATTCTCCCCACCCGTACCTTGCGGAGCATGGCTGACGGGGTGCTGTTGGTGTCGCTCTCCTCCGGTGCCTCCCGCTCCCACTTCGACCGCAGGGGGAACGGTGATTGCGCCGCCAGCGCCAGTCATGCCCCCCGCGGCGTCCGTGTTCCCATGTTCCCCCGCAGCCCCCATGGCATCAGTGGCTGCATGCGAGGGGGCCTTCGAGGTGGATGGGTGAGCTGAAGCACCGGATTTCTTTTTGGGCAGCATGGCTGATGAAGCCGTTGATGAAGAATACGATGATGAAAACGAACGCGCCGCTTATGACCTCAGGTTCGCACAGGTGCTTCCCCCTACCTGGCGCGCCAAAGGTGTCGTGGTTCAACACGGCCACCTATGGAGCCATCGGCCCCTTTGTGGTTCGGCAAGGGGGAAGGACACACTGCACAAAGAGCGGAGGCCATAGGACGGCGTGGCGGTGATGACACAGGTAGTTTTTACCCAGGTTCAGGCCGCCGCGAGGCATAAAACCCTAGTCCTGCTTTGGTGGATTGATGAATGGACCGGGGTGGAAACGCAACGCTCTAGCCCGGCAAGACCACCTTGGGACGAGAGCAGCTACGCGTGTATGAGCGTACAGGGGTCTGAATCCTCTTTAAGGTTGCCCCGGCCCTCCTTTTATAGGTCAAGGGGTCCCCACAATGGCAAATCAGTCATTACGTGCTGATTGGATAGCAAACAGTGCTATCATACCTAACTCTGCAGACAGGACAAGGCGCATTAAATGCACCACTTAGTGTCACATCATGGGTGTAGCCCGGCAAGCCTTGCCGTGCCATTCAGCCACCTCTTCGCCTACCTGCGTGACATGTCTCCTGGACGGGTGTCATTTAGGGGTGTTCTTCCTCAGAAATGGCCTGCCACGTACCAAATACGGCCACTTAATCACTTGGGGGCTCGACACCGCACCGATAGGTGACTTGCGTTGCTGTGAGGTGGAGCGGTGGAGCCTTGGCGGGGTAATCCGCCCTCGGCATCCCCAGCAAGCCTACCGGGGGAGTCTTGAGACTTGTCTCTGGGACGACCTTGACCTAACCAGGCTCGCCTGCCGGGCAAGGGAGGTTTCCCCTTGGTGAGATCTTGCTTCTTTGGTTTGTCTTGGTCTTCTTCATCCGCCCTTTGACTTCTCAAAGAGCTATATCTTCAGCTTGGCCTTGTCTTGGATGCTGTAACCTTGTTCCTGAGCCTGTGTACAGTCCGGGCAACAGACACCAGGGTCTGTTGCACCAACATTCATCCTCTAGATTTAGTTAACCTATCGAGCATTATCCCTGATGTCTGTTTCCTCTTGCGCCTAGGTGCTAGTCCAACAATGAACATAGGAAGTGTTAGTGTACATCAAACTGTGAGACTACATATAAAGAAGCATGCAACTATAACTTGACTCCAGCAACTACCTTCTTGCTGTTGAGGCTGACAAGTTTCATCTGATCTTGCCAACTCATCTTGTGTCAGGAGTGCTTCGGAAGTAGTGTCAGGTGGCAAGGGAGCTTGGGAACATGCTGCTAGCTGAGTTGACAAAGGAGTAACTCATGCAGCTGGTGGTACTGTGGAAGGTGTTGCAACAACTAGGGTTGTCACTGCTTGTTTGGTGGCAGCTATTAGTTTCTGTTTGGATTGTTTTGCAGCTGGTGTAGCACGGGATACCGTGTTTGTACAATTTTCCGGTGGACTTTGACATTCTATTGCACCATCAGTACCAGCAGAATCAACATAATTCTTCCACTTCCGTTTCCGTCCGTCCTGAGTACTAACACCATCCCCTGCACTTCTGTGTTCCTTCCTCTTTCTCTGTGCCATGTCAAGTCAATCCGACAAGAAAAAGGAATATAAATTTAGTTCTTCAGAACAAATTGATGCGTGATACAGACGAACTGAACTTTGATGTTAAACAACCGCACGATAGGAGGATGTAATATGTACGAAAAACAGGACGGCATGACATAATCAGAACTATGATGTGTAAACTAAGCAGAAGGCATTTCAATAAATTAGAAGCAATGCAATGGAAGGTAGACACCATATGAAAGATGCTACAAATATCGCTCTGCCAAGTTAACAGTGTCTCATCATAACTAGCATTTAAACAAATGTGAAGCAGTACAAGAAATAAATCACACTACCAAGTTAAATGTCTCTCGTGATTAGTGCCATTGCATATTCACAGCTATGATGTGTAAACTAAGCAGAAGTAATTTAATCAAATTACAACCAATACAAGCTAGACACCGTATGCAACATGCAAGACAATATCACACTGCCAAGCTAGAGACAGCATTGCATATTCACAGCTATGATGTGTATGCTAAGTAGAAGGCATTTCAACAAATTAGAAGCAATGAAAGCTAGACACCATATGAAAGATGCAATGAATATCACTCTACCAAGTTAAAACTGTCTCGTCATAAGTGCCATTTCAACAAATTAGAAGTAGTAGAAGCTAGAAAAGAATGCGAGATGTAACCTATATCACACTCCCAAGTTAAACGTGTCTTATGATAAGTGATTGTTGCAGGTTACACAACAGTAGTACTTTGATGTAAGAACATGGTGTGATAGACAGATATTGTATGTTCTAGAAACAGGAACTCATGTCTTATTCACAAGTATAATGTGTAAAGTAAGCAGATGGAATTCAAAAAAATTAGAAGCAATACAAGCTAGACATCATACATAACATGCAACCACATATAACAGTGCCAAGTTAGAGGGAGCACCTGTGATGGTGGACTACGGGAGACGAGCTCATCATCAACACAACTACGTTGAGTGTCTATGCATGTGTTGTCTTGCGAATCTTCTTGGGGTGGCAGAGTAGAATCTGTAGAGGCCCTCCGTTTTAGTTGTTTGGATGGAGCACCTTTATCCACTGCCTTGCTAATTTCCTTCCGCTTTATTGATTTTGCATTGTCAAGTAAAACCGACAAGAAAAAGCAATAAAATTCACTCTTCAGAACTCATTCATGCATGATACTGACAATCACTACTTTGATGTAAGGCAAACACATGATACGAGGATGGAATATGTACGAAAAATAGGATGGCATGGCATATTCACAACTATTTGTGTAAAGTAAGCTGAAGCCATTTCAACAAATTAGAAGCAATGCAAGCTAGACACCACATGAAAGATGTAACCAATATGACTGCCAAGTTAAAAGCGTCCCATCATAAATGGCGTTTCAACAAATTAGAAGCAGTGCATGCTATAAATCATATGAAAGATGCAACCAATATCACTCTGCATATACTAAAGGTGTCTCATCATAATTGATTGATGTGGGATACAAAAAAACAGTAGTTTTATGTAAGGACATGCTTAATAGACAGATGTACTATGTACCAAAAACAGGAAGGCATGTCACATTAACTGGTATAATGTATAAACTAAGCAGAACAGCACATGCAATTTAACCAGATTGGAAGAATTACAATCTAGACACTATATGCAACATGCAACAACATATCATGCTGCCAAGTTAGAGCAAGCACCTGCGATGGTGGTGTAGGGGAAATGCGGTTATCAACTACAGAGCTACGTTGACTATCTTCATCTAGCATTGTTGTTTCTTGAGAATCATGTGGGGAGGCTGACACTGCATTCTTTAAAAGAGGATCTTTTCTTACAACAGTCCATTGGCCTGACTGTCTCATTATAAGTGATTGATGAGGGATACACAAGAACATTAGTTTGATGTAAGAACATGGTTAATAGACAGATGTAGTAGTATGTACCAAAAACAGGAAGGCATGTCATATTCAAAGGTATAATGTGTAAGCTAAGCAGATGCAATTTAACCAAATTGGAAGTAATACAAGCTAGAGACCCAGCTGGACTGGTGAGCATGATCATCGAGGACCTGAGAGCCTGGTGGGAGGCGGGCTGCTTCGCCACCACTGTGGCTTTTTAGTTGGCTTGCAGGTGATGCCTGTCTATGTTGGGCTTGTCACTGGCTCGGCCAGTGCCCTGACTAGCTATTTGGCTTCTAGTGCTCCCGGGATGGTGGTTCATGTAAAAAATATCTTTCCTTATCTTAATAAAGACCGACTTCGGCCTTTCGAATACAAGCTAGACACCATATGCAACATGCAACCACATATGACACCGCAAAGTTAAAGCAAGCACCTAGGATGGTGGTTCATGGCGAGCGAGATCATCAACTCCAGAGCTACGTTTACCGTCTCCATCTGTTGAACAAGCAACCTTTAAAGTGTCGAGACGTGTCTTGCCTGCCAACGAAGAAAGCAGGAGCGACTTCTCTCTTTTATTTCGTGCTTCTGTCAGTTTGGCAGAGTCTGAAATACCCATGCATAAAAAAACAATAGTGAGAGTATGGGTGAAGTGTGTGTAGAACTAGTGCACTGTAAAAGTAGCTGATAGCAGGTGGCTGAAAAATAAATGACAGGAGACATATGATAGCTCTACAACATTGCATGGCAAACAAAATTAGATTCTACTCTGTATGATTTTGTAATATATGAGCACAGGGATGGCTGGGAAATGCAGGTACTCCTTCAGCACACCACCACATGTGGTCCTATAAAAATAACAGTCGACTAAAAATAAATAGGTCAGTCGATTTTTTTATAAACCGTCCGATCTACAAGGAACGGGCAGCTGGCCTTCGTCTACCTCCCGCCAGTCACTGTTGACGATCTTTCTCGAACCGCCAGCGATCATCGGCCCAGACCCCTGCCTCCGCCGCCCCGCCCTCCCCTTGACCTCACACCACCGCCGTGCTTGGCAGTGCCCCCCGGCCATCCCTTTAAGCCCGGCCGACCTCCAGATCGGGCGCCAGCAGCTCCTAGGCCCCACACACCCCTAAGATAAACACCGAGGCGCTGCTTCCCTGGCGTAATAGGTGGACTACGCCTGTTACACAGGGGAATGCTTCCTTTAATTGGGAATCAACTGACCAGGAATTGAAATCCAGGGGCCGACGGACCTCTAGCTAAGGTGAAATAGTATATGAGGAGAAACCTTGTGCATCGCGAGTTACTAGGAACATCTAGTATCAGGAAGAAGGAAGAAGCGGTCAACTAGTGTCTTCTGTGGGATGAATACCGTGCAAGCAGACACGTAAGATTTGCACGAATAAGGGAAGAGGAGTACCAGTTCTGGTTGCCAGTGCTGTGTCCTCCTGATATCGCGGGGATGTTCTTCTTTTTACCGGGGGAACTGATGTTTTGGAGGAGGGTGGAGCCTTGGATGAACCCATGGCCAAATTGTTAACTATCTTGCGGTGGCCGTCTGTCGGTGGAGGGGAAGCAGATCTGAGGCGGCGAAGGACAGTGTAGCGGGAACAGCTCCGGTGTGGTGGACGGTGGAAACGTTGGAGCGGTAGCGGTGAGGCGCAGGACGGCGTGGTTCAACTGGCTCGGGTACGGCGCACGTCGGCGTCCTGGAGGCAGCTCGGCCTCGGCTTCAACTACTAGCCATGGAGGGCGTTGCGGTTGCAGTTGCGGTGGACGTCGACGTTGGGGTATCGGCTCCAGCGTGATGGAGGAGGGCGGCGGTTGATGGGTGGGATGGGGTGGCGGACGGAGGACGCCGGGGTTTCGCGGCTAGTGGAGAGGTAGTTTTGGCGCTCATGGAGTACGAATGGGGAATCGGACGGGGGGCGGGGGGGTGGAGCTAAGGGGGAACCATGTTTCGGTCTGGGACGCACTTGTTTTTTTTTGAACAGATGGGACACGCTTGTTTGAAATTTGGGGGAAGTACAAACTTTGCCCCCTCTTAAATTTTGGACCTACTGCGGGTCGAGGGTAGGACGGTAATCCCAGGTGTCCCAAATAGTGGGCGGGAGTGATTTCGTCCGAGCGAATGTGTGTTTAGGCGGCCACGTCGTATGAATGTTTTTCGGAGGCGGTTGCGTGGCGTCTAGATGAAGTTACAAACCTACCCTGGTTTAGACCTATAGACGTCGGGCCGGTAGGCTTCACGGGTCCGAGTTAGAAAAGTAATTTCCTTCTACCAAACATTGGTCTCACGCGGTTTCGGGCGAGTAGAGGCTCTTTTGGCATTTCGTTCAAAATTTTGAAACAGAAGCATTCACGTTTAGAGTACTCTTGAACTCTGAGGATTGACCTAAATAGACAACGTTAAATTTGACCTTGTATGTTTGAAAACCTCATTAAATTATGCGCTTCTTTTTGAAATTTTGACACTTGAAAATCCTATAACTACGATTATTTTGGAATGGAGGAGGTAAATTTGAATCTATTTTGTACACGATTATATATGCTATTATGTACAAAAGCAGTGCAAAGATTGGTGCCCCCATAATTTAGGTATGATTTACAAATGCCATGATCTCGAATTCAAATAATTGAATGGACTGCATGTTGAATTCAATTTTTTTAAACCACCTTAAGTTGAATTCAAATGTATGCTCGTTCATAGCTAGCTATTTATAATGTTCATTGTGTAACTTTTGTATGTATAATGTGCTTTACACACACAACATGAACTATACTCACGTTTATATTCGAATTGCTAAAGCGATGCATTATCTGGAGTTCAAAATACTGACTCTGTGGATCAATTATGTCGAATAATAACATAGACATGCTCAAATTCTATAGAATATAGATGTCTGATGGATCAATGACCGTTCCTTATGCGAATTGCAAATATCATGATCCCATCCTAATATTTAGATACAATTTATATTTTTAATCAATGTGTACATCAGTCTTTTACGTGTAGTTTCACTCTCCATAGGCCCCTCCTCACACACACGCTGACTTTCTCTCTCTCACATATACGCGCACACGGTGTATATCCATCGGTGGTATCTCACACATGCTCACACAGTCTCTCCCGAGGTGTCTTTCTCGCAGACATGCTCTTGATATCACCCTCCCTCCCTCTCGCAACCATTTACGACTGTTTTCACTAACCTTTATCACAAGCACTCTTCCTCTCACACGCATACACACGCACAATCCCCATCGACCCTTTCTATATACATAGACCTGCCTACGTGTCTCCCGCACGCACATTATCTTTAGGCCTGTCTCGCACGCATTGTCTCCACCTCTCTTCCTAATTGACGAGTATGATTCTAGCAGACCATTCTGTAGGATGCCCCTTAAAGTTAGGTTGGATGAATGGTAATATCAGAGATAAGGGGTTACCTTAGTCCGAGGACCTAGGGTTACAAATCCTAGCCGGCTTTGTCAGTGGACACAGAGTCCTTCACGACTCTGGTATCTTTGTCTTGTACGACTAGTCCTCCATGGGTCTCCCTGAATGCGTCACGGGCCGACCAATGTGGCGCATGACGGAACCGAACCAAGGGCCTCACCTCGGCCCACCGGACCTCACGCGGTGACACACCCTCTGCCCCTAGGTCTCGTTATCTTCTCACACCGACACATACCAACACAGACACCACACAAAATATTTTCTCCTCATGCCTCTATCCCCTCCCCCCTTGCATATACACACTCAAGGGCATCTCTCGCCGTGACATCCTATTCGTCTCTCTCTCTCTCTAGACCTCTCTCATTTCTCGTGCTATCTCTCCCACGTCGCCCCCCCGGCCACTCTCGAATACGTAATACATACACATACCCTCTCTAGGCCCTGCCAAATACGTCAACTACACATTGACACATGTTACATCACGTACCCCATTGATCTAAAAAGCCCCCTCTTCACGTTTATTTCGCATACAACATTCCTTTTGAATAAAACCACACAAAGTGTGGCCAAACAATTATTTTCGAATTTCTACATATATACAACATTACAAAGTTATATGGAGGAGTATGAACGTTAATTTGCATTGCATGGTGCACCCAATGATATTTATTCCGCACTGTGAATTTTTATATTTTTATACTATATATAAAGTTAGTCATAATAAAGAGAAACGAAGAGCATCTCTCTCCATCGCATACACGCCCTCTATGCCCCTTTCACGTACGCACACAAACTATCTCCAGGTCCTCTAAAAGTACGCCCCCAGCACATTCACGCATGTTTCATCTTTCTCTTGCGATATATACAGTGACGATCATTGTATTTGAAGCGAAAGCACGATACGTACATTGGACTTCAGAATCCACTCATTACGGTCATCATTTACGTTTTGTGGTTATTATACAGTCACGGGCTCACCGTACAGCTCTGTATTTGCTTAAGACATGACTAGTTGACCAGTTAAACGCTTCACCTGGCACCTCTAGTGTTGCATCACATTATATCACTACCATTGGGCCTACCTGTCAGCGTGTATAAGAATGAAAAGAAACGATAAAAAAATATTGGACGGTGGTTCGAAGTCATGACCGCGAGCACAGCGGACAAGGTGGCCTTATATTGGTATGCCGAGCCGTCTGTTTTAACACACAGGAGCTGGTGTGGTGATTATACACACACGCATGCATGGACACGAACTGCATGCAC
Source organism: Thinopyrum elongatum (assembly GCA_011799875.1). Lineage (NCBI taxonomy): Eukaryota > Viridiplantae > Streptophyta > Magnoliopsida > Poales > Poaceae > Thinopyrum > Thinopyrum elongatum. The sequence goes on from CM022298.1 coordinate 519,270,094, forward strand.
GCAACACTCACACGTACACATGCAGCCACGCACGCACGCAACACTCACATGGACACAGGCAGCCACGCACGCACGCAACACTCACACGCACACACGCACGCATGCATGCACACACCACACGACCAACACACACGCTCATGCTCAAGTGCTCAACCTACACGTGCATGCGCACACATCAGGCCCTGACAGACACATACACAACCAGGTGGTTCCCGCGCACGGGTTGGAGTCTTGTCGCGCCTGCGTAAAGTTGTGTTTATCTTACCTTTTTCCTATGTGAACTGATAGGTGGGACCCACAAGGAGTGTGGTCAATTTAACCAGTCAACATAGTGCCACGCAGACTATTTGGCCGGTCAATAGAGTGCAATCCGATGCTGAACGGTGAGCAAGTGACCGTATAATCACCGTAAAATGTATATAGTGACCGTAATGAGCGTATTCTGAAGTCCGGTCACCGTATTACGCTTTTCGCTTGAAATACACTGACCGCCGGTGTATTTATCTCTTCTCTCGCTCTCTGTGGAGCCGAGTAGGCCAACGTGCCAGTGCCTAAATTGGCGCACGCCACCCCATTATTGCTGTACTGGTTTCGTAAGAGCGAACAAGCATTTACGTCTACCGTACAAACTGTAGATATGAGTTACAAATGCTATGAAGACGAATACAAATATTTGAATCCACTTTATGCCCAATTTCTCTCTGTAGGCCCTCCAAAAGTACATCTCTACACGTTCTCGCATGTTACATCTAATAACTATGCAATACAACACTACTACTACACTCTAACACAATAAATCATATGTGTTTTTAGTTTTACTAGATCTCATATTGTTACTTAATTATTCAGTTTGCATACATTAAAATTGCCTTTGAAATGTATGGCTAGTATCATCTACCGCGCGGGAAAAATCCCGCCCTTGCCTATTTAATCGGGTTTGTATCGATGGATCGTGCGAAACAGCAAAACTATAGTAGTACTACAGTACAAGTAACAGTTCACTGGGCCATCGTGTCGTGTACTCCTCCGTCGTAAGAGTGGAGCATTCGCTTTCATAAACGTTCTAGTCCCTTTTGCCGACATGTGGGACATCAAGCAACCGGGTCCACGTGCCATACTGAAATAACAGTGCAGAGCAGCAGGGGTGAAGCACCCCAATCATGGCGCCAATGTAGTGATGAGCAATGAGGTGTCAAATCACAAAGCTGCACCTTTGCCGCAGTTAAGTTGGAGGGACTAAGTAATGCTAAAAAAAGAAGTTGGAGGGACGAAGCAACCATCATTTCACTCGTTGCTGAATCCGCTTCTCCCTCATCTTCTTCAAGTTAACCACGTGTTGCTTCTGTCGTTGTTCTGCCTCATGTGGGACGAGGATTGGCTTGGTAAAGCACTGACACGTGGGACCGCATGTTAGCAAACCTCCAGGCCAATGTCCTCTAAAAATAAGAAACCTCCCCCGCCTTTCACGCGGCAAAATCACCTCCTTTTTACTAATCTTGATATAAATTTTTAGATCAATATAATCAAGATTTGTATAGATAGCACCAAGGAGCAAAACCAAGTGGTACGCTTAAGGGCATCCACAATGTGTAGCCAAATATGAAAATAGCTTTTGGCATCGATGGGAACCATTACGGAGGGTGCTGCCAAAGCCAAAAATAGGGAACCGAAGCTCCCTAATTGATTGATTGAAGGAATAGAAAAATGCAACCTCTCTCCTCTTTCTCCCCTGCTTGGACGCATGTACAATATAGAGCACAGAGTCTACTCCCCTGTCCCTTCTATCACAAATCACAAAGCAGTGAGGCATCAAATCACAAAGCACGGATGAAGCAACCATCATTTCACTCTTCACTGAGTCTGCTTCTCCATCGTCTTCTTCGAGAAACCACCTTACCGCATTAAGCTGGACGGACGACGCTATTGTGTAGTACTAGTACATTTACGCCTCCTTCGGTTCAACGGACTTCCTGGATGCAAAGAAGGCGGTTGTCTCGGCTTGCAGGCGGCACTTGCGAATGACTTACCGTGGTCTCCCTCAATGGTGTGCTCCGTCGAATGCACTTCGCCAAAGCCACAATGTTCGAGATAGCGTTGACGTCACCGCAATGGGGAAGGAATTCAAATAGTTACTACCTCTATTTTTTTGTATACAAGGCCAGCATCAAAATTACAATTTGCAGAAGGCCACTAACACTAATCGAGACAAAATTGATGGGATTTGCCTCGTACTAGCAACCAAGGACATTAATATACCCTTGCATGCATGCAGAAGTGAGAAGGTTGGTTTCCATGGCGCTGCATTAATCCAGCAATGAGGAGTGAGATGGTTAGCTCTTTGGGCATTGGAGAAAAAAATACGCATTAATTTATACGTCAAACGAGGATTTGTATTGATAAATCCCGTGAAGGAAAACCCCGCCTTTCTTTTTTAACACAAGTAGTACGTACATACTTGTATCCTGTTTGGGTCTAGGCCTTGCATTGCCATACTTCGCCACACATTTTTGCCAAGCTTGCCTAAAGTTTTTCAAAATGAAAAGGAGGTACACTTGCGCATGGCTATCGCGGTCGCACCGCACCCTCTCACAGTCGCTCCTGCATGCCGCAAACCCAACCAAGGGAACGCACCCTCACTGACACGTGCTACCGCATGTGATCAAACCAAACTCAGCCATCCTACCGCTGATACATAATTTTTGTTCATACAGTATGTTTATCCAACCGCATGTTGGGGAAGATCCATGCGGCCCACGCGGTGGTCTATTGGGGAAGAAGAGTAGGAGACGTAGGATATTCATCCAACCGCCTGAAATGGTTGACTGACCCAAATGATGAAAGTCAGGCGACTTGCATAAATATATGTTTTTACATAGCAAAAGATCCCTAAAAACAACAACATAAAGAAAAACTATCACTGCTCGTGGAACGAAACGACCTCGTCATCTTTGGCTGCCGGCGCGAACCAGCCGTAGCTGCCGACATGTGTCTCCGCACCGTGGTTGTCCTCAGACTCTAGCTACTCGTTCGCGCGGAGCGTGCGGGCGCGAGCACCGACGAGAGCACCGCCCGGTTCACGTCCACAATGTTCGGTTCCTCCTGCAGGAGGGCCTCGATGGCAGCGGCATCCACGCGCTCCGCGTCGAGTTAAGCCTCTGCCGCCCGGTTCAAGTCCAGGACGTCCGGTTCCGCCTGTAGGAGGGCCTCGATGGCAGCGGCATCCGCGTGCTCCGCATCAAGTTGAGCCTCCGCCACCCGGTTCAAATCCAGGACGTCTGGTTCCGCGTGTAGGAGGGCCTCGATGGCAGCGGCATCCGCGCGCTCCACGTCAAGTTGAGTCTCTGTCGCCCGGTTCACATCCACGACATCCGGTTCCGCCTGCAGGAGGGCCTCGATGGAAACGGCATCCGCGCGCTCCGCGTCAAGTTGAGCCTCCACCTCCCGGTCCTCCTTTAGGATCGCCAGGTTGAACCGCTGGTCTGCCTGCACCATGGCGGACCCGGACGCCGGCACGAAGTAGACGTCCATTGTCTCATATGCATCGGGGGCCTTCTGCGCCGCGACCTCCGCCATGAACATTGGATCGGCTTCCTCCTCCTCGGAGCTTGGCTCCAGAGAACTCGGGGATTGGCCCGTCGAAAAGTGAGCTTGGGAACGGAGGTCTGTGGCGCCGACCGCCGCCGTGATTTCTGCGCGGCGCTCCGGCGTCAGCATCTTGTAGTACATGATCTTGCGGCACACCATGGCTTTCCGGCGAACTAGGGGACGCCTGATGCGGGCTAGGGGATCGAAAGGTGGGGGAATGGGCTAGAGAGGAGGTGTGGTTTTGTGGCAGTGGTGACCGGCCGGCAAGTAGCTGGCGTAGGCCGAGCAGCGAAGGTTCTGGAGTGAATAGTGGTTCCGGTGACGACCGGTCAAACGGTTTTGACTGTGCGGAGTTTGCAAAGCCGGATGGCTGGAGCCTGGAGAGTTGTGGGGTGGGATGGGACCAAAGTTTCGGAGTTTCACGTGGCAGACGTCCGGACCTCCCCACCATTCCTGTCGACGACGAGGCGGTGACTTCATAAATCTCAAGATGACTAGCAAGATGCCCGTGCATTGCACGGAACATTAGGATGCATTTTTTTACAAAACACCTGTTGTGATTGACCCATGAAGGAGTAATCCCATGTGTAAAAACTAATGATATCTCGAGAATTTCATCGAAAAAATGGTATCTCAAGAATTTCATCGAAAAATGATATCTCGAGAAAGATGAGAGATAAGGTGAGAAGGAGTGGGGCACGATGGTGATTGGTGGTCGGACTTAGCGGAGGTATGAGGATGGATGACACCGACAGCGGCCACCATGCCAGATTATTCCAGAGGCTTCCTTTTTTAATTACTCAACAATGAAGTTGTGGGAGATAAGGATGAACGAGAGAGGTGCGGGTATCCTTTTGCAAAATTGCCATAGTTTGCTTTCTATCCATCAGATGTAGATCAGACGGTCTATATTGCAAGATGACAGGCACACCATCATCATCGAGAGTAAAGATAAGAGTAGAGATATAGTATTATAGATATGACGGCTCAGTCTCTCGAAGGTGCTCATTGGGGTAGGGTGTGCGTGTGTGCGTTCATAGGGGTGAGTGTATGCGCGCATGTATGAGCGCTTGCGTCTCTACTGTGTTAAAAAAAGGAGTACTCGAAGTATGCAAGTTCATAACAAACGGACGGTGTACATCACTCTTGTCGTGTTCGCGTTGCACCCCGACACGGTGGACCCTGCATGTCGCTCACCAAATGGAACGCGCTTCATCTTGCATTTTCGCTCGCTTGTGGGATCGCAGTTGAGAGCAAACCGACGTCCGTCCCCCTCACCCGCCCGCGTCATTTACGGATACTACTAGACTAGAAGAGAGAGTGGTCGGCCAAGTGGGACCGCAGTTGAGAGCAAACCGACGCTCGAATTTGGCCGGCAAAACAGGGAAACCGACATGTGGGGCACACCTGTCGGGATGATGTGGCAGAGACTAGTCCAATGGAGGAGCTGGCCCACGACCTCCTCGCCACCAACAACTGTTCATGTGGGTCGTGGGGGCCAGCAATGTGGTGCAGCCCCCGCACTGCCTCTAGGCACGGCGACCGCGGTGAGCAACACGCTCATCGTCGCTGGACACGCTCGGCTTCAGGGTGCCGGGGGTGGCGCTGCCACTGTGGCACGACCAGCAGATCAACAACCGGCTCATTGAGGATGCACGGGGCGCCGAAGTGCGCGTGCGCACGACTCGTCCGCGGAGTGTTCTAGCGCGGCCAACTGCATCCCCAGGACCTGAGACCATGCCGGGTCGTCTTTCAATGACATGTGGGATTGCATGCGACCAAAGGGCATGTCCAACGTTGCCACGCCCGCAGCTGACTACCCTGGCACACAAAAAACCCTCTTCCCTCGCGTCGTCGCGCGCGTGCGTTCCTAGCTGGCGCCAGCTGCCCGCATTCATGCCGTCCGTCCGTATGCCGTCATTAAGCAGGCTCGCTGCCCGAGGAACCAACTCCGGTGACTTATTGACGCACCCGGACGCTAGGCCTCACCGGAATGCGCTACTTAAAGCGGCAACGCCCAGCTAAACTCCACACCATAGCGCATCCTCCTACCTAGCACCACATCCACCATGACCGCGAGTCTTCGGGGATGAAGCTCAAGGTCGCCGCCCTCGCTCAACTCGCCGCTCACAATGCAATACCGGTGTAGCCGGACGCGGACGCGACCGCACAAGCGCTGGCCACGGTGGCGGCCGATGACGGGAGCACCGCCAGCCATGCATCCTACTTGTCGTCGTCCAACATTCGGTGGTGCAAGTGGCAGGTGAAGCGACGGACCGTCCACGTCCATCATCATCAACCTCACGTCCACTGGCACCGCCGAGGTCGGGGACTCCTCCGAGGATGAGTAGGGCATGGGAGGCGGCAGGGCATGGTGTGCCAACTGGCCGGTCCGTCTCCCGTGTTCTACTCTTCCTCGCCGGAGACCGCACCTTCACTTCACGGGTCTTGAACCCCGCCGCCGTTCATGGAGACGACAGATGGAGGACGTCGTTGCCGATGCGGAAGTACAAAGGAAAGTGGACGTCGGTCGCCGCCGTAGAATAGGTTTAGGGTCGGGTTTGTTTTCTTTTTCTGTCCTATAAAAGTTCGAAATGTAATGAAAATCTGCCATGTTTGCATGAATCTCGTCCGGTGTTATGAACTTTCACAATAATATTAAGATATATTGTATGAAAATATATTGAATGATGATTCGTTTTTGTGTGTATAAACTTGGTCTAAGTTTAGAAGGTTTGACCCAAGACAAAGCTAACATGCAAAGTAAATAAACACATAGGTAGTATACATACACAATTTATATTAGGCACTCTAATAGTACGTCCACTACACATTCACGCATCTCACATCTTTCTCTCGCTCTGTCTGTCAAACCAACTAAGCCTTGCCCTAATAAAAAATAAAGTCCTAAAAGAACCAACTATGCCAACCTCCCAACATCTCGCGCGGGAAAAGACCCGGCCGCGCCGTTTTAGTCGGGATTACTGGATTACTAGTAGTAGTATCGATGGATCGCGTGAAGCACCAAGTTTAAAAGGAAAAAGGCGGTACACTCACATCACGCCTGTCGCGGTCGCATTGCACCCCTCACACGGTCAGTCCTGCACACGGCTCACGCAAACGGAACATGCTTCAGCTTGCCTCTTCACTGACACGTGGGACCGCATTTGGAGAAACTCACCATGCGCCAAACTCCCGCGCCCACCGCGCGAAAATTGCCCCCAAATCCCAAATTCAACTGCCCTTCAGCCAACTAGCCAATAATATTCCCCAAACCCCCTCCACTCCATTCGCTCCGCCAAATCCGCCCTGCCCGCCGCGCCGATACGTCGGCGCCGCGGTTCATCGAGGGGACGCACGGCGATCCTCTCACTCCCACAGTACGCTCTCGTAGACTGCCGTCCTCCAGCCACCCCGCTACCGCTTGCGACGTTCTTGTGGAGACGCACGTCGGTCAGTTTCTCCCACGGTACGCGCATTCTAGACTGAGGCCCCGTGCATGTCGGAGTAGCGCTGAATGTTAGCTGATAGACGCTGTTAATCTCACTGTTTGCCAAAATAGTTTACAGTCAATATGCTCTGCTTAAGAAGCTTCCTTGCCCTATTCTGCACTCAATCTGCTTTGCTGAGATGGCATGACATGCCCGATTAGTTGCTAAAATATCCTGCCATATATTTATTGTGAAGTAGATTTCCATGGTCTAGTAGCCAATCTGTTAGGTGAAATAGCTCGACACCGTTTTATACTCGATCTTTGTTGCTCAGATGGCCTTCGATGGCTGTGTGCTCAGCCTCACTGACTGCTAAAATAGCCTGCCATAATTTAGCACTCAAATCTGTTTGCTGAATTAGCTTTACATATATTTTGTTACTTAGATCTGCTTGTCCAAATATCTTGCCATAGCTTTAGACATCGACCTAGGTATTTTTTTTGGACTTTATAAAAAAGCATATATGTTTTTCCTGTAATATCTAGTAGAAGAACTAATTTGTATGTCTAACAGATGGACATGACTTGGATAACTTCTGCTCGAAGATTCTCCGTTGCATATGTCGAGGGGGTTGAAAACTTCATGAACTTTATCAGAGCTGAGTACGGTAGTCCGAAATCAGATGTGCTCTACCCGTGTAGCAGTTGTATGTATTCAGTTACAAGACCCCAGTCAACTGTGCAAAATCATCTACACTTGTATGGGATGTCGGTCACATATACTATGTGGGTTCATCATGGTGAAGCTGTGAACGTCAATGTTACTGACTATGTGGAAGCAGGAGATCACCATCTTGATCTACCTGATGCTCAGGTGGAAGAGGAGGAGGAGGAGATGGTGGCGGTGGAGCCAGCGAGTTTGACCAACATTGAAACAATGCTACAAAATGCTCGCGCATTTCGTGAACTTTCACCTGCAGAAGAAAAACGGTGGGCCCACATGTTGGAACAATGCAACATGGCAGTCACCCCAGGAAATAAGCTGTCAGTATTCTCAGCTATGGTCACCTTTCTTCAGGTGAAGACATCTGGGCGGATGACCAACAAATCATTCGATGCGATGTTGGCTGCTTTCAACAAATCTTTCCCAGATGCGTCTGAGCAGCCACACACCTAAGGTAAAATGAAGAATTTCCTTCATGCAGTTGGAATTGGATATGATATGATCCATGTTTGTAAGAATAATTGTGTTCTGTTCCGGAAGGATTATGCCAACTTAAGTGAATGCCCAAAATGCAAATAATCAAGCTGGAAAGATGGCGATGATGTGAAGAGGATTCCTCATAATGTTCTGAGACATTTTCCAATTATACCAAGATTGCAGAGGTTGTTTCATGATGCTGAAACAAGAGATGATGTACTGTGGCATTCTAGGAACCAGGAGTACAGAGATCAGAATGTAATGAGCCATCCATCTCATGGCAGTGACTGGAAAAGCTTCAACCAGAAACACAAAAAGTTTGCTGCTGACCCGAGAAACATTAGACTTGGCTTAGCTACAGATGGATTTAACCCATTTGGCCACCAGAGTGCCACATATAGCATGTGGCTAGTGCTTGTTATCCCTTACAACATGCCACCAAATGTCTGCACCAAAGAATCAAACTACATGATGGCCTTGCTCATCCTAGGTCCAAAAAGTTCTGGAAAGGATTTTGATTTATTCATGGAGCCTCTTGTGGAGGAACTTCAACAGCTATGGAGGGGTGTTCTCACTCGAGACCTATATAGCAGCCCACCAGCTGATTTCTTTCTGCGTGCTGTTATAATTTTGTGCATCCATGATTATCCGGCTTTGGGCAATATGTCAGGGCGAACGACACATGGTTACAATGCATGTGTTCGCTGTGACAAGAATCCGCTGTCATACGCAATACTTAGCAAGATCTGTTACATTGGACACCACTGTTTCCTTGCCAAGGACAAGCCGTGTCCTATAAAATACCAAAGACATGTGTTCAATGCAAAGCATGAAAACCGTGATGCGCCAAAGAGGCTCACCGGCGATGAGTTGCAAGTGGAATTAGAGAAGGTCAGGCATATTACCCCTGGAAACCATCCTGATAATGGTAGCGGGAAAAGGAAGCGTGGGAGGGCAGAAGAGAGATTATTGTTTACCCGTAGGTCCACTTTGTGGGACTTGGAGTATTGGAAAGATTTGGATCTGGGGCATAATCTTGATGTGCTGCACATCAAGAAAAATATATGTGATAGCATTATCGACACACTTCTTTATATTGAAGGCAAGACAAAAGATACCTTAAAATCTAGGATTGATTTGACACACCTGGGTATCAGAAGGGATTTGCAGGTGGACGATGATGGTGCATCACGGGATACAACACCCTTGCACGCGACGAAGGCAGGAAGACACAAAACAGTGCCATCAGGAGCACGGATACGTGCGGCAAAGAGACAACTGAAATGTATGCTAACATAACAGACATTGTTCAGTTGTAGTATATCTCCAGTTTCGAGGTTCATCGGTGTGTGGTTCTGTTGTGCTGTCGTTCGTATAACCTATTTTCCAGGATCGCAAAACCCAGAGCTGATGATTATTTCAAATCCATCAATGTTAAGGTGGCGTGCCAGACCGACGAGCCTTTTATTTTGGTAAATCAAGCAACACAGATATTTTTCTTGGAAGACACATATGCATGTAGCGATGATTGGAGAGTATTGCAAAGGTTTGAGCAGAGGAATTTGTTTAATGAAGTTGCACAACAAGATGATGCTTACACTGCTCCTGATGTAGAAGATTCCACAGATGTTCCTAATATCTTTGAGAACCATCACACCAATGACGCTGGCGAAAAGATTGCCTGTCGGGCTGTGGACATACGAGAGTTGATCAATAAGACACCAACGTACAAGGACATTGAGGATAAAGAAGAAGATGACACTGGGGGGAATTACGATTCAGACTAGTACACATGGTGAAGATGTTGACGCTGCTGCTGCGGATGATGATTAGATTGCTTTTGTCATATTTGCCTGTGAGAAGATGAATTTTTATCTACTATGTGAAATTGTGTTTCTATGACAACTGAAACCTGATGAAGTTGTTGTTTAGTATTTTGCTGTGAGAACATCACTTATTATGTATGTTGATTTGTGTTTGGTGATTGTATGACGACTAAAACATGATGACATTGTTGTTTAGTTGTACTCATATTTGGCTCTGAAACTTGTATTTGATGACATAGTTTGCTGTTGGACTGCTTTTTGCTCGACGTCTTTGAATGGGAACAAAGCTAACCCCGATAGGGCCTCCGCTAATTTATTTATTTAATAGCAAAAGGGCCTCTGCTATTTATTTATTTATGAGCCAAAGAGGATACCCCCCGATTTTCGTTAATAGAAATCATTAAATGTTCACAACACTACGCCCAGCCTGCTAAACAGGTTTCATTCGTTACTAGTTTCAGCAAAGTGCTCATGTCATAGCCACTGAATACATCACGAATGCTACATACACTACAAATAAAAAGACAATCATCCTACAGAGCACAATGATCTTGCCCATTATCTTCACAAGCTCTTTCATCTCCTCATTGCTGTCAAGGCCGTTCAGCAGCTGTTGCTTGGCCATGATCAGAGGAACTGCATCTTTAACCTTTCGCTCTGCATCTTCCTCTTCTGTCGTTCCTTCAGTTACTTGTCCAACACCCCAACCTGCTGGTATTGGGATTCCTCGGCTAACGAAATAATCACCGTAGTTCCATTCCCCCACATCAGCAACTTCCCAGAAATACAAATCACATGAATCTTCCCTTTTCTGCATGAATCAAATTGGAAGATCATCAACGAAACTATTAAAAAAATCAGCAACTGAAAGCAGGCGAACAACACTTAAACATATTATTACCCCATGATTCGAGCATTTGTAGAATACTCGACCAGGGTTGAGGATTGTAGTTGAGACGCGACGGATGACTCTGCGTGATTTGAAGTAGTGGAACCACACCAATGGCAGCAGGTTGCGATGAGCAACTAGCTGCGGTGAGTGTGTCGGCGGGGGTGTGATGAGACCCACAGGGGATGGTACGGGTGGCGACTTGGCGCATATCTGGTTGTTGCCTGCTGAAGAGCAGGTGGACGAGCAGCCAGCGGACATGGTTGCTGCGGCCGGAGCTTCTGGTGCTAGGCAGAGTAACTAGAGAAGAGGAGAAGCAAACGTTGGATATGTCAGTTTCATTACTTGCAGAGTAGCATAGCACTATATATAGTCATACTCTAGGTTTGGATTCGAACCAGCTATAGGAGCACGTCTCTCTTTTTTCTAAAACTCTGCAATGTCTCTTTACTGGTACACTAGCTTGTTCTATACACCTTCTCAAGTCTTTGATTTTTGGGAATGTTATGTGGCGAACGTTCCCTGGGAGGAGGATGGCAAACGAACGCATTTTCCTGGCAGTTTTAGTTGCGACGCAAGATCAAACGGTGGCAGTTTCGGGAATGTTATCTGGCGAACAAGCCCAATTTTTCTTTTCTTCCTATAAAAAAGTATGCTACGTGGTGTCGTCTTAGTCAACAAACGATTGTGCCAACATTGACCGTTGGATTGACATTCAACGTCTATCGTGTTTCTTTAGTCTCTTCTTCCTCCAGCCGCCAAAGCCAAACCAGCACCGGCGGGACCGCCTGCTCCTGTCTCCCACGGCTGGCTATGCTGTCGCGTACGCATCGCGGCCACATCACACCCTAAAACTCTGCGCATCTTCCCTGGCTCCTGTTCATTCCCGTCTGAGGCCTCACCATCGTCCTCCGCCTTGGTTCGCTCGCCGCGGTGCCGCCCTCCGGTGTTGTCAACATGGTCAACAACCGAGAGGAATAAGGAGATAACTGTACATGGTCAGGATGACAGTAGGGACCCACTAGGATCATGGCAGTAGGCAAGCAAGTGCCTCCTTTATTACAAGAAAAAAATGGTTCCTCCTGATGGTTTCCTGACATCTGGGTCGCACGCCACTGTCAACATAGTCAATAAGCGATATAACTGCACAAGGAGCGGCTGACACCCGGGACCTAGCAGCTCGTGCAGTATTATTTTTTTGTTTTCGGGATGGAGCAGGGTATCAACGGTGGCCCGTCTAGCCCAGACTTTTATTTCATATATGTTTACCACATGACCAGCCCAGTTTTGTTTTTTCTTTCTGAAAATGGCTAGCCCAGCTATTTTGTTTTTTGCAGAATAACCAACGGAGGCCTACTTGCTTTTCTATGCCCTGCTGGGCCTGAAATCTTTCAAGACGAGGAGGGATGCATTCGGCTTGCCCAGAAAATGGGCTATAAGTAATAAGAAATGGGCTGTAAAATGAAAAATACAGCAAACAGGCAATTAGTTCCAAATTACTTTTTTCTTTCCGATTTTGATATTTTAAATTTCATTGTTTTTGTGTGGGTAAAATTTCATTGGATTTTACATTAAGGTATGTTTATTTTTTAAATTAATTTGAATCGGGCTAGAAATTTTGGGCTGTATGCTATTTGGGACAGATTTGGAGGCTGAATTGTGGGTCTACAAGGTTGATGTGTACGAAAGGCTTTGTCAACTTAGTCCACAAACGATTCTAGCAGCTGTGACCGTTGGATTGTTAATCCAACGGCCGTGCTGCTTATTCAACCTCTGGTCTTCTTGCTCCAGCCGCCCAAACCAGCATCGGCCGTACTGCCTGCTCATGCCTCCCGTGGCCGGCTTTACTGCCGCGCAGGTCTAACCGCCCCACACCACTCCCATCGCTGGCCTGGCCATCCCTGTACTCACCCAGACCTCCTGTTATTCTCCGGCGATGGCAGACGAACCAGTAAACCCTCGTACTCCCCTCCATGTGGGAAATAACTGCCGAGTCTTCTCCGGCTCTGGGTCGTTCCCTTCCTAGGCCTCGCCGTCGTCCATCACCCTGGTGCTCTCGGCGCTGGGTGGTCAAACGTGGAGAGGATGATAGCTGGGTCCATGGCCGCACGCAAGGAAGTGCCTCCTTATTACATGCAAAATAATGATTCCTCCACCTGACAGGAGGGACCCACCGGAAGCGCCTCTGTATTTCGCAAAAAAAGTTCCTTCCACTGACAGCTCGGACCCACCAGCTATATCTTCGCAAGCAAGGAAGTGCCTCCTTATTACGCACAGAAAAATGAATAGCCACACTGGTAGGTGGAACCCACCATATTTGGAGGCTGACTTGTGGGCCTACTAAGTTGACGCGGACGCTGGGTTTTGTCAACTTAGTCAATATAAACGATTCTAGCTGCGGTGACCATACGATGTCCATCCAACTGCCGTCGTGCTTCTTCAACCTCTGGTCTTCTTGCTCCAGCCGCCCAAACCATCGCGGGCCGTGCCGCTTGCTCCTGCCTCCCGTGGCCGGCTGTGCTGCCGCGCAGGCCTCAGCGCCCCCTCCTACTCCAACCGCTGGCCAGGCCATCCCTCTACTCACCCACAACCCCTGTTATTCTGCGGCGACCGCAGCCTCACACCGTAGCCGAACCAGTCAACCCTCGTACTCCCCTCCGCGTGGGCATGCACTGCCGCGTCTTCCCCGGCTCCGCGTCATCCCCTTCCTAGGCCTCGCCGTCGTCCACCGCCTTGGTCAAGGAACGACTTCCATCGGAGGAGGACTATACGTGGAGAGGCTGACAGCTGGGTCCACGGCCGCAACAAGTAAGTGCCTCCTTATTAGGCGTAAAATAATTATTCCTCCACCCGACAGCGGGGACCCTGTGACACCCTGATTTTTGCAACTTTTTCTTTTCAAACTTTAATTGGCTTTATTTGAAATTTGAATGGTTTTTGAACCTTTTTCATTTGGTTTTGGAAACTTTTGAATCTTTTCCAAGTAATCCAAAGCCCTATCACCTTGCCAAAACCCTGCCAAGTATCTCAAGGACCCAAATCCCAAATTAAATCTTTTCTAAAAACTCTTTTCTTTTATTTGAGAATTTAGGGCATTACTATGGGTTGTGAAGCAACCTATAGCTATGATGCTCAGAAAATTCCCAAATAATTCCCTAAAATACTTTGGACTATATCTTGCTCCAATATCCAAAAATATTCCATGACCTAGTTCAATTACTTTGCAAAATAATTCAGTCTTGCTTCTTGTCAAACTGGACCTTTGTGAGGGAAGTACATGCTAGGTTTATCCAAATGCTCTAAAAAATTTGTGGCATGAGGACACCTACAAATGACTTCCCTACACCAAGTTTCAGCATCTGAAGATCTTCCAAGTGAGCAGTACTTCAACATTTTGATTCTGGACCTGAAATGTAGCTTGTACATGAACTACCCTCAAAACTTATCCAAACCACCTCAAACTTGGCCAGTTTGGAGTCTTTCCAACGAGGATCACTCCAGACACCATCTTTGGCTCAATCACCACCTCATTTCTTCTCTGGAATCTCCCCAAGTTTGTTGTCAGAGACTGTGATGATCTTACCTCTCATCTCTGCGTGAACCAAGCCAAACCAAGGCTGTAGGTGATCTGAGGGATCGAAGGTCGACATGCTGGACATGTTTTGCCAGGCTTGCGTGGCCTCTTGGTGCCAAGCACCGTGGTGAGCACGGCGCTGGCATGCTTGTCGCTGCGCTCTGTGCTGCGCCAGGCTCGGGTCTCATCCGAGCGAGACCACGGCGCCGCAGCAGCTTGTCTGGGCATGCCGACATCGCCTCTAGTCGACACGCAGCTCCTCCAGAACCCTCGCCCTCGCCGGAGATGCCCTCGCCGGCCGCCACACCATTGCCGCACTGTGAGACCCGTGCGGTCATAGTTGCGGCGCAGCTCATCGTTTCCTCTCGAGCCGTCGCCTCCCGCATTGAATGATGCTGCCCTCTCAAGTCCCTTCGCCGCAAGCATCCAGCCAGCGCGGCGTACGTCTTGTCGACGCCATGGCCCGCATCTTGCCGCATCCAGAGAGCTCGCTGAGCGCCTCTTCTCGGCTATAAATAGCCCCGTCCAGCCTCGCTGAGTTCCTCACCCCTCTCCCTCCTCCTCAATCGCCCCCACAGAGCAAGAGCCAAGGCCGAGAGGCCCTCTGGCCTCAAGCTTCACCGAAGCTCCGCCGCCAGCTGAGCTCCATCGCCAGCCCTCTCCAAGCCATCCCAACTCCGCCCGAGCCCACCGTTGAGTTCGTGGTGTTCCACTGGTGCTTCCAGACCCCTCCCCGAATCAAACCGCCGCCGGAATTCCCATCGCCGACGATCACCGTAGCACCCATCCGCTAGAGAAGAAGGGCGCGACGCCGTCCGACCATCTCCGGAGGAGCTACGGGTACAGGGTGAACCGCTGTCGAACGCCCGATCCATCCCCACCATCCACGAGCCTCACCGCCGTCGCTATCGCCGGCAATCACCACCGGTGAGCCGCCCCTCTTCTCTGCTCTCTCTCTCCTCTATTTTAAACGAAGGGCCCCACCCGTCAGCGACTTACCGAAGTGGTAAGTGGAGGCGCCCGGGGCAAATACGCCTTCGACGTGGCCCGTTCTGGTTGTTTTTCCATTTTTGATTTATTTAACATAGTTGACCAGTAGGTTTGACTGCTTATAACTTTTTACAGGAAGGTCCATTTGACCTGATTCTTTTTGCATTGTGTTCATAATGAAGCCCTTTATTTTTCCACCAAGTTTGGTATTTTTCCAATACACACAGAATTGTTGGTGAATAAAAAGGCTTTATGTGACATTTTCTTTTACCATTTAAAAGTATTTTCAGAAGGTGATACTTGTGGATTTGAAGACCAAGAGTTTCTGAACAACCCAACTGATCAAGGCAAGCCAGGACATCCATATTATGAAGAATCTCATAGCATTGCATAATTCATATTCATTTCTTGCATTTAAATTATCATTGATAATTCAAAGTAAATTATTCAAATGCCTTATGATGATAACTCAAATTGATGTGATGATTAACCTTGCTTGCTAAGTGAAACTTAGTTGGTTGATCAAGAGTCACCTGTCCGGGCTTACCGGTGCAGCCACATTTGCCGGTATGGGACGGCCTTGACTTGGTCTGGCTCGGTGCTCTTTCACCGGTACCTCCAAAGAGGGAGGGTTATGCGTGCGTGCTGCCCTGATCAGGTAGACGGCGATAACCCTGTGAGCCCAGTTTAGTTGTTTGCTGGCGTCCCCGTTTGGGAAAGTTTAGTTAGGCCATGATGGTGGAAGGTGTCAAGAGGTGACACGGGGCCACCCAAGGCTTGACTCCGGAGGAGTGTGATTGCCGGTGGTATGATGGAAGAGTCACGGGCAGGCAGGTTTCGTTGGAGCAATGCTGGTCCACCCGAATGGGATCACGAGGTCAGTGCTCCATAGTGTGGGTAAAGTGCGCAACCTCTGCAGAGTGTAAAATCTATTCAAATAGCCGCGTCCACGGTATTGGACAGCCCGTCCAAACCTCTCTAGGTGATCAACCGTAATAACCGTAGTAATGATGGAAGAACTTGTCTTATGAGCAAAAGTACTCGTTGAGATCGAGTATTCTGGGGATTGTGAGACAACCCGGATATGAGTAAGTTGCTGCCAGTAAATGAATCACTTAGAGTTTAACCTGTTCATTGTCTTGCTATTATTTGCTGCATATTTGGTTGTCATGTGCTTGCGAGTACATTCAAAGTACTCACCTGGCGTATCATGCCAGATGCAGGAGAAGACTGAGACGGAGGTCTCGATGTCCGTGTTGCGATGCCTAGGATGTGTCCTCAGTAGTGTCCCTGTGGATGGAGTTACTATCATGTTCCGCTACGCAGTAGTCTTCCGCCGTAGTATTCCGCAGTAATACCAAGGCCCTGATATGTTAGATAAATAATGTAGATATTGTCAAAGCACTAGATGTGCTTCTTGCCTCGATGATTATGTAATATATGAGCTTGTACTCGACTATCATCAATAAAAGTTCAGCTATGTTCTGTCCCAAGTTGTTGTGTGTTTCCAGAAGACATGATCTCTGGGTTGGAAACACTGGTAAACCGGTTCTCTGAGCCGGGGTGCCACAACGCTTGGTATCAGAGCCGTGCTGACTGTAGGACACCCTAGGTAACCCGCGCTAGGACTGCGATTAGTATAGGACTTTGAGTGTGCATCCTGCTTGTTGCATTTGTTTGTTGCATGCCATGCCTCATGCATCATAATTTGTTGTGTTACTAATCCTTGACATTGTGAGTGTAGATGGCACCAGTTCCATATCATTTCCATCATGAGCTAGAACCCCACACTTTTCCAGCTCTGCTTCGTAGCATCTGGCTTCGGCTGTATCCCAACAGCGACGACCCAGTATACCAGGTGTTTCGGGAGCAGTTGGGCGAGTCAGTATATGAGTACCATGCAGTGGCTTACATGACCGCGACTTCGGATAATGGAAGCTCTTCTCGCTCTTCTAAGGGCAGAGTGGCTTCTACTCTGGAGATGGCGATCCAGTTTGCTGCCATGGAGGCTATTACTGATTTGCGCTTCTATGAAGTCGAGATGCAGACCCATCCAGGTTTATTTCACTATCCCACCCTGTCGCCTGCGACAGGGCGAGTCCTTTTCTCACCTATTGACCCGGCGTGTGATCATGCGGCTGGTGTTTTGTCTCGCTACCTGAACGCCAGTGACCGTATGATCATTTCCTTGGCTGAGGAGCTATGTCGTGTTCAGGGGGCACTTGCAGCTGTGACTCCAGCTCCTCCTCCTCCTGTAGTTCCACCCAGTTATTCACCACCAGTTCCACCTCCGCGTGTGTTTGATACCCCTTCTGGTTCTTCTGGACCATCAGGCTTATCGTCTGGTAGTCGACTCGATACCCCATCTGAGTGGGCCTCACTCCTAGCCACTCCTGCTCCGCCGATGCTGAGGCGACGTGCTCTTTCTCCTGTGGAAGGAGAGCAGTCTCAGCAGCGACGTCGTGTATCCTTTGATCCGGTGACTCACATCATCAGTTCTGATTCTGACTCAGGATCTGACAACGAGGATTCTTCAGATGGGCAGTGCTCGTGTCACCGACGCTACTAGACTGGAGTTTGAGTAGTAATGCATGCGTTTTTGCATATGCCGACTGTTGTATGAGCAGTCTAGTCATGTTATTCCCCTACTAGCTTGCCATGTATGATGTTGGGTTATCTTGTATAATTATCTTGTTTTCTTTATTCGCCTTTTTCATGAATTCCCTTTTGGTGTCATATTACTGTATTTCTCCTTATGTATGTTGCTCATCGATTCGGTATTTGCCATGGGAAAAAAATTAGGATGAAAGGAAGTAGCAGTCAAGGCGGCGATGGAAACCCCGTCCGTCGATCCGCCAGGCAGGCAGGGCAACCGCCCGAAGACTTACCACCACCACCACCTCAAGCACCAACCACAGATCAGATAATGAGAATGTTTGAGGAAAAGAGAAACCAAGACCTCATGGAATTTCTCAAGAGTATGCAGACAATAGTAGGTCAGAACAATGGCAATGGGGTGCATTCCAAGCTGTCTGACTTTCAGCGTACAAAACCACCCAGCTTTAATCAGGCTGTGGATCCTATTGAGGCTGATGACTGGTTAAGGATCATGGAAAAGAAATTGGACATCGCTTGTTGTGAAGAAGCAGATAAAGTCCCATTTGTCACTCATTATCTCGAAGGCCCGGCAGCCATATGGTGGGATAACACCAAGTTAATGTGGCCTACTGAAGAGATTTCCTGGGAGAAATTCAAAGAACTGTTCCACAAGTATCATATTCCCACGGGCATCATGAAAGTGAAACAAAGAGAATTCCTGGCTCTCACCCAAGGAAACATGTCTGTGGGAGAATACTTAAACAAGTTCAACAATTTGGCCTGGTACTCTCCTCATGATGTGGCTACCAAAGAACGGAAAATAGACCGGTTCCTCGGAGGACTTAATCATGCCCTCCGATGTCAGTTATGCATGTTGGACTTCCCCGATTTCTAGACATTGGTGGATAAGGCCTTCATCGCCGAACGAGAACAAAAGTCTAGGAATGATGATTGTAAGAGGAAGTTCGAGCCCAAGAAGGACAACAAGGAGCCATACGCGCAAAAGCTGCGCAGTTGGCAGCCAGGGTCATCTGAGAACAAACCAGTGTGGAACAATGGTGGCAACAACAGCAAGCCAGGTAACCAGAACAAGACCTTTGGCCAGTAGCCAGTCATAGAGGACTGCCGCTGCAACAACACCTGTTTCACTTGTGGCCAGAGTGGACACTACGCCAAGCAGTGCCCTACCAATAACGGGAAGCAATCAGCTGACCACAAGCCACAAGTCAATCACCTTGGACGTCGTCCCAACCACAACTTCAGCCACGGATGCGTCCACCACATCTCTGCCGAAGAAGTCTGCGAAGCTCCAGACATTGTCCTTGGTATGTTTTCTATCAATAAAATACCTGCCGTAATTTTATTTGATTCTGGGGCTTCCCATTCGTTTATTTCGCGAAGTTTTGCCACCTTGCACAAATTTTCTCCTTCACTTTTGGACAAAATCATGGTGGTACAATCCCCTGGCTCTATGCTCAGAACAAATATAATATACAAGGATCTGGAAATTTCAATTCATGGAGTCAAATACCCAGGAGTTTCTGAACAACCCAACTGATCAAGGCAAGCCAGGACATCCATATTATGACGCATTTCATAGCATTGCATAATTCATATTCATTTCTTGCATTTAAATTATCATTGATAATTCAAAGTAAATTATTCAAATGCCTTATGATGATAACTCAAATTGATCTGATGATTAACCTTGCTTGCTAAGTGAAACTTAGTTGGTTGATCAAGAGTCACATGTCCGGGCTTACCCGTGCAGCCACATTTGCCGGTATGGGACGGCCTTGACTTGGTCTGGCTCGGTGCTCTTTCACCGGTACCTCCAAAGAGGGAGGGTTATGCGTGCGTGCTGCCCTGATCAGGTAGACGGCGATAACCCTGTGAGCCCAGTTGAGTTGTTTGCCGGCGTCCCCGTTTGGGACAGTTTAGTTAGGCCACGACGGTGGCAGGTGTCACGAGGTGACACGGGGCCACCCAAGGCTTGACTCCGGAGGAGTGTGATTGCCGGTGGTACGATGGAAGAGTCACGGGTCAGGCAGGTTTCGTTGGAGCATTGCTGGTCCACCCGAATGGGATCACGAGGTCAGTGCTCCATAGTGTGGGTAAAGTGCGCAACCTCTGCAGAGTGTAAAATCTATTCGAATAGCCGCGTCCACGGTATTGGACAGCCCGTCCAGACCTCTCTAGGTGATCAACCGTAATAACCGTAGTAATGATGGAAGAACTTGTCTTATGAGCAAAAGTACTCATTGAGATCGAGTATTCTGGGGATTGTGAGACAACCCGGATATGAGTAAGTTTGTGCTAGTAAATGAATCACTTAGAGTTTAACCTGTTCATTGCCATGCTATTATTTGCTGCATATTTGGTTGTCATGTGCTTGCGAGTACACTCAAAGTACTCACCTGGCGTATCATGCCAGATGCAGGAGAAGACTGAGACGGAGGTCTCGATGTTCGTGTTGTGATGCCTAGGATGTGTCCTCAGCAGTGTCCCTGTGGATGGAGTTACTATCATGTTCCACTACGCAGTAGTCTTCCGCCATTGTATTCCGCAGTAATGCCGAGGCCCTGATATGTTAGATAAATAATGTAGATATTGTCAAAGCACTAGATGTGCTTCTGGCCTTGATGATTATGTAATATATGAACTTGTACTCGACTATCATCAATAAAAGTTCAGCTATGTTCTGTCCCAAGTTGTTGTGTGTTTCCAGAAGACATGATCTCTGGGTTGGAAACACTAGTAAACCTGTTCTCTGAGCCGGGGTGCCACAGACCCACCGGAAGGGCCTCTGTCTTTTGCAAAAAAACATTTCCCCCTGACAGCTGGGACCCACCAGTTATATGATCGCACGCAAGGAAGTGCCTCCTTATCCTCCCTGACAGGTGGGACCCACCCTGTCGAACCGTACGTAGGGTTGTCTGTCTAGTCGCGAACGTGTACATACATACTGGTCGATCGGTCTCTCTACAACGATGAACCGTGGCTGAGCAAGCAGCGGCACGTGTAGTAGTAGAGCCCCCGACGTAGTAGTTCAGGCAGTCCTGTCAAAACTATGTACACGTACGTACAGCCAGATGCCAAAATATACGGTCACATACATACATACGGGCGGGGTCTCGAATGCTTACTCGCGCATACGTACGGCCAGGGCTCATGTACATGGAGAGGCAACGGACGGCAGCAATGGCGTCCTATTCATCGGCAGCCAGCCGGCTGGGTTGGAATGGAGAAACAGCGTCCTGTTCATCGGGAGGCAATAGACTCGGTCGGAATGCGTCGTGTGTAACGGGAGCCAACCGGCTTGGACGGAACAGCCGAAACAAGGTCTGGCGTACCGTAGAACGGAGGAAACGGGCCTTCTGTTTGACCGCGTACGGTCGAAACGGGGTCCTGTTCATCAGGAAGGGTCTAGCGTACCGCAAAACGGAGGAAAGAGACTTCTGTTCGAGTGCCTATGGTCGAAACGGGGTGCTGTTGATCGGGAGGGGTGTGGCGTACCGCAAAACAGAGGAAACGGACTTCTGTTGGTGTGCCTACGGTCGAAACGGGGTCCTGTTCATCCACCGTCTACTGCCTCGCCCCAACCTCCACGGGCTACTGTTCATCCACCGGCGACCTCCTCCAGCTACTGTTCATCCACGGGCTACTCTTCATCCAGCCTCCACCGGCTACTGTTCATAGAGCCTCCACGGGGTCCTGTTCTTCCACCCCCAACCGGCTGGGGTGCAGCGGCCTCCTCGGGGTCCTGTTCATCCAGCGGCAACAACCTACTACCATGGGGTCCTGCTCATCCAACCCCCATCGAGAACAGTTCATCCACAGCCAACCAACCGGCTCGACTCACCACGTCTCGACTCGTTCTACGTACTGCATGCACGGTAGCAACGGTCACCGTTCCTCGAGAGGCAACCAACACTGGCTGGCTACATCTCGCACAGGGGCTCGATCAGCTTCAGTAAGCAGCAGCAGTGATCGATCGCTCGGTTCAGTTAGCAACAGCAGTGAAGGAATCACTCGGGTTCAGCCAGCAGCGAATGAATCGCTCGTGTTCAGTTAACAGCCAAGGGATCGATCTCTCGGGTTCAGTAATGTAGCTAGCAGTGTGATCGCTCGGGTTCAGTTAGAGCCCAATGCCTCGCACACGCGCACGTACGTGTACGAGAGAAACGCACAAACCTCCGTGCATCGCTCGGCCCTGACCACCCACCAACTCCCTAAAATTTTCCTCGTCCTCGCTTCTACCACGATTTTTTCCGTCATGGACGGCCGAAAGAATGTCATGCAGGTGCGTCCCCGGCCCACCCAGGATGAAAAGCCCATTTTCTGTCATGATTTTTTGTCCTAGAAGTAGGAGCCCACCACATCTATGATGGTACGTGCTTTTGTCACAATTATCGTCATAGAAGTGTCATAAGCATGACAGAAAAAAATTCGTTCGGCCCAAAATGTCACGGATGTGCCATTTTTTTGTAGTGTAACCTATTAACCTAGTGCCCAGTGCCAGTTGCTGTTTTTTCCTTGTTTTTGTCTTTTATAGAAAATCAATACCAAATGGAGTCCAAACAGAACGAAACTTTTTGAGGATTTTTGTTGGACCAGAAGACAGCCACGAAGCTTTGGGAGGAGGCCAGAAGACCCACGAGGGAGCCACAAGCCCTAGGCGCACGGCTTGTGGGACCCCCGTGGCTCTTCTAACCCTAATCTCTGCTCTATAAATACCCAAATATTCCCCTTACATTAGAGGATATACCAAAAATACTTTTCCGCCGCCGCAAGCTTCTGTTCTCGTGAGATCCCATCTTGGGGCCTTTTCTGGCACTCTGCCGGAGGGGGATTCGATCACGGAGGGTCTCTACACAAACCTTGATGCCCTTCCAATGATGTGTGAGTAGTTTACATTGCTGCAATTTATTTATATTTACTTTATTTTATACTTTTACTTATCTTTTATACCTATCTCTATTAAATATCACTCTTGCTAGTGACCCTGAAGGGATTCACAACCCCTTTTTCACCTTGAGTGCAAGTGTTTATTAGTTTGTGCAGGTGCATCTATTGGGGACTTGCTTGTGCCTCCTACTGGATTGATACCTTGGTTATTAACTGAGGGAAATACTTATCTCTACTTTGCTACATCACCCTTTCCTCTTCAAGGGAAAAATCAACGCAAGCTCAAGAAGTGATAACCCACAAGTATAGGGGATCGCAACAATTTTCGAGGGTAGAGTATTCAACCCAAATTTATTGATTTGACACAAGGGGAGCCAAAGAATATTCGCGAGTATTAGCAGTTGAGTTGTCAATTCAACCACACCTGAAATACTTAATATCTGCAGCAAAGTAATTAGTAGCAAAGTAGTATGATAGTAACGGTAACAGTGGCAATAGTAACAGTAGCAGTTTTGTAGTGATTGTAACAGCAGCAACGACAAAAGTACCTTAGCAAAGATCAATATGTGAAAAGCTCGTAGGCATTGGATCAGCGATGGATAATTGTGTTGGATAATATTCATCATGCAGCTATCATAACCTAGGGTGACACAGAACTAGCTCCAATTCATCAATATAATGTTGGCATGTATTCCGTATATAGTCATATGTGCTTATGGAAAGGAACTTGCATGGCATCTTTTGTCCTACCCTCCTGTGGCAGCGGGGTCCATAAGGAAACTAAGGGATATTAAGGCCTCCTTTTAATAGAGAATGGAACAAAGCATTAGCACTTAGTGAATACATGAACTCCTCAAACTACGGTAATCACCTAAAAGAATCCCAATTATTGTCACCTTGGGGTATGCGGATCATAACACGTAATAGGTGTCTACAACTTGCAAGATAGGATCAAGAACTCACATATATTCGTGAAAACATAATAGGTTCGGATCTGAAATCATGGCACTCGGGCCCTAGTGACAAGCATTAAGCATAGCAAAGTCATAGCAACATCAATCTCAGAACATAGTGGATACTAGGGATCAAACCCTAACAAAACTAACTCGATTACATGATAAATCTCATCCAACCCATCACCGTCCAGCAAGCCTACGAAGGAATTAGTCACTCCCGGCGGTGAGCATCATGAAATTGGTGATGGAGGAAGGTTGATGATGACGATGGCGACGGATTCCACCCTATGGAGCCCCGAACAGACTCCAGATCAGCCCTCCCGATGAAGAACAGGAGGTGGCGGCGGCTCCGTATCACAAAACGCGATGAATCCTTCTCTCTGATTTTTTTTCTCCGTGAATAGGTATATGTGGAGTTGGAGTTAGGGTTGTAGACGGTCCAGTGGGCCCACAAGCCTGCAGGGCGCGCCCTGGGGGGGGGGGGTAGGCGCGCCCTGAGGGCTTATGGCCCCTGGGTGGCCCCCCTCTGGTATCTTTTTCCGCCAGTATTTTTTATATATTCCAGAAATATTCTCCGTAAATTTTTAGGTCAATCCGAGAACTTTTATTTCTGCACAAAAATAACACCATGGCAATTCTGCTGAAAATAGCGTTAGTCCGGGTTAGTTCCATTCAAATATGCAAATTAGAGTCCAAAACAAGGGCAAAAGAGTTTGGAAAAGTAGATACGATGGAGACGTATCAACTCCCCCAAGCTTAACCCATTGCTTGTCCTCAAGCAATTCAGTTGACAAACTAAAAGTGACAAAGAAAAACTTTTACAAACTCTGTTTGATCTTGTTGTTGCAAATATGTCTAGCCAATATTAAGGTTTTCAGCAATGATTATGAACTAACCATATTCACAATAACACGTAGGTATCACATTTACTCATATCAATAGCATAACAAACTAGCGAGTAATAATAAGATATCTCAGATGACAACACTTTTTTCAAAACAATCATGATACACTATGAAAAAATGGTATCTTGCTAGATCTTTTTGAGACCGCAAAACATAAATGCAGAGCACCCCTGGAGATCAAGGACTGACTAGACATTGTAATTCATGGCAAAAGAGATCCAGTCACAGTCATACTCAATATCGAATAAAAACAAAGCATATAAATGACAATGGTGCTCTCCAGTTGGTGCTTTAATAAGAAGATGATGACTCAACAATAAAAGTAAATAGATAGGCCCTTCGCAGAGGGAAGCAGGGATTTGCAGAGGTGCCAGAGCTCGAAGCTTTTAAAATGCAGATGAATATAATTTTGAGCGGTATGCCGTCATTATCAACAGAACAACCAAGAGATCTCACTATCTTCCATGCAGACACATTATAGGTGGTTCCCAAATAGACTGGTAAAGTTTTACTCCCCCTCCACCAACAAGCACACTCCACGGCTAGCCGAATCCACGGGTACCGTCCATACAAACAACAATCCTGGGGGAGTTTTGTTTCATTATTATATTTTGATTTTGATCATGGAACTGGGCATCCAAATTACCAGCCACTTTCTCATGAATGACAAGTGAATAAACACTCATCGTGAGAATAACCCGCCTAGCATGGAAGATACTGACAGCCCCCAGTCGCTACATGAGCGATTCGGGCATACAAAACAAATTATTATTTGAAGGTTTAGAGTTTGGCACATGCAAATTTACTTGGAACAACAGGTAAATACTGCATATAGGTAGGTATGGTGGACTCATATGGAAAAACTTTGGGTTTAAGGAAGTGGATGCACAAGCATTATTCCCGCTTAGTACAAGTGAAGGCTAGCAAAAGGATTGAAGAGCGACCAACTAGAGAGAGACAACGGTCATAAACATGCATTGAGATTAATCAACATTGAATACAAGCATGAGTAGGATATAAATCACCATGAACATAAATATCGTGGAGGCTATGTTGTTTTTGATTCAACTACATGCGTGAACATGTGCCAAGTCAAGCCACTTGAATCATTCAAAGGAGGATGCCATCCTATCATACTACATCATAACCATTTTAAATGCATGTTGGCACACAAGATAAACATTATCCACTCCTAGCTAATTAAGCATGGCATGACTAACTATAATCTCTAATTGTAATTGCAAACATGTTTCATTCATAATAGGCTGAATCAGAAATGATGAGCAAATCATATTTACAAAAACAAAATAGGTTGAGTTCATACCAGCTTTTCCTCATCTCAATAATTTCATCAAATATCATCATTATTGCTTTTCACTTGCACGACTGAATGATGTGAATAATAATAAGAGTGCACGTGCATTGGACTAAGCTGGAATTTGCAAAAATTTATTCAAAGGAGAAGACAAGGTAATATGGGCTCTTTGTTAGATCAACAATAATGCATATGAGAGCCACTCAACATTTTCATCGTGGTCTTCTCCTTACGACCTAAAGAAAAGGAAAAGAATTTCAAAGAAACACACTAAAATATTTTTGGAGTTTTTGTTTTTCTAAAGCAAGTAAAATGAAAACGAGAAAAACTATTTACACGGGAAAGCTCCCAACAAGCAAAATAAGAACGAGAAATCTTTTTGGGTTTTCTTTAATACTACAACTAAATAAAATGGAAAGAAAAATTAAAAAGAAGCAAGAAATATTTTTGGATTTATCAAAGTTTTTCAAACACACAAGAAAAAAGCAAGAAAAATAAACTAACATGGGTTATACAATGAACTAGGATGAACACCGATAACTGGAATGAATGTGTGATGCATGAATGTAATGTCTGTGAGAGATATGTACTCCCCCAAGCTTAGGCTTTTGGCCTAAGTTGTTCTATGGCCACGGCTGGAAGTAACCCTCTCCTGAATACTGCGGAGGGTCCTGAGGGTTCCATTGGTTGGCGAGCTCCTGCGGCTCCCACTGATAAACATGCTCCTGATATGGCTCAGGTGCCGGTGTGGGCTCAGGTGCTGGGGGTTGTGGCAGACCCCAGTGTGCATAAATGTCCTCGGGCATAATAATGTACCTGCCTGAATAAATATTGAACAAAGAAGGTGCAGGCAAGGTAATAATCTCACAAGTGCCCTGACTAAATACCAGGTTGTACATGAGTCGCTTTTGCTTATCATTGTTAATAAAGTGGTGCGCTACCATGCTAGCATAATCTAAATATTTAGTGGGTAGTAACATCTCCTCCTTCTCATCATGCCTAATAGGAATCTCAAAATATTTAGCAAGGCGGGAGGCATAGACACCTCCAAAAATACTACCCTTCGAACGGTTTGTGTGTAACCGCCGAGCAACCATAGCGCCCAAACTAAAAGTTCTATCAGCATACACTACAAAAAAAAGACACATCCATGACATTTTGGCCCGAACGAATTTTTTTGCTATCATGCTTATGACACTTCTATGACGATAATTGTGACAAAACCCGGTATCATCATAGATGTGGTGGGCTCCTAATTCTATGACAAAAAATCATGACAGAAAATGGGCTTTTCATCCTGGGCGGGCCGGAGACGCACCTGCATGACATTCTTTTGGCCGTCCATGATGGAAAAAATCGTGGTAGAAGCGAGGGCGAGGAAAATTTTGGGGAGTTCCCGGTTACGGTGGGTGGTCGGGGCCGAGCAATGCACGGAGGTTT
Source organism: Thinopyrum elongatum (assembly GCA_011799875.1). NCBI lineage: Eukaryota > Viridiplantae > Streptophyta > Magnoliopsida > Poales > Poaceae > Thinopyrum > Thinopyrum elongatum. The sequence continues at coordinate 519,297,711 of CM022298.1, forward strand.
GCGCGTTTCTCTCATACACATACGTGCGTGTGTGCGAGGCGTTGGGCTCTAACTGAACCCTAGCGAGGCGTTCGCTTACTGAACCCGAGCGATTGCACTAGCTACGTTACTGAACCCGAGTGATCGATCCCTTGGCTGTTAACTGAACCCGAGCGATTCCTTCGCTACTGCTGCTAACTGAACCCGAGCGATCGATCGCTGCTGCTGCTGCTGCTTACTGAAGCCGATCGAACCTGCTGCCTCTTGATGAACAGTGAATGTGGGGGTTGGTTGAACGAGTCAAGACTTACGTGGTTGGGGTTGGATGGACAGTTCTCGGTGGGGGTTGGATGAACAGGACCCCGTGGTAGTAGGCCGTTGTCGCTGGATGTACAGGACCCCGAGAGGAGGCCGCCACAGCCGAGCTGGTTGGGGGTGGATGAACAGGACCCCGTGGAGGGCTGGTTGAACAGTAGCCAGTGGAGGGTTGGATGAACAGTAGCCCATGGATGAACAGTAGCTGGTGGAGGCAGGAGGAAGACGCGGTGGATGAACAGTGCATGTGGAGGGCTGAAGGAAGTCGACGGTGGGTGAACAGTAGCCCGTGGAGTCCCGTTTTGCGGTACGCCACACCCCTCCCAATGAACAGGACCCCCGTTTTGACCGTAGCGCTCCAACACAAGTCCGTTTCCTCCGTTTTGCGGTACACCACACCCCTCCCGCTCAACAGGACCCCGTTTCGACCGTAAGCACTCGAACAGAAGTCTGTTTCCTCCGTTTTGCAGTACGCCAGACCCTTCCCGATGAACATGACCCCGTTTCGACCGTACACGGTCAAACAGAAGGCCCGTTTCCTCCGTTCTGTGGTACGCCAGACCTTGTTTCGGCTGTTTCCTCCAAGCCGGTTGGCTCCCGATGAACACGACGTATTCTGTTGCCTCCTAATGAACACGACGTTGTTTCCTCCATTGCAACCCAGCCGGTTGGCTGCCGATGAACAGGATGACGTCGCTGTAGGCGTTCGAGACCCCGCCCGTATGTACGTACGTAGCCGTATTTACTTTCTTGCAGCGTGGCTATACGTACGTGTACACGATATAGACGGGACTGCGTGACATGCTACGTCCGTGCCTTTACTACGACACGTGCCGCTCCTTACACGGCCACAGTTCATCGATGTAGAGAGACCGATCGACCAGTATGTACGTACACGTTCGCAACAACGCTGCGTACGCTTCGACCGGGTGGGTCCCTGCTGTCAGGGAGGATAAGGACGCACTTCCTTGCATGCAAAGATATAGCTGGTGGGTCCCAGCTGTCAGGGGGAAGAATCATTTTTTCCCGTAATATGGATGCACTTCCTTGCGTGCGAAGATGTAGCTGGTGGGTCCCAGCTGTCAGGGGGGAATGTTTTTTTCGCAAAATACGGTGGCCCTTCCGGCAAGTCCCCGCTGTCAGGTGGAGGAATCATTATTTTGCGCGTAATAAGGAGGCACTTCCTTGCTGCGGCCATGGACCCAGCTGCCAGCCTCTCCATGTACAGTCCTCTTCTGAGTGAAGTCGTTCCTTGACCACATTGACCACGCCGCACCGAGAGCACCAAGGCCATGGATGACGGCGAGGCCTAAGATGGGAACGATCTGGAGTCGTGGAACAAGGGGCACTGGAGTCCCTGGTGGAGGGGAGTACGAGGGACTGGTTCGGCTGCCGCGTGAGGCTGCCTTCGCCGGAGAATAACATAAGGTGTGGGTGAGTACAGGTATGGCCTGGCCACCGTTGGGATTAGGGTGGGGCGGCGAGGCCTGCGCGACAGCACAGCCGGCCACGGGAGGCAGATGCAGGCGCTCCAGCCGGCGATGGTTTTGGCGGCTGGAGCAAGAGCAACTAGATCAGAGATTGAAGAAGCATGATCGCCGTTGGATGTCAATCCAATGACTACAGATGTCAGAATAATTTGTTGACTTTTTGTTTTAGACCATTAAATCGTTTTGTTCACTAAATGGACAACACCTTGCGCAGGCTTCGTCTAGTGGGCCAACAAAGTCATCTTCAAAAGCTGTGGCAGAATGCAGCCCATTTATTTAGATTTTACAGGCCATTTCATTTTGTTTGCCAATACATCAATTTCCTAGGCTTTGACTCAAAAAATAATCTATTTCCTGGGCTGGGTAAAAATAATAATAGTCGATTTACTATTTATGATAATTTACAGTGCATTTGATTATTTATTCGAATACACCTATTTACTCAGCTGGATGAAAAATAATATTGCGTACATGCAGCGCATTTATCATTTCTGATATTTTACAAACCATTTGATTTTAGTAGAAATGGACCCATTTTCTGGGATGGGTGAAAAACAATGATGGTCTGGACTGAGCATTTCGTATAAAAAGTAATATGGAGATACGAATATTATTAAAAAATTAAGTTGGGCTTAGTAATCTTATTATATAAAAAATGAACTAGGCTGTGCATTTTATTAAAAGAAACATAGGCTGGGCTGCGCTTATTTTAGGATCTTGTGTACAACTGTCGGCGCAGTTGCATTGCTGATGCTCAACAAAAAAGGCCTGTGTAGTACAGTACAACTTTACATGGCTACTCAGCCCACATTCAACGACGCCTGAAAAGGCCCAAATAAGGCTTCTGTACAACCTTTTGAAGTCACTGAGCTCAATTAATAACTTAAGGAAAAATTTAGAGTACAGTGGAACCTAATTAAAAGCTGTCACGAGCGAAGAAATAATTCAACGGGTCCCACTTGTGTGTGTGTGTGAGAGAGAGAGACCCATCGGTCGATGCTCGTAAATACATCTTTCAGCCATATGCATTACTGATGCTCAGTAAAAACTTATATAGTTGACACAATCATATAGAACATCATAGCTCACTGAACTTGCATACAAAAATTTCACGCAGGCGGCACAATCAGAGTGGAAGCAGTGGATCGCTATGGGTAGGGCTATGTTGAAACCAACGAACTCGTACATAATGGTTCATCGTCTTTATCAATGATGGGGAAATATCTTGAATGTTGTGCAAAGAAAACAGATAGGCAACACAATAAGTTCTGCTAGCACATTAAGTTGACGTACACCCCTTTCTAAAAAAAGTTCAGGTACAAAAATAAAACATGTCACAATCAAATGTACTGGCACATCAGTGCTTCACACCGCTAGCTCAGATTTAACTAGTATCTGAGAAGATTTAGTTGTTACCTCAAATTAGAGCACATCCAGGCAGCCAGCCCTACCTCTTCTCCCAAAGAACTAGTGGCCTCTGTCGCGCAATGGAGTAGGCCCTGTGCCATCCATCGTTCTGAGCAACACGGGGAAAGTATGACGTTGACTCCTGTAATGGACATTGTCAATGGACCCTGGCACCAGGGGCGGCAGTAGGACTTCGATTGATGGATTGACCACTTCTTCAACATGCACGAACACTCGATACAGGTACATCCCTAACGTGGTCCGCGACGGCCTTGGTGGCGACGAATAGTACAACCCCGGTTCCTGCACCAGTATCTCAACACCAATCACCTTCGGTATGGTGGACGGCTTCTTCATCCATGCCATAACCGTCAGAGCCCAGCTGTCTGGAGGAATAAACATACTTACGAGCTCACCTCCAAGGTCGTTGATAAGCTCATTCATGGACTCGCTGTTCCAAGCACGTGAAGGCATGCCGTGGAAGGTAAGCTTTGTTAAAAACTCAAGCTTAGAGGGCACCGAGCCCCATCCTGGGTGCCACCAATCAAAGCTCAGCAGCACGCCATCGCAGAACAAACGCCGGGAAGATTCGAACACACGACTGCAGTCGAAAGTTGTCTGGAACCTAACGAAGAAATCAGCCGGTGACGGACAGACTTCGACGAGCAAGTCACTTATTTGGATGCCATGCGCAATGCCAAGAGCTTTGACAAGGTCGTCCGGCGAGACGGGAGGCCGGTCGCCGTTGATGGTTACCATCAGCACTTTGCCAGCAAACTAGTCATCAAGCGCCGCCATGCCACTGTTGAGCGACAGCACATAGCGCCCGAAGGCAGGACAGACCTCAGGATCTCCGGCTCGGAGATCCACATTGACCGGCGACATGATAGTGCGCTTGAGTACAGGGAGTACAGGAGGGGGATTTGGGGGACACTATTGCAGGATGGTCCAAATGCGACAGTCGAATCAGAGACCCTTCGACGAAACTGTGTGCGATGCATCAATCACAAACGGTGATGTAATAAAACCATCAAAAAAGATGCAAAACATTTGCGATGGCGGCGACATCAAACACGGTTCATATTAGATTTGCGTGTGCGTTGAGTGGCAAATGGTTAATCCAGAAGAACTTTTTGCGATGATGCAGAACAACAGAAACAGGCAGCCAGATGAGGGTGTGTGCGATATATGGCATACAGTTCACTAGGATGAACTGTGTGTGATTAGGCAACACAATGGAAACGGTTCAACTGAACAAGATGTGTGTGATATGTGGCAAACAGGTTCGTAATCAGAAATGTGTGCGAAGACCAATAATAACACAGACGATTGCTGCTAATAAGCCGTGTGATTTGCTCTGTCTACAGAAGAATAACATGCGCTGCGAATTTTCCCTTGACTTAAGGAGGAAGACCATAGCTCTCACTTGGCATACGGGTGTTCTATCTAAAACGTTTGCAATCAAGAGCTGCACAAATCCTGCTCGGCACATTTTCCCTTGGCTTCCTGGGGAAGCTGTCGGTTTGCATACGGGTGTTCTAACTAAAATGTTTGCGATGAGTGTTTTATATTTAAAAACCATTGACTTTTTTTCAAAATAAAATCGTTTGATAAGTCTGTACATTAAGAGAGAAAGACGCAAGTTCGTTCAAACTATATCTTTCATTCAGTCACACTGCGAATTTATATTCATATGATCGAGATACGGTATTAAACCCCAAAAAAACTATTTCCGGCGGCGGCGGAGGCGGCGTGCCGCGCCGTCGTTGTCGTCCTCCGGGACGCCATTGTTGAAGTCTTCAAGGCAGCACAGAATGTTCTTCACTTGGAAATCAAACATCATGTCGTCGCGCGATCGACGGGCGGGGCGCGGGAGGACGGCAACTGGCGGCGCTGAGAGGTAGCGGTAGATAGGAACCTAGGAGTACAATTGAAGCTGAGGGGGGGGGGCGGGTGAGCGAATGGGAAGGACGACGGGTGCAACCAAACACACGGGGACTGGCGCCGCGGTGGGTGGAGGGGCGCGCACGGGCACGGGCGCTGGTGCTGGCATGTACACGAGCTCGCGTGGGTCCGCGGAGACCTCGCTGATGCCCGCGGCTTCTAGCTCTGTGATTGTACTCGGCGACCAGCCCGTCAATGCTACGGGGATGGTCGTTGGCGCGGGCGCGGGGATGGGAGCTGGGACGGGAGCGGGGGCAGCAACCGGCGCGGCCAGCTCATTCAGGGCCATGTCCATGAGGCCCCATTCCTCCTTATTTTCTATCTCCTCTGGCTCGGAGTCGACTTCACCAAGCTTGAAGACTAGTGGCAGATGATCCTTCTGGGCCATGGCGTTGGTGGAGGTCTGTGGGAGGGAGGGGAATGGGAGGCGAACAGTAAGGACGCCCGTATTAAACAGCAGCTCGGGCGCCATTAATGGAGAGGATGCGAGCAAGGCGGGCGGCCATGGAAGTCAAAGGGCTCGCTTCCCAGTGAGCCTACGCAGCGTACAGATCGCACGCTTCCCGGTGAGCCTAGGCATTGGAGGACAGCTTGCACACCTCTCGGTTAGCCTGCCCACCGAACTGCGCTCGCACGCCTCCTGTTCAGTCAAGCAGCTGTCCGCACGGCACCTCCTATAGCCATTAAAACCAAGACACGTGGTGTCACGTGAATGGTTAACAGAACACACACGATTTGAATTATACAAACATTTGAGATATTAAAGTGGCAGCTATTTTTTCAAAATGCCTTTGTTGGCTGTTATTCGAGTGCGCCTTCTCTCAAAATGGACACGAAAATTACCACAGCATGTCGGGTGCCATTCCATGATAGCATGCCAAGTTTCATGAATTTCAGACGAGTTTTGGATTTACTAGAATTTAAAAACAAAGTATCTCAATGTTTTGCCGGCAATCAACAGTGCCCTGGTGTTTGAAATTCATTCCCATTTCTTGCAGGGGACCTAAGCATGCACCCAAGGACACATATTTAATTTTTCAACCAATTTATATGCACTAGAGCATGTGCATGTAGTTCAAATTTGAATTATGCACATAAAATGCCTAGAAAACCCAGTTAATGTATAAAAATGTCCAAACGAACCCTGAAAAATACCAAAATTTAACACAACACTCATGTCATTCTATGTGGACACTAGAAAAAATTTGAAAGCAAGAAGAGGCAACGGATATCGTTTCGTCCCCAAAGGTGGCATGTTCCCTACCGAAACCATCAGGCTTGTTGTGAGAAGCTCTGATTTGTGAGAAGCTTATACCCAAACCTGCCCCAAATGGGACAAATTTTTTACCATGGCATGTTGATGCTGCTCCATGATAGCATGCCAAGTTTCATGAACTTCAGACGAGTTTTGGATTTACTAGAATTTAAAAACCATGTATCTCAATGTTTGCGGCCGAGCGACGGTGGCAAGGTGTTTGACATTCATTCCTATTTCTTGCATGGAACCTAAGCATGCAGCCAAGGACACATATTTGATTTTTCAAACAATTTACATGCACTGGAGCATGTGCTTGTAGTTCAATTTTGAATTAGGCACGTAAATGCATAGAAAACTCAGTTAATGTATAAAATGTCCAAACGAGCCCTGAAAAATTCCTAAAATTAACACAACACTCATGTTGTTCTATGTTGACACTAGAAAAAAAATTGAAATCAAGAAGAGGCAACGGATATCGTTTCGTCCAGAAAGGTGAAACGTTCCCTACCGTAACCATGAGGCTTGTTGTGAGAAGCTCTAGTTTGTGAGAAGCTTATATACCCCAACCTGCCCCAAATGGGACAATATTTTTACCACTGCATGTTGATGCCGTTCCATGCTAGCATGTCAAGTTTCATAAATTTCAGACGTGTTTTCGATTTACTAGAATTTAAAAACCATGTATCTCAATGTTAGCGGCCGAGCGACGGTGGCAAGGTGTTTGACATTCATTCTCATTTGTTGCATGGGACTTAAGCATGTAACCAAGGACACACATTCCAATTTTGAACCCATTTATATGCACTGGAGCATGTGCATGTAGTTCAAATTCGAATTATGCACATGAATGCATAGAAAACTCAGTTAATGTATAAAAATGTCCAAGCGAACCCCGAAAAATCCCAAAAATTGACACAACACTCGTGTTGTTCTATGTTGACACGAGAAAATTTTTGAAAGTAAGAAGAGGCAACAGATATCGTTTCGTCCCCCAAGGTGGCACGTTCCCTACCGAAACCATCAAGCTTGTTGTGAGAGAAGCTCTGGTTTGCGAGAAGCTTATACCCAAACCTGCCCCAAATGGGACAATATTTTTACCACGGCATGTCGATGCTGTTCCATGATATCATGTCAAGTTTCATGAAGTTCAGATGAGTTTTCGATTTACTAGAATTTTAAAACCATGTATCTCAATGTTAGCGGCCGAGCGACAGTGTCAAGGTGTTTGACATTCATTCTCATTTCTTGCATGTGACCTAAGCATGCAACCAAGGACAAACATTTGATTTTGAAACCCATTTTTATGGATTGGAGCATGTGCATGTTGTTCAATTTTGAATTATGCACATAAATGCCTAGAAAACTCAGTTAACGTATAAAAATGTCCAAACGATCCCCAAAAAAATTCAAAATTTAACACGACACTCCTGTTGTTCTATGTTGACACCAGGAAAAAAATTGAAAGGAAGAAGAGGCGACGAATATCGTTTTGTCCACAAAGGTGACACGTTTCCCTAACAGAACTATTGGGCTTCTTGTGAGAAGCTCTGGTTTGTGAGAAGCTTATACCATAACCTGCCCCAAATGGGACAATATTTTTTACCCCAGCATGTTGATGCCATTCCATGATAGCATGCCAAGGTTCATGAATTTTAGACGGGTTTTGGATTTACTAGAATTACAAAAGCAAGTACCTCAATGTTTGCCGGACAGCCACGGTGCCGTGGCTTTCGAAATTCATCCGCATTTCTGGCATGGGACATAAGCATAAACCCGTGGACACATATATGATTTTACAACCCGTGTTGGTGCACCGGAGCATGTGCATGTAGTTTAATTCTGAATTGTGCACCTGAAATGGATACACTACTGCAGGATGCTGCTAACGCGACACTACGATCAGAGACCCTTCGATGAAACTGTGTGCGATGCAATAATCGCAAACGGTGATGTAAAAAACCGTCAAAAAAGGTGCAAAACATTTGTGATGACGGATGCATCAAACATGGTTCAGATTTTAGTTGCGTGTGCGATGTAGGGCATACGACTCAGTTCAATGAACTGTTCGCAATAAGGCAGAAGAACAGAAACGGGCAGCCAGATGAAGGTGTGTGCGATATACGGCATACGGTTCACTCAGATGAACTATTTGTGATTAGGCAGAACAAAAGAAACTGTCAGCCACATCAAGGTGTGTGCGATAGAGGGCAAACAGTTCACTCGGACTAGCTGTTCCACCAATAGCTCATCTAAGAGAACTCTCAAGTTAACTGTGCTCAGGCTGGAGCAGCCATCAGATGGGTAACTGGATGGGAAGTTGTCTTGATTTTAAATTAACTGATGGGATGGGTCATAGAGGTCAAATTAAATGACCTCTATGATCCATCCCATCAGTTAAATTAACCTCGAGGTCCTTGTTTTTTATTTTTTTAACACATGTTAAAGAAGGTCTACCGCATTACTTTTTGACAATGTGCGATACGTGGCATACAGTTGATCCATCTGACCTGTTGGTGATGGAATAAGCCATGTGTGTTGTGGGCAAACGCTTGCTAGTATACAACCTTTTGCGATTGATGAATTCATCACCGACGGGTTCCCAAGTGTGGTCCGTGTTCATCTGATCATCATCTACTTCTTGTGCTAGCTCGATGTTCCTTATATGCTAAGTTTCCATTAATTGATGGCATTTTATGAACACGCCACCATTTCCCGCCATTTCCTCACCTGTTTCCTGCCACCCAGCGATATTGCACATAAACCTAGGCGGCGCGCAACGCACGGAGGCAACAAGCACAGCCTGTAGCACATCCACCTTTTCCAAGCATGCCAACCCACCAAAGCGCCGCCTCTGCCATCAACCTCGTCTACGAGGAAAACAAGAAGGAGCCACGGCCCGTCGAGACCGAGGTGCTCCCCGGCAACGCGATGGACGATGCCGTGATGCGCGTCATCGCCAGGGATGAGCAGACCCTTGGCGCATGGCGCTTCAGCGCCACGGATCAAGATAGGCATGTCAGCGCTGAGAGGCTGCAGCTCGCCACACAACATGATCGATGGTGCGCCGCAGAGCAAGCTAGGCGCGTCCGCGCTGATAGGCTGCAGCTCGCCACACAGTGAGACCGTTGGAGCGCCGTAGAGCGAGAGGCGCGGCATGCCGCACAGCAAGAGCGGATCCATCGGCGCTTGCCTGCAGTCGACAGGGCGTCGCAGCTGGGTACACATCCCGTCAGTACCCCCACTCCTCGCCAGGAGTGGGCAGAGGCCCTCTGTGCCGTACTTGCACCAGAGGCCGGCCACGCCGTACTTGCACTGGACGCCTGCCGCGCCGTTCGCATGGGTCGCGCCGTTCGCCTTGTCCGCAGCTCGCTCAATGCCAACGCGCTGGTCGGTAGGCTCGACCGCCTCCTTGGCCCAGGTGTCCACCTCGACGCAGTATACGAACATGGCTGTCGCATCCTCGAGCTTGTGATCTCTGATGAAATAGCCAACTTGGAGCTCGAGATCGCGCTCCAGATGTACCGCGAGCGTGTCGACCGCTTGGACGAACGCCTGCATGAGTTCAGGCAGAGCCAACAGCTACCGTAGGCAAGGGCTGCTGGTCATGGTCTCATGGACGCATTTTATTTTGTTGAGTCGTTTCGACGTGGATAGCTACGTATTCACAGCAATCATAGTATTGCTCTGTTTATTGCTCTGTTTCAATGTGTGTACTCTGTTTTCCGTTCTTATATGTTCTGTTTCAATGTGTGTATATACGCTTTCCATTCTGTATATGTGGATGATAACAGCTAGATTCAAATTAGTATACAAAAACAGATAGAAAATGGAATTCATAATATATATATATATAAATTGTTCATTAGTTCATCACAGAATATATATAATATCATCACATATACGTGATGATACTTAACTACTAGGTACAATGCATAAAATTAAAAATGAACAATACTAAAACTAATAATCCCTCCTGGGGGCAGTATTCCGGCAGCCCCCCGCCAGCAGCTCCCTGGAGCGTGGTGTCTTCCCAGCGCGGAGGCAGTACTCCGCCTCCTCCGCCTCGCAGCGCCTGACATACCGATCTGCCTCTTGCTAGCGGACGAGCGCGAACGATCATGCCATTTCGTTGGGCACCCACCGGAGCTCCTCGTCGGTGGCACGCTGGAGCTTATCGGCCCACTTCCACGCAGCGATGAGGCGCCTAGCGCCTTTGACCTTCCTCGCGAAGTACCCGTCTTCGTACACCTCCTCCGCACGACGAAGCGCCCGCCCCCAAAGCTCCACTGCCTCCTTTTTCCAGGCGGCATCACGGGCTTCACAGGCCGCCTGGTACCTGGCTTCCTCCTTCGCCATCTCCTTCTTGAAGGCCACTTGCCTGGCTTTCTCAGCCGGCGGCAGCGACTTCCACAGACAAAGATTGTACTGGCCCCAAAACCAATCCAAAGTTGGGGGGTCCAGCACAACCTCGTCTGGCGGCGCGTAGGGGTCCTCATCACTGCTCTTCGAGTGAGCATCCTCGGGGGGCGGCAACTCCTCGTTGGCGCGTGGGCAGACCGGCGGCACCATGGCAGAGATTTGAGAGAGAGAGAGAGAGGGGGCGAGCGAGGGGAGGATGTAGATGAGAATGCAGGTGGGACGACGTGAGCAAGGTAGTATTTATTGGCGGTCGGAATCTAGATCGATGGCAACAGTACACACGCCGGTCGCCGGAATTTACGAGTATTGTAGTTTGAATTACACATGATTCCCGCAGCAAAATCCGTGTGTGAACTTAATAGCTGACGGTTTCCAATACAGAACCATGTCTGATTAATAACCCCCGCCACTCACCTTCCAAACCTCGAGGCGCGAAATAGAGTGCCAATCATGTGGGGGCCGGTTGTCTTGCCAGATCTTTACATTTTCTTTTTTGAACACCAGATATTTACATCATCTGATTATTTTTTAACTCGCACACAAGTACACAAAAATATGATTTTTCAAACCGTTATGGTTAGCCGTTGCATGTAGATGTAGTTCAAATTTGAATTACGGTCATTAAATGGCTAGAAAATCACTTAAATGTCTTTAAAAGGTCAAATGACCCCTAGAATTTTCCAAATTTTTACATGACAGTTGTAGTAGTGCACGTTAAACGTAGAAAAATTTGAAGGCCGTAAGAGGAAGCTATCACCCGTTCGTCATCAAACATGCATTGTTCCCTCTCGGAACCACGAGCCTTCTAGTGAGTTGCTCTGGTTTGTGAGGGGTGTGTGTCCAAACTTTCGTCAAACAGGCCAAATTTTTTACCACATCATCTTGGTGGCATGACATTACATCAAGCAAGGTTTCATGTTTTTCTGATCATTTTTTATTTTTTTGGAATTAAAATGCCATGGCACTCCATGCATGTGTCCATGCCATGAGACCAATATGTTTGAAAATTCCTTCTAATTTACTGCACATGGAATTAACTCACACACAAGTACACAAATATGATTTTTCAAACCGTTATGGTTAGCCGTTGCATATAGATGCAGTTCAAATTTGAATTATGGTCATTAAATGGCTAGAAAATCACTTAAATGTCTTTAAAAGGTCAAATGACCCCTGAAATTTTCCAAATTTTTACATGACAGTTGTATTAGTGCATGTTAAAGGTAGAAAAAAATTTGAAGGCCGTAAGAGGAAGCTATCTCCCGTTCATCATCAAACATGCATTGTTCCCTCTCGGAACCACGAGCCTTCTAGTGAGTTGCTCCGGTTTGTGAGGGGTGTGTGTCCAAACTTTCGTCTAACAGGCCAATTTTTTTACCACATCATCTTGGTGGCATGACATTACATCAAGCAAGGTTTCATGTTTTTCTGATCAATTTTTTATTTTTTTGGAATTAAAGACACTCCATGCATGTGTCCATGCCGTGAGACCAATATGTTTGAAAATTCCTTCTAATTTACTACACATGGAATTAACTCGCACACAAGTACACAAATATGATTTTTCAAACCGTTAAGGTTAGCCGTTGCATGTAGATGTACTTCAAATTTGAATTACGGTCAATAAATGGCTAGAAAATCACTTAAATGTCTTTAAAAGGTTAAATGATCCCTAAAATTTTCCAAATTTTCACATGACAGTTTTATTAGTGCACGTTAAACATAGAAAAAATTTGAAGACCGTAAGAGGAAGCTATCTCCTGTTCGTCACCAAACATGCATTGTTCCCTCTCGGAACCACGAGCCTTCTAGTGAGTTGCTCCGGTTTGTGAGGGGTGTGTGTCCAAACTTTCGTCAAACAGGCCAATTTTTTTACCACATCATCTTGGTGGCATAACATTACATCAAGCAAGGTTTCATGTTTTTCTGATCATTTTTCAATTTTTTGGAATTAAAATGCCATGGCACTCCATGCATGTGTCCATGCCGTGAGACCAATATGTTTGAAAATTCCTTCTAATTTACTGCACATGGAATTAACTCGCACACAAGTACACAAATATGATTTTTCAAACCGTTATGGTTAGCCTTTGGATGTAGATGTAGTTCAAATTTGAATTACGGTCATTAAATGGCTAGAAAATCACTTAAATGGATTTAAAAGGTCAAATAACCCCTGAAATTTTCCAAATTTTCACATGGCAGTTGTATTAGTGCATGTTAAATGTAGAAAAAAATTGAAGGCCGTAAGAGGAAGCTATCTCCCATTCGTCATCAAACATGCATTGTTCCCTCTCGGAACCACGAGCCTTCTAGTGAGTTGCTCCGGTTTGTGAGGGGTGTGTGACCAAACTTTCGTCAAACAGGCCAATTTTCTTACCACATCATCTTGGTGGCATGACATTACATCAAGCAAGGTTTCATGTTTTTCTGATCATTTTTTAATTTTTTGGAATTAAAATACCATGGCACTCCATGCATGTGTCCATGCTGTGAGACCAATATGTTTGAAAATTCCTTCTAATTTACTGAGAATGGAATTAACTCGCACACAAGTACACAAATATGATTTTTCAAACCGTTATGGTTAGCCATTGGATGATCTCGATTAGGGAAATGAATATATTGTTCTAATATTGTTCTTATGAAGTTGAACTAGCTATATGTTGTACTGTGCTGTTTTCAGGTAGCTATCGTACTGTGATATTAAAATATATTTATGTGCCTTATATGAAATTGGCAAACAACTATTCGATATGAAATGTGAATTTGCGTAATACTGGAATTATTAATTGTAAACTAATAAACCTGCTAAATGTGTCATGGAACTTTACAAACGGTTCTAGCAGTAAAAGTGCTTGTGATGGATAGCCCAATGCCACACAATTTTCTTCATCAAATCATGTGTGATGTAGTTGATAAAAGCAAACGGTTAACCAAGGCAGAGCGTGTGTGATAGTTACACCTATCACACACGAGCCTATACATAAACCTATATGGGATGTACATACGAACGGAAACGTTTTCCTTGGATTGACTGTGTGGGATGTACATACAAACGGAAATGTTTTCCCTGGATTGACTGTGTGGGATGTACATACGAACGGAAACATTTTCCCTAGATTGACTGTGTGGGATGTACATAAGAACGGAAACGTATTCCTTGGATTGACTGTGTGTGATATACATACGAACAGAAATGTTTTTCTGGGATTCACCGTGTGGGATGTACATACGAACGAAAACGATTGGGTTTCGATGCCTCGCCCGATCGCACACGAGCTCATTTTGCCCCAGCCTGTGTGCCAGGAGGGCCTATCCCTGACGATTTCTAGGTCGTGTGGGAAGGACCCTCTATCGCCCACACTCACTTGGCGACGGTTCCAAATGCCATCGCGGAAAGGGGTTAAAAACCGTTTGTATAGCATCGACGCGTACCAGTGCTAGAAAACCAATTTAATGTATAAAATGTCCAAACGAACCCTGAATAATTCCAATTTTTTTACGACACACATATAGTTGCATGTTCACTCTAGATAAAAGTTCTAGCAATTCAAACACCGTCCATTGCCACTGTGACCCCATTATGTAATTCAAATCAAGATGAAAAATCAAGTAGATCCCACACAGTTTATTATCACCAACCGTGTGAGATGCAGCACAAAATATCCTGGAGCACCGTCGGTGTATAGTACGCCTATGGCTTATGTGAGAAGGTGCGTCAGCTACAGTCCACAGCCGGCGTGTCAAGCACACTAGCTCGCTCCCCAAATATCATTTCACTGTTCAATCATTGCCGGTGAAAGACAGGGACATGGACCCGCGTCGTGAGGGCAACTTCGGTGGCCCACTCCGGCGAGAGCGCGGCCGCAGCCGCCATGCGTGTGCTAACAAGGTCCATGAGCGCGGCCGCAATCTGCGACCGGGCAGCCAAGGCAGCCCAAACGGCCGCTGTTGCTTCTCAGGTGGCGGCAGCAACATCTTCCTCGGGGATAGCAACTGGCAAGAGCGGCATAGCAGCTGTCTGTTCCGCAGCGGCGGCCTTAACCCTGATGGAGGCCGCCCACGACCATGTCGAGGCCGCCCACACCCAGCTCGTGGCGGTCACCGCACAAATCGAACGAAGATTCTCCGACAACGGTCGGCAACCCACGGCCGAAGAGTTGGCAATCGCGGAGAGCGTTCGAGCAGCCGTCCGTTCCTCCGCCGCATACCTTGCCACGACAGAGCCCGTCCAAGCCCAGATCATGGCTGCCCACGCCCAGCTCGTGGTGGCCTTTGCCAAAGAGATGGTGGACGCGGATGGCGAGATGCTTGCCGAGTATGGTGTGATGGATGCCATGGAGCCCCTTCCCCAGGAGACCGTCGGGCGCGAGCTGGACATGGAGGAGGAGGCGGAGATCGACGAGCACCAGCCGTAGTAGTACTCTTTGTTTTGTTTAATTAAGAGCGATGGTCTTTAATTTGTTAGATTAATGTTTAGGTTAGCTAGCTCTGTTTAATTGCTGAACTTGCTCGACTAAGAAGTGTCGGTGTGCTGTAGTCTCCTTTGTGTACCCAAATTATGCAATGACGTGGATGAGCACTGTAACCAGGGAAATTCGAACCAAAAATTTTTACGTTCAAACTCATCACACACGGGTTAAGCTATCTGAATCGTTTGTGATGTTCACATATCGTACACAGTTCTGAATAAGGGACTGTGTCTGATGACACTTTGCGCGCCAGTTTTTTCGCTGAACCGATTCTAAAATTTTGGCTTCCACGGAAATATCTACCTCCCCGCCCCTCCCCCTTACCAAAAGCCACATTTC
The DNA here is from genome assembly GCA_011799875.1 of Thinopyrum elongatum. Taxonomy (NCBI): domain Eukaryota; kingdom Viridiplantae; phylum Streptophyta; class Magnoliopsida; order Poales; family Poaceae; genus Thinopyrum; species Thinopyrum elongatum. The sequence goes on from CM022298.1 coordinate 519,313,337, forward strand.
CCCTATTTCCGCCTTCCTTTCCAAGTTGAAACCTTCACTCCTTGCTTGTAGCGCCGCCTCCTCGCCGGCGACCCTCCTTCACGCTGCTCGGCCTCGTTTATCCAGGCAGGTAATCCACACCCGACCCCCATCCTCCTCCTCCTTCCACATCCCACATGCCCCGACCGCCGGCGTGACACCTTCCACCCAAATCACCGACCCCTCCACCAAATAAGCGCCGCCCTAAGCCATGGTGCACGCAGTATAGCCAGCAGCTCAAGGAGCATTTGGCAGCGGAGAAGCAAATCACGGCCGCACGCACGGATGATGTCGCGATGGCTGCCATTCGTGCCGACCCTCAGATCTTGGAGGAGCACCTTGCTATTTGCTAGCTACGCTGGTTAAGCATGCTCGGTTTACCAGTTGCGTGTGCTGCTCCTGCCTTTCCTTAACAAATTCTAGTGAATTGTGCTATCTAATTTTACCATGCAATCTGCTGCTCTAGTGTATATGTTCTATATGTCGTGCAATGTGGTGCTCACTTATTAACTGTTTGGTTAATTAGCTGTCATCTTCAGTTAACTGTTTGGTTCAATTCTGCAAATGTGATGTTCAATTCTTCAGGCTGAAATTTTGTATTGTCTTCCATGTGAGAAATAAATCAAATTTATCTTTACAAAATACATGAGAAACGAATACAATTGCTATATTTCCAAGTTGTCAAGCATGCTTGGTTTGGTTAACTGTCTGATCTTCTAGTATGTTATACATTATGTAATGTGGTGCTCAGTTAACATTTGGTTCATTTGTTGTGGTGTTTAGTTAACTGTTTGGTTCAATTCTGCAATGCGATGTTCAATTGTTGTGGGTGCATTCTGTTATTGTATACCATGTGAGGAATAAATTGAATTTGGATGTACTAAATACATGAGAAACAAATACAATTGCTATATTTCCAAGTTGTTAAGCATGCTTGGTTTGGTTAAGAGTCTGATCTTCTATTAGGAGTATGTTATATTGTGCAATGTGGTGCTCAGTTAATGTTTGGTTCATTTGTTGTGGTGTTTAGTTAACTGCTTGGTTCAATTCTGCAATGCGATGTCCAATTGTCATGGGTAGAATTTTGTATTATTGTGCATGTGAGGAATAAATCGAATTTGGCTGCACTTAATACATGAGAAACGTATACAAGTGCTATATTTCCTAGTTCTTAATCATGCTTGATTTGGATAAATGGGTTTTCCATGTGGCTTGAATTAATCTGATGAATCTGCAATGTGCTTATTTTTCATCAACATATTTTACTGATAGCATGCGAACCCTCACTTAACCTGATGACTAACTACCTTATATGTGTTGCAGGGAAACAATGGGAAGCACTGAGGTTTACAATCGAGGTTAGCACGTGCATGGTCCATTGTCTAATAGCACATTATTGTGCAGTTGCAGGAACCATTCTAATATTTAGGTTTTTAACAATTTGGTCTTGCACATGTAGGTCCTGCTGTCAGAGGTTTTGACCCACTGTTCGACCCTTTTTGCATATGGGCAAATGAGTTGTCCATGAATATCAATCAAGTCAAGAAACTCAGAAAGATTGTTAGGATAAAGAAATTAGCGACAAAAAACAACAAGATCTTTGTCTGCACAATGAAGAAGACATCAGTTCACTACAAGATGGTACTAACTATTATACCTTGCCTTTTTTTATTCCTTTGCCCCATTTCCAATATAGAGAAGATATTTATGCACATCCTTGTTTTCAGGCCTTTCCAAAGTAGTTCACTGATGATTACCTCTCAAACCACCTCTATGGTCAGGAGGCGAGGAAGGTATTCATACAACACCCACGGTTCAATATTGAAGTGTTCCTGAAGAGGACGAAGGATGGACGGTCAATCATCCACAGGCACTGGCCTAAAGTTGCAAAGACCATCAACATGAATGAAGGCTCAATATTCGCCTTCCGCTTCAGTAGTTTTCCAGATGAGATGCATCTGTCTATGAACCATCTACGATGCTAATTTCGAAAGGTTCTAGATGTTGCATGTGAAACTTGGTGCTGGTGCAGTTGTGTAATGGGGTAGCTGAGTGCTGAAGCTATATCATGTTGTACTATGATGTATTTCAATTATGAAATCCTACTTCCTTAATATGGAAATGAAATATATTATGTGCTTAATATGAATGTCAATTAGATTAATAAATGGATTATTAATAATAGGGCAATTAGCCTGCTAATTGGGTTTTTCTATTCTAACGATTATTGAGAAAACACCGTGGGCGATGACCTCACGCAACGCACACAGTTTCTAGGAATAAACCGTGTTGGATCAATGAACAATCACACACAACATCCTCTTGAAAACTATTTGCGTTAGGCCACCTTGCGTAAACGTTTACCACATAAAAACTGTGTGTGATGGACAGCCTTTGCCACACAGTTTCTTCTACGCACCGTGTGTGATGCATTCAATAACGCAAATGATAAAATTGTTAATATCGTGTGCAATGGCAACGCTATCACAAATGATTTAACGAGGAAAATTGTGTGTGATGTACCTGCGAACGGAAACGTTTTCCTTGGAGCTACTGTGTGGGATGTATATACGAACGGAAACGTTTAGCGGGGACTGACTGTGTGGGATGTACTTACGACCGGAAATGATTTCGCCTGTATAATTGTATTTTTTAGCACTACTGTACGTATAACCATATTTGATCGCTCACCGGTCGCACATGACCTCATTTTGCCGAGCGTGTGTGCCAGGAGGGCATATCCCCGACGGTTTCTGGGTCGTGTGGGAAGGACCCCCCTATCGCAGTCACTCACTAGGTGACGGTTCAGAACCCCATTGCGGAAAGGGGTTAAAAACCGTTTGTATAGCACCTCGCTGTACCAGTGGGAACTGGAGTAGGAATCGAGATTCCAGAGGTGGGGGAGGGGCGGGAGATTGCGGATGAAAAGGTAGCATGAATTTCGAACACGTGCCAATATGCTCTCGGCGCGCAAGCGCACGAAAATACCGGTGGCGCCCACATGTCAGCCTAAGAGTCCTTTTTTTTAGAGCCCGGCCTGAGAGTCATAATTGACCTGTTTGGCATTGCGTTACTACTCGGCCCTTATTCAACGACACCTCACTGTCCCAAACAAGTGTACATCATCGAAAAGACACTGAGCTCAAATTATAACTTGAAAAAAGGAGATATACTCTGAACACTGGAGAATGGTGATGCCCTCATTTAGCCCACCAGCAGTTCGAGACAATAAACAGTTCAAAACAACCATATATACAACATTCAAACACTGACTAGTGACTACTACTGACATAAACAGCAAGACATGATAGTTCATAAGAAGTCTTGCTACACCACCAAAACGCACCCATCTGCAGCCCTCAGACTCTCGTGATCCAGACGAGAATGACATTCTAAATAGAGGAAACTATTACATAGTAAGAGTGACATAGACGAGGATGGCCAAATGACAAGGAATATGCATAATAAAAGAGAGAACTACCCATCCAGAACAAGTAGCAAAGACAACAAGTCATTCGAAGAGGGATGATCCAACACCATCATAATTTGCAGCCCCGCTTCAGCCACCAGTGATTCGGAGACACCAGTACTCCACCCTTTCGACGCAACAGCCCAATTACCTATCAACCTGAAGGCTTGAACCACATCACTGCTTGTCGGACTTGAGATATCCAAGGATCAAAGTTAATCCAGATGCCTTTGTCATTCTCACCTTGTTTTGGCTGCAGGCTATATCGTTGACAATCAGGGGAGTTTGCTCCCGAAGTCCTAGGGCTCGCCGTGTAGACACAGTTTTCCCTAGCAAACAGAGCCTCTCTGCCATCAAAGTCCTTGCCAATAGTGATCTCCTGGTTAATCAGATATATGAGTCCGAGAAATAGAGAGTGTGAACCAAGGCTGTTTACCCGCCTCCAACTCAAAAATCCTGAAGGCCCCAACAAGCTGGTATCCTGCTCATAGACATAACAGCCACTGTCCGGATACTCACGTATTTCACTGTGCTTGTACACAGTGGGGTTTTTTGCAATATAACTTTTCCGGCTCATGTGTGCGAATGATCATCAGTCTTTTGCCGTCGTCTGATCGAGCGAGGAACCAGTTGTGCTTCCCTGTTTTTGGCAAAGGTGGTGTGATTACAAAGGGCAGTAAATGTAGGGACACTACATCATATAAAAAAGGACATGCATTGTTAATGTAAGATCAGCATTGTTCAGAGTATGAGTAGGATAATGCAAGAAACATCATTGATCTGTCCCTGTTGGAACTGAGAGGAAAATACAAGGAAATGTATAATGGGTTCGAAAATATAGAAGTGCCATGCATGGTTATACTCATGTTATCTCGCAATCGATTCTTCACAGGAAACTACCATGTCTTGCATGTTATGTAATCATGTTCTGTCCTCACAAACAAATTCTTCAAGGAAACTAACATACCATGCATTGTTATATACTCATGTTCTGTGGGCAAATTTTTTTTGAGGATATTATTCTAGCCAGTGATTGTTGAAGGGCGAATAGAGGTATGTACACATGGTAAGCACTACAGGATTTCACTACTTCCAAATATAGAGTTCTCCATATGCACATTTACTTCCCTAATGTATGGTTAGATGAAACCAACAGTGTGATGCATGTTTCTACATCATGAAAATGAGGAAACTAACATGGCTATTGAGACACACTCATATTTAGTAGTATATAGATTACTATAAAGTAAGGAGAATATCCATATCTTCCTAACCGTTTGATTATTCAAGAGGGTACAAATTGGTTGTCATGACATGGTCACAATCGCATGAATTAACTCATTCCAAATATAGCTGATTTACGGCGTCTCTAATACATTGCCATAGTTCTACTCAAATTCTGCTCAAACAGGGATATGCCAATCATCACAAAAAGTTCAAACAATGTCATGGCGTTATCATTAAAATCAGACGAAAACAACTTACACGCGCCGTCCCAGCAATACGTGGTGCATTCTGCTTTGTCGATCGCGTAGATGATGCCATTGTGTTCAATAGCATCACAGAAATGTGTATCAGCTTTGATGATCCACTGCGAGGTGAGTCGTCTCCAGCTAAAGAAGTCACCGGCAGAAAGATAGGCGAGTCCGTGGTCGAACAAGGCAATTAGCTTGAAGTCTGCGTAATCCGCATATCGTGTGGGCACTTGGCAGATTACAATCTTCTGCAAAACAAGGTCCGTCCAACTGACGTGGTAATCTAGATGACTTGGACCGCGACGGTAAAACCCTACATACTCCAACGGAGGAAGGATAATCTCATGGGCGGTCTGGAAGTTCACGAGCACCAACTTTTCCCCGTATTTTCTAACGGCAGCCATCCAGTGGGAGTTCATGCCGACCTAGTACATACCTGCCAAGAAGTTTCGGGCGATGGTGATCGGATCGAAGTCGAGGGAAATGATGTACGGCGACCCACTACATACCTGCAAAGAAGTTTTGGCTAATGGAGGTCAGATTGAAGTCGAGGGGCATCATGTACGCCTCTGTATTATGGTGAGCAAATCTCGCTAGACCAGATAGCAGAAAGCAGGGTGTCTTGAAAAGCTGAGGCCTCGCTTCGACGATGGCCGCGTGCATGTCCCTCGAGCATGTAGCCAGCCGCACGACGCTCAACATATCCATACACGAACAACATAGGTCGAGGATGTCACTGGGGAGATTGCTCCAATCGCGGCTCATATGGATGCTGCGCGGTTCGCGTTCGGCCATGGTGGAGTTTGGAAGGTGGGGTTTTGGGGGGCTTGATTTACGGGGGATAAGGCTCTCGGTGCTGGAGCAGCTAGCGAGGGAATAGTGGTACTGGGGGAGGCGAGGGTACGCGGGGGCACAGTGAGATGATGAAGAGTGACCTCAGGATCTCCGGCGAGATGGAGATGGAGATGGAGTGGTGCTAGGGGAGAGGGATACGAGGCGAGGCATGATATACAGCGGCTGTGACAGTGACTGCACAGTGCACAAGGTGAGGCTGACTTTGGTAACCCGAACACGCCGCCTGGACTAGTGTCACCTTGGGCGCAGCGTCTTGTCACTTCACTGTGAGGACTGGATGAATAATATTTTGACCATCAAGTGTACCACAGTTGTACTACTAATAGTAGTAACATACTGAGTAGTACTATATAGCGGAAATAGGTCTCCCGTGCTAGCATGCCTCTGGGTTCACTTCATCCTCCAGGTAGCATCCATATTGAAGGCAGAACCAAGTTCTCGTGCATGCGGAAGCGCGAAGAAGGGCCTTTTCTTTTTTTAGGATAACCGCATATATTCCTTAACCAGAAAAGGTTGTGTCTCGCAGGCACGTGCCAATATCAATCCGAACCAGCTACGACATATTTTTTGCGCAAAGAGATGGATATGTTTGTATATCTATTCATCCACCCAAGTGGGTTTTGCGTAGATCCCACCTGTCAGGAGGGGTGCAGAAATAAAAAGTAATCATAAAATGTTTCGCCACGGTGATTCGAAAGAGTGACCTCAACTAACCAGTGGCACATGTAGCGATAGAAGGATGGGCACGTACACGGACACGGACCACTCCTCGGTACGCTACCCGCATAGCCTTTTTGTTTTGCAGGTTGGTCTACCTAGCCGTCTAATCAACTGCCTGCATGCCACTTCTCCCATTTACTTCTCCATCGGGAACCGATTTTCCTCAGCTTCTTCACCTCTCCTTCATTTGCATTCAAACCCCACTGGATTCACATCCTCCTTGAGTAATTCTGAAGCCCTTTAAATAATCATCTTCTTCAGTTAGACTAGCCATCTTAATCCTAATTCTCCAAACCGTAGCCCTCCGGTCCAGCGGTTCCAAATGGCGAAAGAGATCCCTATGTAGTTTTTTAGCGTCAAACATGTCCTCGTCGAAGGCTCGTTGAGCATAGTTGCCACCGTCACCGACCACCCAAGGGTTGTTCGGGAGTGGGTCAAAAATGTATCCAACTCCCTCCAAAAGGTGGAGATGAAGGTCATCGGTCTCGACACAGAGTACATGGAGTGTGCCACTGGGAAGATCCAACGCGCCGCCATCCTTCAGCTGTGCCTCAAAGATGAAGTTTTGGTGTATCACATCATACACGCACCCTCCATACCAGGTGAGCTCCACGATTTCATGTCTCGGGAGGACATATACTTCTGTGGGGCAGCCATCAAAGGGGACAAACAGAAGCTGGCGTCGTACAACCTTGACTTGAAAAACATCGCTGACCTACAAACCAGAATTCCTGTAGACGATTGTGATAAAGAAACACCATCCCTATTTGATGTAGCAAATTCTGTGCTCGGAACAAATCTTGAGAAGGATGATGAGACGCTGGGATTAAGGTCGTCTGGATGGGAGAATTATCCCTTGACCTACGAGCGGATAAAATATGATGCCCTCGATGCCCGTGTGAGTTTCAAGATAGTTGCAAGGTTCAAAAACTTGTTGCAAAGCCGTCTCCCACAGAAAATGAGAAGAAGAAGAAGAAGAAGAAGAAGAAGAAGAAGAAGAAGAAGAAGAAGAAGAAGAAGAAGAAGAAGAAGAAGAAGAAGAAGAAGAAGAAGAAGAAGAAGAAGAAGAAGAAAGAAGAAGAAGAAGAAGAAGAAGAAGAAGAAGAAGAAGAAGAAGAAGAAGCTGCACCAGTAGTAGGGCATTATAGATGGATGAACTATTTCCTCTCTTGTAAAATTTATATTTCCTCTTTGTGTACATTGATATAGATGAACTAGTATTTCGCTGGTGTGCATGTCTTTGGAACAAGTGTACTTTGTGTACATTGATATAGGTCCGCTTGACTATAATGAACTATTTATCCGCCTAGTTTTCTCTACTACTACTCCTTGCAGTGAGCGGTATGCAATGCTTGTGTCAGTAGACATGACAGCTTGTCCATGGGAGTTGAACCACGGCGACCATCGCGTTTCTACCACTACCACACGCGATTCCCACGACACCGCTCCAACCCACGGCACCACGTCCCCCGACGTGCGCCTCACCCCTCTTGGCCCCACCGCTCCTTTGCCTTTGTGTGCATAACATGCGGGCCAGCTGAACTGCGGCGACCATCAAGTTTCTACCACAGCCATACATGATTGGACATGGCTTGCATGCTGCGCTCCTGGCTCCGATCCGTACTCCCGTACCATCCAATTTTCATCCAGCGGCTGTGACACATTTCGTCCCGGGCATCACTCCTCAGCCACAAATAAAATAAATAAAATAAAGGACCGTCTTTGCCTTCTACTTCTGTAATACAGGTAGTACCCGCCGGTGTGGCCATCTATGCCTCGTAACACCCCGATGTCCAGTTGTGGCACCCTCGCCACAGCCAGGCCACCATCGGCCGATTCATCTCAAACGAGTGAGTCGCGAACGCCGCCGCGACAACGGCCAGCTGGGCATCTCGAACCACACCGATGTCGCTTCCCCGTAGCCGACCTACGCTGTCCCGTGGCCGCACGCCGTTGAGCCACGCGTCAACGTACGACGGCAAGAACGCCTCCAGGCTCACTGGCTCAACTACGTCGAGTACATCACATTCGCAAACCGGTATCCGTTGAGCAGGTTGCTCCCACCCACGAACACATGCCTATACATATCCAGCATTCCAGCCTCACCGCTGAGTGGTACATCCTTGGTACGGTGCAAGCGGTCAGAATCTCGAGCCCAAGTCGAGCTATGTGCCCCGGCTAGATCACTGGCTCCCGCCCGAGCTCATCCGGAGTGCGAGCTAGTAAACGTCGTGAGACACGTCACAACAGACAAGCACCTCGCATGCGTCAGCCGGGCAGAGACTTTTCTTGGCCACAAGCTCCATGGTCTCGTCCAAGATCGGTGTGGTACTGCAGCCGAACATGCGGGTAAAATACTACGGGAGCAGCTGCATGTGCATGGCCCAGACGCCGATCTTGGCGTGGAGGAGGTGCTACTCGCTGGCGGCGCAGTGTGCTACATGGGTTAGGCAGGCACCTGTTGCCACGCTCGGAGGACGAGCAGGAAAGGAAAGGGTCTTGCATGCGTGTACAGATTCATGCAGGAAATTATTTCCTGGAAATACGGCCTTTGTTTACCTTTTTTGAGGCTATAGATGACCCACACGAGGAAATCTATTATAACCGTTGGATGAAAATTAGTGGTGCGGGAGTACGGATCGGAGCATGGGAGGGGAGCAGGCAAGCCTCATCCCACACGATTCCCACGACGCCGCTCAAACCCATGACACCACACGTCCGCCGACCTGCGCCTCACCCCTCTCGGTCCCACCACCCCTCTGCTTTTATGAGAATGACATGCGGGGCAGCCGCATTCAGGGTCCACATATCATTGACTCAAAGGCAGGTGCACTAGCCGCTGAAGCTCGGTCCCGTGGGCCCCGAGAGGGAAATGTAACTCCTGCGCCAGGCCTTGTGGTGCTCCCGCAGTACGAACTCGTGCCAAACCCGGAATTTGTTTCTTACTACTACCAATGTGTCGGCCCGTGCGTTGCAATGGATCCAAAGTAGTAGAATAATACTTGTTCACAAACTTTAAATATAAACACTCTAGTTTTGATATACATATATCAGTAAAAATAAATTATGCTTCACTGAAGACATATTCCTCGGGCTGGTTTGATGAGGTGAGGGGCGGGTGTGGCTCGTTTCAAGATAATAATAGATTTTTAAAACATTGGAGCAGATTTTTTTCCTAACATTTTGTAGCGTGGCACGGCATCCGGTGCACCTAAGCATCTGAAAAAAAAGTGGAGTGCACTCTAAAGATATTTACATGCTCCCATTTAGTGGAGTGCACTCTAAACACATTATCTATTTATTTTTCTCTAGCCTTTCCTAGCCATGCAACCAAGCCACATAAGCTAGTCATGCATGCAATCCATAAATTGCAATATACTCCAGCATGCAATGCCGCCACATCATCTATTTATGCCTGTTAGTCATAGGTTGTTTTTTGCATTAGTTCAAATATTAATGTTCCATAAAACTAAACTCCAAATGTCCGCCGGAGCCGAGGTAGAGAACGTACGACGAGGGCGGTGGAGGCATCTTCGTAAGAGGAGGAGAGCTCAAAGAATAATCTTGCACACCCGCCGCCACCTGCATATCGGCGCGGGACTCCTCGAGCGCCCACTGGAGCTCACGCTCCTCCAGGGAGCGGCGGAGTCACAGGATTTTCCTAAACCACCATGGGCACCATGCAGTACTCCTCGTAGCCGGGGGCGCAGTGCTCGCGTCCCGACTCCTGGGGTACTGTCTGGAGCACGCGCTTAACCACCTCGTGAGCCAGGAGGATGCCATGCTCGTGGCCGTGCTGCTGGAGCACACGCTCGTGCGCCTGAGCGGCGAGGATGCGATGTTCATGGGTGTGCTGCCGGAGCACGCACTCGTCCACGTCGAGAGCGGCGATGATGTGATGTTCGCGGGCGGCGATGATGCGATGCTCGCGGGCAAGCTGCTGGAGAACGCGCTCGTCCACATTGTGAGCGGCGAGGATGCGATGTTCCCGGGCGTGCTGCCGGAGCACGTGCTCGTCCACGTCGAGAGCGGCGATGATGCGACATTCATGGGCGTGCTCTCAACGATGCGATGCTCGCGGGCATGCTGCTGGAGAACCCACTCGTCCACATTGTGAGTGGTGAGGACGCGATGCACCTCCTCGTGACTGACCAGGGCATGCTACTGGAGCATAGCTACCCATCGTGGCCGATGAGGGCGAGCCGCTAGATCACACTGTCCTCCGTGTGGACAGTCAGCGCGCGCTATTCACGGCCATAGAGGGCGTGCTCCACCTCGGCGATGTCGGAGACTCCGTCCTCTTCCCAGGCCGCGGTGCCGTCCACTTCGGCAATGGCTGCGTGCTCCCGTGGGTGTTGTGTCCGTATGGGAGCTTCGATCTACAATACCAGTGGGGGCGGGGGGGTGACCTTTTCGTGGTTTCACATGGTCTGAGGAGAAAAATAGAATCGGAAGTAGCACAATATGTTGGAACGTGTCGGAGGAAGGCTGGCAGGAGCAGTACAACAATAATCACATGCGCACCATATTTTGAGAAGGGTTTAATGTAATTTGTGTGAAATGGGTATGTGTGATGTACGAGTAGTACATCCATATCATTGACATTCATGCACGCAACAAACATTTGTGTGCATGATTTTACCCTATTTCATATTCTGTTTGGGAGTGGTTTTGATTTTTGTAATCGGAGCTCATTTTTGTACTTGGTTTCAATTTAGACTATGCATGTATTATTGCGAGAGATAGATATAGAGAGAATATTTGTGTGACAAGGAGGGGGGCGGGGCAGCGATACCTAACGATAGAGGGGCATATGCGTGTTCGAAAGACTTTGTGTGTCGTAGAGAGAGGAGTGTCTGAAAGGGAGAGAGAGGGTGTGTGCGTGTGTGTGTGTGTTAGAGAGAGAGAGAGGTGCGTGTAACGTCGAGATCGACAAGGTTATGAGGTTGCAGATATGGGAGAGCGATAGTGTGTGTGCGATGAAGGGACACACAGACAGCGTCTGTTTGCGTGTGAGAGAGCTGGATAGACCTCGACAGCACGGCTGGCTAGGGGTGGAAGGTTATGTGTGGTAGAAATAGATAGTAGAGAGACAGATGAATGCTTGTTTATTGCAAGGAGACCTAACTACATAGACGGGGGTAGCAAGAAGAAGAGAATGGCGGTGTGCCTTTTTGTCATGGGATGGAAGAGAGACCAAGAGACACGCATCATGTGGAGAGGTGTGTGTGTTTCGAGAGAGAGAGGGAGGCACGAACCTGAATAATGAGATGGGTGCTCATGTGTATGTTATAGGGAAGGAATTGTCTAGGTGGTAGTCTTATGATGGCGACCCAATCTTTCAATGAGAGTGGGGATAAGTATCGACTTGGTGGATTTTGACGTTGACGATCCAGCTATATCGTACCCGGTGATACAAATCGACAATCGTTACTAAACAAATCTTCGATGGACGATGATCTTGTCGTATGCACAAAATCAACCTGAATAATGAGATGGAGTTCCTCCAAGCAACCGAAGAATCGGCTAGAACTAAGATAAAGCAATCGTAATTGCCAATATGACTTAATTAAGGATAATGGTGGGGTTGCTGGTACTGAACGAAAGGCGGTAGTCCTACACACACCCCGCAAATGCAAATTATAGCAAAAACAAAGCAATGTGTTCACAACAACGCGAGTTCTAACCTAGAAAAAGGGTAGTAGCCTTATTTATATCTATAGACTATATTACTATATTTTTATTTGTATAGTTATATCTATATCTATTCCACTCCCTCCGTTTGTAATTTACTCCGCACATATATAGCTTTGACTGCAGCCAAATTTTATAAAGCTTGACCGAATTTGGTGAAAACAATATGAACATTTACACTAACAAATTTACACGATGTGGAAATAAAAGCAATGATGAATCAAATGATATATATTTGGTGGTGTATATGTTAATACTTTTTCCTACAAATTGTTGAAAGTATACAAAGTTTGACTTTAGAGAAACCCAATATGCGGTATATGTATTATACATTCTATATTCATTATTTTTCCGGAGTCAATGCGTGTATTTGCACGTACACGATATAAACCATTGATTGATGTTGATCCAATGCTCCAGGTGGCTGCGATTCGGATCTACTATAAGTACCCATACACGTTCTTCTCGAACGACCAGCATGACAGTGTGATCGATCCACACAAGAAGCTCTAAATAAGACCTCCAGACGTGCCACATGGCTTCATGGATGCCCCCCACATCATATTATTCATACTACGTTGACTGAAATAAAGATAAATCACCCAAAACAAGATCTTCCCGTTTTTTGTTCCTACGATGTTGTGCTTCCTGCTGTGTCGTGCACGTACCTAGTTGTATAGTGGTAGTAGTAGTAGTACAAACTTCGTAGTAGGAGTAGTACGGAGTGCTCGTACTCTATCAACGAGTCCCATCTGACACCAAATTTCTTGGCTTCCATGCTACAGCTAGATCTTCCCCTCCTCGTTTCTGTTTTCCAACGCGGCGGGCGGGGTGCGGTTTGCCGATAGTCGGTTTGCTAAACTGCGGTCCCACATCAAAGTGAAAATGCTAGGCAACACGCCCTCCCTAGGTATGTGGCGTGCCGCACGGGCCGTGGAGTACTCCCAATTCCTGGGCGTGTGGGAGTGTGACGCGAACGCGGCAGGCCTTTTCCTTTTACTAACATTGTGCTCGTGCATTGCAATGGATCCAAAGTAGAATAGTACTTGTTCACAAACTTGAAAGAAAACACTCTTGTTTTGATATACATATATACCACTAAAAATATATTACTTTTCACTCAAAATATATTTCTCAGGCTGTTTTGATGAGGTGAGGGAGGGATGTGGTTGCTTTCAAGATAATAAGGGGTTTTCTGCAAATTGGAGCAGAGAAGTGGGCTATTGTTGCAAAAATGCCACAACTTACCTCACAGCCGTAAGATGTAGATCTAATGGTAAGAAATGACGGATGGCAGACACACCACCATCACCAACTGAGTCTTTTATGTGAGTAGAGAAACATGTATAAATTGTAACATTTGGTTCTGCTCCTTGGCACGATCGATAGATAGAAATAACGATTGGAAATGCTAGGGCAGGGCTTTTCCCGCCAGATAAGCAGGGTGGTAGCTAGGTTGGCGAATTGTCGGTTTGGTCACATGCGGTCCCACATGCTGTAGTGATATAAAGCCTAGCCAGTGCACGTTGACCGGGGGGCGGAACGATAGTGTGGTATGCGACGGGGAAGGGACATGCTTCATGTACGTGTTCCAGTTTCTCGTTTTGAACTTGCGAACGTGACAGGCGTGCTGCACGAGTAGTTTTGAATTTATAGGTTCGGTCTCAGTTTTTGAATTTAGGAGTAGTTCATAGGTCGGGTCAAGCATCGAACATAAATTACGAAGTTGATGGAAAAGGTAAGCACAACTTATAAATTGACGGATGGAGTACTAGTTACAGTGATGCATATAATTGCCTCCAAATGTGAGCAAAGGGATCGCACATGTCTGTATTGACTAGAACAAGAATGCAATAGCACAATAAGAATTAAGGCCACGATGATGCGATTGCAGTGGTGGTTACAGGAGGTAAGAAGAAAGATGCATCCATCAACGTACGACCTCCTCCTCTTCAACTCAGTGCGCCAGGCCACCGACCGGCGGCTTAGGACCGGCGGCTTTTGTGGCGAGGTCAAGGTGCTTCTCAACAAAGGCGTCCAAGGCTTCTAGCCGGTTGACGATGGCCAACGTCGTAGCGTCTTCACCGGCCTTGTAGATACCTATGTACACGACTTCCTCGTACATGTGGATGTGTAGGTCGATGAATTCTTGCAGGGCGAGGCGCCTCGCGGCGAGCGCGACCTCCAGGTGGACATTCTTCATTGCGTCGGCGGGCAGTCGCAGGGCCACCAGTGCTTGAAAGAGCTTCTCGCCATGGAGGCCGATTAGGGTGGCAGGCAATGAGGATCCTGAGCGCACGGGCTGGAGGAGTATGGTGATGTCGTCCACGAGCTTCTTGACGACGGTGAACTTGTTGATGGTGTCAACGATCATCTTGTCCAACTGAGAGTCGTAGCTCGCGTCGATGCTGGCCATGAACCAACCGGTCGGCAAAACCCTCTGGAGATGATCCTCGGTGCCATGCCGCAGGCCGGTGTCGTGGACCATCTGGCACAGCCGCTAGCCGCTCACGCGCATCACCGCAATGGGTCTGGAGTGAGCCCTTTTGCGCTTAGTGTATGTGCTTAGGTGCGTACGATGTGGTAGATGCATTGGAATGGAGGGGCGCCTTTATATGAGTGCAAACTGCGTTGCATTCACATCATGCTGCCTCTTTTCCCCGTCCTCCTCCCATTACTCCCCTCATGCATTCAGGATGCTAATTGAAGGAGGATGCATCATTGGTCGTTCAACATTTCGGGAACCGCTACCCTCTCCCTCGTCTACATTAAAGCCGTATCGGGAACTGTCCTGGTTTACTAGTAGTTGTCACATCGAATAGTACTGCGCCGCCCGCTGCACGCCCGGCTGAACACGCCTCCTCACCTCCATCAAACGCCTCCATTAAACCCGCATGCAAACCAAGAAACCTATTCCGGCCACACGTCCGTTCAAGAGTGGGCCGGAATTAAACGCAACGTCGGCCGAGCTCCTCCCATCCGCCCTTAGTTTAAACAAGGCCAGATGCCGGCCAAGCTCCTACCGTCCGCCCTCTATTTAAACGAGGCCAGACAGCGGGCAAGAATCGCACCCCTCCGCCGCTCCCCCATCTCCTCCTTCACCATTTTCTCCACTCTTCCGATGGCTTCCGAGGAGCCGTTCTCCGGCATACTACCCGGCTGGGTGGCCCGCCGAGCCCTCCAGATACGAGCGAGGCCGCTCGGTGCTTCACCTACCTCGCCTGGCCTGACGAAGCAAGTTGCCGCCCAAGCCGGCGCGTGGTTCAGCAGCTCGCCACTCCAGTTCAGCTCGATGAGGGGTGGCGAGTTGCTCCACGCCGGGACGGCGGCGAGCACGGCGGCACGGGCATCGTCGCTGCCGCGTCATACTGCGCCACCAGTGTCTTCGGCCGCGCCTCCCGTGTCTGTGGGCGCGCCTCCCGTGCCTGCGGTAGCGCCATGCAGGAAGAGACAGAAGTTGGGTGCGCGGAGAGCAACGAGTCGGTGGCCAGCTTCTCCGTGTCCGCCGCCATCATCGAGGAGAAGTAGAACACGGGAGGCCACCACCACATGGGTCCCATGAAGGCCACCGTCGAGGCGACGACTGCGTATACAGGTGGTTTCTTTGTTGCTTCGTCTCTTCTGAGGACCTTCGTCGACCCCGCAAGTGTCTGTCGGACATGAGGAAGACAAAGGGATCCGCGGGCGGCCATTTAGATTAGGTATTAATTATACCACGAGAGCCGGATTAGCACCGCTTAGTTCATGTAAATGTAATGAAATCCGTCATGTTTATATGAAGATCCGGCTTTTTTATACGAAATCCTTCATGCTTATATGAAATCAGTCCGTGTTTGCATGAATTTCCTCTGGTTGGTTAGAGTTCTAAAAATGTATGCCGCTGGCAATGGATGTCGTCCTCCATGGAAGGAACCGGGAGGAAATTTGCCAGTTGCCATTGGAGATGCTCTTATGCTGGAAATAATAGAGTCACATCCAATCCATTTGAGTTAATTGCGTGTATGATTCTCCCTCTATAATAAGTTAATTGCATGTACAGTGTACATGACTTGCAGGGTGGCTACAGATTCATACAGAAAGTTAAAAATAAACCAATCCATCCTTAATCTTGTATTCTAAGTACTCTATGGGTTCCACTGTCAGTACAGTAGCGAAAGAAGTATATATTAAAAAATCTAAAGTTTAGGACAGAATTCGAACTCAGGTCATCGTGTTGCGAGCATCCGGTGCTAACCAGTCCAGCAGATGTTCATTGTGGACGATGCTAGAGATATATCTCTATGTCTACTCTTATAGAAAACAGAGTTGGTGATGATGGTGTGCCTGCCATCCTGCAATATAGGCCGTCCGATTTATATCTGACGGATAGGAAGGAAACTATGGCAATTTTGCAAAAAGATACCCACACCCCTCTCCACATTTGCAAATAAGGCCTTCCCTCGTTCATCCTTTTCTCTCACAAGATAAACTACTCATACAAATGCATCTTGGTGTTCCGTGCAACGCACGGGCATCTTGCTAGTTTCTTTTAAAATAGTTACTGCGATAATTGGGTTGAAGTGATATATTTTATGCCTACCCCGAATGATCTCAAATTCACTAGTAGTAACAAAGAAAAGGTTGCCTTGTTAATTAACAGAAAACAGGGTGAAAACTATCACATGAGGCCGGTAAAAACAAGGCACACTGGGTTCAGCGTCATCATCACTACAACTGTGCGCGCGCGAGAAGTCTACATATCGAGGGGGCTACGGAGAGAAAGACGTATCGAGTGTGTGTGAGCGAGGCACAAAGACACAACTAGCCCATGTGTGTGTGTGTGTGTGTGTGTGTTTGAGAGAGAAGCCAATTGATAGATTAAGATCAAGATCGAGTGTCACCCCTCTGTTGTCATTGTTGGGGGGTGGGAGGGGGGAGGGAGAGAAAGACGTATCGACAGTGTGTGGCGGTAGGCAAAGAGGCACAACTAGCGAGTGTGTGGGTGTGTGTGTTGTGTGTGTGTGTTGTGTTTGAGAGAGAAGCCAGTAGATAGATTACTATCAAGATCGAGGTGTCACCCTACTCCTTCGGTGTAGGGTAGGTGTGTGTGTGTTAGAGAGAGAAGCCAGTAGAGATTAGTATCAAGATCGAGGTGTCACCCTACTCCTTCGGTGTCGGGAAGTGTGTGGTGGGTGTGGGGGTGTGGGGGGGGGGGGGGCAGTGACACTTAGAATAGGGAGAAGGAGTTTGTGTGAACATATCTATATTAAGGGATAGGTAGAGATATGTGTGCGAGGCATACTTAAAGCATCATGGAGATTAAACGAGCGGTGTGCATGCAAGTGCCGGAAAAAATGAAGAGAGAAACAATGTCTGCGCGTGTGTGTGTGTGTGTGTGTGTGTGTGTGTGTGTGTGTGTGTGTGTGTGAGTAGCCCCTTAAACAGTTTCTCGTGTTCTTGCCCACAAACCCACGGATTTCGATCTCTTTGCTCGAAGCTCCATTTTTGAAACTGTTTTAGGGGATTTCTACTTGGTATGTGACTCCTCAATTGCTCCAATTAGTTTTTGTTCTAGTAGTCTATATTTTGAGTAATTAGCTAATCTTGGTGCTGCTGTAAATGAGCTTGCATGTTGAATTCTTTGAGTTCTAAGTAGTTTGAATGCTTGATATAGCCTCTAGACATCCATATGAGTAGTTGCTATCAATCTTGTGAAGTTTTGTTGACAAAATTTTGTGGCCCAAAAATTTCAGAAATTTGTTGATACAAAAAAATGTACCTCTTTGGGAGGAGTTCTTCGAGGAGGAGTGTTACTTCTTGAGCTTGCGTTGATTTTTCCCTTGAAGAGGAAAGGGTGATGCAACAAAGTAGAGATAAGTATTTCCCTCAGTTAAGAACTAAGGTATCAATCCAGTAGGAGGCACAAGCAAGTCCCAATAGATGCACCTGCACAAACTAACAAACACTTGCACTCAACGCGAAAAAGGGGTTGTCAATCCCTTCACGGTCACTAGCAAGAGTGAGATCTAATAGAGATAGGTATAAAAGATAAGTAAAAGTATAATAAAGTAAATATAAATAAATTGCAGCATGGTATTATTGTATTTTTGGTTTTATAGATCTGAAAATAATATCATAGAAAATAGACCCGGGGGCCATAGGTTTCACTAGAGGCTTCTCTCTTGAAGAAAGCATACGGTGGGTAAACAAATCACTGTTGAGCAATTGATAGAAAAGCGCATAGTTATGACGATATCCAAGGCAATGATCATGAATATAGGCATCACATCCGTGACAAGTAGACCGACTCCTGCCTGCATCTACTACTATTACTCCACACATCGACCGCTATCCAGCATGCATCTAGTGTATTAAGTTAGCAAGAACGGAGTAACGCCTTAAGCAAGATGACATGATGTAGAGGGATAGATCCAATCAATATGGTAAAAACCCCATCTTTTTATCCTTAATGGCAGCAATACAAATACGTGCCTTGCTACCCCTACTATCACTGGGTGAGGACACCGCAAGATTGAACCCAAAACAAAGCACCTCTCCCATTGCAAGATAGAACTATCTAGTTGGCCAAACCAAATCAATAGATCGGAGAGAAATACAAAGCTATATATCTTAATCATGCATAAAAGAGTTCAGAGAAGACTCAAATAATATTCATAGATAATCTGATCATAAATCTACAATTCATCGGATCTCAACAAACACACCGCAAAAGAAGATTACATCGAATAGAACTCCAAGAACATCGAGGAGAACATTGTATTGAAAATCAAAGAGAGAGAAGAAGCCATCTAGCTGACTAGCTACTAGCTATGGACCCATAGGTCTATGGTAACCTACTCACACATCATCGGAATGGTAGCAAGGTTGGTGTAGAGGCCCTCCATGATCGAATCCCCCTCCGGCAGAGTGCCGGAAAAGGCCCCAAGATGGGATCTCACGAGAACAGAAGCTTGCGGCGGCGGAAAAGTTTTTTTGGTGTGCCCTCTCGTATACGGGGAATATTTGGGTATTTATGGAACTGAGATTAGGGTTAGGAGAGCCACGATGGGCCCACAAGCCTAGCGGGCGCCCCCCCGGGGCGTGCCCCTAGGGCTTGCGGCTCCCTCGTGGGTCTTCTGGCCTCCTCCCGAAGCTTCGTGGTTGTCTTCTGGTCCAAGAAAAGTCCTCAAAAAGTTTCGTTCCATTTGGACTCCGTTTGGTATTGATTTTCTGTAAAAGACAAAAACAAGGAAAAAACAGCAGCTGTCACTGGGCACTAGGTTAATAGGTTAGTCCAAAAAATGATATAAAATAGCATATTAATGCGTATAAAACATCCAAGATGGATAACATAATAGCATGAAACAATCAAAAATTATAGGTACGTTGGAGACGTATCATGCCACTGTTGGGAAACATAGTAGAAAACAAAAAAAATGTCCCTACGATCACCCAGGAACAATACGAAGATGCATAACGGGTTGTGATCAACGATGGTTACCGACTCCGGGAGTGCAGTGGAAGTAGACAAGTCGGTGTAGATCGTACTTGGAGTCCCTCGAACGTGGATGATGATCCCGCAAACCACCCTCGAACGATCCCTCGAACAAAAGACCGAAATCACGGCCTCTCTACTTGGTTGCAAGCATACGGTCTTCACGATCATGCAGCGCTTCGCTGTCCAGAGCTAATCGTCGCTGGAGAATTAGAGGGAGGAGTTTAGAACCACATGGGGCTTCTAATTATGAGTATTAGAGGTGGGTAGGGCTCGCTCCAATTAGTCAATTAGGACCAACTAGAATCTGCACTAGATCAACTAGAGGAGGCTCCAAAACTTGTGTTAACATAGAGTGGAAATCCTCTAGTATATATAGGTTAGAGGGGAGGGAGAGAACAACCACCAAGGGGGGAAGTGCCCCCTTGGTGCGCCGACCTAGAGGAGGAGTCCCACTCCTTCCCCTAGTCCAATTCGGCCCCCCATAAGGAAAGGGGGCGCCAACTCCACTTGGGCCCTTGTGGCCCAAGTTGCCTTCCACCTGTTGGCCAATTTAGGCCCATTGATATTTAAATTAAATATAAAATGTTCTAATCATTTTCAGAGCCTTATATATATATATATATATATATATATATATATATATATATATATATATATATATAAAATTTAACATCCCCGGAAACATTTTCCACCTATGTATAATCAATCGGTAATACCCGGTATTACCCGATATTCACTGAAACCCTTCCGGTGACCCCGAAACGCTTCCGAAACCTCTCATAACTGTTCCGGATATTAATGAAATAATCCATAAATATACTCTCATCACTCCCGTTCTACTAACACTCATCAAATCATGATTACCTTAAGCGTGTGACCCCGTAGGTTCGGTAAATCATAGACATGAACCAAACCCCTTCGTTCAATGACCGATAGCGGAACCATGGACATCCATATCGGTCCCTATGATTACACGAATGATATTCGAGTGAACCTTTGGTTATCATGTGGTGTTCCCTTTGCTTCGCGATACTTTACAAATCTGGTGTGCATCGGTATCCTCCTGAGTCATCACCATGCTCACTATACCGTTGCTCCCGTTACCGGTATTGTTCTTCTTTCTCGTTGACGTGTTCCGGCATCCCCGTGATGTAGTCACCAGTGTCTAGGTAGAAGATGATGGCTATCGTCACACCGAGAGGGACCTAAGAATATCGCTCCATCGTCGGAGGAGCAAATCCCACTCTCGAGCTATCTGGTCACTTGTCAAACTTTCCGGTGTGCCTGCAAGTTGTCGTTATGATCACCTTGTTATAGATGACGTTTGAACAACCCCAAAGCCAACCATCTGGTAGGAAGTGACTAGGACACTCTCGTGGTTTGAGGAACTAAAAACAAATGCTAACACTTCGTGTTATAACAGATGATTTCAGACGATATAATCACATAGTATAACAGACAAGTATTGGGTCGATTCAATATGATCGTTCTTCTAACGTCATACCCTCAATGTTCTTTCAGGACTATCATTACACTTAACGATATCCTAAGATCCAGAAAATGTGATCACCAACAACACTTGAACCAGTCTTAGAGGCGAGACCGAGAACCTATTGTTTACCGTTTATCATTTCACACATGCATATGAGTTTTCCACTGAATCGCATACTCTAGGATCATAGCAGTTATAGCATGAAATATAAACTCTTAATTATGAATAATGGAAATTTAATAATACAATATTATTGCCTCTAGGGCATATTTCCAACAAGTAGGTCTGTGGTAAACTACTCACACATCACCGGAAGGGCAGCAAGGTTGATGTAGAAGCCCTCCGTGATCGATCCCTCCTCCGACAAAGTACCAGAGAAGGTCTCCAGATGGGATCTCGCTAGAACAGAAACTTGTGGTAGCGGAAAAAGTATTTTGGGTGGCTCTCTGATGTATTGGGAATATTTGGGAATTTATAGAGCTGGAATTAGGCCAAGAGGTGCTACGAGGGGCCCACAAGCCTAGGGGTGCCCCCTCGGGGGCGTGCTTGGCAGGTTTGTTGCTGCCTTGTGGCACTTCAGGTCTTCTCCCGAAGCTTCTAGGGTCCCTTCTGGTCCAAAAAATCGTCAAAAAGTTTCATAGCGTTTGGACTCGTTTGGCACTGATTTTCTGAAAAGCTAAAAACAAGCAAAAAACAGCAACTTGCACTAGGCATGATGTCTTCAAGCACTCACCTCCCCGGCAACAGAGCCAGAAAAGAGCTTGATGTCTACTACACAACTTATTCTTGTAGACTCGTGTTGGGCCTCCAAGTGCGGAGTTTTGTAGGACAGTAGCAATTTTCCCTCACGTGGATGACCTAAGGTTTATCAATCCATGGGAGGCGTAGGATGAAGATGGTCTCTCTCAAGCAACCCTGCAGTCAAATACAAGAAATCTCGTGTGTCCCCAACACACCAAATATAATGGTAAATTGTATATGTGCACTAGTTCGGTGAAGAGATGGTGATACAAGTGTAGTATGGATAGTAGATATAGGGTTTTTGTAATCTGAAAATGTAAAAACAGCAAGGTAGTAAGTGATAAAACGGAGCACAAACGGTATTGCAATGCTTGAAAACAAGGCTAGGGTTCATACTTTCACTAGTGCAATCTCTCAACGGTGCTAATATAATTGAATCATATAACAATCCTTCAATGTGCGACAAAGAATCACTCCAAAGTTCTTATCTAGCGGAGAACATAAGATGAAATTGTTGTAGGGTACGAAACCACCTCAAAGTTATATTTTCCGATAAATCTATTGAGCCATCCCTATAAGTGTCACAAACAGCCCTACAATTCGTACTAAGATAACACCATATGATACACATCAACCAACTTTAATGTCACCTAGATACTCCAATGTCACCACAAGTATCCGTGAGTTGATTATTCGATACGCATCAAACAACTTTAGATTCATAATATTCAATCCAACACAAATAATTTCAAAGAGTGCCCCAGGAATTCTACCAGAGAAAGTAGGACAAAAACGTGCATCAACCCCTATGCATAGATTACCCAAATGTCACCCCAGGAATCCGCGAGTTGAGTGCCAAAACATACATCAAGTGAATCAATATAATACCCTATTGTCACCACGGGTATTCATATGCAAGACATACATCAAGTGTTCTCAAATCCATAAAAGTATTCAATCCAATAATAGTGAAACCTCAAAGGTAAAAACTCAATTCATCACAACAAGATAGAGAGGGAGAAACACAATAAGATCCAACTATATTAACAACGCTCGTGGTAAATCAAGATTGTGCCAAATCAAGAACACCAGAGAGAGAGAGAGAGAGATCAAACACATAGCTACTGGTACATACCCTCAGCCCTGAGGGTCAACTACTCCCTCCTCTTGATGGAGACCGCCGGGATGATGAAGATGGCCTCCGATGATGATTTTCCCCTCCGGCAGGGTGCCGGAACAGGGCTCCAGATGGGACCTCTTTGGTACAGAGGCTTGCGGCGGTGGAGTCGAAGTTCTAGGGTTATTTCTAGGGGTTTATCTATTTATAGGAATTTTTAGCGTTGGAATCACGCGAAAAGGAGCTAAGATAGGCCCACGAGGCACTTGGGCACGACCACCCCCTAGGCGCCCATAGGTGGTGAGTGTGGCCCTTGTGGCTCTTCTGGTCCTCCCACGAAGCTTCAGGGGTCTCTTTTGTTCCAAAAAAACCGTCAAAAAAGATTCAGCCCATTCCGAGAACTTTTATTTCTGCACAAAAAACAACAGCACGGTAGTTCTGCTAAAAACAGCGTCAGTCCGGGTTAGTTCCATTCAAATCATACCAAAACCATATAAAATTGTTGTAAACATGGCATGAATACTTCATAAATTATAGATACATTGGAGACGTATCAGGGCACTAGGTTAATAGGTTATTCAAAAAAATGATATATAATTGCATAATAAACATCCGAGATTGATACTATAATAGCATGGAACAATCAAAAATTATAGATACGTTGGAGACGTATCATAGACTCAGTGGCATCCCTAAATAGGGTAATGGCAGAGAGCCAATTTGAAATCCCATAAGAGCAGAGAGGGCTAGCATCTTGTGATCAGGGGTGTTAATAACAATCATAGTAGACTTGGCGTAGTTTACTTTCAGACCAGTGTAGTTGGCAAAATGCAACAATATTTTCTTATATGAAGCAACTGGTTGGCTTTAGTAGGAATTACCATCACAGTGTCATTTTCATATTGAATTTGGGAGATCTGGGCATGATGCATGCATAAGAGGGGATTCAATTAGGGAGTTGTTCATAGCTTCATTCATCATGGATTGGAGGAGGTCTATTGCAATGACAAATACTCCCCTCATCCCAAAATAAGTGTCTCAACTTTGTACTAACTTTGGTATTAAGCTTAGACACTTATTTAGGAACGGAGAGAGTATCAAAGGGGAGAGGGGTCCCCTTGTCTTACTCTACATTTGCAAAGGAATTGTTTGCCAGGAACTCCATTGAGCAGAACTGATGAGTAGCCAGTGCTATAGATCTGCTTGATCTAGCTAATCCATTTGTGTCCAAATCCTTTAGCTTTCAGTATCTAAAAAATGGTCTCATGGTTGAGCATGTCAAATGCCTTCTCAAAGTCTAGTTTGAGTAACATAATTTCTTTCTTGGTTTTGTTGCATTGGTACAGATATTCATATGACCATCCTAGGCAGTCTTGAATGCATCTGTTATTAAGGAAACCATACTGGTTTGTGTAATCAGCCTGAGAATAACCTTTCGCAACCTATTGGCCAAAAGTTTGGTGACAATACCTTACACTTTTGGTAAGATTAGATTTGAGTATGGGTAGGGAAGGCAAGCGATGTTTTGATTTAATTTACGTTTTCGTAAGATATGATTTGATTTGGGTATGGGTGGGGGAAGGTAAGAAAAGTTTTGATTTAGTTGAGCGTTTGATAAGATTTGATTTGATTAATACTCGACGTGATTTTGGAAGTAGGGACGATGGACGAGTGAACAAACACAAACCTGCCATCATGATCATGGACCCTCCTTAAATAGTAAAGATGTGTGGGTGGCTTCGTGCATGTGAAACAAAATGGATAAAATCAGGAGAAACATAAAAAAAAATCCTTTTCCAATCAAGCACCTTGGGGGGAACATATTAAAATCACAATAAAATGTAAAAATATATTTGCACAAACTAAAATCTACTAAAATGGCTTCTCTATGCTAAATTGAACATAAGGGGAAATATAGAATTGGAAAAAAAGATATTTGGAGATGTACAAACTAGGAATACTCAAGAAAGTTTACTGGAAATTAAAGGCTATATTATATCATAATATAAATAATCTAAGAAGAAACATCTTGATTTTTTATTGAATTATATGGGATTCCAATATATTTCTCATTGTTCTGCATTTTTTTTAAATCTCCAAAACACTCTTGTAGCTTTTCTAGATTATTTATGTCTTCCCACTGAAAAAATAGTGCGCTATAGCGCGTCGCTAGCACGCTATAGCATGCTGAGAATTGCCTCACTAAATAAATCAGTGTAGAATGCCTTGCTAATAGCAATGCTATAGCACGCTAATAGCGTATTTTGGGGGCCATGCTATTTTGTCATAGCGCACTATTTTTTTCCTTGATATTCCCCCTAAATGTTAAATATTATATTTATACCCCCAAATTTATTTGAATTGTTTTTTTTGTGTTGACTGATTGTCGCGCGTGTGAAACTCTCGGCATTTTCATTACCAACACCTCTTTTAAGTTTTTCTGCGGAAAAGTATAATGTCATATATTAAGCATCACATGTCCTTCCAAACACACCCTAGAAAACTGAAAAATGCATTGATTTGGGGTCCTAAAGTATTCTTCCTTTTGCGTCCACCGGCGGCATGGCGTGTTCAAAACTCGTTGTCGCCTGTGGGCCTCCGTCTTAACGAAGCAAACTTGTTTAAATCTAGGAGCAAGCGGTTGTCGTGAAGTCGTCGATGTAAACCAGAAGACAACAACGGTCGCTATCAGCGTAGCAAATTGCACCCTGGAGAAAAATCCGTCAGAAAGAGGCTACAAATACTCCAAAGACCACGAACATCAGCCATCACCTATGACAAAGTCCTAAAATAAAAAAACTAGACTATTGAACAGACGCGGGACAAGATCCTGTGATTCCCTCCCGCCACCGTCGAAGCAACCGGTGGCGGTAAGGGAACATCAGTGATGTTGGTGGTCGGGTCGCCTCTCTGTTCTCCTTTTGCTAGATGGGGCTAAGGTGGCTAGGTTAGATGGGGACTAGAGGCAAGGAACACCTCCTTTACTAGATCAACATACCAAATAACAAAATCTATAAGAGTTTGACATTTGAGGAATCAACCATTTCTTATTGGAGTTCAAAGACCAAACTTAGACTTCCAACAATAGTTGAGAGATTAAGTATATGTACTTTTTCCTTCGGACAAAGGAAAAGGGGAGTACTCCCTTCGTTTTCACTTTGAATATTAGTTTTGTCTGAAGTCAAGTAGTTCTAAACCCTTAGAGTCGTCTACAACTGGACCCCATACCTGCCCCAAATGCCTCGGCGGGCAGCCTGGTCAGTGTCCAGATGAAAAATTGCCACCCAACCGGGCTCCTCATATTCGGTCCAAACGCCCGGACTAACCGACGCTCTCCATACCCAATCCATATATGGGGCGGATATGGGGATGCCCGGATGCACTCTCCAAGTCAGGCTGACAGCTAGGACCTGCGCCAATTCTCCCATATTCGCCCCCTCCTTGCTCGACCAGCCCTCTCCTCTTCTCTGGTGGCCCTCGTACGCACAGCCGCCACAAGAGTTTCGCTGACATCGTTGCTCCGCCGTCATCCCCAACCCAGGGTTTCGTCACCGGAGGCCGCAACCCACACTGTCGCTGACCAGGCCACAACCGATCAAGGTCGTCGCCACTGGACGCCGCCTCAGTACATCTAACTCCCCATATGTACACCTCACGTTCTACGTGTTCGATGAAATGTCGGAGCCGGATTTTGATTCTTTCGGTCATTATTTCAAGGTCATCAATGGATTCATCATGGAATGATGGCTATGGGAACCCCGAGCTTGACGAATTCGTATTAAACGAGTTCATCGCCTCGTCGGATTTGGACGATGAGGATGCTGAAATGATGATGATGAGCATCCAACATGAGTTGGAGAAGGAAGATGAGCACGTCCTGAACTTAAGGGTTCAATAAAGGGTCGGAGAGTTGTTTACCGGGATAGGATTGCCATTGCAAGGCTTCTGTACTCGGACTACTTCATGGCAGACCCAACATTCCCCGAAAGTTTCTTTCGATTTCGCTATCGAATGAGCAGGAATGTGTTCTTACGTATTGTTCGTGGAGCTGCGATGATGTGCGAAGTGAATACATTTTGGCAGCTCATGATATGTTGTGTAATTTTGAACAACATGATTGTCGAGGATGAGGGTGAAGGGGTAGCGCGCACGCATGATTTTGAGAAGCCTGAAACTCATGTCCGCCTCCCAGAACAAGAGGCGGAGAGCATTGCCAACTTTCTGGAGATGCATCGACAACTGTGAGATCAACAGATGCATATGCAACTTCTGAATGATCTTGTGGAGCATATGTGGGTCCACACTGAAAAATCAGTAAACTTTGCTATTATTTTATCAATTATGCACTATGAACAATATTTATGTTTGAACTATGTTTAGATTATGTATTCTTAAGAACGAACAATTTGTATTTTTGTGCATTGAACTATGTTTGGCAAAGATGATCGACGTGCATGTGTTTGCATGTATTTGATGTTTTAGAAATTAGGATTGTGGTTGCAAATGATAATATTTGTGGCTCGCCTGGTCACTGTCCGCGGGCGCGTCCGGACGCGTCTGCGGACATATAGGGAGCTGGATGGTTGTAGATGCTCTTATAAGAAAGACAATCGAAGGTCGAAGCCTACATGAGCCTTCTTTTTTGCGACGATAGATGAGTCTCGTTAATAGCCTTTCGGAGTGCAGGGATGAAATGTGGAACAAACAATCCCAAAAAGGAAAACGTCGAACAAAAAAAAAACACCAGGTGTCATTTATGCGTTCCTCTTCACTCGTTTTAAGTGGGCTTCAACTTAAGCAAGAATATTCTTGTTGTTGTGCATCCAAATTGTCCAAATACCGTGGAAGTTCCACTAGGTATGACTCATTTTAGGACACGTTTGGTAGGCTGCATATAACCCAACCAGGCCCAGGCGGGATGAAATTGGGCCGTTTGGTTGCCTGCAGGCTGGCCTGGCTCGCATCTGCATAGACCTTAAAGCACCCCTCAGCCTGGCTCGCTGGGAACGCTCGAATCGGCCGTTTCTAGTGAGCTAGGCTGAGTGGGGCGGAAAACGAAGATGCGGTGTAGGGCGCGGTGTAGGGGGGATGCGGGCGGAGATGGCGGGAGGGGGAAATCGGCCGAGGCGGGGTGGCGCCAAATATACCCTCACCACCCCATTTCCTCGCTCACCTCTAGCTCTAGGACAAACCCTTCTCTGTTGTTGACACCGGCGGCGGCGGCGACTCAGATCTGCGGCTAGGACGGCGGCGGCGACTGAGATCTGCGGCTGCGACACTCCCCTGCAGCGACAAGAGGCGGCAGGCGCACTCCCCGGTGGTGGCAGATGCTTCTCCCTTTCTTCTTCGTCTCCGTCCATCCCTCCTCGTCTCCGCCATGTCTCCCCCGACCTCGAAGCTGGTAAGCTACCCCCTCGCCCTCCACCTCCTCTGTTATGTGTTAGGCCGTTCGATAGGAGCGTTTAGGGTAGATAGCGCCATCGCTGACCGCATCATGGATGTCGCTTAGGTTGTGGATGAACGGACGAAGCTTCTAGTTCAGGCAGCATCGCTGATAGCTGTGGTTCAGGCCTGGATCCTGTTGGTCCATAAGAGAGTTGTTCGTCGGAATGAGAGACCTTGCATCCAGTATGGTCCGATGTTAATCCGGGATCAAGAGAGGATAGCGAATCTGAACTGCATCTACAACTGCAACGACACAGAGGCTCTGTGGATGCTTAGAATGAAAAGAGCACCTTTCGCCAGGCTTGTGCAGACATTTAGGAGCAGGGGGCTGCTAGAAGATAGCATCCACACCACTGTGGAAGAGCAAGTCGCCATGTTCCTCCATGTTGTTGGTCATAACCAGAGGTTCAGGGTGGTACACAACACCTTCAGGAGATCAATGGAGACCATCTCTAGGTACTTCAAGCAAGTGATGTATGCTGTTGGGGAGCTCAGAGGAGAGATGATCAGGTCACCAACTGGCCGGACTCCTACCAAGATTCGCACTAGCCCAAGATGGTATCCATACTTCAAGGTGATCACTTGATATGTTGTTGTAGTTCATGCCTTGATATGTTGTTATTGTTCTGTAGTAGACTAACAGCATATTGTAATGCCATTCCAGGATTGCATTGGAGCAATAGATGGTACTCATGTCACTGCCAGAGTGCCGAGGTCACAAGCGGCAGCATATAGAGGGAGGAAGCACTACACAAGCTAGAATGTGCTAGCTGCTGTTGACTTCGATCTGAAGTTCACATATGTGTTGGCTGGCTGGGAAGGATCAGCACATGATGCTAACATTCTCAGTGACAGCATGAGTCTTCATGATAGCATCAACATCCCCGATGGCAAGTTCTACCTTGGAGATGCTGGCTATGCATGTCGGCAAGGTGTTCTTTGTAACACCCCAAAAATTTGACCATGTTTTATTAATAAAAATTTCGCCAGGAAATAAATTTTTTATTTTCTGGATTATCTTCTGATTTCAGAACCACTCTTTTCTTCTGAATTGTGGAGTTTTTCCTCCAAACAGTAACTTTTCAAAAAAAAATGTTGTTGGACTTGAGTACCAACTCAGTGAACATTTCATTTTTATTTGATATGTTCAGTGAGAGCATTTTTTTATATTATTTTACCAAAACTTTATCTCTTTTAGAATGACATTTAATTCTTTTAAGAGCCTCATTTGCACTACACCCTATTTAAATATTACTTTAAAGAGTCCATAAAAATTTGGATATATCAGTAGATGTATATAAATCTTTTTTATGCAAAAAAAACCAGGCATGTGTTTTGAAAAATTTGAGCAAACCATCCTCATCTTCATTCTGGTCCAGTTTGGTGATTTGCACTGCAACCATATTTTATTTTGCTCTAGTAATCTTGGGATTTTTCCTGCTTGTAGTCCACCCTACCAAACCCTTAAGTCTAGGAGATCAGACCCATTAGAGGATTTTAAACACATGCAATAATAGCCTTTATTTTCTGTCCAGAACTATAGTTTTGCAAAACTTGCACTAGCAAGTTTCTGGTTTTGCCCAACTAGCTGTTCCATCATCACCTGCACCTAAAGAGACCCCAACCTGGAAAATTTGGCCACCAGTAGAATGGCCTAGATGCCCTTGGCATTTCATCATGTAGGTTATGCGCATGGCCAGGGTTGGCATAGTTTTTAGTTTGCATTGTAAACTTGCCCCTCTGGACAAACCAGCATGTCCACTGATCTCCTAGCCACCTCTAACCTTGTTCTGTTATTTTGCACTGTCACCCAAGCCCTCTAGGCCACCCAGGCATTCTGTCGAGCATGTAACGTGCGTGCTCTGGGCACGCCCAGAGCGCATGTTTTGCACGCGCGCGCAACCGAGCCGCCGCATCCTGCCCCTGGCCTTTGCTCGCCTGCAGGGCCGCGCCCCGTTTTCATCCGCTCGTCAGAACCATCCAAGCAGCCCCTGGCGCCCTATAGCGCCGCCGTCAGAACTCTCTTGGCGGCACGTCGGCGACCGCCGCGAGCTTCTGCCATAGCAGCGCCGCCCAAGCCATAGCTTCTCGCCAGCTGCCTCGTGAGCAGGCCGTCCTTATCTCCAAGCCCGTCCGCTAGCACCGACCCTGCTCCGGCCATCGCCACATCGCCCTGCCGCAACAGAAGTGGTCGGTCGGCGATCTTATCCCCAGCAGCGGTGGAACCGACCTTTCCCGGCTATAAATAGCACCCAGACCTCGCTCGAGCTTGTGAGCATCCTCAGGCAAGCCGTAGAGTCCCCCCCCCCCTCGCTCCAATTCATCTGGAACCGTCTTCCCCGCCTCCGGCAACTTCGGCCATCGCAGCCCCTCGGCTAAATTTGCCGTAGCCAGAGCCCCCTAACCTTCCCCGTGCCACCATCTGCTTCCCCTCGACCTTGCAGAACTCCCCACCACTCAGCCTCAACCGGGAACCGCCCTAGGCCGAAACCCATTAGCTCCCGAAGCCACCGCCCGCTGTGGAACTCGCCGCCGGCGACCCCTTCGTCCCCGCTAGCCTTTCGACAACTGGGAGGACCGCCCTGAACCGGCGGATCCATCCCCGCCATCGGAGTCCCGTGAGTAGCCGTCGTTCGCCGGCAATGGTCGCCGGAGCTCCGCCTCCGCTCGGCCAGAGGAGGAAGGAGGCGCGGGCGACTGGTCAAACCTGACCAGTGGGCCCAAAGGACCCACTGTCAGTGACCCCCGAGTCGGCCCGCGCTGGTTTAAGTGAAGACGTAAAACCCAGAGTATGTCTTCTCCGCCTCGAAAACGTATTCCGCCCGAATCGTTTTCTTTTTCTGTTTTATTTAAAAACAGAGTTTTGACCTGAACTTTGACTGGCTCTAGTTTCTAAACTACAACTCCATTTGACTTGATTCTTTTTCTGGTGTTTCTCAAATTCCATCTAGTTTATTTCCATATTTATTTGAAAATT
The DNA here is from genome assembly GCA_011799875.1 of Thinopyrum elongatum. Lineage (NCBI taxonomy): Eukaryota > Viridiplantae > Streptophyta > Magnoliopsida > Poales > Poaceae > Thinopyrum > Thinopyrum elongatum. The sequence goes on from CM022298.1 coordinate 519,344,817, forward strand.
TTCCGAACAACTTTTCTGTACTATTTTCAAATTATGTGTTGATTTGAATCTTTTCAAAAATAGGAAATGGAGAGAGATGAAAACTTTCAAAAGTGCACCCTACTTCTCCACACACTAAAGGCAAGCATTCTGAACCCTGGCATAATATTTGTTATGTGTTGTTTGATGCGAATACAACACCACCTTGACACGAAGTACTCGTTAATTTATGTGATGATATGATCATACTCATGAGTGTATGATGAAGATTCCTTGCTGTTGGGAATTGATATGCTTGCGATAGTAATCACCCTCGTATGCCTTTCATGCCTACCGGAAGGAATCCGGGAAAGTCTCTGTCTTGGGTGGACACGAGCTTGTTACTGATATTTCGCTGAGACGAGTAGATTCAGTAAGGCATGGTAAGGTATGATGAGTGGTGATTCTGTCGGTTGGTGTGAAATATATTTGTTATGCTAATCATGCAGGAAATACTTAAACCTCCTGAGACGACCATAGATCGAGTCTTGTGCCAGTAACCCCCATACTTGCTTCGTGCTACCACTTGTCCCTGCCTTAGGTAGGGTACGGTTCAGTAAGTTGTCAACCCCTTTCTTAGCACACACCGTACAGAGAGGCCATGGTGGAAGATACCGGCTGCATCCGGTAGACATGCCACCTGGTCCGGGGGCATGGGTGTTTCCGGTTGGAGCCGAGGGGGTAGCTCCCCTAGTTTGCATGCGTTATAAATTTTATGATCCCATGCTAGTCGAGGTTGTAGCCTCCCCACTTAGAGTTTTGCTTAACGGGTGTCGTGGGTGATTCCAGACACCGGTAAGTTAAGCTGGTGTGTGCGGGTCAGGTGTGTTTTCAATTAAAAGACCGTAAACGGAATTAGTCTCGATGGACTAAAGGAATCCGTTACTCGTGGGCAAAGAGTACACCCTCTGCAGAGATTATATCTATTCGAATAGCCGTGTCCATGGTTAAGGACTACAGTCTGGGATGGGTCAAGTGTCGGTCTTCGGAGGAAAAACTGCTAAACCAGAACATTGATCATGACATGTGACATATGATGATTATGATTATTATTATTATGGACTAACCATTTGTATTATTTGAATTATTGAGTATCCCTGGGACGGTTCTACCTCCTGGATATTCACTGTGATTCTAAGCCCTTTATGTGGTGTCGCTGAGACGCCCGACTGTGGCATGCCTACTATTTATTTCTTTATAAGCCCTTTATATGGTGTCGCTGAGACGCCCGATTGTGGCATGCCTGCTATTTATTTCTTCATAAGCCCTTTATGTGGTGTCGCTGAGACGCCCGACCGTGGCATGCTGATTATTTAATTTTCTTTACAAGCCCTTTATGTGGCATCGCTCAGACGCCCGACTGAGGCATGCTTTATATTATTATCCTTTCGAGGCGTCGCTTCAGACACCCGATCGGTTTATTTTATTATCTAATTGTTTTTTTTTCATATTTAATGACCTTCTTGCATGCGGCATGAATTTTATTTCGTGACTGGCTAAGTGATCATGAAAATATTTCAGAGCATGATTATCATCTGTTATATTATACCTGTGTTCATAATGTTTGCGAGTACATTCAAAGTACTCACTGGCTTGTCCCTGGCTATTGTCTTGGCCAGATTTCTCGCTTGGAGAGAAGCGCAACGACGACAGCCCGGAACCTAGGCATCGAAGATAGCAATCACGCAAAGATAGGAGTTATCCAGGTCAGCTGTCCCTTTGGGAAATGGAATCCCATAGACGCTGATAATCCGCAAACCGCTTCCGCCATCAACCACTAGAAACCATTTATTGTACTCATAGGCCAGAATGGTCTTGTACTTCATATTTTGTATTTTTGCTTGGAATTTCTGTATCAAGTTTGTGTCTCATCAGCTAACAGTAATCCTGGGGCTGGTGAGCACAAGGGCCATTTACTGGGAAATTAATATCCTGGAAAACAGGTCCTGACATTCTTCCACCCTTCAGAAAAACCAGGTACCATCTGAACGAGTTTGCTGGTAGGAACTATCCTATGACTCCTCGGGAACTGTTCAATCTCAGACACTCCAGCCTTAGAGTGACTGTTGAGAGGGCCTTTGGAGCTCTGAAGAACAGGTTTAAGATCCTGGATCAGAAGCCAGTCCACCCTTACCCTACCCAGATGAAGCTTGTTCTTGCATGTTGCATCATTCACAACTGGATCCTGCAATGGGGGGTTGATGAATTTGTACCGGAGGAGGAAGATGTCACTCCTGATGAGCTGATCAGCTCCGGCCATGGTGTGGAGGCGTTCGACAATGAAGCGTGGAAGAACAAAAGGTTGGAGTGGGCTCAGACAATGTGGGATAATAGAGGTCAGACAAGGATCTGAAGCCGAAGAACAAGAGGAAGAAAGAGGGAGCAGCAGAAGCGAGGAAGAGGAAGCAGCACAATCAGCAGAGGAAGAGGAAGCACCTAGTTAGCATCATTGAACTATCCTTATTCAGCCTTGTTGGCTCTTAATAACTTGTACTGTTATTTGCTAGTAGCTAGGATAAACTATCATTGGTTTTCTAGGTAGGACAAAACAATGTTCAGTGTGTGTGGTAAGATCACCACTAGTGAGAAATGGTGATCACATCTTTAGCCGTTTGCAACCAAACAACGTGTTGTTTGTTTAACAACAGCGACGCAGGCAACCAAATAGCGTGCTGACTAGTTGATTCCCTCGTCCAGAAAGCCTAATGCAGACAACCAAACTAAGTGCAGATGTTGGTTTTTAGCCTGCATTTGTTCAACCAGACCCAACTGGCACAAGTATATAAAATGCCCTAAAACAGAGATGTGAACCAAACACGCCCTTAGTTCTTCTTGGATAAAGTATTTAGTTTTTTTAGACGCTACTATGAATTATGCCACACCTGTGAACCAAAAATACATCTAGTATGCTTCATAAACAGTGTATCCGTGTAAACATATAATATTTTCAATCAGTTTCGATATCCCCATACGGCCAGACCCAAACACATGCATGCATGTTGCATGTTTGTGGCCCCGCAGAAAAAAAGTTGCATGTTTGTGGGTGGGACTCAGAATCAAGACCGAAGTGCTGTGATGGAACGACACCAACTCCGGTATTCGCAGCGGTGGCCGTGGACGCAAGGCGTGCCAAATCACGAGTGATACATGCTGGGCTGCACAAGCCGTGCGTGTTTTCTAGTAGTAGTAGTAGTACGTACGTTGACGCGGGCTAGAGCTACAGTCAAGGCTCAAGAGGCCGGCCGGCCGGCCAAGAACAAACACGTTGCGTTGCGTACGGCGCGCTACAGCGCACACGCCATGAAGACGAAGAGGAGCGGAAGGACGGAGAGGGAGAGAGCCGGAGCCCGGAGACGTACGAGATGCGGGTGCATTCAATTTTACGGAGGACGTACTGGCAGACGTTGGTGCTGGAACTTTATTATTGTCGCCTGCCCCTCCTCCGTCCGCCATCACGCCCTTTATCTCCATTTATTTTTAGTTATTATATCGATTCTTTATTCACTCGCATCGTCCCGTCTTCAAACCTGCTTTCTGAGGACCAGTGGATATCCAGAGCCATCCGGCCGGCGGCCGGGCGATCGATGCAGTGAACCAACTTGTAATTTTCGAGCCCAGCCCCAAGCATATGCTACTGATATGCCAGCTCCAATGCACGCAGGAGTGTTCAGTCTCGCTGTTTCTTGCTGTGTGCACGATTCCTTTTTTTTTAAGTCCATGTATGCATGATTCTTGGAGGAGCACTGTAGCATGCATCGTACTACTGATAATACAGGGTCAACGTTTGCTTTCTGAGTCGTGAGAAGGACAGGACACGGCCGGGCACACAGGCATAGCGGCTAGCTGTACGACTACGTGATAGTACAAGTGTCAAATTAGGGAATTAAACTCCCGGCGGTGCTGCTATCTGCCACCAGCGAACGGCCGGAGATGGTTATGGGGTTGACTCTCTAGACTCCAGCAGTTTGCTTCGATTCCAACTCCTACACATACATGGTAACCGGCGGCTAGGCTGCCCCAGATACTTTCTCGCAAAGCTGAAAAAAAACAGATAGAGTCGAGTTGTTTGACTCTTCCCCTGGCTCCAGCTAGCTGGTCAAGTTACTTCGCCTCCGCCAACGGCTTGAATGCAAAGGCGTCACGGCCGGCGCCGGTGGCTGCCGCCGAAACTCCCTTCAGATATTAGCCGTTCGCGACAAGGGAACGCGCGCGTGCGTGGCCACCCGGCGCTACCACACCCAGCCCATGTGTCAGCGTCCCCAAGTGCGCCCCAGTTACTGAAGAACAGAAGAAGCTGGCGGCAAGTGATCAAGGCCCTGTAGCGGTTTCGACAAGGGAAGCAAGCGCGGGAGGAACCATTCAAGCAGAAGGGCCGGCCCAACGGCCCAGGCGCGAGACCAGACCGCCTAATTGGCTGAAAGACTATTCCACGGCCTGTTAACTATGTTAACGGTCGTAGTTTAAAGAGTAAATTCTGGTTTTTACTCCCTATTTTGACATTTTTGACACTAATTACTCTATTTAGCGAGATTTCGTCCGTTTTATCCCATTTAGCAAAAGTTCTGCCACAATTTACCCTGTTTAATTTTTTTATAAGCGTTCTGACCAATATGTTCCAATTGTCATGTCCAGCTGGCATGCCACATAGACGGTTTTTTCCTGCCTATTTTTCTCCCTGCTGAACCAGTCCTCGCAGCTTTTGCCGACCGGGACCGCCTGATGGTGGTGGTCGCTCGCATCGTGTCCAACACACAACGCCCAGTCGGCAGAGCGGCGAGCGCCACGCTCGCCTCTACTCGGTTCTCGCTTGCGTTGCTCGCCCCCAATCGATTGCATCACCTGTCCAGGCTTCCTACTACATGCACTCGTCAGGCTCGCTCCAACCTAGGGTTAGGGATTGTCAGGCTGCGGCGACGATGACGGCAGCGGTGGCGGGTGCTGAGGTCCCGGCCATGCGATTTCGTACCTCCTCGAGCAGGGTTGTATGGCCACAACATCAAGGCAAGAAAAGACCCCGTGGAACAGACGGTTCCGTCAAGCTCGCTGACGTCGGTGTAGTCCTCTGAATTTGATATACTTCAAAAACTAATCATGTACGTGACTCCATCAGGCTGTGCTCAGTTCTTCTTCCTACTTTGGCGACATAGTAGGGACCCTATTAGACTGTGCCCAGTTGATGGCGGGTCTATGGCGACGGCTGGTCCAACAGATCAGTGAGGTTGGTGAACAAAGAAGCCCTCTCAGTCGTACCCCATCCCACATGATTTTGACCATCTCTATCATAGCAATTTGTGTATTCTAAAATTTTCCTGAGTCATGCATTGGCTGGTTAGGCGTTTAATTCGGACAAAATTCAAATGCTTATTAGAAGATCACGTGTATACATATCACCCTTCTGCAACTGAGGTACATTGATTTAAAGTTTTTTTCAACATTTTGAATATTGACGAAATTATTTTACTTCTTCAGTTTGATAAACCTTTGTCAGAATTGATTTTAGAGTAACCCAGATCTCCGCCAGTGGTTGTAAGGCACATAGATGGAGGATGATTTTTATGGTTTGTGACAGCTCCTGGAAGTCATGAAGGACAAGATGATGTTAGCAATCCAGATGGAGAGCTTTGCAAGGTGTAGGAGCTAAGAAACGTGAAGACTGACAAGGTGTATGTGCCACTGCTACTGTTTGGTGTATTTTGTAGCTTGTGTAGTTGTGAACTAGTGAAGTTATCTATATATGTGATGTTATTCAGCTGTACTTTAAGGTCCTGGTGCTATCTATAAATGGAAAGCATCATTCAACCTGTTTTCAACATGTGAACCCAGAGCAATCTATAGCCTATATTAATCAGTTTTGATAGTAGTGTATTTCCATGATTTGTTGCAAATAATAGGAGAATGATCTGATTTATAAATAATAGGAGAATACCATCAACTCCAAAAATATTAAACATGGTAAATTGGGACAACACAATTGGACCTGCGTGTCAGAATGCTCACAAAATATTAAACTGGGTAAATTGTGGCAACACTTTTGCTAAATGGGGTAAAATGGATGAAATCCCGCTAAATGGGGTAATTAGTGTCAAAAATGTAAAAATAGGGGGTAAAAACCGGAATTTACTCTAGTTTAAATAGCTCTCTCTCTCGATTAGAGGGGGGCGGGGATGTGGATGATGGCTTCGGCCGGTGTAATCTGGTAGCTGTGTGGGTGGTTGGGCGGATAGCTACCGAATAATTTCCCCTTTTTCCTCCATCGCGAACCCTAGCAATTCTCGAGATCTAGTGTGTGCTTACAGTTGGTATCAGATACAGTGATCCTGGAGTTGCCGCGGCACCACCACGGGACCCGGTGGCGTGATCGGCGACGAGCGGAGGCGATGAACAAGCTGTTCGAGGACGGGCGCGGCGTCTACGTGCTCCTGCGGGCGGACTTCACCGCCGATCTGGACCAGCGCTTCAAGGAGCACGGCGAGAATCTCCTCCAGGCCGTCGACAAGCTAATCCAAGCGAACACGACCACGCTCGACGGGCTGCTGTCGGCGCGGGTCGACGGCATGCGCGACGAGATCAACCTCGAGCTCGAGCAGATCCGTGGCGAGTGGCTGAAGGAACAACCAGGGCGCGCCGAGACCTCGTCGTCCCGATTGGCTGGGAGTGGTCGCGGTACTGCTTCCGACTCCCTTGGCATCGACCAGGAACACCGGGGGAAGGCACATAATACATATGTCCCTCCTCCGGTCAGAGGTGCGCGTGATTCCAATTTCCCTGTTCGTTTCCCTCCTGTCCGTGATTCGACTCCCCCAGATACTGCTGATGCATTTTTTGTTTGGTGTTCGGGCTGATCTCCCTCGTTTCGATGGTACGAACCCGCGGCTGTGGCAGTCCCGATGTGAGGATCAGTTTAGGCTGGCAACGTCGCAGTTCGAAGGAGCAGCAGCTCGTTGGTTGGAGTCCGCACAACGCAGATCTCCTCATGCAAGTTGGTCTGAATTTTGCTGCAGTTTACAGAGTCGATTCGGCAGAAATCAACACCAGACTCTGCTTCGTCAGTTGTTTCGTATTGCACAAACAAGTACTGTTGCTGATTATGTGGAGCGGTTTGCTGATTTGTATGACCAGTTGTCAGCGTATGAAGAGGCCCCTAATCATCTGCATTACACCACACGGTTCCTCGATGGTCTCAAGCCTGGCGTTCGTGTTGTTGTCGCTCTCCAGAAACCAAAGGATCTCGACTCTGCTTATGATTTGGCGTTGTTACATGAAGAACTAGGGGAAGGGATGACACCAATCAACAATTCCCATGGGTTGAAGTCTGGACCGCACCCACTCCCTCTTCCTCCCAAATCTCGTGTGACTGAAGACAAGCGACAGCCTGAAGCTCTGAAAATTCCCTCTTCTGATGATAAATGGTCTGCTCTTCGTGCTTATCGCAAGTCTAAAGGACTTTGTTTCGTGTGTGGGGAATGATGGTTAAGAGATCATGTGTGCAAGTCCATGGTCCAGTTGCATTTTGTGCAGGAACTGATTGATCATGTCCAGGCCATGGACAATGTTCAGTCTGATTTGTCTGACACTGATTCAGCTTCGGTTCATAGCATGCGCCTGTCAGCAGCAGCAATTGGCAAGGACCCCAATGCTCCTTCACTTCAATTGGAATTACAGTTGCAGAACCGTTCATTGATATTTTTGGTTGACTCTGGCAGTACCCACTCTTTCATTGACAGTGCATTCCCTCCTCTTCTTCTGAATGTACAAGATACAGCTGTAGTTTCAGTTACTGTGGCAGGTGGCACTTCTTTGCAATGCTCTCAAATGTTGAAACAGTGTCAGTGGAGTTGTTGTGACAGCCAGTTTTCTTCAGATTTCAGATTATTGCCCCTATCCACTTATGATGGAATTCTGGGTCTGGATTGGTTATCCCAACATAGCCCTATGCAAGTAGACTGGGTTCAGAAGTGGTTATCCTTCAGGCATCAAGGGCGTACAGTTACCTTGCAAGGCCTTCTTCCTTCAGAGTTTGCTCTGACAGTGGTGTCTTTATCAATTATCCAATGTGTTGCTGACCAAACTATATGCCCAGAGATGCAGGCTTTATTGGACAAGTTTCACACAGTCTTTGAGGCCCCCACTGGCCTTCCTCCTAGAAGAATGCAAGATCACCATATTCCTCTGATTCCAGGTGCAAGACCAGTTTCTGTCAGGCCATACAGGATTGCTCCACAGCTTAAAGATGAGTTAGAAAAACAGATTAAAGAACTTTTGTCATTGGGAATGATCAGACCCAGCAAAAGTCCATTTTCCTCTCCTGTCCTTATGGTCAAGAAAAAAGAGGAGGGGGAATGGAGACTAGTTGTGGATTTCAGACACCTGAATGCTATCACTCTGAAGAGCAAATATCCAGTGCCAATTATAGATGAATTGTTGGATGAACTAGCTGGAGCATGTTGGTTTACTAAATTGGACCTCAAAGCTGGATTTCACCAAATCAGGTTAGCTCCAGGGGAAGAGTACAAAACTGCATTTCAGACACATCATGGCCACTTCGAATTTCTTGTGGTTGCCATGGGGTTGACTGGGGCCCCAGCAACATTTCAAGGAACCATGAACTTTGATCTATCTCCTCTTCTCAGGAAGTGTGTGTTGTGTTTCTTTGATGATATACTAGTTTTCAGCAAAACATTCAAGGCACATTTGGAACATGTTGCCCAAGTTCTGGCGATTCTGAAAGAAAAAGAATGGAAGGTAAAATGTCTAAGTGTGCATTTGCTCAACAGGAAATTGCTTATTTGGGCCATGTCATTTCTGCTAAGGGTGTATCTACAGATCCTGCTAAAATAGCAGCTGTCCAGAATTAGCCTAATCCAACCAATGTTAAGGAAGTTAGGGGTTTCCTAGGACTCAGTGGTTACTACAGGAAGTTCATCAAGCACTATGGGATTATTGCCAAACCCCTCACTGAACTTCTCAAAAAGGGGACACCATTTGTGTGGACCAGCATTACTGAAGAAGCTTTTGTGGTACTCAAACAAGCCCTCATATCTGCTCCCGTACTGGTTGTGCCTGATTTTTCAAAAACATTCACTGTGGAAACTGATGCATGTGATTATGGTGTTGGGGCCGTGTTAATGCAACAGGGACACCCCCTAGCTTATGTCAGCAAGGCTCTGGGTGTTAAAAACAGAGGATTATCAGTTTATGAGAAGGAGTATTTAGCTATTTTGCTAGCAGTCGATCAATGGAGATCATACCTGCAGGTCCAGCCGTTTGTGATCAAGACTGATCAAAAGAGTTTGGCTCATCTGCAAGACCAACGATTGCACACTCCTTGGCAACAGAAATGCCTGACCAAGTTGTTAGGTCTGAACTACACTATCCAATATAAACAAGGCACTTCCAATACGGCTGCTGATGCATTATCCAGGAGGCCTCCTGATGGAACTCAGGTTTATCAGATTTCTAGCGCTCAGCCCACTTGGTTGCAGGAAATTGTTGCAAGTTACAGTCAAGACTCTACAGTTCAAGCTATACTGCAACAACTGGCTGTTGATCCTGATTCTAAACCACCTTATTCTCTGCATCAAGGAATTATGCGTTACAAGAACTGCATTTGGGTTGGTCAGGACTCTGCTCTGCAACTGAAGATATTCACTGCATTTCATGCCAGCCCAGTGGGGGGTCATTTTGGGTTCCCTGTTACATACAAGAGGATTCTTCCTCTATTCAGGTGGCTTGGTATGAAAAACTTCATCAAATCTCAAGTGCAATCATGTATGATATGTCAACAGGCTAAACCTGAAAGGGTACAGTACCCTGGGCTCTTATCACCTCTCCCAGTTCCTCCTAAAGCTTGGGATACAGTTACTATGGATTTCATCTCCGGCCTTCCACCCTCCTATCAGTACAACTGCATTTTGGTGGTTATCGACAAATTTTCCAAATATGGCCACTTTATGGGTCTCACACATCCTTTTAATGCACAGAAAGTTGCTGAAATATTTCTGGACAATGTATATAAACTGCATGGTATGCCCAGGTTGATCATTTGTGACACAGATCCCATATTCACAAGTGCATTCTGGAAGTTTCTCATTTCCAAGACTGGTGCTGAGTTAAACATGAGTACAACTTATCACCCTGAGACTGATGGTCAGACAGAAAGAGTCAATCAGCAGATTGAATGTTTTCTGAGGTGTTTTATCAGTGCCCACCCTGCCAAATGGAGTAAATGGCTCTCTCTCTCTGTGAGTTCTGGTACAACAACAACTGGCATTCTGCTTTGAATAAATCTCCCTTTGAAATCATTTATGGCCAAACACCTCGATACTTTGGGATTTCTGAGTCTGACACAATTGCCCCTGTGGATATTCAATCTTGGCTAGACTCACGCCAATTGGTGATCGACTCGGTCAGGCAACACTTGCTCCGTGTGCAACAGCGAATGAAACATCAGGCAGATAAGAAACGCACTGAACGAGACTTTGCTGTGAATGACCTGGTGTTCCTCAAACTGTAGCCGTATGTACAGTCTTCAGTTGTCAGACGAGCCAATCACAAGCTTTCCTTCAAATTCTTTGGACCATACAGAATTGTAGAGAAGATAGGTGAAGTGGCTTATAAGCTGGATCTTCCAGCCTCCAGCCGCATCCATCCAGTGTTCCACGTCTCGCAGCTCAAGCGTTTTATTCCCCCTACAGCGACAGTCCAAAACCAATTGCCGTTCCCTGCAACCCTGCTTCAGGTGCCAGTCCGTATACTGGATCGCAGGTTTCGGTCAACGGGTCACAAGACAGTGGCGCAAGGTCTTATTCTGTGGAGTGGGAGTTCTCCTGAAGCTGCCACCTGGGAAGATTTGGACTCTCTGAAGCAACAATTCCCTCGAGCACCGGCTTGGGGTCAAGCCGGTTCGCAAGAACGGGGGGATGTCAGCGTCCCCAAGTGCGCCCCAGTTACTGAAGAACAGAAGAAGCTGGCGGCAAGTGATCAAGGCCCTGTAGCGGTTCCGGCAAGGGAAGCAAGCGCGGGAGGAACCATTCAAGCAGAAGGGCCGGCCCAACGGCCCAGGTGCGAGACCAGACCGCCTAATTGGCTGAAAGACTATTCCACGGCCCGTTAACTGTGTTAACGGTCGTAGTTTAAATAGCTCTCTCTCTCTCTCTCTCTCTCTCTCGATTAGAGGGGGGCGGGGATGTGGATGACGGCTTCGGCCGGTGTAATCTGGTAGCTGTGTGGGTGGTTGGGCGGATAGCTACCGAATAATTTCCCCTTTTTCCTCCATCGCGAACCCTAGCAATTCTCGAGATCTAGTGTGTGCTTACACCATGTGTTCCAAAAACGATGCTATCTCGTCTCTGTTCACCACCCCTTTTCTTCTCTTGTAAGATGGACATAAATGAAGGTATTCCTATCTGATGGAAGTCAGGAACGTAGACCTCAAGCCCTCAACCACCAAACTCCCAACAAGACGATCGGGCTAGCGTCCAAGTTTGACCTAAGGAAGCCTCGTGCATGCGGACGGCCGACCACGGGGTGTGTATACATGATACATGCACCGTATCGAACCTAGCTCGCGGGCAGGCACGACGGATGGATGGATACACCACCGTGTCCGTGTTGTTGCCCCGGTGCAGTTGGACGTCCATTCTGGCCGTAATGAGGTCCGCCCCGGAGCAGCTCCAACCGCGCGCCCCAACCGCAGGCGCCCATCGTGACCATGATGCACCATCGTCTCCGCCCCCGGCATCCCGATGCGCAACCGCGCGACGGCTACGCTGACGACGATGCGTAAAACGAGCGGCAGGCGCACTGTGCTTCTGTTCCTGTGGTTGTGAGCTCCTGTCTGTCTCCGCGCCAGTCTCCTGGCCACTTGACCACCATAACTACTACAGTACTCCGGTACCCAGCCATATGATTTGACTGAATAACCACACAGTGCCTTCAGCAGAAAGAGGAAACGAAATCCTTGGTGAAAGGATCCAAGAACCAAGATAGGCTCTGTCAATCTATTCCTACAATCTATATACTCTGCAGCTAACAGTTGCCGACGGGGAACGTAGCACCGAGGCCCCGCGCGAATCATACAGGGCTGTTTGGTTTCTAGCCACATCTTGCCACATTTTGCCACATCTTATCTTAGACAAGTTTGATTAAGTTAGGTGGGTGTTTGGTTCTAGTTACACCTAAGGCAAAAAAAAATTTATGAGAAGTAAACCCCATATGTCATAGACACAAAAAGTTTGACAAGATTCCCTTAGGCAAGTCAAAGTGTGGCTAACAATTTGAGCAACTCAAGTTAGACAAATATGGTAAAAATAATATGGCAATATATAGTAAACATAGTCACAATCCAAACAGCCCCTGAAGCGTCCAGTAGAGCTCACTGACTTGCATTCGAGCGTGCAACACATTGTACTACTGTATATTCCCATCGAGTGAGAAGATGTCAGCCATACTCGTGAAAAGGTTAGTCCGGGCGAGCAACCGAGTAGACGTCCCAGGAGCTGCACGGGTCGCCGAGTAAATGCAACATACTCCCTTCGTCCGGTGAAGAGTGTACATCTAGCTTCAAAATTTGTTCACAAAAGAGTGTACTTCTATTTTTTCAATGCATTTTAAAGTAGAAAAAACTACTTCTCTCTCATCACACGGTAATCAAGACCAATAGCAATCTACACATGGTCTTCTTAATTTCTACATGCACTTAGCTCATTGAGGGTTGGATAATTAAAGAGAAGAAAGATGGTAGCTTGCATCTTTCCAATGTATTTTTTATTTAACTTCATAATTTGTCCTAAAATTTCTAGATGTACACTCTTCACCGGACGGAGGGAGTAGCTAGCTGTACTACTATACTATGCATGAACGATATTTCTGATGTGCATGGCTCGAGTGAATTGCAGAAAACCACCACATTGAAGCCTATATTTGCAGAAAACACTCTTCTACGAATTTCTGCCAGAAAGCACTGATTTTGAGCTTAATTTTTTGCAAAAAACACTGATCGGCGGCTTAGGCTGTTTTAAGCGCAATTATGACAAGTGGGTCCCATATTTGCTGATGTGGCAAAACGGTTCAGCACAGATGGCGTTAGACAGTGGTTGATTCCGAATTTACAAAATAGTCCCTGATATTTTGCAAAGACACCCTCCATTCATAGTAGAAAAAAGCAGTCAACTCCCCGAGCTCGCCCATCTCGCCGGGCAGGCAACCGAACGCCAGCCGCCCCCGCTGGCCACGCACGTGCTCCCCGCGGGCACTGTCTTGCGTGAGACAGTACGTGCTGGCCGGAGCTCGCCTTGCTCACGAACGACATGGCCGTGGCGGAGCTCAACGCAGGTGGGCTACGAGGTCGATGAAGCCCGCCAGATCTGGCGGTTTCCAGCGGCGGCGGAGCTCGATTTGGCGACGGGCGGCTGAACTGTCTAACACCGTGGTGTGCTGCGCGCCCCGCTCGACTTGCTCTGCCGCCGGTCACTGCATGCGCTGCCACTGCTGCTGCTCATGCCCGACCGCCGTGCCTACACCGCTCCTCACCGGCCTCGCCCGCTCCCTCCACCTCCTTGCCGTCCGCGCCTGGCCAGCGCGGGCCACATGCTCAAGTCCGAGGCGGCGCCCTCTGCAAGGCCGGCCCGCACTGCAGGTCGCTATGGCGTGCCTCGAGGAGTTCCGCCCGTGCCTGGGCGACAGTGAGGAGGAAGAGGCCAGCGGCAGCTCTGGCCTCGCACCTGCCACGGCCACGGCCTAGTCCAGGTCGAGGTCGACGGCCATGGCCGAGGCGCACGGGTCGACCGAAGGAGAGGAGGGGCGGCGTCGTGAGTAGGCCTGCCGGCGGCGAGGCCAGTGGCCGCCGGCGGCTGGGCGCGTGAGCACGGACGGGGGAGGGGGTGGGTTGGCTGTTTTGTTTGTTCAGGGTGTTTTTTGACAAAACAAAATATCTAACGACGTCTAGCCCGAACCGTTATGCCACGTCATAAAAAAGGGCCCCACATGTCATAATCAAGGTTAAATTGCCCAAAGCAAAGGGTCAGTGCTTTCTGCAAAAGATTAAGCTCAGAATCAATGCTTTCTGACAGAAATTCGTAGAAGAGTGTTTTCTGCAAACCCAGGCTTCAATGTGGTCGCATGGCTCAGGCTTCAGGGCGGGAGACGTTCACACGAAGGATTTCACCAGCGACGAAAGAGGAAAGTTTCATGGTAGTAGTACGGAGTACAGTACTTGGAAAACGAAGGGCATTCAAAGCTCAAACCCTCAACTGCAAACAGATACGTATACAGTTCTATTTTTTTTTTACGGGAAACGGGTACGTACAGCTATTGTGGTACAACGACGGTAACAGCAAAAGGCCCTTTGTCTTGGAGCCACGAAGCCATGCATGTTCATGAACCATGCATGGTCATGGGCCGAGCGAGTTGCTGGTACAGTGGCATCCAGCGAGGAAAACGGTGCGAGAATAGCAAAACGGATCGAACTGGAAAGGAGTGCTAGTGGCGCCACCATCCATCCATCCACAACACGTGACGATAATCCGTATAGCACACTAGAACAACAGTTGGTTCGTTCAGGTTGAGGTCTCCCTCATCCCCACAGCCGTCATGATGCGGGAGTCGCCATGCCCTACAACCGCATGACCACATGACTTTTGCGTCTCGGAAAGCTGCACACAACGATCGCAGTGCTCGACGGTTTCGTTTCTCCACTACGTAGAGTCGGCATTACCACGTGCAGGAAACTATTCATCACCAGGGGAGATGATATGAGATGAGATCACATTCAAACTTAGCACACAACCGTGGTACATTTCTTTTAGAGTACGTCGAACCCATCCACTACCTATACTGCATGCATGATGGCGGGAAGCTTGCCTGCTTATTCAACTGATGCACGAACCCTATGGAAGAAAAAGCAAATGTAGTAGCTAACATGCATGGATCGATCACGACGAGACGACACGACACGGGACGGAACCCAAAGGAGCAACCAACGATCGATCTAGCAGGTGGGCACGCACTTCTTGCACCTGACGACGCACCGGTTGGAGGGGACGTGGCTGAGGCCGGCGCCGGCGGCGTGCGATGTCTTGTAGCACCGCTTGCCGCACAGCACCTTCTTCCTCCGGCACATGTCGGCGGGGATGCAGTTCACCGACGACTTCTTCAGACGCTTCCTCGGCCCCGCCGTATGACCGTGCCCCTTCCTCGCCGAGGCGTCCACCTCCGCGGCCGCGGCGGAGTGCCAGCCGTCCGCCCCCGCGCGGCCCGCCGACGTGAGGAAGTTGCAGGCCTTGGCGATGAGCTCGCCGAGCTCGCCGCCCAGGGTGGTGCCCTCGCGGGCGGCGAGCGAGAGCCTGCTCCCCGTGGCGACGGCGAGCAGAAGCACGACCAGGAAGCAGGACGTCTTCATGCTGGCTGTCGTGTCGATCGACCAGCTCGGCCGAACACCGTCACGGTGGGACGATGTGATGTTTTACAGTATCACTTGCCCCTAGTTACTTACCGGTGCAGGTGAGGTCATGGTAACACTGTTCTCTTATATAGGAAATCACAAGCTATCAGCAAGGATGCATGGGGCATGGCATGGAAACGGGAACCATCTGCATGGGCTACCTAACTGCTGTGAACATCAAATGCGTGTCAACATGGCGATGAACGTACGGGGGTGGGGCGTGAAGCGTGACACCGCGTGTGAGGAGCCGTGGACGAAACAGCAAAGGGATGGATGCTTCCTTGCAAAATTTCGGGGATGGATGCTTGAAGGTGCTTCAGTTGGGCACGACAATGGCGCATCGCGTCGCCACGATAAAGATGGGTCACCATGGTCAGGTCACTTGCATGAGCAGTAGCTCTTCTAAACACAGCACCGAAAGACAGGTGTACTGACAGTGGCATCTCAGGATGCCGCTCTGATTGTGTCTGCATACTTTGATTGCAAGGATTTGCTTCTATCATGAACCAGGTGTCTGTCCTATGGTCCCTTAAAGCATCTCCCACAGCCGCGATACGCACCGCGCGCTAAAAAAGCTTTTGCACCGTGTTGTTCGCGAGTTTTTGCGCGGCGCGATGCGTTTGCTCCAGCGATCGCTGTAAAATTTAGCGCGCGCAAGCCGCTCCAGCAGACGCGCTAAACTGCAGAGCGCGCGAGCAGCCGGCGCTTGTCATATGTTGCGTTTTGAAGATGATGATGATATTTGAAACATGAAAATAAAAACATCACCCAAACAAGTTCATGACATAAAAGTTCAAATTCATGCCCACAACATCATCCAACCAAGTTCAAAATCCGAACGAAGTTCATGACAAAGTTCACACAAACGAATGGCACATCTCAACAATCATGCCTCATCCTCGTCTTCGTCCTCCTCTTCCTCCGATTCATCTTCCTCATCCGAAGACGATTCTTCCTCCTCCTCTTCATTGTCGCACGCCGCATCATCATGTGGAGCTCGAAAGGTGTTGGCAAGTTCTTCAACGGAAGGTGTGTGATGAGGCACACCGGAAGACATTCCGTCCATGCCGCCCGGAGGTGCTCCCATGCCTCCCATGAGATACGCAAAACTCATGCCTCCCATGAGAGACGCAAAGCTCCCCGCACTAGGGTTTGCGGCGGCGGCGGAGGGGTCGCGGGTGTAGGAAGGGGTGAGGGGGGTGACGGCGCGGCCGTCCATCGGGTCAATTCGCCGGCGGCGGCGCGAGCGGGGCGAAAGTGGCGCGGCGGAGAGAGTGCGGCGCGAGCGCTCGAGTGTGCGGCGCGCGATGGCGTTTCGAACCGCGCGCTGAACTCTTTATGCCGCGCGCGCGGTTATTGCGCCTCCGCTGGAGCTCGGTTAGCGATTGCGCGCACGCTAAAAACCACAAATTTGCGGCGCGGCGCTTATATAGCGCGGCTGTTGGAGATGCTCTTAAACTCAAGGGAAACTAAACTATGAAGATGATAAAATAAAATATTTGATTGCTTGATTGATTGATTGGCTAATTCAAAAGATCACAGGCCCTCGTCCTCCTCGTGTCGCCCCCGCGGGCGACCCGGGGGGAACCATAGTCGCTGTCCTCTCGGCCCTCCTCACGCCTCCACCTCTCCTCGCCGTCGTCCGCAGCACCGCCGGGCAAAGCTTGGCCGGCTGGGCGGCGGCGGCGGGGTGTCTCTCTCCCTTGTCCAACGCGGCTGGATCAGGGCAGCCAGATCGGGCGGGGCGCCGGACTAGCGTGGGGTCGGGCAGCGCGGCGGGCGGGTTTCTTGGCGACGTCGTGCGCAGCGCGGCGGCGGCCTGCTCGCGGCGTGGCTCCGGCTGCGTGGTGGGCAAGATCGGTGGTCACAGGCACTGTCGGGTTCAGATCGGATCCAATCTGGGTCTTGGGCTTGAACGCCGTTGACCGCCGCGGGGTGGTGGTGGTTGTCGCTGACCACGCCGGATCGCTGGATTCGGCGCCTGGAGATCTACGATGGATTCTTCTCGATCCTCCTTCATGGTGGGTTGAACCCCATGGCTCCCTCATCTCTGCAGGTTCCGGTTCGTGTTCCGTTGCCGGATCCGGAGCCGACGGAGTTTTGGTGGTATAGGATGGGGACCGGAGGAAACTTTGATCGGCTTGTTCGCTTTGGCATCGGCGGCGTCTCTCGACGTTGTTACCCTCCGTGGAGGCGATGTCGAGGTCTCTCCTATCCATCTCCAAACTCCTCCCGGACGAAAGTCCAAAATTCAGTCTGGATTGGGCGGCGGCGGCGTCCTTCGCGTCGTACCCTCCATGGAGGCGCCGTCTTGGGAAGTTCTGCTGTTCGGCGGACAGATGCTTTGGGTGATGGACTCCGCGTAGCTCCAGCAGCGGAGACGGTGTGGAGGTTGCCAGGAGGTGCGGCATTGTTTCTACCGCGTCGATGATACGTCTCCAACGTATCTATAATTTATGAAGTATTCATGCTGTTATATTATCATTCTTAGATGTTTTATAATCATTTTATAGCAATTTTATATCATTTTTTGGGACTAACCTGTTCACATAGTGCCCAGTGCCAGTTGCTGTTTTTTGCTTGTTTTTTACATCGCAGAAAATCAATACCAAACGGAGTTCAAACGCAGCGAAACTTTTTAGAGATTTTTTCTGTACCAGAAGACACTCGGTGGGCCAAAGAAGTACCAGAGGGGAGCTCCAAGGGGAGCACAACCCACCAGGGCGCGCCTGGGAGCCCAGGCGCGCCCAGGTGGATTGTGCCCACCTCGATGGCCTCCCGCACCGCCTCTTCGCCCTATAAATTCTCAAATATTCCAAAACCTCCGGGGATAACCCTAGACCCTGTTCCAAAACCTCCGCAGGCCTCTATAGCCACGAAAAACCAATCTAGACCCTGTTCTGGCACCCTGCCGGAGGGGGAAATCATCACCGGTGGCCATCTTCATCATCCCGGCGGCCACCATGATGAGGAGGGAGTAGTCCACCCTCGGGGCTGAGGGTTTGTACCAGTAGCTATGTGTTTAATCTCTCTCTCTCGTGTTCTTGAGATGTCATGATCTTGATGTATCGCGGGCTTTGTTAATATAGTTGGATCATATGGTGTTTTCCCCTCTCTATCTTGTTGTGAATTGAGTTTTCCCTTTGAGATTTCGTTTTATCGGATTGAATACTTTTATGGATTTGAGAACACTTTATGTATGTCTTGCTATGAATACCCGTGGTGACAATGGGGTAGCATATTGATTCACTTGATATATGTTTTGGCACTAAACTCGCGGATTCCCGAGGTGACATTGGGGTAATCTATGCATAGGGGTTGATGCACGTTCTTGTCTTTGTTTATCCGGTAGAAATCTTGGGGCACTCTTTGAGGTTCTTTGTGTTGGATTGAGTATTATGAATCTGAATTTGCTTTGGTGTTATTTTAGTACGAACTCTTGATAGATCGATCAGAAAGAACAACTTTGTGTTATTTTAATACGAACTCTTGGATAGATCGATCGGAAAGAATAGCTACAAACAATTTCTTCTTATGTTCTCCGCTAGATAAGAACTTTGGAGTGATTCTTCATCGCACGTTGAGGGATGGTTATATGATCCAATTAGATTAGCATTGTTGAGAGATTCCACTAGCGAAAGTACGGACCGTAGGCCTCATTTTCAAGCATTGCAATACCGTTTGTGCTCTGTTTTATCAATTGCTACCTTGCTGTTTTTTATTGTTCCTATTATAAAAACCAATATCTACTATCATTACTACGCTTTTATTACCATCTCTTTGCCGAACTAGTGCACCTATACAAATTACCATTGTATTTGATGTGTTGGGGACACAAGAGACTCTTTGTTATTTGGTTGCAGGGTTGTTTGAGAGAGACCATCTTCATCCTACGCCTCCCACGGATTGATAAACCTTAGGTCATTCACTTGAGGGAAATTTGCTATTGTCCTACAAAACTCTGCGCTTCGAGGCTCAACACGAGTCTACAAGAACAAGTTGTGTAGTAGACATCAAGCTCTTTTCTGACGCCGTTGCCGAGGAGGTGAGTGCTTGAAGGTATATCTTTAGATCTTGCAATCAAATCTTTTAGTTTCTTGTTTTATCACTAGTTTGGTTTATAAAAGAAAACTACAAAAAAATGGAATTGAGGTTGCATCATATTATTCATCTTTATAATGTCTTTCGTGAAAATGATGGAAAGGAAAATTGTGCTCAATTGATAGAAGAAGAAATTTATAAAATGTTTGACAAAAAATCTTTGAATGATGAGCATGATTGCAATGTTGTTGGTATGAACTCTTTGAATATCCATGATGATAATGATATGCAAAGTCATAAGCTTGGGGATGCTATGTTTGATGAAGATGATATTTTTAGTCCCCCAAGATTTGATGTGCAAATTTGTTATAATGATTGCATGCCTCCTATTTATGATGATTATAATGATGAAAGTGGGTTTGGAAGAGTGTAGACTTTATGTAATGATGATCCCACTATTTTGAAGGGTGTTGAATCTTATTGTGATAATTATGAAAGTGGATTTGGAGAGGTCATGACTTTATTTAGTGATGAATCCACTATTTTGGAAGAGATTTCAATTGATTATGACAACAAAGTTGCTATCTATGATGATTATGATGATGACATGCATGCTATACATAATAATGATAACCATGAAACTTGTCCTCATGATTTTAATTTTCAATCACATGATAGTTATTTTGTTGAGTTTGCTCCCATTACTATTCATGAGAATAAATTTGCTTATGTGGAGAGTAAGAAAATTTCTATGCTTGTGGATCATGAAAAGAATGATTTATGTGATAGCTATATTGTTGAATTCATTCATGATGCTACTGAAAATTATTATGAGAGAGGAACATATGCATCTACATATCTCAATAATATCAAGTTTCCTCTCTATGTGTTGAAAATCTTGAAGTTTTGCTTGTTTTGCCTTCCTATGCTAGTTGATTCTTGTCCCCATAAATTGTTTGCTCACAAAATCCCTATGCATAGGAAGTGGGTTAGACTTAAATGTGCTAGTCATATGCTTCATGATGCTCTCTTTATGTTTTCAATTCTTATCTTTTATGCGAGCATCATTGAAATCATCATGCCTAGCTAAAATGCATTAAAGAAAAGCGCTTGTTGGGAGACAACCCAACACTTTTACCTACTGTTTTTGTGTGTTCACATGATTAATCTACTGTAGTAATCATGTTTTATAGCTTTTATTTCAATAAAGTGCCAAGTAAAGCCTTTGGGATAGTGTGGATGATAGTTGACTTGATTCTGTGAAAAAACAGAAACTTTTGCGCCCAGTAACAGAATTGTTTAAATTCACTAGAGCGTCGAAAAACTCTGATTTTTTTACAGTAGTTGGGTATACAAATTGTCTACGTTGTCCAAAATTTTCAGTGTTTGGAGGTGCAGAAGTATGACTAATATTCAGATCTTTACGTATTTTTCTGTTTTTGACATATTCTGTTTTCAATGCATAGTTTGCTTGTGTTTCTAGTTTTTATGGCTTATATTGCTCAATATAAATTGTGGAAATGATAAGGTACAGTAGGCATTGTGTGAGAACAATTATGAATCTTATCTTGACAGTACCAAAGTGAATGATTTGTCTTTATCATACTAACCCATCTCACGAAGTTCCGTTAAGTTTTGTGTGATTGAAGTTTTCAAGTTTTGGGTGAGATATCGATATGAGGAGAATAAAGAGTGACATGACCCTAAGCTTGGGGATGCCCAAGGCACCCCCAAGGTAATATTCAAGGAAGATCCAAGCAACTAAGCTTGGGGATGCCCCGGAAGGCATCCCCTTTTTCGTCTCCATCGATATGAGGAGAATAAAGAGTGATAAGACCCTAAGCTTGGGGATGCCCAAGGCACCCCCAAGGTAATATTCAAGGAATATCCAAGCAACTAAGCTTGGGGATGCCCCGGAAGGCATCCCCTTTTTCGTCTCCAACATTATCGATAACCTTACTTAGGGCTATATTTTCATTGGTCACATGATATGAGTTTTGCTTGGAGCATCATTTTATTTTGCTAGGATTTGTTTGCTGTTATTTAGAATAATGTTTTGCATCTTTTACTTCAATAAAAATGTCAAGTGTAGCCTTTGCCATGCTTATTTTGCAAGTATATGAGTTGCTGTTTCAAAACAGAAAGTTTATCGCTGTTGCAAAAATTCTCTAGAAAAGTCAGAATGTGATAAAAGGTTGAAGTTTTTTTTGCATAGTAAGCTATAATAAATTTTCTACAGTGTGGTAATTTTTCAGAATTTTTGGAGTTAGGGAATTATGATGAATATTGCACTCTTTACAGACTATTCTGTTTAGACAGATTGCTGTTATGTTTGCATTGTTTGCATATGTTTGCTTGTTTAATGATTCTATTTGAGGATAGGAGTATTAAATATGCAGAGGCATTTAGTAGGCAATGTTGAATAATAATTTTAGTGATTTGCTACAGTAGAGAATGATAAGGTTTTTGCATTGATTTATACTAACTTATCTCACGAGTTCTTGTTGAGTTTTGTGTGGATGAAGTTTTTAAAATTTAGGAAACCGTGATATAAAAGGAATTAAGGAGACACAAAAGTTCAAGCTTGGGGATGCCCAAGGCATCCCAAGTTAATAATCCAAGAAGTCTGAAGCATCTAAGCTTGGGGATGCCCCGGTAGGCATCCCACTTTTCTTCATCAACAATTATCGGTTAGCCTCGGTTGAGCCTAAGTTTTTGCTCCTTCACATGATGTGTGCCATTCTTAGAATTTCATTTTATTTTGTTTTGCTTGTTGTTTTAATAAAATACTTAGATCTGAAACTTTTAAATAAGAGAGAGTCCTCAAATAGCTACCCATTTACTTAACTACTCGCTTGATCTTCACTTATATCTTTTTGGAGTAGCTTGTCATTTACTCTTGTGCTTCACTTATATCCTATGAGTACATTGTTGAATGAATTTAATATCATGAAGTTGAAATTATATCATGCCTAGTGGTAGCTTCATATTGGGTTTAGAAAGTGAAATCTTTTGAAGCTTGACAATCACAATATTGGTCATACAAGCAATTCATGAATGATTACTATAAGAAAGAGAACTTTCACATGCAAATATATTATCTTGAAAATCTTCTATGATTGTGAATACCCATTAATTTTTTTCAAACTTGAGCAAATTAGTTGAAGTTGGACAAGAAAGAAAACGTAATGAGTTATGATTGTGTATATTTGCATAGAAGTTATATTGTCATGGATCCTCCAACATGTGGTGTTTGCCTAGGATCTTTTGCTAGCCAAAAATTCGTACTAAGTAGAGATACTACTTGTGCATCCAAAAACCCATAAACCCAGTTTCTTGCCATGAGTGTCCACCATACCTACCTATGGATTGAATAAGATCCGTCAAGTAAGTTGTCATCGGTGCATAAAGCAATAAAAATTGCTCCTAAATATGTTTGATCTTTTATTGTAAGGAAAAATTGAGCGTTGTACGAACTTGTGATGGCAAAGTAATAAAAGCGACGGACTGCATAATAAAGGTTGCTATCATAAGGAGCAATATAACGTGACGTTCCTTTGCATTAAGAGCTTGGGCATCCAACAATAAAAAGCGCATGACAACCTTTGCTTCCCTCTGCGAAGGTCCTATCTTTTACTTTTCAGTATTTACTTTTATGCAAAGAGTCAATAGTTTACATCCTCATTCAACCTCAATTATTCTCTAGTTGGCAAACATCATATGGTGGGGAAAGATCTAGGCACATATGACCAGTCAAATATATTTGATCATGATTTATTATTGTTGACAATTATCTCTATGATAAATGAGTTGGGAGGCGAAATATTAAACCCCTATCTTTCTCTGTGTTCGATGGATGCCATTTGTTCTAAGAATATGCTTTGAGTACTAGCAATCATGGAAGACTATATAATGATTGAGTATGTGGAGCTCTTACTTAGACTTTGTTGAATAAGTTGAATTGTAATTGTTTGGTGACTAAGAACATAGGTTGTTGAGTTTCAAGAGAATTCATTGTTTGAACCTTAACATGTGAATTGGTTGCTACTTTACCGTGATGAATTTATGAGAAAGAATTGTTGTTATGATGCTATGAAAAGTGATTGAAATTATCATTGATCAAACTTATGCACTTTGCTAGCATTCACACTTCATAAATTATTTCTTTTATCATTTACCTACTCGAGGACGAGTAGGAATTAAGCTTGGGGATGCTCATACGTCTCCAACGTATCTATAATTTATGAAGTATTCATGCTGTTATATTATCATTTTTAGATGTTTTACAATCATTTTATAGCAACTTTATATTATTTTTTGGGACTAACCTATTGACATAGTGCCCAGTGCCAGTTGCTATTTTTTGCTTGTTTTTTACATCGCAGAAAATCAATACCAAACGGAGTCCAAATGCAGCGAAAATTTTTGGAGATTTTTTCTGGACCAGAAGACACCCAGTGGGCCAAAGAAGTACCAGAGGGGAGCTCAAAGGGGTGCCCAGGTGGGTTGTGCCCACCTCGGTGGCCTCCCGCACCGCCTCTTCGTCCTATAAATTCTCAAATATTCCAAAACCCCCGGGGGTAATCCTAGATCAAAAGTTCCGCCGCCGCAGGCCTCTGTAGCCATGAAAAACCAATCTAGACCCCGTACCGGCACGCTGCCGGAGGGGGAAATCATCATCGGTGGCCATCTTCATCATCCCGGTGGCCACCATGATGAGGAGGGAGTAGTCCACCCTCGGGGCTGAGGGTTTGTACCAGTAGCTATATGTTTAATCTCTCTCTCTCTCTCTCGTGTTCTTGAGATGTCATGATCTTGATGTATCGCGTGCTGTGTTAATATAGTTGGATTATATGGTGTTTTTCCCCTCTCTATCTTATTGTGAATTGAGTTTTCCCTTTGAGATTTCGTTTTATCGGATTGAATACTTTTATGGATTTGAGAACACTTTATGTATGTCTTGCTATGAATACCCGTGGTGACAATGGGGTAGCATATTGATTCACTTGATATATGTTTTGGCACTCAACTCGCGGATTCCCGAGGTGACATTGGGGTAATCTATGCATAGGGGTTGATGCATGTTATTGTCTTTATTTCTCCGGTAGAAATTTTGGGGCACTCTTTGAGGTTCTTTGTGTTGGATTGAGTATTATGAATCTGAATTTGCTTTGGTGTTATTTTAGTACGAACTCTTGATAGATCGATCGGAAAGAATAACTTGGTGTTATTTTAGTACGAACTCTTGGATAGATCGATCGGAAAGAATAGCTACAAACAATTTCTTCTTATGTTCTCCGCTAGATAAGAACTTTGGAGTGATTCTTCATCGCACGTTGAGGGATGGTTATATGATCCAATTAGATTAGCATTGTTGAGAGATTGCACTAGCGAAAGTACGGACTCTAGGCCTCATTTTCAAGCATTGCAATACCGTTTGTGCTCCGTTTTATCAATTGCTACATTGCTGTTTTTTATTGTTCCTATTACAAAAACCAATATCTACTATCATCACTACGCTTTTATTACCATCTCTTCGCCGAACTAGTGCACCAATACAAATTACCATTGTATTTGGTGTGTTGGGGACACAAGAGACTTTTTATTATTTGGTTGCAGGGTTGTTTGAGAGAGACCATCTTCATCCTACGCCTCCCACGGATTGATAAACCTTAGGTCATCCGCTTGAGGGAAATTTGCTACTGTCCTACAAAACTCTACGCTTGGAGGCCCAACACGAGTCTACAAGAACAAGTTGTGTAGTAGACATCAGTCGATGACGACGTGTATTGGCGGCATGGTGCAGCTGGATATCGATGACAGATGCAGCTGGATGGACGAGCGCAGGGCGGTGGCACTGTTTGGCGTCATGGTGGCGTCGACAGCTGACCTGGCAAGGTCTTTGCGTCGGTACCTGCTCTGAAGATGGTTAGGTGGATGACGACTGCGGTAGCCTCGGTGAGTGCGCCGGACCGGTGTGTGACCCATTCCCGGTAAGTGGCTGGGATGGGGCAATCGGCATT
Source organism: Thinopyrum elongatum (assembly GCA_011799875.1). NCBI lineage: Eukaryota > Viridiplantae > Streptophyta > Magnoliopsida > Poales > Poaceae > Thinopyrum > Thinopyrum elongatum. Next base: position 519,370,338 of record CM022298.1, read on the forward strand.
AGATGTTAGGTTTTGATGTGATGTCTGTTTGGTATTAGGTTCGGATATTCGACACCCCTGCATCAAGGGGATAGGAGTAGCGACAGGTGTCGTCAAGATGATGGCTTCAGGCTTACTGATGTAATGATGTGTAAAGTCTCTGAGAATAATTAATAAAATGGTTGCATGCATCGCTCAGATGCAGAGGCCGGGGTAATCATTCTTTTCTAAAAAAAATCATACCATTGTCATTTATTAGGACGACGTTGAACAGTATCCCATGACCCCGGTGTCCAAGAGCTTTCAGTCATACTTGGTGTCGAAGAGTTTCCTTCTTCACTAGTAGTAAGTCAAGTCCACACATACGAGCACTGGGGGAAGAAGTATAATTGCAATTTAAATATATAAAAAAGTTGGTACATGATGAAGAGTCCAACTCTAGAAGGAAACTCTTCCTCAGGGAGGGAAAACTTTGCAAACGAAAACCAATGGAAATGATGTGTGTGCTGTGCTCTATGCTAACTGAAGTTCAAATTCATATATCTATTTGGAGAAAAATTTCTGGATGAGAATTCACAGCGTTTCTCGGTCAGCATTCAAAGGCGATCCTTTTCCAACAAGAAGCATAACAAACTAGGGAGGAAATGAAGTCATCGTCAGGCAGATAGCAGTTGCAATGATTTATCACTTGTGTTCACGTCATTGGTCAAAACATCAACGATAACAGCTACTGGCACTGGAACGCCAACCATTCCACAACCATAATAACACACAGTTCGCGAGCAAGTTGCAGCCGGAAACTTACAAGCGAAGGATACCCTTCAGGCCGGTGCAGCTAGATCCTTGTCCATCATTCGATTATTAGTTGGAAAGCGCCGCCCAACAACCTGCTAGGCCCTGCATAGCTAAACCGAATGATCAGCCAGAAACACTCAGAAAAGGGGGGGTCCGATTACGTCGAAGTCGAACTAAGAGAAGTTTGGGCTTTAAACAGAGGCTTCCAATTGGAAAGTGAAGTCTACTGGCTCTAATTAAACGGATAATTCGTCAGAGAGATACATGTGGGTCATTTGTGCATTAAAAGCAACCGGCCTGAACATCGTGTAAACTGTCAGTTGGCAAGGCATGGGGCATTTGGTTAGAGGCCATAAATCTCCCAGCAGACACAGAACAACCACCACCGTACCAGAGCTGATTAGTAGTAGTACTTAGTCAATGCATAATGATGTTAATACAGGAGTGCTCCTGTACAAGTGACAAGACCACTGACGAGAAAAGCCAAACAGCATGTTATGGAGGCAAATATGATCGCCTACTTTCCAGTCCACATATGCACACAATAAAAGGAGATGAACCCAATACTGAAAGCATGGAAGGCAAAACCTTATATGGAACGACACATTCGTTGCTCATAAAAGATAGGAGGCAAAGAAAATCGTTTTGGACAGGTCTTCGTAATTGGTGAACTTCTTTTTAAGGCCCAAGAAATTGACAAGGTCGGCTCCCAAATCCAGAAATCTCCAATATTTGGTGCATTAACATTATTAGTGTTGGGACAACTTCACCACAGCATGAGTGTCTGGATAAACTTAGTAACCGAACCAACCGAGGAAACTGGAATCAACAGTGAAAAAAGTACAGTGCTGAAGACAATCTTGATAAAGGTACAGTGCTGAAGGAACATGAATTGTCAAGGCTTGTAAAATAACACCATTGTCTGCACTGTTATGTCAAGACACGCAAGCCTATGTTTCTCCCAGTTGGAAAATATTGGTGGCAATACTTCATTGTTCATTGACCTAGCAAAATGGCAGTGTCCATAGCTTTCTCCAGGTAACAATATTCCATGACACTTAAGAAAAACAGACCACCTCAGGTAAGGCTTCACATATTTAAGCATATTAGGTTGGAAAGGTTAAACAGAGAACTACTGATCATTGGAGAAATCTGTGTGAAGCATAAAATTAATTTATATAAGAGAAAAGTGTGTTTTTGGTCCCTCAAGTTCCCAGAAAGTCTAGACTTGGTCCCTCAAGATTTTTTGGTCTACATTTGGTCCCTCAAGTTTCAAAACCGGATAAGTTTGGTCCTAAACCAGATTTTGAGGGCGTTGACCGGGTCAAAACCGTCTGATGAACAGTAAATGCAAAAAAAATCAAAAAATCTGAAATTTTTTGGGGTTCAATATGCTTACATGCGCAAGGTGCGCCCAAATTTTCGTGCTCTTTCGACACTCGAGGAGCTCGTGGCAAAAAAAAAACAAAAATATCTACCTGATGAATAGTAAATTCGAAAAAAATTCAAAACAAAACCAAAAAATTCTGAAATTTTTTGGGATCCAATATGCTTACATGCGGAAGGCGCGATCAAAATTTCGTAGTCTTTCAACACTCGAGGAGCTCGTGGCAAAAAAAACAAATTTTCGCTCATAAAAAAGGCCAAAATTTGTTTTTTTTGCCACGAGCTCCTCGAGGGTCGAAAGACCACGAAATTTTGGTTGCACCTTCCGCATGTAAGCATATTAGACCCCAAAAAATTTCAGAATTTTTTGGTTTTGTTTTGAATTATTTTTTAATTACTATTCATCAGGCAGATATTTTTGTTTTTTTTGCCATGAGCTCCTCGAGTGTCGAAAGAGCACAAAATTTTGGGTGCACCTTGCGCATGTAAGCATATTGAACCCCAAAAAATTTCAGATTTTTTTGAAGTTTTTTGAAAAAAAAATCGCATTACTGTTCATCAGACGGTTTTGACCCGGTCAACGCCCTCAAAATCTGGTTTAGGACCAAACTTATCCGGTTTTGAAACTTGAGGGACCAAATGTAGACCAAAAAATCTTGAGGGACCAAGTCTAGACTTTCTGGGAACTTGAGGGACCAAAAACACACTTTTCTCTTTATATAAATAGCGTCATCCTAGATTAAACCAAGAGTATATATGCCCACAGCAACCTAGTAAAAAAATACTATCATTGAAATAAAACACACGCTATCTCTACTCTTATAAAATACCGAGTTGGTGATGATGGTGTGCCTGCCATCTTGCAATATAGACCGTCCGATCTATATCTGGCGGATAGAAAGCAAACTATGGCAATTTTGCAAAAAAATACCCGCATCTCTCTCCACATTTGCAGATAAGGCCTTCCCTCGTTCATCCTTATCTCCCACAACTTCATTGTTGAGCAATTAAAAAAGGAAGCCTCTGGAACAATCTGGCATGATGGCCGCTGTCGGCGTCGTCCATCCCCATGCCTCCGCTCAGTCCGACCACCAATTACCACCACGCCCCACGCCCCACTCCTCCTCACCTTATCTCTCCTCTTTCTCGAGATATCATTAGTTTTTACACATGGGATTACTCCCGCATGGGTCAATCACAACAGGTGTTTTATAAAAAAATGCATCTTGATGTTCCGTGCAATGCACGGGCATCTTGCTAGTTCCTTGCAAAAAACAAAACAGTTGATCGACCAATGTCTACAAACTTATTTTGAAATAGCACAACACGCATGCAACAAATTTGAAAACAATAATTATTTCAGAAAGAATCTGGCTAAGAAACATTGGTCAACCGATGTCCACAAACTTCATCCAAATCAAGAACGGCTGTATCGAGTCTCAAGACCTTTATCTCAAACCAACTTCGAAAATCAGAAATGAACTACAAATCTAACTTTCTTAAGTGCACAGAAAAACAATGTCCAACAGTACTGCTCCTCAAAAGCAGTTTGGTGGGTTAAAAATTCCACTTTGTAAAGGGTGTTAATATGGCAGACAATTACATTTCCATATGCAGTTTTTAACCCCCCTAGAAATGATTCTTCAAAACATACATGTCATGAATCCATGCAATAACTACTATTTCTAGTAAGTCATGGCTGTCAACCTGTTATGCACAATGCAATAATTTTAACTATGAACTAGTGTACTATGTCTAAACTCTAAAGTGATAAACATTAAATAATACCCATGTCAAACCCAATCCAGAATACTTACGCATGTCAGGGGTAAGGTAATTGAAGTAACTAGCCAGTATTAAGATTAGGCAGCATAATAAACTGATGCATCCGAAGACGGTCAATCCAGAATAGAGACCGGGATGGGAAGCAAAAGATGCAAGAGAGCCTTTTTCCATGGTTAGACTCAACCTAACACTTTACCCGAAACCACATGATGCATGGGCCAAGAATATACTTCTGTCACATTAGACATAGACCATGAAAGACATCAGAAGATGATGAGAAACACACTATTTTTTAATAGTCAAGCTCACATTAGACGAAGACCATGAAGGACAGCACAAGGTGATGAAAAACACACTGTTTTGGTAGTCAAGCTCCAGTGCAAATAAATGCATTTTCAAGGCTTCCAAAACTATATCATAATATCTAATCAATGCAAGCAAAATTGAACAGGAAAGTGCCTACCCACTGAAAAGCCATCGCTATGTTTGATCATCCAGTTATCCATCAATCACTGTGATGGGTTCTGTCCTCTATTTTTGCTGAAAAAACATTCTTCATTTTGTGGGTCTGGCATGAAAGCGGGGCCAGAATTACTACACGTACTGAAGAAACAAGACATCCCATGTTCATATGGCTACCTTGCTAAATTTTTCTCGAGCACACCACAAAGCGTGTCATGATTCATTACAAGAAGAATGCCGAGAAGGCGCAAAGTACAACTACAATGAAACCGAAAAAAAAAGACAATGCAAACACAAAGAGAAGAAAGGATGCAAAAGCATTGAAAATAAGCTAAGTTAAGCTAAACTACCAAAAAGAAGACAGAGAACGACCGAGAAATTCACTCTCTGGCTATCCTGCTTAATTACCAACATATACAACTGCTTCAACCCCATAAGTGAAAATATTCCAAAAAGTAACTCAAAAGGGATACCGCTTAAAAAAGGGATAATGAAGTCTCAGCAGAAGGCTAAAAGCTGCATTTCTTAGAACTGCAACATTTTACCACAACTCACAAATAGAAATATGCATCTCTATGGGTGAAGGTTTTCTTTTTCCATTTCAATCGTCTCAATTTGTTCTGCCCACAGTAATTTCTTACTTCCTCCGTCCCGGTTTATTGGTGCCCATCATACTTTGTGTCGAATTTTGTCCATAGATTTGATTAGCAAAATATAGTTGTATGCCATAAAAAACTTATTGTTGGATTTGTATTCTAAAGATGTTTCCAACGATACTGTTTTTGTGGTATATAACTTGTATTTTGCTAGTTAAATATACAGCCAAAGTTTGACCCAAAATACAAAGGGAACTAATAAGATGTGTGTTATACCCACTAACAAGAGGCACAGTTTGTAAATAATGACAATGTGCTAATAATTTGACTTAGAGCTGTACTATAAACACAAAAATATGGGCAAGCATTTTATTGTTCAGATATTACAAATATTCAGGATAAGTTACAAGCAAGGCTGTAAAGGAGGGCAAAAGGCAACTAATGCACCTCACTCAATCTCAATTTGTTGGGGCCCATCATTTTGAGCTCCCTCATTTGATTCCTCAGCACTATTCTCTTCAGCTATTCCAGAAGCCTCTACCGTTCGAGTCACCCACTCCTTGAGAGGATCCTCATTCAGGTCAAGCCTCAAGAGACCAGCAAACACGCCACCCATGAATGCAACTGGCTCCTACACGCAAGGCAGGCAAAACATAAACACATGTTATTGCTTCAAGAACGACGTATTGTAAAATCCAGAGATTATTGTCAATGTGATGACTCCCCAAAAGTTCTAACTAGTCATCTAAAATTTTCTGCATTTTGTTTGCTTTTCCTGCTAAACTTCTACCCCCAAATTTGATGGAGCTGGGAGATTTTATGACAGCGTGCAAGAACTTTATCAATCAAACATTCACTACACAAAGAGAATCACACGCACACACACATATAAATGGAAGTTATTACTTTTTATCCCCTTCTCTATACTGAAGAGAAGATAATAACAACCACAGTTAAAAGTGAACCCTATGTATCTGTATCATTCTTTTGAGCTCCCTCACTCAATGAACATCGAAGTAGCCAATTATTTTTGGATAAGAGAAGTAACCAATAACGATAAACTACCCCTTTTCTATACGCACGCCAAGAAAGGACTCTTCGAAGACTAGAAATTCTATAAATCTGCAACTACACGGGAGATTACCTAAGAACAAGTGATGGATCTAAATCTAATGGCCAGTTAACAATCTAATAGAGCAAACAAGCACATCAAGGAACCGTATACTCAACTGTACATAAACGTCAAGCCGAGGAACCAATTCAACAACCCCAATACCAGACCAGCGTCACACAGAATTTACCTTCAAGGCCTCCCGGAGGATGCGTTCGTCCCCGAAAGGATTGAAGCATGCTCGCACGACACCCACCGCTCCCCTTCCCCTCCGCTGCCGCCGAACAGCTGCACAGGGAGAGCTCCTCCCGGAAGCCGGACCGGGAAACCTCTGCGGAAACTAGAAAAAAAACACATCAGTACGGCGCGGCTCAGCTCTGCCTTGAGCAATCGAGGGTTTCTGTGCCAGGCGATGGAAATTACGGCGGCGCGGGTTCGCGGGACGGGGAGCAGGAGCGCGGAGGCGCCGGATGGGCAGTAGGTGGCCATGGATAGCGCGCCTCGAGGGCTCGGTGAGCGGCGAAATGCGAGCTGCCTTGTTGCCTCGGGGTCGGAGGCGGAGGGGATCTTTTCTGGAGCCGCGGGCGAACGCAGAGGGGGGGCGCGAATGCTATGTCTCGCTTATAGCGAGACTAGCGTTCGTCTCGCCTGAAGCTTTCCTGCGGCGCGCAGGCGTATGAGCCGGCCCAACAGAGTGTTGCTCGCTCGTTCGTTGGTCGATCTCTTTGCTGACGTGTTCATTCGGAATTTTTTTGTTTTTTGTTTTCTTATTTCTTCTCTGTTTTTTTGTTGTTACACTTGTGATTTTTTTTTGTTTTTATTTAGAATTTCTTGAATTTCTGTTTGTTTCCTGGGGTGTGCTACGCGTCGGCCGGCGGATCTTTTGCCGTCAGATTTGACTCAATCTAGTGGCCGAGCGTCATCCTCTACTTTCGCAACAAAAGACATGTTGTAGAACACTTCGCAACAGAGATCTTTTTGCAGAAGCAGTTGCAACAGAGATTGTGTTGCCGAATTTTTTGGTAGCAGAGATGATGTTGCAGAAACATTTGTAGATTTTTTTCAACAAAGGTCAGGTTGCAGAAAATTTATGCAATAGATTTAATGCTTCAGGAACTTTTTTGTGGCGGCACGAACCAATTGCGGCTGAAGCTCGAGTAAGCGACAACCATGGACACCGTTGCTCTTCTAGGGTGACCAAGTTGGTGTGCTTGCTGGCGGCCTTGTCGGTGTGCTTGCCGTTGGCGAGCCCCGATGGCAGCGGTCGGAGCAGCGCGGGGAGGCGTCAGCTTGGGGGAGCTCGGAAGGAACATGGGGGGCAACTGCTCGTGCTTGTCGGCAGCCTCGTCGGTGTGGTTGCCAGTGGTGGCAGCCGTGCATGTCAGCGGCCTCGCTGGCAGCGGCGGCCGGACCAACGCGTGGAGGCTTTGGCTGCATGGAGAGCTCGGAAGGAGCACGGGAGGCGACTGCTCTCGAGTGGATCCAGATCCCGCAACACACCAGTTGTTGCGGTGGGAAAGATTGCAACAACTACTCAGTTGCAAAATTTAGTCTAGGTAATACGTTGCTCCTGAACCATCTGATTATAATCAGATCCGACGGCCACAGAGGCGGCGGACGCACGTGTTGTTATCAATCGAATAATTTGAATAATTTTCCTTGTTTCTTTCATGGTTTTCATTGGATTGGTTTCTTTTTCTTCTCACTTTCCCCTTTGTTTTATGGTTTTCAGGGTTTTCTTTTGTTTTTCTTTGTTTCTTTATCGATTTTCACTATTCTTCATTCTTTTGCACTTGTTTCTTTGGGGTTTTTTGTTTTCTTTTTTTCTTTGGTTTCCTTTGTTTCTTATTTGGGTTTTTATTGGTTTTTTCGTGTTTCATTGTTTCTTTTTTGGGTTTTCATTGGTTTTTTGTGTTTCTTTGTTTCTTTTGGTTCTTATTTTACATCGTATACATCAAGAAATTTTTTCTAATACATGCTTAATATTTTAAATAAAAATTTGACATGTTTTGAATACACGGTCAATATTTTTTCTAAAAACATTTTAACATTTTTAATTATTTGATAAAAAAACTAATACAATATTAACGTTTTTTAAATACATGGTCAACATTTTTTCTGTACACATTTAACATTTCAAATGCTTGATTACATTTTTAAAGTGCAAGATTAAGATTTTTAAATACGTGGTCAATATATTTTTATACACATTTAATATATATCAAATGCTTGGTTAACATTTTTTAAGTGCAAGATTAGCTTTCTTAATACACGGTTAACATTTTTTCTATACCATTTAATATATTTTTTAAAGCTTGATTAACAGTTTTCAAATACTTGTTTAACATTTTTTTAAATGCTTGATTACCATTTTTTAAATACATGATCAATTTTTTTCATACACATTGTTATTTTTTGTGTACATGAGAAACATCTTCTCTATATACACATTTAACATTTTTAAATGTTGGTTAACATTTTTTAAATGCTTTATGTAGAGTGTTTTTAGTAATATATTCGTTTAGAATATTTGGAAGTATAAACAAAAGTAAAAGAAAATAAGGCAGTAAATAAAAAACAAAAGCGTGAAATTCTATCAACGTTTCTAACCAAATCATCAATATTGAGCAATTTTTCTTCTACCATAGCATTGAAAATCTTTGGGGAGTTTATAAAATCTTTAATATTATTCTCAAGATCAGAAGGTATCTTATTATAATTTTCATAAGAATTGTTGTAGGAGTTACCATAATTATTAGAGAAATTATTAGGAAAAGACCTATGATTAAAATTACCTCTATACGCGTTATTACCAAAATTGGTCCTACCAATAAAATTCACATCCATAGATTCATTATTATTCTCAATCAAAGTAGACAAAGGCATATCATTAGGATCAAAAGGAGCACCCTTACTAGCAGTCAATTTCATAAGTCCATCCATTTTTCCACTCAAAGTATTAATTTCTTCAATCGCATGCACTTTTTTACTATTAGAAGATTTTTCGATATGTCATTGAGAGTAATTTGCCATAATATTATCTTGGAGTTTAGTAACTTCTCCTAATGTGATTTTCATAAAAGTACCTTCCGCGGCGGAATCTAAAAAATTTCTAGATGCAAAATTCAATCTAGCATAAAAATTTTGTATGATCATCGATAAACTTAAATCATGCGTGGGGCAATTTCTTATCATCAATTTCATACTCTCCCAAGATTGTGCAACATGTTCATGATCAAGTTGCTTAAAATTCATTATATCGTTCTTAAGGGAGATGATCTTAGCAGGAGGAAAATACTTGGAAATAAAAGCATCTTTACACTTATCCCATGAATCAATGCTATTTTTAGGCAAAGATGAAAATCAAATTTTAGCATGATCTCGTAGTGAGAACGAAAATAATTTTATTTAACAATATCATTATCCACATCTTTTTTCTTTTACATATCACACAACTCAACGAAAGTATTTAGATGATATGCAACATCTTCATTAGGACTATCAGAAAATTGTTCTTTCACAACAAGATTCAATAAAGCGGCATTAATTTCATAAGATTCCGCACTAGTGGCAGGAGCAATCGGAGTACTAATAAAAGGACGCCGATAACGCCCACACGTGTGGGCGTTAAGGGGTCTGCCCACATATTTTGTGTGGTGTCTAAGAGGACCAGCCCACACGCCTACGTGTGGGTAAAACAAGTAATGCCACACGCCTCTTTTTTTTCTCGCGGTCCCTCTCACACGCCTACGTGTGGGCAAAATAGATAACGCCCACACGCCCGTACGTCAGGCCTCCTACCTCATGGTCCCGCACGCCCCGCGTGACAGTCACCACGCGCCCTGCAGTTGCCATGATCCGGACCCTCTTCCATGTTCGTTTAACTGCAGTTGCCATTTCGCTGAAACTACAGTTGCCATGTCGGACAACTACAGTTGCCATGGTTGCTCAACTGCAGTTGCCATCTCAGGTCAAGTGCCAGATGCCATTTTTGGACAACTGGAGCTATTGCCATGTATGGTCTGGTTTACTATAGTTGTCATGATTTGAAAACTTTAGGGGTTGCCACCTACTAACACTAGGCAGTTGCCATGTACCCTGCAAAACACATGGCAACTGACATGTTCGGGAAAAAGAGAGAGTTGCCATCTGCTTACAAGCACACAAGGGAAGTTGCCATGTACCCTGCAAAACACATGGCAACTGGCAGCTTTGGGTGTGGGAGAGGAGACGGGCGTGTGGGTGAACTGATAAATGCCCACACACCAGGCCATGTGCGTGAGTGAAAACTGACGTGTGGGCGAACTGCTAAACGCCCACACACCGGCCCCTCCGTGTGGTGAAACGGACGTGTGGGCGACCGGATGAATGCCCACACACCAGCCCAGTCCTACGTGGCACCACAAACATGCCAAGATTCGTGCAACCACAAATGAACGTGGATCCACGCGTGTGGGCGAGATGCAAACGCCCACACGTGTGGGCGTTAGTATTTCCGCTAATAAAATCATCTCTACTCTTAATGGAGGAGTCCGTACGTCGTTTGGTTGGTTCGCACGTAGTCATTAATGCGAAAATAGTTTGGAAACCGAGTGCCGAATCAATTAACAAATCAAACCATTAATGCAATTAATTACTTGATTGGTAATTATGGGTGCAAGTAATAAGGATTTTTCACACGGAATCAATTTTAAAACCGAGCCATTAATGCAATTAATTCATTAGACATACATTTAATTAGCCCTGTAGATAATTGGAAGTAGAATTTTATTCCAATGTGGCAGGAAATTAATTAATTAGGTAGGTAATTAATTCGGCCTTCTGATAATTAAGCATGCAATTAATTTATCCTGCAATTAATTAACTAGGTAGACAATTAAGTGTGTCCAACAATTTGAAAGTGCTCGCTGGTAAGGATGGCCAGCAGGCTCTCATCGATTGTCAGTGGCTTTTAGCGACATCACCGACCAGTGCTTTGCTTTCGAATATGGACAACGGCCACCACGCGCTTTCGATTTGGGCGACCAAGCGGTTGGTAAGATGGATGATGACCATGCTCTATAGGACATCCATACGCTCATAGTTGCCAAACATTCGCAGGTGAGGTCAACAGGCGCTCGAGGTCAACCAAGCACTGACGATAAAAGGTTTTGACCGCCCCTTCGAGGACGACGGTGAAAATAGTTTGGAAACGAATGCCAAAACAATAATCAAGCCATTAATGTGATTAATTACTAGATTGTTAATTATTTATGCAATTAATTAAGTCCATTTCAATAGGAATTTTTTAGCATGGAATCAATTTGAATACTGAGTTATTAATGAAATTAATTAATTACGCTGATAGTTAATTAAGCCAGTAGATAGTTAGAAATAGGAATCTCTACCCCTAAAGGGGGAGTTGGTAGCTTCTCATCACCGGTTTATTTCTGTCTCATTTTTTACGCCTCACCTCTCATCATCCCCTGCCACTAATTTTTCTCTCTCCCATTAAAAATCCAAATCCCATTAAAGGAGGAGATACGATTCCGTGCTTACTTTGGTAGGTGCTGAGTCAGAAATAATAGGTAAATAAGGATTCAGAAATCATACCATACATCTGAGACCACCTCCCTAAAAGAGAGACAAAATATTTTTCTCAATAACCTTTCAAAAAAAAAACAGATATTCCTCAATAACTAATGGCTAATACCGCATTATGCCATTTATTATTAACATTAGCTCTATTATTAATTGACAATCACAAGTTTCCTAATAAAATAAAAAATATTTTTTTCTTATGGGTGTACACATCCGCGCGCCCCTGCGGAGGGACGCCGTGCGCGGCACCATGGAGGACGCCGTGTCCGGGCCTGACGCTGATGCAATGCTCGAGAATGCCATGGCGGGAGCATGGCGTTGAGGACGGCCATGGAGGAAGGCGGGTCATCGGACCGTCACGTACACGTGTTTGTGGACGCGATCATATTATATTTCTTGTCAGTCATACAGATAGCCAGCTAGGATATATTCTCAAATCAAGTGTACCATTCAAATGTCGAGAAATTCGAAGTAGGGATTTTTTCCAATTAGCCAGATAATTAATTGATTTAATTGGTAGTTAATTAGGCATGCATAGATTTAGGTAGACAGTTAATCACGCTGAAACATTTTGAAATCACTCATGGACAAGGACGGTCAACAGGCTCTCAGCGTTGCGAGCACCATAGACAACGTCCACCATATGCGCTCGCGACATGGGCAACCAAGCGTTCACCAAGATGCATGACAACCATGCTCTGCAGTATGTCCACACGCTGACGGTTGCTGAAACTTTCACGGGCGAGGACAACAATACACTACAGTGGCCAGGTGGTTCATTCTATAGTAGAAAGAAAGAGTGTTCCAAGAATAAGAAGGGAAAAGAATTAAAGCGGCCAAATGATCCATTGTGTTAGAGAAGAAAAGAATGTCCAGAAAATAAAGTGAAAAAAGAAAGGAAGAGTATTCTATAAAAAAAAGTAGGATCGAGAACTAAAACTAGCGCGGAAGGAGGAAGAAGAAGATGAGACGTCACTAACGAACACACTGATGTTGACGTGGTGCTGGTTGGCGACAACGAAGATTGACGAAGAGGCTAGGAATGAAAGATGTAGGGAAGGACAAGGAAGAGAAGAACAATAAGTACTTCTAGCAATGAATGTTGTGTGGGCTAGAGGTGGAGCTTATTGGAGACGAGGAATATGTTCAGGTTGCCACTCGCTTTACAAGTCGGTCTTAATTTGCAAAGTTGAATGAACCTTTGAGAATTATCTCTATAGTTATTTGTTGTTTTGTGTTAATAGTATATGTTAGCTCTACCCGCTCTATTATATTTTAAATATAAAAAGTTTCATACATGTTGCAACGCACGATGAAGGTGAGGTGAACATCATCTGGTTCTAAAGGTGAGGGCTCAAGTGAGGAATGTCCCGGTATGACGAAAAATCGAGTAGGAAATGGAGGGTCCGATAGGAAAAAAGGGAAGGGTATGCCGTGGAGTGGGATTTTTGCTGTTGGGTCTGCGTGTTGGAGATAACATGAAGAATAGTCCAGACATCCATATTTCTCCCCCATATATGATATGGATTTGGGGAGCCTGGACTATCCAGACGGTTGAATTCTAGGGAGCCTACTGGGCTGTGACGCCCCCGGTTCAATCGTACACTAGTCATACACGCAAACGTGTATGATCAAGCCCAGGGACTCACGGGAAGATATCACAACACAACTCTAAACACAAATAAACGGAGGTCCACAATATTACAGACCAGGGATCCGAAGATCCGAATACATAAGTCAGTCATACAAATAATATCTGGGTACAGACATAGTTAGACAAGTTCTGCCTTAAGAAGGCTAGCACAAACAGCGACACTAGATCGAAAGACGTTGGCCTCCTGCCTGGGAGCCTCCGATCCTACTCCTGGTCAGCTGGCTCGATCCAGTAGTACGTGCCCTCTGGACCCGCCTGGTAGTAGGCTCCGGTGGTGGCGTCTGGCTCCTGGACTCCATCGTCTGGTGTATCATCAAGGTGGGGGGGTATATGGGGGAAAAGAGAAAATAAAGCAACCGTGAGTACTCATCCGAAGTACTCAGCAAGCAAGGATCTATACTACATATGCAACATTATCAATGGAGAAAAGGCTGTATATGTGGACTGGGCTGCAGAAATGCCAGAATAGAGAGAAAGGCCTAGTCCTATCGAAGACTAGCATCTTCAAACATCTTCTCAAAGCCATCATCTTGCAGCAGTAGAAGAGAGTAGAATAGCATTTTATTTAGCAAACATGTTGAAGTACAGCTCAAAGATCCTTCCTCGACTCCCAGCGAGAAAGTAATCCCGAAGCTTCAATTAAGTAACAAGTATCCAGTTTAAATAGTAGATCGGGATACACAAACTGAGCGTCCTTTACCGTAGGACCGGCTATCGATAGAAGATTCATCCCTGCAGGGGTGCACTACTGTTACCCAACACGCTCGATCAACTCTGGTCGGACATACTTGCTGGGTGATGCCCGTCCTCGGAAGATCAACACGAAGCAGCGCTCTACCTAGGCTCAGCAGAGAGGTCAGCACGCCGGACTAACCTATGCACCCAGGGGTCTCGGGCCATCGCCCTGGGCACCCTGCGCGTTGCGTGGCTGGCCGGGGTGCAGGCGCGACACTGAACTCGCCAGTGAAGTATCCAGCCCAATCCCGACGATCAGCCCGCACGGTGAATCGTGACGTCTGATAAGCTTTCGGAGAAACGTACATCGCAGAGGGCCCCATAACCATTATCCCGCGTGGTGGTAGTGCGTATAGGGCACGTCGACCCACTCAGATCACACACCCAAATCCAATAGGCTCAATTAGTATCAAGCGGAGACAATCAGAGTCTCTGATGCTCCGCCACAATGTCACACTCGAGTGCCCTTCCGGCACACCCGAAATCATAGATCCCCAGCGGGTACCCACCAGGGTGGACCCGCGTGTGAAAAAGGTCAAGTAACCGTGTGGTCATATTCATCAGGGTGAACGTATGAGGTATCACCCTCGAGGTTCACACTGAGGGGTTGCACGACAGAGTCGTATCGGACATGGAGAAGGAGGAATCACCCTCGATGACCACGACCGTACAGCTATGCTGCAGAGTATTCATCAGGAGTGCGTTACGAGGTATCACCCTCGGCACTCGATAGTTACTACGCAGAGTCGTACAACTAAGGGGGGATGTGAAGTGAGGCGTCTGTCTCTGATCGACGATCACGTTGATCGAGTCGTCGATGAACAAGCAGGGGCGACAAAGTAAGGTGGTGGGGTCACAGATGGTTCATACCAACCTATACTAAACAGTTTATCATAGGCAGGTAAGGTAGCAATGAACAGGTTACAACAGCAGGCTATGCATCAGAATAGGAGCATACATTAACAGTAGCGAAATTCTAATGCAAGCAGGAGAATAGAATGGGCGATATCTGGAATGCTCAAGGGGGGGGCTTGCCTGGTTGCTCTGGCAAGAGAGGGAGGTCGTCAACGGGCTGCTCGTCGGTAGAGTAGTCGTAACCTGGTGCAGCGTCGTCGGTCTCGGCGTCTATCGAGAGAGAAGGAGGGGGAGAGAAACAATAAATTTCACGGCAATAATGCAAACAATATGTATGACATGTCTAAATGATATGCCGGGGTGTTCTACTGCCTAACTAAATGATTTAGTTAATTTAGGAATTTATTCGGATTTATTTAATTAAAGTTGGACACTATTCATTTATCGAAATCGGTCTAATTGTTCAACGTTCTTATAGTTGCGGGCGTCTGACGGGAATACAGAGGGCGTATCCGGGTTCGTATCGTCGTTCTGAGCAAGTTTCATGTATAAAATATTTTCATCGGAGTTACGGTTTATTTAATATGATTTTCTAAAGTTTTTATTAATTTCTAAAATTTAATTAATTATTTAATTCAACATTATCCGAAACAGTGATTGATGATGACATCAGCATGACCTCATGCTGATGTCAGCGGTTAATTAAGTTAATTACTAATTACTGTTTAATTAACACTAATTAGTTAATTAGATTAACCTAATCAGGATTAATTAACTAATTAATTAATTAATTATTTTAATTATTTATTTTTATTTCTTTCTTTCTAAAACATTTTTGGGGGTGGGCCCCCTTTGTCATAGGCCCAGAGGGGCGGGGCCCACTCGTCAGTGGCCCATACGGCCACACGGGGCGGGCTTGGGCGCAGCCCGAGCGGGCGCGTCCCCGGGACGCTGGGCACGCCCGACGCACGCCGGCGCCGGCGGCCAAGGCCAAGGGAGGCGGCGGGGTGAAGGTGCGGGCGAGCGCGGAGCTCCAGAGGCGCGGGCGCGCATGGAGCTGGCGAGCCCGGGCGCGATGCGGTGGACGCAGAGGCGGGGCCGCGGTGCGAGGCTCGGGCGCGGCGAACGGGACAGCGCGGGAGGCGGGATGGCGCGACGCGGCGGCTCCGACGAGTGGTAGCGAGGAAGGTGAGGCCTAGCAGGGCAGCAGCAGCAGCAGCGAGGAGCATGGGGGGGGGCGGCGAGGCGCCGTAGCAGCAGCGGGCACAAGCAACCAGGGGGGGGGAGAGAAGCGCGGTGGTGAGGGGAACCGGAGCTGGGCGAGGAGCAGGGGCCGGGCGCGGTGAGCGTGGCCAGGTCGTGGCGGCGCGCGCGCGTGGTGCGCGCGCGGAGGTGCGGGAGCAGAGAGGGGGAGGCCTGGGGCCTCACCGTGATCGTAGGGACGGGCAGCGGGGGGTCGGGCGGTCGACGGGAGACGACGGCGACGGAGACGAGGTGCAGGCCGGCGGGGGAGGCGGGCTCCGGCGGCGGCGAGGTCGTCGCGGCGACGGCGACGGGATCGGGGGTTTGCCCCGATCCAGATCCAGTCGAGGGAGGGGGCGACCGAGCGCTAGGGCGGCTGGTCGGGGAAGAGTGGAGGACGGGGCGACGTCGGTGTGCGGCGGCGTCGGCGCTGGCCGATTGGCGCGGGAGCGGGCGGCGTCGCGGCGTCGGCCCGATCCAGTTTCTGGAATCGGGGGGGGGGGGGCGAACGAGTGAGGAGGGGGGGGGAGTGGGGTGTCGGTGAGGCTAGGGTTTGGCCGGGGGGGCCTTATAGCCAGGGGGGCGCAGGTGGGCCGCCGGGGGCTGGGCTTCGGCCCAGTTGGGCCGGGGGGGGGGGTGTTGCTCTTTTTTCCTTTTCTGTTTCTTTTTCCTTTTCTTTATTCTCTTTTCTCCACTGTTAAATGTTTAGGCCCCAAATGGTTTTTGTAAAAAGTGTGACCTATTTCATAAATACCAGTGCATTATTCCCTAACACCTAAAATTAGTTTGGGCAAAACATAATTCCATATTTATTTCAGATTTAATAAATGGTTATTAAATATTACCTTTATCCACTGTTTGAGGTTGTTCGAGTCACTTATCCAATTCCAATGATGTTGGTTTCAATTTTAGAATAGCCTCTGGAATATTAGTTATTTATCTGACATTTTAGCTCCTATGTTGGACAACTTTCATATTCCACTTTCATTTAAACTTGAATTTGACTTAGGAGTTGAAATGCAATGTGATGCTAATGATGATTATGCACTGTTGATCATGCTAACATGTCATTATCAAAAGTGATTACTGTTGCTAATCACCGGGGGTGTTACATGGGCACTCGTCTAATGTCGAAACACGCCCGAACATATGAGGGAGAAATGAGCTTCGACCTTGAAAACAACCCTAATTATTTATTTAATTTATTTATATATGCATTATAGCCCGTAGCAACGCACGAGCATTCTACTAGTTATTATTAATGTTGGAAAAATCACACAACTTAGTATTTTCTTGAGACATCGTGGCAAAGCAAGCGATCTAGCACATAAGCAAACAAAAAGACGAATGAAAAGGCGAATAAAAAGGAAAATATTTTTGTGTTTTTCTGAAAATGTTTTAGAAGTGGGGGAGATGAAAACGAGAGGCAAATGGCGAATAATATAAGTGCAAGATATGAGAGTTTATGATAGGTACTTGGTAGGCTTGATGTATATCCTCCCCAGCAACGGCGCCAGAAATTCTTCTTGCTACTTCTTGAGCTTGCGTTGGTTTTTCCCTTGAAGAGGAAAGGGTGATGCAGCAAAGTAGAGATAAGTATTTCCCTCAGTTAAGAACCAAGGTATCAATCCAGTAGGAGGAACACCCAAGTCTCCAATAGTTACACCTACACAAACAAACAAATACTTGCACCCAACACGAAAAAGGGGTTGTCAATCCCTTCACGGTTAATTGCAAGGATGAGATCTGATAGAGATAGGTATAAAAGATAAATAAAAGTGCAAAATAAAGTAAAGATAAATAAATTGCAGCAAGGTATTTTTGGGTTTTGGGTTTTATAGATCTGAAAATATATGATGAGAAATAGACCCGGGGGCGATAGTTTTCACTAGAGGCTTCTCTCTTGAAAGAACACATACGGTGGGTAAACAAAATACTGTTGAGCAATTGATAGAAAAGCACAAAATTATGATGATATCCAATGCAATGATCATGAATATAGGCATCACGCCCGTGACAAGTAGACTGACTCCTGCTTGCATCTACTACTATTACTCCATACATCGACCGCTATCCAGCATGCATCTAGTGTATTAAGTTAAAAAGAACGGAGTAACACCTTAAGCAAGATGACATGATGTAGAGAGATAGATCCAAGCAATATGGTATAAACCCCATCTTTTATCCTTAATGGAAACAATACAAATACGTGCCTCGCTACCCCTACCGTCACTGGGTGAGGACACCACAAGATTGAACTGTTGGGAAACGTTGCATGGAAAACAAAAAAAATTCTACGCACACGCAAGATCTATCCATGGAGATGCATAGCTACGAGAAGGGAGAGCATATTCATACCCTTGAAGATCGCTAAGCGGAAGCATTTATCAACGCGGTTGATGTAGTCGTACACCTTCACGATCCATCCCGATCAAGTACCGAATGTACGACACCTCCACGTTCAGCACACGTTCAGCTCGATGACGTCCTCGCCTTCTTGATCTAGCAAGAGGGGCGAAGTAGTAGATGAGTTCCGGCAGCACGACGGCGTGGTGACAGTGTTGGTGAAGAACAATCTCCGCTGGGCTTCGCCAAGCACAACGGAAACTATGACGGAGGATAAACTAGAGGGACGGGGTTGCCGGCACACGGCTTGGTGTATCTTATGGTGTCTTGGGTGCTAGCCCTGCCCCACTATTTATATGTTGAGCTCTGGGGTCAAAACTTGGAGTAAAAGCCTCCTCAAAGTCGCTTTTGCCCGAAAGGCAGGAGTCCTTCTCGGACTCCAGGGCCAGACGCCAGGGTTCCCGGCGTCTGGGCCCAGACGCCAGGGTCCATGGCGTCTGGCCCCTAGCCTCTGCAAAACTTCCTTTTGCACTTTCCAAAAGCCTCGTGGGCTTTCTTGTACCAGATCATTTCGGAAAAACATCCGAAACCCCTTCCGGTGAATTCCGGAACCCTTCCGGAGACCAAACACTATTATCCCATATATCAATCTTTACCTCCGGACCATTTCGGAGCTCCTCGTCATGTCTGTGATCTCATCCGGGATTCCGAACAACATTCGGTCACCAACATACATAACTCATATAATACTATATCGTCAACGAACGTTAAGCGTGCGGACCCTACGGGTTCGAGAACTATGTAGACATGACCGAGACACCTCTCCGGTCAATAACCAATAGCGGAACCTGGATGCCCATATTGGTTCCTACATATTCTACGAAGATCTTTATCGGTCGAACCTTATGACAACATACGTAATTCCCTTTGTCCATCAGTATGTTACTTGCCCGAGATTCGATCGTCGGTATCTCCATACCTAGTTCAATCTCCTTACCGGCAAGTCTCTTTACTCGTTCCGTAATACATCATCTCGTAACTAACTCATTAGTCATTTGCTTGCAAGGCTTCTTATGATGTGTATTACCGAGAGGGCCCAGAGATACTTCTCCGATACTCGGAGTGACAAATCCTAATCTCGATCTATGCCAACTCAACAAACACCTTCGGAGATACCTGTAGAGCATCTTTATGATCACCCAGTTACGTTGTGACGTTTGATAGCACACAAGGTATTCCTCCGGTATCCGTGAGTTGCATAATCTCATAGTCGAAGGAATATGTATTTGACATGAAGAAAACAATAGCAATAAACTGAACGATCATTATGCTAAGCTAACGGATGGGTCTTGTCCATCACATCATTCTCCTAATGATGTGATCCCGTTTATCAAATGACAACACATGTCCATGGTTAGGAAACATCAACCATCTTTGATCAACGAGCTAGTCTAGTAGAGGCTTACTAGGGACACGGTATTTGTTTATGTATTCACACATGTATTTAGGTTTCCGATCAATACAATTCTAGCATGAATAATAAACCTTTATCATGAATAAGGAAATATAAAATAACAACTTTATTATTGCCTCTAGGGCATATTTCCTTCAGTCTCCCACTTGCACTAGAGTCAATAATCTAGATTACATTGTAATGAATCTAACACCCATGGAGTCTTGGTGCTGATCATGTTTTGCTCGTGGAAGAGGCTTAGTCAACGGGTCTGCTACATTCAGATCCGTATGTATTTTGCAAACTTCTATGTCTCCATCCTTGACATATTCACGAATAGAGTTGAAGCGTCTCTTGATTTGTTTGGTTCTCTTGTGAAACCTGGATTCCTTCGCCAAGGCAATTGGTCCAGTGTTGTCACAAAAGATTTTCATTGGACCCGATGCACTAGGTATTATTACACCCAAATCGGATATGAACTCCTTCATTTGCTGCTTCCGAAGCAGCTATGTACTCCGCTTCACACGTAGATCCCGCCACGACGCCTTGCTTGGAACTGCACCAACTGACAGCTCCACCATTCAATATAAATACATATACGGTTTGTGACTTAGAGTCATCCAGATCAGTGTCAAAGCTAGCATCGACGTAACCATTTACAATGAGCTCTTTGTCACCTCCATAAACAAGAAACATATCCTTGGTCCTTTTCAAGTACTTCAGGATGTTCTTGACCGCTGTCCAGTGATCCACTCCTGGATTACTTTGGTACCTCCCTGCCAAACTTATGGCAAGGCACACATCAGGTCTGGTACACAGCATAGCATACATGATAGAACCTATGGCTGAGGCATAGGGAATGACTTTCATTTTCTCTCTATCTTCTGCAGTGGTCGGGCTTTGAGTTTGACTCAATTTCACACCTTGTAACACAGGCAAGAACCCTTTTTTTGACCGATCCATTTTGAACTTCTTCAAAACTTTGTCCAGGTATGTGCTTTGTGAAAGTCCTATTAAGCATCTTGATCTATCCCTATAGATCTTGATGCCCAATATATAAGCAGCTTCACTGAGGTATTTCATTGAAAAACTCTTATTCAAGTATCCTTTTATGCTATCCAGAAATTCTATATCATTTCCAATCAACAATATGTCATCCACATATAATATTAGAAATGCTACAGAGCTCCCACTCACTTTCTTGTAAATACAGGCTTCACCGTAAGTTTGTATAAAACCATATGCTTTGATCACCTCATCAAAGCGTATATTCCAACTCCGAGATGCTTGCACCAGTCCATAGATGGATCGCTGGAGCTTGCACACTTTGTTTGCACCTTTAGGATCGACAAAACCTTCTGGTTGCATCATATATAACTCTTCTTTAAGAAATCCATTAAGGAATGCAGTTTTGACGTCCATTTGCCAGATTTCATAATCATAAAATGCGGCAATTGCTAACATAATTCGGAAAGACTTAAGCATCGCTACGGGTGAGAAAGTCTCATCGTAGTCAACTCCTTGAACTTGTCAAAAACCTTTTGCGACAAGTCGAGCTTTGTAGACAGTAACATTACCATCGGCGTCAGTCTTCTTCTTGAAGATCCATTTATTCTCTATGGCTTGCCGATCATCGGGCAAATCCACCAAAGTCCACACTTTGTTCTCATACATGGATCCTATCTCAGATTTCATGGCCTCAAGCCATTTTTCGGAATCTGGGCTCATCATAGCTTCTTCATAGTTCGTAGGTTCGCCTTGGTCTAGTAACATGACTTCCGGGACAGGATTACTGTACCACTCTGGTGCGGATCGTGCTCTGGTCGACCTACGAGGTTCAGTAGTAACTTGATATGAAGTTTCATGATCATCATCATTAGCTTCCTCTCTAGTTGATGTAGGCATCACGGGAATGATTTTCTATGATGTGCTACTTTCCAATTCGAGAGAAGGTACAATTACCTCATCAAGTTCTACTTTCCTCCCACTCACTTCTTTCGAGAGAAACTCCTTCTCTAGAAAGGACTCATTCTTAGCAACAAAGATCTTGCCTTCGAATCTGTGGTAGAAGGTGTACCCAATTGTTTCCTTAGGGTATCCTATGAAGACGCACTTCTCGATTTGGGTTCGAGCTTATCAGGCTGAAGCCTTTTGACATAAGTGTCGCAACCCCAAACTTTAAGAAACGACAGCTTAGGTTTCTTGCCAAACCACAGTTTATCGTGGTATCACACGGCCACCTATGGGGCCATCGGCCCCTTGTGGTTCCGCAAGGGGGAAGAGCGCATTGCACAAAGAGCGGAAAGCATAGAGCAGCATGGCAACGGTGACACGGGCAGTTTTACCCAGGTTCGGGCCGCCGCGAGGCGTAAAACCCTAGTCCTGCTTTGGTGGATTGATGGAAGGACCGTGGTGGGGACGCAGCGCTCTAGCCCGGCAAGGTCGCCTCGGGGCTGGAGCAGCTACGCGCGTACGAGCGTACAAGGGTCCGAAACCTCTCTAAGGTAGCCATGGCCCTCCTTTTATAGGTTAAGGGGCCACCACAATGGCAAAACAGTCATTTATCCAATGATTAGATAGCCACAGTGCTATCATACCTAACTCTGCAGACAGGATAGGGCACATTAAATGCATAGCTTAGTGTCACATCGTAGCGTAGCCCGGCAAGCCTTGCCATGCCATTCAGCCACCTTTTTGCCTGTCCGCACGACATGTCGCCTGGACGGGTGTCATTGGGGGTGTTCTTCATTAGAAATGGCCTGCCACGTACCAAATAACAGCCACATAGTCCCTTGGGGGCTCGACACCGCACCGATGGGTGACTTGCTTTGCTGTGAGGTGTAGCAGTGGAGCTTTGGCGGGGTAATCCGCCCTTGGCGTCCCCGGCAAGCCTGCCGGGGGAGTCTTGAGGCTTGTCTTGGGGTAACCTCGACCCCGCCAGGCTCGCCTGCCCGGCAAGGGAGGTTTTTCCTTGGTGATATCTTGCTTGTTTGGTTGGTCTTGGTCTTCTTGATCCGCCCTTTGATTTCTCAAAGAGTCATCTCTTCTGCTTGGCCTTGTCTTGAATGTTTGGCGCAGTTTGCTCTGTTGCTATTGCGCCGGAGATCTGCCTGTCTGGGCACAAGTCAGGGGGAAACATACACCCCTGTTTGTGTACCCCGACATAAGCCCCCGGGCCTGAGCCATACGTGTCGCTGGGCACGTTGGGTTAGGCCCCAAAACGGTGCACGGACACGTGTTGAAGATATGCTGCGCATGCAGCAATTTGCTATGATGACCAGTCAATCCAACGTCCACTCCGCGTAATTACCGCTAGCCGTGGGGTTGTGGGACTGTAGCAGTTAATGTCAAAAATGGTAACTTCCTGAGGGATAGTAGCGATGAACCGCCCCTCTCCCCCATGTTCGCTCCCATAAAGGGGAAAACGCGGAGAGGTGCGGCTCATTCGCACCCGTTTCTCCATCCTTCATCTTCTTCCTCAAGCCACGCAGCGACCCCGTGCCCATTCTCGCTTCCATTCACCTTGTCCAACCATCCACCCCTCCATTGTTCATAAGGATGGGGAAGAAAACTGCTGCTGACAAAGGGGAAGCGTGCGACCGTCGCGAAGACAGCAGCCGTGGAAGGGAACAAGAAGAGAGCGGTGGAGTTGGATAAGAAGCGGCGGGGAGGTGTGGTTTTCTTCCCGTCGAATCTGGATAGCGATGCCCTGGTTGCGAGGTATGGATATATGTGGGGGACGGAAGTTCCAAAGGAGCATGGCGCACCCAAGGTTCTGGCGGAGGGAAAAAAGGAGCCGCCGAATGTATACCGATTCTTCTGCGCGTATTTCTTCTGCGGCCTCTGTCCCCCCTTCTTAGATTTCTTTGAGGCGATGATGGTGGTATATGGACTCCACCTCTTGGATTTCACGCCAAATGCAATGGCATGCATGGCGATCTTCGCCCATCTGTGCGAGAATTTTGTCGGAGTCACCCCCAATGTAGATCTGTTCTGGCACTTCTTTGTCCTGCGGGTGGAGAACAAGACCCACCGTTCTGGGAACATAAGCTGGATGCCGCAGGTGGCGAGGGAAACTTTGGATTACCTTCTTGGTCAGCAGCGCGACAGATGGGAGGAGTGGAGGGCGGACTAGTGCTGGATCCAGGATGAGGAAGCCCCAGAGTAATGCCAGGTGCGGACGGAATGCATTGAGCGTGGCAATGGCTGGAGGGAATTCGGCCTTACTGACGATAGGCTTCGCCCAACACTGAACAAGATTGCCCGTCTGAAGGCTGCCGGGTTAACCATCGAGCAGGTGGGAGCCGATTTCCTCCGACGCCACATCGCGCCGCTGCAGAAGAGGGACAGGTTCGCCTGGCTCTACGGAGAAGCCGCGAACAGAATGTGACTGTACCCGAGCCTGGCCAACAACTTGATGGTCTATGGCCATGCTTGGCTATGCGAACAATTGTTTGGCAGCCTTGGCCCGTTCAAATTGCCGGCAAATATCATCCCACTGAACATCAACTCCGCCCGGGACCAGATTCTGAAATGGATGCCAGATTGCAATGCTCATGGGGTTGCAGGTGACTGGCAATTACCCGAGCTTGATGAAGAACTTGTGTGGGCCTCTAGTCTGGTGGAAAGGGCTACCAGGGTGGAGACCAATATGTTCAAGCGCACCTCGCAGGCAGAGGCAGCATTCATCAAGAGGCGGATTGAAGACAACAAAGCGCTTCGGGCCGCCGGGAAAGCAAGGTCCAGAAGAGGGAGGGAGGAAGAAAAGGGGGAAGTTGAAGGTGAGGGGTCTTCCCACGGCAGGAGCAAAGGGCAAGCCACGGAAGAGGCTATCGTGGATGTGCCTACCGGGGATGAGCATACCGGGGATGAGCCTGCCGTGAATGAGCCTGCCGGGATTGAGGCTCTATATGCAGCGGCAGTGGAAGCCCAGCAAGGAGATGATGTCGAAGAGGTAGTGCCGCCCGGGGAAGAGTGGCTTGCTGCAGGTCCCCAGGCCCCAGAACCAGACTTGGATCCTCGTCCTAGTAGGCGGCCCAGCCGGGGAACAGCAACTCCAGCCCCCGAGCCCGCCAAGAAGGTGAAGAAGGCCACCTCCAAAAGCGACAGGGCGGAGGTGGTGCGCCGCCATTCCTCTCGCCTTGCTGAAGCCAAGACCCCTCCCGCCAAGCAACGGGTGGTTATGGAAGATGACTCCAGCTCTCCATCAGATTCCAGCTCTTTAAGCAGATCATCCTTGCCAGAGGTCCTCCCGCCCAAGAAGGACTTGAAGCTACCGGGGAGTACTGTTTCCCCGGTCCTGAAGAGAGGCAGAGCTCCTCCACTATCCAGGGAGTTCGAGTTGGGCTCCATGCTCATGGAATCAGAGTAAGAACAATATTCTCTGTTCTTATCCAAGCCCAATCATACTTGTCAGTTTGCTAATTCGATCTTGTTTGTTGCCTTCGACAGGGAAGAGGATGAGGAGGAGGAGGAGACCCTCATCCACCGAGCCAAGCGGCTTAGGCATGCAGAGCCGCCGAAGTCTCCGGGAGGCATGGGCCAGGTGGGGAGCAGTACAAACGATCCGGTGGCAAGCCCCCAGCCCAACTCTCGACGCGAAGACATGGGGGTGGTTTCCCCCACCAAGGATGGCGCAGAAGGGCACCCCCCATCTCCATCCAGAGAAGAAGAAGGGTCTGCCCAAGATGGGGCCTTCCGGGAGGGGCCCACTCTGCCTGCTGGCCGGGCTGAAGGTACCCTGACGGAAACTCCCACGGAAAGCCCTGTCCAGGTTGACACTGTAGTTACCGGGGAAGGGGGTGGTGTCCATGTCCCGGCAATCGAGGTTGCCGGGGAAAATGAAGACCCTCCACGGAAAACAACTCCCAGTAACTCATCTGTTTTTCCTTCATAACCCCGCTCCAAGCTCTTGGTTCCCCAATGCTTCTTCCTCCTCATGATTGCTGGTTTGCTTTTACTTGCAGTACCGCTGGCCGAGGAGCCCGAGTTGCTGGAGGAAGTGGCCATCATTGGCAAAGATGCCGTAGAGGAGGCCGCCAAGATTGCTGCCGCGGAGGGACGGGAACACGCTGCCAGGGATGCCCAGGAGCCCTTGAGGGAAGCAGGGCAGGCCTCCGGCAGTGTGTCAGGATCGGGGGTGCTGGTTGAAGAGAAAACCCCCCTTCAAACCATGAGCCCTCCTCCATCTTTTAGCACCTCGGCTCGGATCCCACAGCCAATCTCAAGCCAACTGGCATTGGTGCTCGCCCAACCTCGTCTTGGAGCCCCCGGTTCCTCGGCAGCAGCGAGTGCAGAGCTAGACGAGGAAATCCAGCGCATCATAGCGTCCCTGTCTTAGCAAATCGAAGAGACTGATGGCTCTGTTGATGCGGTCTTGGACCTATCCTTTCTGGAGTCCGTGGCGGCGGGCACCAAAGAACTATAGAACCGGTACGGCCAGAAGTGACAGGCACTCAAGGAGCAGCGAAACTCCACCAACAGCGTAGATCAGAAGCTGAGGAACAAGGGCATCGAGCTGCGCGAGTGGCATGACAAACAGTTCCAAGTCCTTCTGCGATAGCAAGAGGCGATCTCCATGGGAAAGGAGGATGTTGCCGCCCGAGAAGCCCGCCTGGCAGAACGCACTACACTTCTAAACATCAGGGAGCAGAGCATCTCTTCCCAGGAGGAGAACCTCAAGGCCACCCTCCGCGCCAAGGATGATGAACTGGAAGCCCTTGTATAGCAGCGTACCAAGGAGCAGGAGGACAAGCACAAGGCAGCCCTGGATGCTCTCACTGCTGACTCTGCCATCCAACTAAAGAAGCTTGCTGATGATCTTGCTACCGCATCTACTGCCAGGGTTGATCTCGACCAACAGGTGGCCAAACTGACAGAAGAGCTTGCCGAGAGTGCCAAGGAAGTCATGACCCTCAAGGAGGAGGCGTAGAAAGCAAAGATCCTTTTGAAAGAGGTGCAATCGCAGCTCTCCTCCAAGGGTCAAGACCTCGAGACTGCCAACAGCACCATTGAAGACATGAAGGCTAGGATTGGCACCCTGGAGAGCTCGATCGAGTCTGGCGATGTCCACGAGAAGCAGCTGATGAAGGATCTGGACAATGCGAGACGCCTTCGAAAGGATGCGGAGGACAAGCTGGCGAACCAATCCGAGCAGGTCGACCTTTGGATAAAAGCCTGATCGATGTCGCCGAGCGCCTCACAGCCCAGGCTGCAGCAATGGGCATGGAAGGGCCAGTCTTCTCGGTTGGCAGTTATGAGGTCCCGAGCGTCAAGCTAGGGCTCTTCTTCAATGAGTTGATTGAAAGGTTGAAGGCCCATGAAGAAGGAAGAGACGCCCTTTTCGAAAGCGAGTCTCGAAAGCTTGCCCGCAATGCCCTCTTCATGGTCTTGAGCAACTTCGCATACCGCCACCCCGAACTCAACTTTGCTGATGGCTTCAGGAAGCTCCCGGCAAGTGCTGATGTTTCTGCTGCTGAGAAAAAGGCTGCCCCCTACGCCGACAGGGTGCTCTCCGTTCCCAGGGCTCAATAAGGCCGTCAAGCACGGCTCTGACTCATTCGCATTGGCGTTCCGCCCTGTAACAAAACATTATGCATGTCCTGTGTTTAGACGTTGTACTTCTTTTGCTTGCGCTGAAATGGTGTACTAATTAATTCTGAACGCATGCTATCCCCCTTGCGTTTTATCCATGGAAGTTCGTATGGTTAGTTTATTTTTATGTGTTTTGGCTGCCTGCCGGTAGCGTACTGCCGCGATTGCTGCGAGGAACGGGTCCTTAGGGTTTGGCTGGCAAAAGTACGTCCCGACAGGCTTTTCCTTTAGGAGCCCTTGATGCTGCCACCCGCTCCATGAGCAGGCTCGGAATAGAGCGAGGGCGCAGGCAAATCTGTTAAGGTGCCGCCACACAAAAGGCTTGACCATACGAAAGAACATTGGTATCTGGGGGATAAGCAAATGCGAATTCTGGATCTATAAAAGAGCAATGATCACGTGAACTTAGCTTTTTGCTCACGCTTTTCTCCCTTCTTGGTTGCGGTCACTTGCCGTGTTCGCATATCTTGGGCGGATGGCCCTTCGCGTGCCACTATCGGTCCCTCAGGAAGAGCCGGAGGGGGGCGCAAATCTCTTGCGGGTGGTAGAACTTGGCGTAAGGTTGGGCTGGTTTCGCCCTCCTTCCACTTACACTTTTGACAATCTTACGGTGGTTGGCACAAAGGTCACGCTGACGCGGACGGCCCTGCCAGAGCGTGCTTGCCGGGGCATCAATCAACGAATTTGCACCGGCGCTATACTCAGGATTCTCCCTTACCAGGGCAAATGCTGAACCGAGTTTCGCGCGGGCTAATCGACGTTGACGACGCTAAAACCCAGGGTGGCCCGATCGTCGACAAGTGAAAGTGGTGGGGGGGGGGAGAAACCATGTACCTTACCACCTCGCTCTTTTCCCCGAACGGGGCGCGCATAGTGGCTGCGCTACTCGAGCCATTCAGGGTTGCCATGCCGTCGCTGTCCCTCGGTTCCGCCGCCGCTCGTGGCCGCCACGGGGATAGATGACGGAAACTGGGCAAGGCGGTGGAGGAGTGATGTCGCTTCCTCCTCGAGCCGATGCGTCGGGGGCCACGAACAATGAGGCCGCCGACGAAATTGATGGTGACGAAGATGACGCGCTGCTTATACTCTCAGGTTCGCGCAAACGCTTCCCCCTACCTGGCGCGCCAAAGATGTCATGGTATCACACAACCACCTATGGGGCCATCGGCCCCTTGTGGTTTGGCAAGGGGGAAGAGCGCATTGCACAAAGAGCGGAAAGCACAGAGCAGCACGACAACGATGACACGGGCAGTTTTACCCAGGTTCAGGCTGCCGCGAGGCGTAAAACCCTACTCCTGCTTTGGTGGATTGATGGAAGGACCATGGTGGAGATGCATCACTCTAGCCCGGCAAGGTCGCCTCGGGGCGGGAGCAGCTATGCGCGTACGAGCGTACAAGGGTCCGAATCCTCTCTAAGGTAGCGACGGCCCTCCTTTTATAGGTTAAGGGGTCACCACAATGGCAAAACAGTCATTTATCCAATGATTAGATAGCCACAGTGCTATCATACCTAACTCTGCAGACAGGACAAGGTGCATTAAATGCACCGCTTAGTGTCACATCGTAGCGTTGCCCGGCAAGCCTTGCCGTGCCATTCAGCCACCTTTTTGCCTGTCCGCGCGACACATTGCCTGGACGGTTGTCATTGGGGGCGTTCTTCATCAGAAATGGCCTGCCACGTACCAAATAACAGCTACATAGTCGCTTGGGGGCTCGACACTGCACCGATGGGTGACTTGCGTTGCTGTGAGGTGGAGTGGTGGAGCTTTGGCGTGGTAATCTGCCCTTGGCGTCCCCGGCAAGCCTGCCGGGGGAGTCTTGAGGCTTGTCTTGGGGTAACCTCGACCCCGCCAGGCTCGCCTGCCCGGCAAGGGAGGTTTTTCCTTGGTGATGTCTTGCTTGTTAGGTTGGTCTTGGTCTTCTTGATCCCCCTTTGATTTCTCAAAGAGTCATCTCTTCTGCTTGGCCTTGTCTTGAATGTTTGGCGCAGTTTGCTCTGTTGCTGTTGCGCCAGAGATCTGCCTGTCCGGGCACAAGTCAGGGGGAAACATACACCCATGTTTGTGTACCCCGACACAGTTCATACGGTGTCGTCTCAATGGATTTAGACGGTGCCCTATTTAACGTGAATGCGGCTGTCTCTAATGCATAACCCCAAAACGATAGTGGTAAATAGATAAGAGACATCATAGATCACACCATATCTAATAAAGTACGGTTACGATGTTCGGACACACCATTACGTGTGGTGTTCCAGGTGGTGTGAGTTGTGAAACAATTCCATGTTGTTTTAAATGAAGGCCAAACTCGTAACTCAAATATTCGCCTCCGCGATCAGATTGTAGAAACTTTATTTACTTGTTATGATGATTCTCCACTTCACTCTGAAATTCTTTGATCTTTTCAAATATTTCAGACTTGTGTTTCATTAAGTAGATATACCCATACCTACTCAAATCATCTGTGAAGGTCAAAAAATAACGATACCCGCCGCGTGCTTCAACACTCATCGGACCGCATACATCGGTATGTATTATTTCCAATAAGTCATTAGCTTGCTCCATTATTTCGGAGAACGGAGTTTTAGTCATCTTGCCCATGAGGCATGGTTCACAAGTATCAAATGATTCATAATCAAGTGATTCCAAAAGCCCATCTGCATGGAGTTTCTTCATGCGCTTTACACCAATATGACCTAAACGGCAGTGCCACAAATATGTTGCACTATCATTATCAACTTTGCATCTTTTGGCATCAATATTATGAATATGGGTA
The DNA here is from genome assembly GCA_011799875.1 of Thinopyrum elongatum. Lineage (NCBI taxonomy): Eukaryota > Viridiplantae > Streptophyta > Magnoliopsida > Poales > Poaceae > Thinopyrum > Thinopyrum elongatum. The sequence continues at coordinate 519,400,685 of CM022298.1, forward strand.
TCACTACAATCGAGATTCAACAAGAATAGACCACTCTTCAAGGGTGCATGACCAAAAAAGATATTATTCATAAAAATAGAACAACCATTATTCTCTGACTTAAATGAATAACCGTCTCACAATAAACAAGATCCAGATATAATGTTCATGCTCAACGCAGGCACCAAATAACAATTATTTAGGTCTAAAACTAATCCCGAAGGTAGATGTAGAGGTAGCGTGCCGACGACGATCACATCGACCTTGGAACCATTTCCGCCGCGCATCGTCACCTCGTCCTTAGCCAATCTTCGTTTATACTGCAGCTCCTATTTTGAGTTACAAATATGAGAAACTAAACCTATATCAAATACCCAGGCGCTGCTACGAGCATTAGTAAGGTACACATCAATAACATGTATATCAAATATACCTTTGTTCACTTTGCCATCCTTCTTATCCGCCAAATATTTGGGGCAGTTCCGCTTCCAGTGACCATTCCCTTTGTAGTAGAAGCACTCAGTTTCAGGCTTGGGTCCAGCTTTGGGTTTCTTCCCGGGAGTGGCAACTTGCTTGCCATTCTTCTTGAAGTTCCCTTTCTTTCCCTTGCCCTTTTTCTTGAAACTAGTGGTCTTGTTAACCATCAACACTTGATGCTCCTTCTTGATTTCTACCTTCGCGGCCTTAAGCATTGCGAAAAGCTTGGGAATTGTTTTGTTCATCCCTTGCATATTATAGTTCATCACGAAGCCTTTGTAGCTTAGTGGCAGTGATTGAAGAACTCTGTCAATAACACAATCAACTTGAAGATCAACTCCCAGCTGAGACAAGTGATTAAAATACCCAGATATTTTGAGTATGTGTTCACTGACAGAACTGTTCTCCTCCATCTTGCAGCTATAGAACTTGTTGGAGACTTCATATCTCTCAACCCGGGCATTTGCTTGAAATATTAACTTCAACTCCTGGAACATCTCATATGCTCCATGACGTTCAAAACGTCTTTGAAGTCCAGATTCTAAGCTGTAAAGCATGGCACACTGAACTATAGAGTAGTCATCAGATCAAGCTTGCCAGACGTTCATAACATCTGCATCAGCTCCTGTAGCAGGCCTGTCACCTAACTGTCGGTGTACTAAGTATTGGGCCATTAGTACCCCGTACTTGTGCACGGGCAGTTGTAGCCATACTCGCGGCAAGGCTTGTCGGGGAACAGTTCGAGATTGACTCAGGCCACCAAGGGGATTCTCAAGTCAAAGATCTGAGGATTAGCAGATAAGAAGAGCTGGAATCCGCAGGCCAGCTTCCCCGGCAAGATCTTGCCGGGATGGCCTGCGAAGCCCGGCAAGGCTCGGCGCCCGGCAAGGTTCAGCACCCGGCAAGGTTTTGTTGCTATGCCACCGCTCTAGCACAGCAACAAAACCGACATTCTGGGTCCTTCTTTGGACGCGTGGCGACGCGCCAGTGGAGGAGAGCTTAAGCGGTGCTGATGGGATGGCCCCTTTTTCCATCCCCAAGAAAGTGAGGACACCTAAACGGACACCTCACGGTGCATTAAATGCGTTCATCCTAATCCGTCAGGGGTTAGGTATGATGACCCTGTAGCTACTTTACACCTCAATGTATGTACATTTTGCCACTGTGGTGACCCCTTCGAACGTATAAAAGGAGGCCCAAGGCAACTGCTACAGAGGAGGACGATCTTCTGGCCCATTCTGCATGCGTAGCTTCTCTTTGAACGTACTGTTTACTGCGAGCGCTCCTGGAGCCTGGGCTCAAGAACATCGATAATAAAGCAAGGCAGGAGTAGGGTTTTACGCTGATCAGCGGCCCGAACCTGGGTAAAATCGCCCCGCATCGATCGTTGGTTCTGCTCTTTGCGCATACCTCTCCCCCCGCCGAATCGTAAAGGGGTCCTTTAGGATCCCATAGGTGTCGCACGCCGACATCTTTGGCGTGCCAGGTAGGGGGATTGAAGGTTGTGTGAACCTGATCTAGTGATCGGCGCCTTAGTTTCTTCATCATCTTCATCATCATGCCACCCAAGAAGAAGAGCGCTGCGATGGCGCAACCATCCACGTCCACTTTGCCTGCGCCTTCGCGTACGGGCGATGGCGTGGGTGCGGAAGGAAGAGGACTAGAACCTCCAAGGCGTTCCGGTGATCCAAGCCAGGCGAGCGGCGTCGTTCGCAGTGGCAGCGGCAACCCACACGCCGCTGGATCCAGAGACGGAGCTGTGTTGCCTACGGGTGGCACAACGAATTCCAGAGATTGGAGGACGCCTGCTGGAGCTCCCGCGCCGGCGCAAGTGCCACGGCCTACCCAGGTCATGCACGACGAGCTACGTCATGGCGCTGGTGGTTCAGGGCGTCCCCATGAAAAGATTTCTGCGCATCGATCCCAAGATGCGCGGGACCAGCATGCACACCGAGCTGCCGACGGAGGTGGCGCGCGGTCGCGTGACCATGATGGTGCTCCTTCTAACATGGCTAGGAGTCAGAGCACCTCATGTACCTCGCACTTGTCGCCGCCGCCTACGCCAGCGGAAGCCTTGGCACGTGCGCAGCTGCTCCTCAATTTCTCTCCTGCTCCGGAGAAGATGGAGGAGTGGCGAGCTACTATCCAGAGCCTTATTGGCTTCGCCAACAAAGATGGGCCACAAGAGGCAGGGCCCTCACAGCGAAGGCCCGTCGATCCGGCGCGAGCCGATGTGGAGAAAACCGGAGGTGGTGCAACCACGGTGCACTCCCCTCTGCGACACCAGCGGCGGGCGACAACCCAACAGGTCGATCGCCGTGATGATGTTTCCACGGCGTCGTCCGATCCATGGATGCGCCGCGACCAGCGTCAAGTTCTCCAGGAACGAGGCAAAGAGGACGCTCGAACTACCATCGAGCGGCGACGGGAAGCGCATTATCAGTCTGATAAGCGCGCAGGACCGGCTGTCGACGAGCCCGCGCCAGGGGACGTAGGAGACTTGCCTTACGAGGTAGGGACTCCAGCATTTACCCGTGAGCTACGGCAAGTCCAGTGGCCCAATTCCCGAACCTTCAAGCCAGAGGTCCCGGAGAAATATGACGGTAAGACCCATCCCTCGGAGTTCCTGAGCATCTACACCATTGCGGTGCAGGCTGCCGGGGGCCGAGATGACAAGATACTTGCCAACTACTTCCCGTTGGTGCTCAAGCCCAACGTCAGGTCATGGTTGATGCATCTGCTGGAGAATTCTATTTCTTCTTGGTCAGATATGTGCCATCAGTTTGTTGGAGGCCACCAAGCTCCTGGCCAAGAGAGTGATTTGCATATCATCCCTCAAAAGGAGGGCGAATCTCTACGCAAGTTTATGCAGAGGTTCAGCCGGGTGCAGTACAATATTCCTGACGTTCACCCTGCTGCTGTCATTAGCGCGTTTCATCAGAACGTGCGTAACCGCAGAATGCGGGAAGAGCTGGCGATGAACAAAGTCAGGAGTATTGCCGAGCTTTACGCTTTGGCCGATAAATGCGCTCGAGCTGAAGAGGGGAGGAAACTCCCTGGCGAGGCTGTTGGCGCGGTAGGCGAATCCAAAGATGAAGACGCCGCGACCCCGTCAAGGAAAGGCTGGCGGCGGAACAGGAAACGCGGAGGCAAGGCCGTGCTTGCTGTCGAGGAATCCGACAACCCCGGCGCCGCCAAGAAGGCCAAGGTTGGTGACCCCGGCAAGGATCTTGCCGGATGCCCTTCCTGTCAGGCCTTGGCGGCGGCCGACAAGTCGGAAAGCTCCAGCAAGCAGTATTGCAAGATCCATCGCACCAAGGGCCACGATCTCCAAAACTGCCGGCAAGTTGAACAGCTTGCCGAGAAACAAAGGGCTGAGTATGAAAGGCGAGATAAGGAGAGAGCCCATGATGGTGCTGACGGATCCGGCAAGAAGCACGGTGGCCGAGGGGGTCGCCGCGGGAAGGTCAAGCAACAGAGGGAGAGGCCCGCTCGAGGCCGAGACAAAGAAGAAGATGATGATGAAGAAGACGATGAGTCCAGTGAGCAAGAATTCCAGAAAGCTACAGAGGCCATGTGTATCGATGGGGGTGCCTCGCTGCATTCTTCTCACCGTCGGCTCAAACAGTGGGTGCGGGAAGTCAATGCAGCGGAGCCATCGCCAGATGCATGTAGGCCCCTGAAGTGGTCCAACACGCCTATCATTTTCGACGCCGAGGATCACCCTGATCGCACAACTGCGGTCGGGTGCTTGCCATTGTTGGTCTCACCAACAATTCGCAACCTCAAGGTGACGAAAATGCTAGTTGATGGTGGGGCTGGGCTAAACCTAATCTCACCGGATGTGCTCAAGAGGCTCCAAATTCCTGATGAAGACCTCGAAGAAATGGGCACGTTTCAAGGGGTCAATCCGGGAAGAACCCAGCCAAAGGGCAAGATTACGCTGCCGATGACATTTGGTAGCGAGCTCAACTACAGGACCGAGAAGGTAGTGTTTGATGTCGCCAAGATCCCCATGTCATACAATGGGATCCTTGGTCGGCCATCGCTGGCTAAGTTTATGGCGGCATCACAATTACGCGTACAATGTTTTGAAGATGCCCGGGCCGTTGAGCATCATTACTATCCATTCCGATAAGAAAGATGCGCTCATATGTGCTGACCAACTTTACCGGGAAGCAGTTGCAGCACCTGCCGTCAAGGCATCTGCTCCTGCCGCTGGAACTCCCAGGGGGAAGAAGAAGACCGGCGAGAATCTTGGCGCGAACTCCGTTAAGCGCGCCTCCTCGGAGTGCTGCGCTTCCGTCGAGGATGCACCAGAGAGTTCCACCGGCAAGAACAAGAGATCCAAGGCTGCTCCACCGGAGACCAAGAAGGTGCCCGTTAGAGAGGACGGAACGGGAGGAACTTTCACCATAAGTTCCACCCTAGATGACAAATAGGAAAGTGTGCTCATTACCTTCTTGCGGGCGAATGTCGACGTGTTTGCATGGCAACCGTCTGACATCCCCGGTGTTCCCAGGGAGGTAATTGAGCACCACCTTGCTGTCTGTCCTCACGCGCGGCCCGTCAAGCAGAGGGTCAGGAAGCAAGCGTTGGAGCGGCAAGAATTCATTGCCGAGGAAATCAGAAAGCTGGAGGCGGCAGGATTGGTCAGAGGAGTGCTTCATCCAACCTGGTTGGCCAATCCGGTTGTGGTGCGCAAAGCAAATGGGAAATGGAGGCTTTGTATCGATTATACAGATATCAATAAAGCCTGTCCAAAAGATCCCTTTCCCTTGCCGCGCATCGACCAGATTGTGGATTCCACCGCCGGTTGTGATCTCCTGTCCTTCCTTGATGCCTACTTAGGGTATCATGGCGAAGGAAGATGAGGAAAAGACCGCATCTATCACCCCATGTGGTACGTATTGTTTTATACGAATGCCTTTCGGGTTGAAAAGTGCTGGTTCTACATTTGTGAGAGCGGTCCAAATCAGTTTTGAGCCTCAACTCCATAGAAATATGGAGGCGTACATGGATGACATAGTGGTCAAAACCAAGGACAAAGCGACGCTCATACAAGATTTAGAAGAAACATTTGCAAATCTGCGCAAGATCAACTTAAAGCTCAATCCTGAGAAGTGCGTGTTCGGTGTTCCTTCCGGCAAGCTCCTCGAATTCTTTGTATCTTGCCGGGGAATCGAAGCGAACCCCGACAAGATCAAAGCTATTGAGCAGATTGAAGCGCCAAGACGCATCAAGGATGTGTGTCATCTTGCCGGCTGTGTTGCTGCTCTAAGCAGGTTTATTTCCAAATCTGCTGAGCGCGCCCTGCACTTTTTCAAAATTTTGAAGAAGGCAGGTCCAATGAAATGGGCTCCGGAGGCGGAGGCTGCGCTGCAAGATTTGAAGAAATACCTTTCCTCTCCGGCGACGCTAGTCGCGCCTAAACCACAAGAGTCGTTGCTGCTGTATCTGGCAGCGACAAATCAAGTGGTTAGTGCTGCGTTAGTGGCGCAGAGAGAAGCTGATGAGGAAGCAACACCAGCGGCAGGACCATCAGGTGACGCGACAGGATCTTCCCCGGCAAGGATTGATCCCGGCAAGACAAGATATGTGCAGTCAGAAGAACCATTGCAGAAGAAAAAGGTGGTGCAGCGCCCAGTTTATTTTGTTAGCTCTCTTTTACAAGGAGCTAGGTCAAGATATTCTGGCGTGCAGAAGTTGCTTTTCGGCCTCCTTATGGCCTCGAGGAAGCTGCGCCATTATTTTCAAGCACATGAAATCACCGTTGTCACCCGCTTTCCGTTGCAACGGATTTTGCGAAATCCAGAAGCAACCGGCAGGATCGTGGAGTGGGCGTTGGAGTTGTCGAGCTTTGGTCTCAAGTTTGAAAGCACTTCAACAATTCAGAGCAGGGCCTTGGCAGAGTTTGTTGCTGAATGGACCCCAACGCCAGACGAGGAAGTTCAAGAAACAATTCTCCCCGGCAAGGAAATTGACCAGCAATGGGTTATGTACTTTGACGGGGCTTTCTCGCTGCAAGGCGCCGGTGCTGGCGTGCTGCTTGTCGCACCCACTGGAGAGCACCTCAAGTACGTAGTCCAAATGCATTTTCCCCGGGAGAGTTCAACGAACAACACTGCGGAGTATGAGGGTTTGCTTGCCGGTCTCAGGATCGCGGCAGACCTTGGTATCAAGAAGCTTGTCGTCAGAGGCGATTCACAGCTTGTTGTCAGGCAAGTTGATAAGAGTTATCAGAGTCCATTGATGCAAGCCTACGTGGATGAAGTGAGAAAAATGGAAGAGCACTTCAACGGTCTGCAAATGAAGCACATCCCTCATGCTGAGAACAGTATTGCTGACGACCTGTCAAAGCGCGCTGCCCTCAAGTTGCCTGTGGAACCAGGAACTTTTGTGCTCCATTTGGCTCAACCATCCGTGGCGCCATCAATGCGGCAAGAAAAGAGAATAAAATTGAATTCCGATCAGTACTTCCCGGCAGAGCTCCCGGGAGCCACCGGCAAGGAAGTTGCCGGGATCAATGACATGCCTGCCGGGGAACAACAGGCTCCAGCGGGGGCTCAGGTCCTTGCCGTCGAGACAAACGTTCCCCTGGCGGAGGAGATGCCTTTAGTCCTAGTTGTCGAGCCCCAGGCTCCAGCATGGGCGCAGCACATTGTCCATTTCCTTCAAACAGGAGAACTCCCGGAGGAACAGGAAGAAGCGGAAAGAGTAGCCCGTCGGTCTGTTATGTACAAGTTCGTCGATGACGTCCTGTACAGAAAGAGACCAAACGGTGTGAAATTGAAGTGCATTCCTTGGGAGGATGGGCTAGAGCTGTTGGCAGAAATACATGGAGGCATATGTGGTTCTCACATAGGATCAAGAGCACTTGCCGGGAAAGCATTCCGGCAAGGTTTCTTTTGGCCCACCGCTCTCCAGGATGCAACTGCACTAGTAACCAAGTGTGAAGCGTGCCAGTTTCATTCGAAGAAATCGCATCAACCAGCTCAAGCTCTTCAGACAATCCCTCTCTCCTGGCCATTTTCGGTCTGGGGGCTCGACATACTGGGCCCTTTCCCCCGTGCTACCGGGGGCTTTGAGTACTTGTACGTTGCTATCGACAAGTTCACAAAGTGGCCGGAGGTGGAAGCAGTGAGGAAGGTGACAGCACAATCAGCCGTCAAGTTCTTTAAAGGGATAGTTTGCCATTTCGGTGTGCCCAACAGGATCATCACCGACAACAGCATGCAATTCACAAGTCACACCTTCATGCAGTACGTCCAAGACCTTGGCGGCAAAATTTGTTTTGCCTCCATTGCTCATCCGAGAAGCAATGGCCAAGCGGAGAGGGCCAATGCTGAAGTGCTGCACGGTCTCAGGACCAGAACCTTTGACAGGCTGAAAAAGTGCGGAAGACGCTGGATTGATGAGTTGCCGGCGGTTCTTTGGTCAATCAGAACGACACCAAATCGAGCCACCAGCCAGACGCCCTTCGCTCTGGTCTACGGAGCGGAAGCAATTCTCCCCACAGAACTCACGTACGGATCACCTCGAGTGCTCGCTTATGATGAGCTTGAGCAAGAGCAACTGCGGCAAGATGACACTGTGCTCCTTGAGGAGAATCATCTTCAGGATGCTATGCAAGCTGCACGCTACCAGCAAGCTTTGCGCCGCTACCATAGCCGCAAAGTTCATGCCCGAAGCCTTGAGGAAGGCGACCTTGTTCTTCGGCGGATTCAATCCGCCAAAAATTCAAACAAGTTGACGCCAAAGTGGGAAGGCCCTTATCGGGTAGTACGAGTCACCAGGCCCGGCGCTGTCCGCTTGGAGACCGAAGATGGCATTCCAGTGAGCAATTCCTGGAATATCGAACATCTTCGCAAGTTCTACCCATAAGGCACGGTTGCCGGGGGCTCCCGGCAACCACCCTTTTGTACAAGTCTTGCTGGCGAGGCATATGATCCTTTGTACAAAGCCAGGCGTAGACCCTGAGCACAAATGAATAAATTTAAGTGTTGTGCATTCCCTTATTGATTTCCATGTTCATATTTATATATGCATGTTTGTCTAAGATGTTGTATGACACCTACTCCTGGTAAGTTCTAACGAACCGCCAAGGTTTCATATCTTTATTTTCTCTTCTTTCTTTTTCTTAAAAGACAGAAGGATTCCTCGCGTGCACATTTGCCGGGGGGGGGGGGGGGGGGAGGAGGGAGATATGAGTACCAGTTGGCGACGTTCGGAATCGACGCTTGCCAGAGGAAGGACAGTGACAGAAAGCTAAGTTCTAAAAACTTAGAACAAGTTTCCTTTATTGCAAAGTTATTTCCTTGGACGATTCTGACTTTTGTATGGAAAATCTGCACGCGAAGGAACCCTTGTTGTAATCGGTTGTGCCCTTATCTTGTTTCGAGTCCGCTCAACGATTTAAGTGGCTGCACTGAGAACGCCAAGGAGTCTTGCCGGCCGCTGCGCCTCTAGCAGGCTGCTGAAGTCCCGCACCCAGCGCTCGCGGCAGGTTGCGCGCCGGCAAATTTTTCAGTAAGCATAGGGTGAACTCCATACACAAAGGAATCAGACAAGGAAAATAGCACGCATGTACCTAAACATAAGCAAGTTATATTACATTAATGAGTTGCCGCAATTCTAACTTGAGACTTAATTGTCTTTGGCATGGAATGACGACGGCAAGAAAAGGTGGAGCAGTTAATCTCTGCGTTGGCCTTCGATCCTTTTGATGGAGTCCACCTTCTCGAGGATAGGCGCGACAAGCTCTTCGAGTGCCTCGAGATTTGCGTCCTTTGGCAGATGGCCAAGCGCATTGGAGAGGTCGATGCCGGGATTGTGGTGCACCACCTTGATAAGTACTTTGCGGAGGATGGCCCGGCAAAGCCGGCGGGTCTCGTTGGCCAATTGAGTTGCCCGGTTAGACTGGAGCAACTTCAGGGCATCAATGATGCTCTCGAAGAACATCGTCAACCTAGCACTCGAAGATATCCTTTCCTCGGAAGAATACCTGAAGTTTGACAGGCCCATGGCTGACAGTTCTGCCGTAAGCTTCTCCGCAACATCGATGAGACGTCCAGTCCAGATCTCCACCCCCTTTTCGTAATCAATTTGGGCGGCGGCAGCGCTCTTGAGCAGGTTCCTCTCTCCCTAGAGATCTTTGAGTAGGGCCTTCTCGCGGGCCCTGCCAGCCTCGAGAGACTTCTGCAACATGGTCAGCTTCAGTTCTAGAACGGCAATGGCTTCATTTGCTGAGGAGAGCTGCTTGGTCTTGTTAGACATGGCAACTTGCATCTCCGCCAAGGTGTGGAGGGTTTTTTCCCTGTCGCCTTTGAGCGTTGAGAGCTCCTTGCCGTGTTCTTCAAGATCCGCTTCCAGTTTCTTGACTTTGTCGCTCATCTCGTTCTTGGCGGCCTCTGCAGCCCCGGCAGCGTCAATGGCCTCCTTGAGCTTGCCGGCGTGATCTACAGTTAGAGCTTCGAGTGCCTCTTTGTGCTTCTGCTCCAGCTCCTGGGTCCGCCGCGCGACAAGCTTCTCGATATCTTCATCTTTGCTACGAAGCTTGGCGGCGAGCGCCTGCTCACGTACGGTGAGATCTTCCTCGTGAGCATCAAGCGCAACGCGACGCCCCGTCAGGAGAGCATCTTCAGCAGCAATTCTCTGTGTAGCTTCATCCTGCGCCTTCTCCATGTCAGATTGTTTCAGGAGGATTTCTGTCCACTGCTGGCTCACTTGTTCTCGGCCAGCAGTCAACTCTTGGAGGGCATCGGCGTACCAGACTTGCATTTGTTCGACGCGCCTCTGAAAATCTGCTTCGGCCGCCTCGACAACTGCCATTCTGGAATCCGCTTTCTCTTTCCGGGCGCGGTGGAGAGCCTGGAGCTTGCGGAAGTTTTCGCCCATGGCCTGAAGGAGCTGATCCTCTTTAGACTTGCCGCTGCTAGCGCTTGGGTCATCAACAACCTCGAGCCCGGCAGCAGCGATGATTTCCTCGTCGAAGACTTCCCCTTCGGTCGGTGCCCCAATGCTTGCCGTCCCCGGCAAGTTGACAAACAGGTTCTCGCCAACTTTGAGATATTTGCTGGATGAGGGGCCTTCAGATGTTGACGGTTGATCCTCAACAACCACCTCACCAGTAGCAGGGGGCTCCGTGGCCGGCGCAGCGCCTGGCGCTCCTGCGGTAGGAATGCCATCAGTACGGTCATCAGCCTCCTTGCCACCCTCTTCAGCAGGCTCTTTGGCGGGTTCCTCCTGCACAGTCTCGGCAGCCTCGACGGTGGCATCCTTGGCGGCCTCGCTGGCGGCGATCCTGTCTGCCTCGGCAGTGGCGTCCCTGGCGGTCTCCTCGATGACAACGTCGACGTCCATGTGTTCCATCACAGGGAACTCTGGAGGACGAAGGAGGGAAACAGAATAAGGTCAAGATTGAAGTTCGAAGGGACCAAAGAAAAAGAAAAAAAAGGAAAGAATAGCAAGCGCACTAAGGCAATCAGTTACCTGCGTCGAGCTGTTGAGAGGTGGTCTCGCCCCTCCCGACAACCTCGGTTGCCGGGGGAGGGTTGCCGGTGTCCATGCTTGCCGGCTCCTCCTCAATCAAGATGGGCTCGTCGGTAGTATCCCTTGCCGGGGATGCACTTGTGGGCGGCGTGGTCGATGGAGGTGGCATGACGGGAGCATCTTCCAATAACTCTCCTTGTTGCCGTTCTTCTCCTGCAAGCCCAGAGATATCAGCGGGAAGAATAGAAACCTCAGCGCCCGCCAACAGAAAAAGAGCAATGAACTTACGCTGGGGGCTGCGCTGGGGGCTGTGCTGGGGACTGCGTTGAGGGCTGAGCTCCGGGCTGACGATGACAGTTTCTGGCACGCTCGTGGAGCCTACCGGGGGCTCGTCACCCGTGGAAGTCTTTGTCCTCTTCGTCATCCTCTCCAGCAAGGTTTCTGCATCACTGTAGAGACAATACAAGCAAGTCAGTAAGATTGATCCAAGATTGGAAGATAAAGGCTGTGGCAAGGTACTCACTCTTCCTCTTCTCGCTCCGGACTAAAGCCGGAGATGTCGAAATCGACCTCCGTTGCGACATCTGAGTAGGGAGGAGGATGATGGGTCCTAGGTCGCTTGGCTGTGGCAGGCGCCGGGGGTTGGCGTGTTTCCGTCACCTCAGCTTCCGGTGCGGTAGTGCGAGACACCCCTGCCACCCCAGCAGTTGCCGCTGGTGTGGGTCTCGCGCGCCGCGCAGGTTGCTGTCGAACCCCTTGCCGCGGCGTAGTCTTGCCAGCCACCTTCTTGCCAGGAGCCTCGCTGCTCGAGGAAGGTTGGCTTGCCGGGATGCTAGACACAGCCTTTCGAAGAACACGCTTTGTCTTCTTCGGGGCTGGGAGCTCTTCTTGCGGTTCTTCTTCAGCCGTGTCTTCGTCGGACGAGCTCTCAGCGGCAGTGCTGCCCTGTTCCCCGGTAGCTTTGTCCTTCCCGGCAGGATCTTTCTCCACCACTACCTCTGCATCGCTGGTTTCCCATTCTGCGAAGCTGACGCTGCCGGCCTCCGCGGCAAGATTTGCCTCCTCCGCCCTGGTGGCGATGTATGCCACCTCTTCATCGGTGGTGGCTCGGAGTAAGTCTGCTTCTTCCCTGACGGCACTCTCTGTCAAGTTATCAAAGAACTTCTGTGCATCTTCCTCGGATGGCTCAACCCATGTCGCGTCAAGACCGTGGGCGTTGAACATCGGCATGAAGGCGATGATTGATCCCAGAGCAGAGTTGTTGCACAGAGGGACAATCCTTGCCGGCAACCGATGCTTGTTGTCGCGTTGGAACAGCTTTTGGCGGAGGGCGCCAAGTTGCATAGCAGTCAAATTGTTGTTCAATCCAGGGCGCAGCCTCATGATGTCCGCTGCGTTCCAGTACTCCCAAGCTGGTCTTCCCCTGCTCTGTAGCGGGGTGATGCGGCGACGGAGGAAATCGAAGGCGATCATCTCCATGGTAAGCCCGGCGGCTTTCAGGCGAAGGATCCTGGTGGTGGCGATTGTGAGCCTCTCGTCCTCCGCGGCAAGGCTGCTCCAATCGCTGCCTCGGACCACCTTCTGCCGTCGAGGCGAACAGAACGGATGAGGATCTGCTTCCTTGATCCAGCACCACTCAGACCGCCATTCGTCCCACTTCTCCCGGTAAACTCCCTCTGGGTATATCTCCTTTTTCCAAGCCCGCGGAATCCAGGCGATAGAACCAGAAAGGGCCTCCCCCTTTTGGATGCGAGGAATAAAATAATGACGAAAGAGGGCGGTATTGGGAACTACTCCGACAAAATTTTCGCAAAGATGAGCGAAGACAGACATACAGATTACGTCGTTTGGCGTGAAGTCAAGAAGATGGAAGCCGTATGTGTACATAATGTCGTTGAAGAAGTCAGAAAATGGAGGACAGAGCCCGCAATAGAAATATGCGATGAAAAAGGGGTATCTGTCCGACCCACTCTTAGAGCAAGAACCTGGAATCACGCGAGTGGCGGGGTGAGCCTGCGTCTCCCTAGCCCACATACACTGGTACCGCCTCTTCAAAGCTTCTGCATCGAGCGACGGGGCGAAGACGACGTACTTCTTCCGCATCTTCACCAGTTCGCTCTCCGGGACATCGGCTTTCGCCTCCTTGCCCTTGCCTTTGCTGGTCTTGGGCGGCATGACGACTGCAAGGGCGGAAGCCGGGGATGGAGCGGGCGTGGAGGCGGTGAGCGGAAGAGGGAAGGCTTCGCTCTGAGCTCGAGAAAAGGAAAGCAATGGCGACGGCCAGATTGAGAAGAAAAGGGGGGTAAATAGGCTTGTGCCTCTGCGGTTTCTCCTTTTTTATGGGGAAGGAGCGGGGCCGCCTCTTTTACTCCCCAATGTGAATGCGCCTCTGCGGGCGCGTTGCAGTTGCAGCTTTTGAGGCACGCTTCCCACGTCACGAATTCGGCGCGCGTAGTGGGGGGCACAGTAAACATGATATTTACGAGCAGTTAATCCCCTGCCACGTGTGCCCATGCACTGTTTGGGCCTAGCCCAACAACGCCTCGCACTCGTGTGTGGCCTAGGCCCGAGGGCTCATGTCGGTGTACTAAGTATTGGGCCATTAGTACCCCGTACTTGTGCATGGGCAGTTGTAGCCATACTCGCGGCAAGGCTTGTCGGGGAACAGTTCGAGATTGACTCAGGCCACCAAGGGGATTCTCAAGTCAAAGATCTGAGGATTAGCAGATAAGAAGAGCTGGAATCCGCAGGCCAGCTTCCCCGGCAAGATCTTACCGGGATGGCCTGCGAAGCCCGGCAAGGCTCGGCGCCCGGCAAGGTTCAGCACCCGGCAAGGTTTTGTTGCTATGCCACCGCTCTAGCACAGCAACAAACCCGACATTCTGGGTCCTTCTTTGGACGCGTGGCGACGCGCCAGTGGAGGAGAGCTTAAGCGGTGCTGATGGGATGGCCCCTTTTTCCATCCCCAAGAAAGTGAGGACACCTAAACGGACACCTCACGGTGCATTAAATGCGTTCGTCCTAATCCGTCAGGGGTTAGGTATGATGACCCTGTAGCTACTTTACACCTCAATGTATGTACATTTTGCCACGGTGGTGACCCCTTCGAATGTATAAAAGGAGGCCCAAGGCAACTGCTACAGAGGAGGACGATCTTCTGCCCCATTCTGCATGCGTAGCTGCTCTTTGAACGTACTGTTCACTGCGAGCGCTCCTGGAGCCTGGGCTCAAGAACATCGATAATAAAGCAAGGCAGGAGTAGGGTTTTACGCTGATCAGCGGCCCAAACCTGGGTAAAATCGCCCCGCGTCGATCATTGGTTCTGCTCTTTGCGCATACCTCTTCCCCCGCCGAATCGTAAAGGGGTCCTTTGGGATTCCATAGGTGTCGCACGCCGACACTAGCGGTGCATCAAGGACATAATTCTTCTGTGCAACAATGAGGATAATCCTCAAGTTACGGACCCAATCCGTGTAGTTGCTATCATCATCTTTCAACTTAGCTTTCTCTAGGAACGCATTAACATTCAGGGGAACGGTAGCACGGGCCATTGATCTACAACATAGATATGCAAATACTATCAGGACTAAGTTCATGATAAATTAAGTTCAATTAATCAATATTACTAATGAACTCCCACTTAAATAAACATCCCTCAAGTTATCTAAGTGATACATGATCCAAATCAACTAACCCATGTCCGATCATCACATGAGATGGGGTAGTCATCAATGGTGAACATCTCTATGTTGATCATATCTACTATATGACTCACGTTCGACCTTTCGGTCTCCAGTGTTCCGAGACCATGTCTGTACATGCTAGGCTCTTCAAGTTTAACCCAAGTATTCTGCATGTGCAAAACTGTCTTACACCCGTTGTATGTGAACGTAGAGTCTATCACACCCGATCATCACGAGGTGCTTCGAAATGACGAACTTTAGCAACGGTGCATACTCGGGGAGAACACTTTTATCTTGAAATTTATTGAAGCAGTCATCTTATAATGCTACCGTCATTCTAAGCAAAATAAGATGCATAAAAGATAAACATCACATGCAATCAAAATACATGACATGATATGGCCATCATCATCTTGTGCTTTTGATCTCCATCTCCAAAGCATCGTCATGATCTCCATCGTCACCGGCTCGGCACCTTGATCTCCATTGTTACGTCGTGGTCGTCTCACCAACTATTGCTTCTACAACTATCGCTAACGCATAGTGATAAAGTAAAGCAATTACATGGCGTTTGCCTTTCATACAATAAAAAGACAACCATAAGGCTCCTGCCGGTTGCCGATAAATTACAAAACATGATCATCTCATACAATAACGTATATCACATCATGTCTTGACCATATCACATCACAACATGCCCTGCAAAAACAAGTTAGACGTCCTCTACTTTATTGTTGCAAGTTTTACGTGGCTGCTACGGGCTTCTAGCAAGAACCGTTCTTACCTACGGCAAAAACCACAACGGTGATTTATCAAGTTTGCTGTTTTAACCTTCTTCAAGGACCGGCCACAGTCAAATTTGATTCAACTAAAGTAGGAGAAACAGACACCCGCCAGCCACCTTTATGCAAAACTAGTTGCATGTCTGTCGGTGGAACCGGTCTCATGTACATGGACATGTAAGGTTGGTCCGAGCCGCTTCATCCCACAATGCCGCCGAATCAAAATAAGACATTGGTGGTAAGCAGTATGAACATCACCGCCCACAACTCTTTATGTTCTACTCGTGCATATCATCTACGCATAGACCTGGCTCTGATACCACTGTTGGGAAATGTTGCATGGAAAACAAAAAAAATTCTACGCACACGCAAGATCTATCCATGGAGATGCATAGCTACGAGAGGGGAGATCATCTTCATACCCTTGAAGATCGCTAAGCGGAAGCATTTATCAACGCGGTTGATGTAGTCGTACACCTTCACGATCCGTCCCGATCAAGTACCGAACATACGGCACCCCCGTGTTCAGCACACGTTCAGCTCGATGATGCCCTCACCTTCTTGATCCAGCTAGAGGGGCAAAGTAGTAGATGAGTTCCGGTAGCACGACGGCGTGGTGACGGTGTTGGTGAAGAACAATCTCCGCAGGGCTTCGCCAAGCACAACGGAAACTATGACGGAGGATAAATTAGAGGGACGGGGTTGCCGGCACATGGCTTGGTGTATCTTAATGTGTCTTGGGTTCTAGCCCTGCCCCTCTATTCATATGTTGAGCCCTGGGGTCGAAACTTGGAGTAAAAGCCTCCTCAAAGTCAGTTTTGCCCGAAAGGCAAGAGTCCTTCTCGGACTCCAGGGCCAGACGCCAGGGTCCCTGGCGTCTGGACCATGGCCTCCGCAAAACTTCCTTTTGCACTTTCCAAAAGCCTCGTGGGCTTTCCCCTTTGGCCCAAATAAAGTGTTCTCGTACCAGATCATTTCGGAAAACATCCGAAACCCCTTCCGGTGAATTCT
Organism: Thinopyrum elongatum; assembly: GCA_011799875.1. Taxonomy (NCBI): domain Eukaryota; kingdom Viridiplantae; phylum Streptophyta; class Magnoliopsida; order Poales; family Poaceae; genus Thinopyrum; species Thinopyrum elongatum. The sequence continues at coordinate 519,417,108 of CM022298.1, forward strand.
GGAACCCTTCCGGAGACCAAACACTATTATCCCATATATCAATCTTTACCTCCGGACCATTCCGGAGCTCCTCGTCATGTCCGTGATCTCATCTGGGACTCCGAACAACATTCGGTCACCAACATACATAACTCATATAATACTATATCGTCAACGAACGTTAAGCGTGCGGACCCTACGAGTTCGAGAACTATGTAGACATGACCGAGACACCTCTCCGGTCAATAACCAATAGCGGAACCTAGATGCCCATATTGGTTCCTACATATTCTACGAAGATCTTTATCAGTCGAACCTTATGACAACATACGTAATTCCCTTTGTCCATCGGTATGTTACTTGCCCGAGATTCGATCGTCGGTATCTCCATACCTAGTTCAATCTCGTTACCGGTAAGTCTCTTTACTCGTTCCCTAATACATCATCTCGTAACTAACTCATTAGTCATTTGCTTGCAAGGCTTCTTATGATGTGTATTGCCGAGAGGGCCCAGAGATACCTCTCTGATACTCGGAGTGACAAATCATAATCTCGATCTATGCCAACTCAACAAACACCTTTGGAGATACCTATAGAGCATCTTTATGATCACCCAGTTACGTTGTGACATTTGATAGCACACAAGGTATTCCTCTGGTATCCGGGAGTTGCATAATCTCATAGTCGAAGGAATATGTATTTGACATGAAGAAAGCAATAGCAATAAACTGAACGATCATTATGCTAAGCTAACGGATGAGTTTTTTCCATCACATCATTCTCCTAATGATGTGATCCCGTTTATCAAATGACAACACATGTCCATGGTTAGGAAACCTCAACCATCTTTGATCAACGAGCTAGTCTAGTAGAGGCTTACTAGGGACACGGTATTTGTTTATGTATTCACACATGTATTTAGGTTTCCGATCAATACAATTCTAGCATGAATAATAAACCTTTATCATGAATAAGAAAAATAAAATAACAACTTTATTATTGCCTCTAGCTAGGGCATATTTCCTTCATGAACCCATCACAAAGCACCTCTCCCATTGCAAGATAAATCAATCTAGTTGGCCAAACCAAATCAATAGATCAGAGAGAAATACAAAGCTATCTTAATCATGCATAAAAGAGTTCAGAGAAGACTCAAATAATATTCATAGATAATCTGATCGTAAATCCACAATTCATTGGATCTCAACAAACGCACCGCAAAATAAGATTACATCGGATAGAACTCCAAGAACACCGAGGAGAACATTATATTGAAGATCAAATAGAGAGAAGAAGCCATCTAGCTACTAGCTATGGAACCGTAGGTCTGTGGTAAACAACTCACACATCATCGGAAGGGTAGCAAGGTTGATGTAGAAGCCCTCTAATGTCTACTATGCAACTTTATTCTTGTAGACTCGTGTTGGGCCTCCAAGCGCAGAGTTTTGTAAGACAGTAGCAATTTTCCCTCAAGTGGATGACCTAAGGTTTATAAATCCGTGGGAGGCGTAGGATGAAAATGGTCTCTCTCAAACAACCCTGCAACCAAATAACAAAGAGTCTCTTGTGTCCCCAACACACCAAATACAATGGTAATTTGTATAGGTGCACTAGTTCGGCGAAGAGATGGTAATAAAAGCGTAGTAATGATGGTAGATATTGGTTTTTGTAATAGGAACAATAAAAACAGCAAGGTAGCAATTGATAAAACGGAGCACAAATGGTATTGCAATGCTTGAAAATGAGGCCTAGGGTCCGTACTTTCGCTAGTGCAATCTCTCAACAATGCTAATCTAATTGGATCATATAACCATCCCTCAACGTGCGATGAAGAATCACTCCAAAGTTCTTATCTAGCGGAGAACATAAGAAGAAATTTGATTGTAGCTATTCTTTCCGATCGATCTATTCAAGAGTTCATACTAAAATAACACCAAGTTATTCTTTCCGATCGATCTATCAAGAGTTCGTACTAAAATAACACCAAAGCAAATTCAGATTCATACTACTCAATCCAACACAAAGAACCTCAAAGAGTGCCCCAAGATTTCTATCGGAGAAACAAAAGACGAGAACGTGCATCAACCCCTATGCCTAGATTACCCCAATGTCACCTCGGGAATCCGCGAGTTGAGTGCCAAAACATATCTCAAGTGAATCAATATAATACCCCATTGTCACCACGGGTATTCATATGCAAGACATATATCAAGTGCTCTCAAATCCATAAAAGTATTCAATCCGATAAAACAAAATCTCAAAGGGAAAATTCAATTCATCACAACAAGATAGAGAGGGAGAAATACCAAATGATCCAACTATATTAACAAAGCCCACGATACATCAAGATCATGTCATCTCAAGAACACGAGAGAGAGAGAGAGATTAAACACATAGCTACTGGTACAAACCCTCAGCCCCGAGGGTGGACTACTCCCTCCTCATCATGGTGGCCGCCGGGATGATGAAGATGGCCACCAGTGATGATTTCCCCCTCCGGCAGGGTGCTGAAACGGGGTCTAGATTGGTTTTTCATGGCTACAGAGGCTTACGGCGGTGGAACTTCTGATCTAGGTTTACCCCGAGGGTTTTTGGAATATTTGGGAATTTATAGGGTGAAGTGGCGGTGCGGGAGGCCACCGAGGTGGGCACAACCCACCTGGGCGCGCCTGGGCCCCCAGGCGCGTCCTGGTGGGTTGTGCTCCCCTCGGAGCTCCCCTCTAGTACTTCTTTGGCCCACCGGGTGTCTTTTGGTCCAGAAAAAATCTCCAAAAAGTTTCGCTGCGTTTGGACTCCGTTTGGTATTGATTTTCTGCGATGTAAAAAACAAGCAAAAAACAACAACTGGCACTGGGCACTATGTCAATAGGTTAGTCCCAAAAAATGATATAAAGTTGCTATAAAATGATTGTAAAACATCAAAAATGATAATATAACAGCATGAATACTTCATAAATTATAGATACGTTGGCGACGTATTAGCATCCCCAAGCTTAATTCCTACTCGTCCTCAAGTAGGTAAGTGATAAAAGAAATAATTTATGAAGTGTGAATGCTAGCAAAGTGCATAAGTTTGATCAATGATAAGTTCAATCACTTTTGCTAGCATCATAACAACAACTCTTTCTCATAAAACTTATGATGATAAAGTAGCAATTAAAAATGGAATTTTTGTTGTGGAAAGCTACCTATCATATTCATCATATAATCTTTCTTTTGTAGCATGGACATTTGGACTTGAATGATTCAAAGCAATAGTCTATAATTTGACATGAGGACATCAATACTCAAGCATATTGATACGTCTCCAACATATCTATAATTTTTGATTGTTCCATGCTGTTATATTATCATTCTTGGATGTTTTACAATCATTTTATAGCAACTTTATATCATTTTTTTGGGACTAACCTATTGACATAGTGCCCAGTGCCAGTTGCTGTTTTTTGCTTGTTTTTTACTTCGCAGGAAATCAATACCAAACGGAGTCCAAACACAGCGAAACTTTTTGGTGATTTTTTCTAGACCAGAAGACACAAGTTGGGCCAAGAAAGTACCTGAGGGGGGCTCTGAGGGGAGCACAACCCACCAGGGCGCGCCTGGGGGCCCAAGCGCGCCCAGGTGGGTTGTGCCCACCTCGGACACCTCCCGCACCGCCTCTTTGCTCTATAAATACCCCAATATTCTAGAAACCCTAGGGGAGTCGACGAAAATCAATTCCAGCCGCCGCAAGTTCCAGAAACCACAGATCCAATCTAGACACCATCACGGAGGGGTTCATCATCCTCATTGGTGCCTCTCCGATGATGCGTGAGTAGTTCATTGCAGACCTATGAGTCCATAGGCAGTAACTAGATGGCTTCCTCTCTCTCTTTTGATTCTCAATACAATGGTCTCTTGGAGATCTATTTGATGTAACTCTTTTTGCGGTGTGTTTGTTGGGATCCGATGAACTTTGAGTTTATGATCAGATCTATGTTTTTATCCATGAAAGTTATTTGAGTCTTTTGATCTCTTATATGCATGATTGCTTATAGCCTTGTATTTCTTCTTCGAATCTTTGGTTTAGTTAGGCTAACTAGATTGATTTTTCTTGCCATGGGAAGAGGTGCTTTGTGATGGGTTCGATCTTACGGTGCTTGATCCCAGTGACAGAAGGGGAACCGACACGTATGTATCGTTGCCATGAAGGATAACAAGATGGGGTCTATTTCTACATAAATAGATCTTGTCTACATCATGTCATCGTTCTTATTGCATTACTCCGTTTCCCCATGAACTTAATACACTAGATGCATGCCGGATAGTGGTCGATGTGTGGAGTAATAGTAGTAGATGCAGGCAGGAGTCGGTCTACTAATCTTGGACGTGATGCCTATATAATGATCATTGCTTGGATATCGTCATAATTATTTGAAGTTCTATCAATTTCCCAACAGTAATTTGTTTACCCACCGTATGCTATTTTTCTCGAGAGAAGCCACTAGTGAAATCTATGTCCCCCGGGTCTATTTTCTCATCATATAATTTCAGATCTATTTTGCTATTTGCCTTTTTATTTATTTGCCACTTTTATTTCCAGATCTATATTTCCAAAAACCCAAAAATACCTCGCTGAATTTTATTTGCTTTTATTTGCATCTATCAATCTACTACAATTTATCTCACGTCCGTTTGCCAATTTCTGGCGCCGTTACCCGAAAGGGATTGACAACCCCTTTAACACGTCGGATTGCAAGTATTTGTTCTTTGTGTGCAGGTGCTGTTTATGTAGTATTGCTTGGTTCTCCTACTGGTTCGATAACCTTGGTCTCATCACTGAGGGAAATACCTATCGTTGTTGTGCTGCATCATCCCTTCCTCTTTGGGGAAATACCGACATAGTTCAAGCCAACATCAAAAGGAATTTCTGGAGCCGTTGCCGGGGAGACATCATCAACATCTACCAGGTTCCTAATCACCAATCTCATCTCGTTGCAATTTACATTATTTGCCATTTGCCTCTTGTTTTCCTCTCCCCCACTTCATAAAAAATTTGCCGTTTTATTCGCCCTCTTTTTCGTTCGCTGTTTTCTCATCAGATCTGTTTTCAAGTGCAATTTTGTTTGCGTAGTCATGATGCCTCAAAGAAAATATTACGATGTTCCTTACCCCAATATTTTGCTTGAAATTGAGAAAAGTACTAAGGAATATATGACTACACAATTTGAGCACAATAAATATTTTACTGAAGAACTTAAGGAACACTCTGATGTGTTGGATGCTATAACAAAACAACTTGATGATATTAGTAGAGAAGTTTGTAATCTTCAATCTAAGTATGCTTTTGCTGAAAGTTTGCTAGGGAAAATATCCGATGCACAATCTACCCTAGTAAATCAAATGGCCGCTAAACCAATCTCGTTAGAAGATAAAAATGATGAAGATCTTAAAGTGATTGGTGTTTCTTCTATTGATTCCTTGTTTAGTAAAATTAAAATTGATGAAAAAGGGACTGAAGAAGAGTCAACTTTAGCTAGAAGGCGTCCCGATAATTTGGAGGGTGAAAATCTTGTTGAGAAAATTGATAAAAGTGGGTTTGGAGAGATCAAAACTTTAACTAGTGATGTGCCCACTCTTTTGGATTACAAAGACTTTAATTATGATAATTGCTCTTTGATCGATTGTATTTCTTTGATGCAATCTATGATAAATTCACCCCATGCCTATGAACAAAATAAAGCTTTTACTAAACATATTGTTGATGCTATGATGAAAGCTTTGGAAGAAAAGTTGGAATTAGAGATTTCAATTCCTAGAAAATTACATGATGAATGGGAACCTACTATCAAAGTCAAGATTAAATATTATGAGTGTTTTGCCTTGTGTGATTTGGGTGCTAGTGTTTCTACAATTCCGAAATCTTTATGTGATGTGCTTGGTCTTACCGATATCGAAGAATGTTCTTTAAATTTGCACTTGGCGGATTCTACTATTAAAAAGCCTATGGGAAGAATTAATGATGTTCTTATTCTTGCAAATAGGAATTATGTGCCCATAGATTTTATTGTTCTTGATATTGATTGCAATCCATCTTGTCCAATTATTCTTGGTAGACCGTTTTTGTGCACTATAGGTGCCGTGATTGATATGAAAGAAGGGAACATCAAATTCCAATTTCCTTTGAGAAAGGGTATGGAACACTTCCCTAGAACAAGAATTAAGCCAACATATGAATCAATCATGAGGGCATCTTATGGATCTAGAAACAAAGATGACAATACTTAGATCTTTGCATTATGCCTAGCTAAGGGCATAAAACGATAGCGCTTGTTGGGAGGCAACCCAATGAATAAAATTTATTTTTGTCTTTTTCTTTCTGTTTTTGAGTGTTTGCATAATTATGCTACTGTTATGATTGTGTTTTTGTTTTTTAATTAGTGTTTGTGCCAAGTAAAGCCTTTGGGATAGCTTTGATGATAGTTGATTTGATCTTGTTGGAAAACAGAAACTTATGCGTCCAGTAAAACAATTTTGAAAATTCACAGAAGCGACGAAAAATTCTGAAGTTTTTAAAAAATATGGATATACAAATTGCCTATGTTTTCCTAATGTTTTAGAATTTTTGGAGTTACAGAAATATGAGAACAATTCGCATATTTAAATACTGTTCTGTTTTTTACAGATTGTGTTTTCTTTGCATTGTGTGCTTATTTTGATGAATCTATGGTTTTTATCGAGGGGGGGGGGGGTATGAGCCATGGTAAAGTTAGAATACAGTAGATATAATGCAAGAACAAAATTTGAATGGGTTTTCTACAGTACTTAAAGTAAAGATTGATTTTCTTATACTAACGGATCTCACGAAGGTTTTGTTAAGTTTTGTGTGATTGAAGTTTTCAAGTTTTGGGTGAGATCACGATGGATGAAGGAATAAGGAGTAAGAAGAGCCTAAGCTTGGGGATGCCCCATGGCACCCCAAGCCATTATCCAAAGAGAAGCAAGCAACTAAGCTTGGGGATGCCCTAGTGGCATCCCCTCTTTCTTCTAACGACTATCGGTATTTTACTTGGAGCTACATTTTTATTCGTCACATATCATGAGTTTTGCTTGGAGCGTCTTGTATGATATGAGTCTTTGCTTGTTTTGCTTTTTATTTTAAGTCATGAATCCTTGCTGGACACACCTATTTGAGGGAGCCAAAATTATGCTATGACTTGTTAGAATTGCTCTGTATGCTTCACTTAAATCTTTATGAGCTATGGAATTGCTCTAGTGCTTCACTTATATCTTTTTTAGCACGGTGTGCTTTAGTATTTTGAAGAAATGCTCTCATGCTTCACTTAGATTTATTTGAGAGTTAGTAATTTTTTTTAGAAATTCTCTCTTGCTTCACTTAAATTATTTTGAGAGAAGAAAATTTTATGCTCATGTTCTTCACTTAGATTTGTTTGAGCTATCAAAAGCAACACATTAAACTAGTCCCAAAGTGATAGATATTCAAGAGGGATATAATAAAAACTTTCATGAAGATCATTGGACAAAATAAACTTGATTCCTTATAATAGTTTTGCGATATGTTGATATAATATGTGAGTCATGTTGATGAGTAATTATGCTTTAGTAAGAATATTGGTGTTAAGGTTTGTGATTCCCTATGCAAGCACGAAAGTCAATAGTTATGCAATGAAATTACATCCTACTTGTGGTGCATTATTCGGTGTTAGTTATGCTTAATGCTCGCTTATGAGATTTTTCGTTTCTTGGTTGGATGCTTCTCAATCTTTTGCTAGCCTTCATTTGCACTAAGTATGATCACTACTTGTGCATCCAAAATCCTTAAACCAGTTTTGCCATATGAGTCCACTATACCTACCTATATGCGGTATTTCCGTGCTGTTTCAAGCAAATTTGTATGTGCCATCTCTAATTTCAAAATAAATTTCTCTTTTGTGTGCTCATACCACTCATGAAACGGTAGGGGGTGGCTGATATATTTCCATGCTAGATGTGTTATTCTCAAGATGAGTGTTTATTCACTTGTCATTGCACAAGAGTACGGTAAAGGTATTAGGGATGTCCAGTCCCGAAATGAAAAATGAATTTACTTTATGTTGTCAAATAATAAATTCCTTGGAAAGTGTTGGTATGGAGGGCACCCGTGGATACGGCTAGCCATGGAAAGTGAAAGTATGGTGGAAAAATGAATAAACTTTATTTTCTGTTTGGGAACCGCCTATGATATATCTAGCATGGAAAGTATTGGGAACTACTCGATCGTTTTCGTTGACAGGAAAAGCATGCCACCTAAAATGTTTTATCTCTACTTTTTTTTTTGCTTTGAGCTCTGGCACCTCTACAAATCCCTACTTCCCTGTGCGAAGGGCCTTTCTTTTACTTTATGCAATTTTTATTTTATTTTGAGTCTCCATCTTCTCTTATAAAGCACCAACTAAGGGGCACTATGATCGTACTTGAGCATTGGGTGTAGCTAATATGCGAGTGTGTTTCATGAATGGATCATTGATTGAGCATAATGGGCTAGGGATAACTTGCTTTAGTGTTGATATTTTGAAAGACATGGTTGCTTGTTGATATGCTTGAGTATTGAAATCTTAAAGTCAAAACTAGACTATTGCTTTGAATCATATAAAAGTCCAAATGTGCATGCTACAAAGAAAAGAATATGTGATGAACATGTTAGGCAGCATTCCACATAAAAAATTATGTTTTTATCATTTACCTACTCGAGGACGAGCAGGAATTAAGCTTGGGGATGCTGATACGTCTCCAACATATCTATAATTTTTTATTTTTCCATGCTGTTATATTATCATTCTTGGATGTTTTACAATCATTTTATAGCAACTGTATATCATTTTTCGGGACTAACCTATTGACATAGTGCCCAGTGCCAGTTGCTGTTTTTTGCTTTTTTTTACTTTGGAGGAAATCAATACCAAATGGAGTCCAAATGCAGCGAAACTTTTTGGTGATTTTTTCTGGACCAGAAGACACAAGTTGGGCCAAGAAAGTACCTGAGGGGGGCTCCGAGGGGAGCACAACCCACCAGGGCGCGCCTAGGGGCCCAGGCGCGCCCAGGTGGGTTGTGCCCACCTCGGCCACCTCCCGCACCGCCTCTTTGCTCTATAAATACCCCAATATTCCAGAAACCCTAGGGGAGTCGACGAAAATCAATTCCAGCTGCCGCAAGTTCTAGAAACCACAGATCCAATCTAGACACCATCACAGAGGGGTTCATCATCCTCATTGGTGCCTCTCCGATGATGCGTGAGTAGTTCATTGTAGACCTACGGGTCCGTAGGCAGTAGCTAGATGGCTTCCTCTCTCTCTTTTGATTCTCAATACAATGGTCTCTTGGAGATCTATTTGATGTAACTCTTTTTGCGGTGTGTTTGTTGGGATCCGATGAACTTTGAGTTTATGATCAGATCTATGTTTTTATCCATGAAAGTTATTTGAGTCTTTTGATCTCTTATATGCATGATTGCTTATAGCCTCGTATTTCTTCTTCAAATCTTGGGTTTAGCTAGGCCAACTAGATCGATTTTTCTTGCCATGGGAAGAGGTGCTTTGTGATGGGTTCGATCTTACGGTGCTTGATCCCAGTGACAGAAGGGGAACCGACACGTATGTATCGTTGCTATTAAGGATAACAAGATGGGGTCTATTTCTACATAAATAGATCTTGTCTACATCATGTCATCGTTCTTATTGCATTACTCCGTATCCCCATGAACTTAATACACTAGATGCATGCTGGATAGCGGTCGATGTGTGGAGTAATAGTAGTAGATGCAGGCAGGAGTCGGTCTACTAATCTTGGACGTGATGCCTATATAATGATCATTGCTTGGATATCGTCATAATTATTTGAAGTTCTATCAATTGCCCAACAGTAATTTGTTTACCCACCGTATGCTATTTTTCTCGAGAGAAGCCACTAGTGAAATCTACGGCCCCCGGGTCTATTTTCTCATCATATATTTTTAGATCTATTTTGCTATTTGCCTTTTTATTTATTTGCCACTTTTATTTTTAGATCTATATTTCCAAAAACCCAAAAATACCTCGCTGAATTTTATTTGCTTTTATTTGCATCTATCAATCTACTACAATTTATCTCACGTCCGTTTGCCAATTTCTGGCGCCGTTACCCGAAAGGGATTGACAACCCCTTTAACACGTCGGGTTGCAAGTATTTGTTCTTTGTGTGCAGGTGCTGTTTACGTAGTGTTGCTTGGTTCTCCTACTGGTTCGATAACCTTGGTCTCATCACTGAGGGAAATACCTACCGTTGCTGTGCTACATCATTCCTCTTTGTGGAAATACCGACGTAGTTCAAGCCAACATCACATATCAACAAGCAACCATGTCTTTCAAAATATCAACACTAAAGAAAGTTATCCCTAGCCCATCATGCTCAATCATTGATCCATTCATGAGACACACTCGAATATTAGCTACATCCAATGCTCAAGTACGATCATAGTGCCCCTTAGTTGGTGCTTTATAAGAGAAGATGGAGACTCAAATAAAAATAAAAATTGCATAAAGTAAATAGATAGGCCCTCCGCAGAGGGAAGTAGGGATTTGTAGAGGTGCCAGAGCTCAAAGCTTAAATTGAGAGATAAATTTTTTGAGAGGCATACTTTTCCCGTCAACGAAAATGAGCGAGTAATTCCCAACACTTTCCATGCTAGATATATCATAGGTGGTTCCCAAACAGAAAATTAAGTTTATTCCTTTTTCCACCATTCTTTTACAATCCATGGCTAGCCGTATCCACGGGTGCCCTCCATACCAACACTTTCCAAGGAATTTATTATTTGACATCATAAAGTAAATTCATTTTTCATTTTGGGACTGGGCATCCCTAATACCTTTGTTGTACTCTCGTGCAATGACAAGTGAATAAACACTCATCTTGAGAATAACACATGTAGCATGGAAAATATTGGCCACCCCCTGCCACTTCATGAGCGGTACGAGCACACAAAAAGGAAATCATTTTGAAAATTTAGAGATGGCACATACAAATTTGCTTAGAACGGCATGGAAATACCGCATATAGGTAGGTATGGTGGACTCATTTGGCACAACTTTGGGTTTAAGAATTTGGATGCACAAGTAGTATTCCCACTTAGTACAAATGGAGGCTAGCAAATAGATTGAGAAGAAACCAACCAAGAAACGAAAATTCACATAAACGAGCATTGAGCATAACTAACACCGAATAATGCACCACAAGTAGGATGTAATTTCATTGCATAACTATTGACTTTTGTGCTTGCATAGGGAATCACAAACCTTAACACCAATATTCTTACTAAATCATAATTACTCTCCAACATGACTCACATATTATTATCTCCATATCGCAAAACTATTGCAAGGAATCAAACTTATCATATCCAATGATCTTCATGAAAGTTTTTATTATATCCCTCTTGAATATCCATTACTTTGGGACTAAATTTATGTATTACCATTGCTACTAACAAGCTCTCAAATAAATTTAAGTGAAGCACGAGAGCATAAGTATTTCTTCAAAAATTTCAACTCTCAAAATAATCTAAGTGAAGCATGAGAGTAAATGACAAACTACTCCAAAAAGATACAAGTGAAGATCAAATGAGTAGTTAAGTAAATGGGTAGCTAATTGAGGACTCTCTCTTATTTAAAAACTTTCAGATCTAAGTATTTTATTAAAACAGCAAGCAAAACAAAATAAAATGACATTCTAAGAAAAGCACACATCATGTGAAGAAGCAAAAACTTAGGCTCAACCGATACTAACCGATAGTTGTTCATGAAGAAAGGTGGGATGCCTACCGGGCATCCCCAAGCTTGGATGCTTGAGAATTCTTGGATTATTAACTTGGGATGCCTTGGGCATCCCCAAGCTTGAGCTTTTGTGTCTCCTTAATTCCTTTTATATCACGGTTTCCCTAAATCTTAAAAACTTCATCCACACAAAACTCAACAAGAACTCGTGAGATAAGTTAGTATAAATCAATGCAAAAACCTTATCATTCTCTACTGTAGCAAATCACTAAAATTATTATTCAACATTGCATACTAAATGCCTCTGCATATTTAATACTCCTATCCTCAAATAGAATAATTAAACAAGCAAACATATGCAAACAATGCGAACATAACAGCAATTTGTCTAAACAGGACAGTCTGTAAAGAGTGCAATTGTAATCATACTTCCCTAACTCCAAAAATTCTGAAATTTTACCACACTGTAGAAAATTTATCAGAGCTTATTTTAAAAAAGTTTCAACATTTTATCACATCCTGACTTTTCTGGAGAATTATTGCAACAGCAATAAACTTTCTGTTTTGAAACAGCAACTCAAATAATTGCAAAATAAGCATGGTGAAGGCTATCCTTGCCACTTTTATTGAAGTAAGAGATGCAAAACATTATTCTAAATAACAGAAAGATAATCCTAATAAAATAAAATGACTCTCCAAGCAAAACTCATATCATGTGACGAATGAAAATATAGCTCCAAGTGAGGTTACCGATAATGTTGAAGACGAAAGAGGGGATGCCTTCCGGGGCATCCCCAAGCTTAGTTGCTTGGATGTTCCTTGAATATTACCTTGGGGTGCCTTGGGAATCCCCAAGCTTAGGGTCTTTTCACTCCTTATTATCCTCATATCGATATCTCACCCAAAACTTGAAAACTTCAATCACACAAAACTTAATGGAACTTCGTTAGATGGGTTAGTATGATAAAGACAAATCATTCACTTTGGTACTATTAAGATAAGATTCATAATTATTATCACACAATGACTACTGTACTCTACAATTTTCACAATTTATAATAAGCAATATAAGCCATAGAAACCATAAAACAAGCAAACTATGCATTGGAAACAGAATCTGTCAAAAACAGAATAGTACATAAAGATCTGAATTAATGTCATACTTATGTAACTCCAGAAATTCTAAAAAATTAGGAAAACGTAGGAAATTTTTATACACATCAACTGTAAAAAATTCAGAGTTTTTCCACGTTCCAGTAAAATACAGGAATTTATGCACTGGACGCAAAAGTTTCTGTTTTCGCACAGAATCAAGTAAACTATCATCCACACTATGCCAAAGGCTTTACTTGGTACTTTATTGAAACAAAAGCTATAAAACAAGATTATTGAAGTAGACTAATCATGTGAACACACAAAAACAGTAGGTAAAAGTGTTGGGTTGTCTCCCAACAAGCGCTTTTTTTAATGCCTTTTAGCTAGGCATGATGATTTCAATGATGCTCACATAAAAGTAAAGAATTGAAACACACAAGAGCATCATGAAGCATATGACTAGCAAATTTAAGCCTAACCCACTTCCTATGCATAGGTATTTTGTGAGCAAACAATTTATGGGAACAAGAATCAACTAGCATAGGAAGGCCAAACAAACAAAACTTCAAGATTTTCAACACATAGAGAGGAAACTTGATATTATTGCAATATGTAAAAGTATAAGTTCCTCTCTCATAATAATTTTTAGTAGCATCATGAATGAATTCAACAATATAGCTATCACATAAAGCATTCTTTTCATGATCCATAAGCATAGAAATTTTCTTACTCACCACATAAGAAAATTTATTCTCATGAATAGTAGTGGGAGCAAACTCAACAAAATAACTATCATGGGATTGGAAATTAAAATCATGATGACAAGTTTCATGGTTATCATTCAGTATAGCATACATGTCATCACCATAATTATCATATATAGGAACTTAGTTGTCATAATCAATTGCAACCTCTTCCAAAATAGTGGATTCATCATTAAATAAAGTCATGACCTCTCCAAATCCACTTTCATCAATATAATCATCATAAATAGGAGGCATGCAATCATCATAATAAATATTCTCATCAAAACTTGGGGGGCTAAAAATATCATCTTCATCAAATATAGCATCCCCAAGCTTATGTTTTTGCATATCATTAGCATCATGGATATTCAAAGAATTCATACTAGCAACATTGCAATCATGCTCATCATTCATGGATTTTTTGTCAAACATTTTATAGAATTCTTCCTCTATCAATTGAGCACAATTTTCCTTTCCATCATTTTCACGAAAGAGATTATAAAGATGAATAATATGAGACCACCTCAATTCCATTTTTTTGTAGTTTTCTTTTATAAACCAAACTAGTGATAAAACAAGAAACTAAAAGATTCTATTGCAAGATCTAAAGATATACCTTCAAGCACTCACCTCCCCGGCAACGGCGCCAGAAAAGAGCTTGATATCTACTACGCAACTTTATTCTTGTAGACTCATGTTGGGCCTTCAAGCGCAGAGTTTTATAGGACAGTAGCAAATTTCCCTCAAGTGGATGACCTAAGGTTTATCAATCCGTGGGAGGCGTAGGATGAAGATGGTCTCTCTCAAACAACCCTGCAACCAAATAACAAAGAGTCTCTTGTGTCCCCAACACACCAAATACAATGGTAATTTGTATAGGTGCACTAGTTCGGTGAAGAGATGGTAATAAAAGCGTAGTAATGATAGTAGATATTGGTTTTTGTAATAGGAACAATAAAAAACAGCAAGGTAGCAATTGATAAAACAGAGCACAAATGGTATTGCAATGCTTGAAAATGAGGCCTAGGGTTTGTACTTTCGCTAGTGCAATCTCTCAACAATGCTAATCTAATTGGATCATATAACCATCCCTCAACGTGCGATGAAGAATCACTCCAAAGTTCTTATCTAGCGGAGAACATAAGAAGAAATTGTTTGTAGCTATTCTTTCCGATCGATCTATTCAAGAGTTCGTACTAAAATAACACCAAGTTATTCTTTCCGATCGATCTATCAAGAGTTCGTACTAAAATAACACTAAGTTTTTCTTTCCGGTCGATCTATCAAGAGTTTGTAAAATAACACCAAAGCAAATTCAGATTCATAATACTCAATCCAACACAAAGAACCTCAAAGAGTGCGCCAAGATTTCTACCGGAGAAACAAAAGACGAGAACATGCATCAACCCCTATGCCTAGATTACCCCAATGTCACCTCAGGAATCCACGAGTTGAGTGCCAAAACATATCTCAAGTGAATCAATATAATACCCCATTGTCACCACGGGTATTCATATGCAAGACATATATCAAGTGCTCTCAAATCCATAAAAGTATTCAATCCGATAAAACAAAATCTCAAAGGGAAAATTCAATTCATCACAACAAGATAGAGAGGGAGAAACACCATATGATCCAACTATATTAACAAAGCCTGCGATACATCAAGATCGTGCCATCTCAAGAACACGAGAGAGAGAGATTAAACACATAGCTACTGGTACAAACCCTCAGCCCCGAGGGTGGACTACTCCCTCCTCATCATGGTGGCCGTCGGGATGATGAAGATGGCCACCGGTGATGATTTCCCCCTCCGGCAGGGTGCCGGAACGGGGTCTAGATTGGTTTTTCATGGCTACAGAGGCTTGCAGCGGTGGAACTTCTGATCTAGGGTTACCCCGAGGGTTTTTGGAATATTTGGGAATTTATAGGGTGAATAGGCGGTGCGGGAGGCCACCCAGGTGGGCACAACCCACCTGGGCGTGCCTGGGCCCCTAGGCGCGCCCTGGTGGGTTGTGCTCCCCTCGGAGCTCCCCTCTGGTACTTCTTTGGCCCACCGGGTGTCTTCTGGTCCAGAAAAAATCTCCAAAAAGTTTTGCTGCGTTTGGACTCCGTTTGGTATTGATTTTCTCCGATGTAAAAAACAAGCAAAAAATAGCAACTGGCATTGGGCACTATGTCAATAGGTTAGTCCCAAAAAATGATATAAAGTTGCTATAAAATGATTGTAAAACATCTAAGAATGATAATATAACAGCATGAATACTTCATAAATTATAGATACGTTGGAGACGTATCACCCTCCGTGATCGAATCCCCTCCGACAGAGTGCCAGAAAAGGCCCCAAGATGGGATCTCATGAGAACAGAAACTTGCGGCGGCGGAAAAATATTTTTGGTGTGCCCCTGGTATACGGGGGATATTTGGGTATTTATGGAGCTGAGATTCGTGTTAGGAGAGCCACGGTGGGCCCACAAGCCTGGAGGGCGCGCCTCCCGAGCTTGTCGCTCATCCGTGGACCTTCTGGCCTCCTCTTAAAGCTTCCTAGGTGTCTTCTGGTCGAAGAAAAATCATCAAAAAGTTTCATTCTGTTTGGACTCCGTTTGGTATTGTTTTTCTATAAATGTCAAAAACAAGAAAAAAAACAGCAACTAGCACTAGGCACTAGGTTAATAGCTTAGTCCCAAAAAATGATATAAAACAGCATAATAATATATATAAAACATCCAAGATGGATAATATAATAGCATGGAACAATAAAAAATTATAGATACGTTGGAGACTTATCAGGCATCCCCAAGCTTAATTCCTGCTCGTCCTCGAGTAGGTAAATGATAAAAATAAAAATTTTGATGTGGAATGCTACCTAACATGTTTATCATGTAATCTTTTCTTTATGTGGCATGAATATTCAGATCCATAAGATTCAAAACAAAAGTTTAATGTTGACATAAAAACAATAAAACTTCAAGCATACTAAATAAAACAATCATGTCTTCTCAAAATATCATGGCTAAAGAAAGTTATCCCTACAAAATCTTATAATCTTGTCATGCTCTATCTTCATCACACAAAGTATTTATCATGCACAACCCCGATGACAAGCCAAGCAATTGGTTCGTACTTTTAATGTTGTCAAACTTTTTCAACTCTCACGCAATACATGAGCGTGAGCCATGGATATAGCACTATAGGTGGAATAGAATATGATCGTGGAGGTTGTGTGGAGAAGACAAAAAAAAGGAGAAAGTCTCACATCAACTAGGCAAATTAATGGGCTATGGAGATGCCCATCAATTGATATCGATGCGAGTGAGTAGGGATTGCCATGTAACAGATGCACTAGAGCTATAAGTGTATAAAAGCTCAAAAGAAAACTAAGTGGGTGTGCATCCAACTCGCTTGCTCACGAAGACCTAGGGCAATTTGAGGAAGCCCATCATTGGAATATACAAGCCAAGTTCTATAACGAAAAATTCCCACTAGTAATATATGAAAGTGACAAAATAGGAGACTCTCTATCATGAAGAACATGGTGCTACTTTGAAGCACAAGTGTGGAAAAGGATAGTAACATTGTCCCTTCTCTCTTTTTCTCTCATTATTTTATTTTATTTTTTCTCTTTCTTCTTCTTTTGGGCTCTTTGGCCCCTCTTTTTTTATTTTGGGCTCTCTGGCCTCTTTTTTTATATTTCAAGTCCGGAGTCTCATTCCGACTTGTGGGGGAATCATAGTCTCCATCATCCTTTCCTCACATGGGACAATGCTCTAATAATGATGATCATCACACTTTTATTTACTTACAACTCAAGAATTACAACTCGATACTAGAACAAAAATATGACTCTATATGAATGCCTCATGCATGATCATGAAAAGAAATATGACAATGATGGTGTGTGTCATAGTAAAACGGAATGGTGGAAGTTGCATGACAATATATCTTGGAATGGCTATGGAAATGCCATAATAGGTAGGTATAGTGGTTGTTTTGAGGAAAGGTATAAGATGGGTTTAATGCACCGGCGAAAGTTGCGCGGTACTAGAGTAGCTAGCAAAGGTGGAAGGGTGAGAGTGCGTATAATCCATGGACTCAACATTAGTCATAAAGAACTCACATACTTATTGCAAAAGTTTATTAGCCCTCGAAAAAAAGTACTAATACGCATGCTCCTAGGGGGATAGATTGGTAGGAAAATACCATCGCTCGTCCCCGACCGCCACTCATAAGGAAGACAATAAAAAATAAATCATGCTCCAACTTCATCGCATAACGGGAGACTATACGTGCATGCTTCGGGAATCACAAACCTTAACACAAATATACTTACTAATCCACAATTACTCACTAGCATGACTCTAATATCACTATCTTTATATTCAAAACAAATGCAAGGAATCAAACTTCTCATATATTCAATGATCTTCATGAAAGTTTTTATTATATCCCTCTTGAATACCCATCATATTAGGACTAAATTCTTAACCTAAGAAAATTGCCATACTATTTTTAAGACTCTCAAAATAATATAAGTGAAGCATAGGGGTTCATCAATTTCTTCAAAATAAAACCACCTCCGTGCTTTAAAAAGACATAAGTGAAGCACTAGAGCAACTGCCTAGCTCAAAAGATATAAGTGAAGCACATAGAGTATTCTAATAAATTCATGATTAATGTGTGTCCCTCTCAAAACGTGTGTACAACAAGGATGATTATGGCAAACTAAAAAGCAAAGACTCATATAATACAAGACACTCCAAGCAAAGCACATATCATGTGGTGAATAAAAATATAGCCTCAAGTAATTTTACCGATGGATTGAAGACAAAAGAGGGGATGCCATCCGAGGCATCCCCAAGCTTAGATGCTTGGTTGTCCTTGAATATTACCTTGGGGTGCCTTGGGCATCCCCAAGCTTAGGCCCTTGCCACTCCTTATTCCGTAGTCCATCAAAACTTTACCCAAAACTTGAAAACTTCACAACGCAAAACTCAACAGAAAACTCGTGAGCTCCGTTAGTATAATAAAAGAAATCACCACTTAGGTACTGTTATGAACTTGTTCTAAATTTATATTGGTGTTATATCTACTCTATTATAACTTCACCATGGTTCATACCCCCCGATACTACCCATAGATTCATCAAAATAAGCAAACAACACATAGAAAACAAAATCTGTCCTAGACAGAATAGTCTGTAGCAATCTGGAAATTTAGTATATTTATGTAACTCTAAAAATTCTTAAAAATTAGGACAACCTGGGAAATTTGTATATAAATCTTTTGTAAAAAATTCAGATCAAAAGAACGCTTCTGAGAATTTACAAAATTCCAGCAATGAGCACAAAAGTTTCTGTTTTTCAGCAAAATCAAATCAACTATCACCATAGATCATCCCAAAGGCTCTATTTGGCACAAACACTAATTAAAACACTTAAAAACAATCATAAAAGTAGCATAATTGTGTATTTATTGAAAAACAGAAGCAAAATAATAAAAACAAAAATAACATTGGGTTGCCTCCCAACAAGCGCTATTGTTTTATGCCCCTAGCTAGGCATAATGCATAGATCTAGGTGTTGTCATATTTGGTATTTAATCCATAAGTAGCCCTCATAATAGATTCATAAGGCAACTTAGTTTTTTTTTTTGGAAATTGTTCCATGCCCTTCCTTAATGGAAATTTAAATCTAATGTTTCCTTCTTTCATATCAATAATTTCACCAATCGTTCTAAGGAAAGGTCTACCAAGTATAATAGGGCATGTAGGATTGCAATCTATATCAAACACAATAAAATCTATGGGCATATAATTCCTATTTGCAACAATAAGAACATCATTAATCCTACCCATAGGTTTCTTAATAGTGGAATCCGCTAAGTGCAAATTCAAAGAACAATCATCAAGTTTATGGAACCCTAGCACATCACATAGAGTTTTTGGAATAGTGGAAACGCTAGCACCCAAATCACATAAATCATAGCACTCATAATCTTGAATCTTAATCTTAATAGTAGGTTCCCATTCATCACAAAGCATTCTAGGGATCGAAACTTCCAACTCAAGTTTTTCTTCAAAAGATTTCATCATAGCATCAATGATATGTTTAGTAAAAGCCTTATTTTGATTATATGCATGAGGTGAGTTAAGCATGGATTGCAACAAGGAAATACAATATATCAAAGAACAATTATCATAATTAAAGTCCTTGAAATCCAAAAGAGTGGGCTCATCACTAGTTAAAGTTTTAACCTCGCCAATCCCACTTTTATCAATTTTTTCATTAAGATCTTCACCCTCCAAATTATTGGGACGCCTTCTAGCTAAAGTTGACTCATCTCCAGTCCCTTTTTCATCAATTTTTATATTAGGAAACAAAGATTCAATAGGAGGCACACCAATCACTTTAAGATCTTCATCATGATTATCACAAAAACTAGAAGAACATACTTTTTCTAGCCATTCTCTCTTAGCACGCATCCTAGCGGTTCTCTCCTTACTTTCATTAATAGAAATTTGAATAGATTTCAGAGACTCATTAATATCAAGCTTGGGTGGCATAGATCTAATCTTAAAAGAATCGATCTAATGAGAAATTCTATCAACGTTTCTAGCCAAATCATCAATCTTGAGCAATTTTTCTTCTACCATAGCATTGAAAATCTTTTGGGAGTTTGTAAAATCTTTAATATTATTCTCAATATAAGAGGGTATCTTATTATAATTTCCATAAGAATTGTTGTAGGAATTACCATAATTATTAGAGGAATTACTAGAAAACGGCCTAGGATTAAAATTACCTCTATACGCGTTATTACTAAAATTGGTCCTACCAACAAAATTCACATCCATAGATTCATTATTATTCTCAATCAAAGTAGACAAAGACATATCATTAGGATCAATAGGAGCACCCTTGCTAGCAATCAATTTCATAAGTTCATCCTTTCCACTCAAAGTATTAATTTCTTCAACCGCATGCACTTTTTTACTAGTAGAAGATCTTATGATATGCCATTTAGAGTAATTTACCATAATATTATCTTGGAGTTTAGTAGCTTATCCTAATGTAATTTCCATAAAAGTACCTCCCGTGGCGGAATCTAAAAGATTTCTAGATGCAAAATTCAATCCAGCAAATTTTTTTGTATGATCATCCATAAACTTAAACCATGCGTGGGGCAATTTCTTATCATCCATTTCATCCTCTCCCAAGATTGTGCAACATGTTCATGATCAAGTTGCTTAAAATTCATTATATCGTTCCTAAGGGAGATGATCTTAGCAGGAGGAAAATACTTGGAAATAAAAGCATCTTTACACTTATCCCATGAATCAATACTATTTTTTGGCAAAGATGAAAACCAAGTTTTAGCACGATCTCATAGTGAGAACGGAAATAGCTTTAATTTAACAATATCATTATCCACATCTTTTTTGTTTTGCATATCACACAACTCAATGAAAGTATTTAAATGGGATGCAACATCTTCATTAGGACTACCAGAAAATTGTTCTTTCATAACAAGATTCAACAAAGCAACATTAATTTCATAAGATTCCGCACTACTGGCGGCAGCAATCGGAGTACTAATAAAATCATTATTATTAGTGTTGGAAAAATCAAACAACTTATTATTTTCTTGAGACATCATGGCAAAGCAAGCGATCTAGCACACAAGCAAACAAAAATCAAACAAAAAGACGAACGAAAAGAAGGCAAATAAAAAGGAAAATATATTTGTGTTTTTCTGAAAACATTGTAGAAGTGGGGGAGATGAAAACAAGAGGCAAATGGCGAATAATGTAAGTGCAAGATATGAGAGTTTATGATAGGTACTTGGTAGGATTGATGTATATCCACCCCGGCAACGGTGCCAGAAATTCTTCCTGCTACTTCTTGAGCTTGCGTTGGTTTTTCCCTTAAAGAGGAAAGGGTGATGCAGCAAAGTAGAGATAGGTATTTCCCTCAGTTAAGAACCAAGGTATCAATCCAGTAGGAGGAACAACCAAGTCTCCAATAGTTGCACCTACACAAACAAACAAATACTTGCACCCAACGCGAAAAAGGGGTTGTCAATCCCTTCACGGTTAATTGCAAGGATGAGATCTGATAGCGATAGGTATAAAAGATAAATAAAAGTGCAAAATAAAGTAAAGATAAATAAATTTCAGCAAGGTATTTTTGGGTTTTTGGTTTTATAGATATGAAAATATATGATGAGAAATAGACCCGGGGGCCATAGTTTTCACTAGAGACTTCTCTCTTGAAATTACATATACGATGGGTAAACAAATTACTATTGAGCAATTGATAGAAAAGCGCAAAGTTATGACGATATCCAATGCAATGATCTTGAATATAGGCATCACGCCCGTGACAAGTAGACCGACTCTTGCCTGCATCTACTACTATTACTCCACACATCGACTGCTATCCAGCATGCATATAGTGTTTTAAGTTAACAAGAACGGAGTAACGCCTTAAGCAAGATGACATGATGGAGAGGGATAGATCCAAGCAATATGGTATAAACCCCATCTTTTTATCCTTAATGGCAACAAAATAAATACGTGCCTCGCTACCCCTACTGTCACTGGGTGAGGACACCACAAGATTGTGAAGGAAATATGCCCTAGAGGCAATAATAAAGTTGTTATTTTATATTTCCTTATTCATGATAAAGGTTTATTATTCATGCTAGAATTGTATTGATGGGAAACTTAAATACATGTGTGAATACATAAACAAATACCGTGTCCCTAGTAAGCCTCTACTAGACTAGCTCGTTGATCAAAGATGGTTATGGTTTCCTAACCATAGACATGTGTTGTCATTTGATAACGGGATCACATCATTAGGAGAATGATGTGATGGACAAGACCCACCTGTTAGCTTAGCATAATGATCATTCAGTTTATTGCTATTGCTTTCTTCATGTCAAATACCTATTCCTTCGACTATGAGATTATGCAACTCCCGGATACCGGAGGAATACCTTGTGTGCTATCAAACATCATAATGTAACTGTGTGATCATAAATATGCTCTACAGGTATCTCCGAAGGTGTTTGTTGAGTTGGCATAGATCAAGATTAGGATTTGTCACTCCGAGTATCGGGGAGTTATCTCTGGGCCGTCTCGGTAATACACATCATAAGCTTGCAAGCAAACGACTAAGGAGTTAGTCATGAGGTGATGTATTATGGAACAAGTAAAGAGTCTTGCCAGTAATGAGATTGAACTAGGTATAGAGATACCGACGATCGAATCTCGGGCAAGTAACATACCGATGGACAAAGGGAATTATGTATGTTGTCATAACAGTTCGACCGATAAAGATCTTCGTAGAATATGTAGGAGCCAATATGGGCATCCAGGTTCCGCTATTGGTTATTGACCGAAGAGGTGTCTCGGTCATGTCTACATAGTTCTCGAACCCGTAGGGTCCGCACGCTTAACGTTCGATGATGATATAGTATTATATGAGTTATGTGATTTGGTGACCGAATGTTGTTCGGAGTCCCGGATGAGATCACGGACATGACGAGGAGTCTTTAAATGGTCGAGAGGTAAAGATTGATATATAGGACGATAGTATTCGGACACCGGAAGTGTTTCGGGGGGTACCGGGCACTTATCGGGTCACCGGAAAGGAGTTTCGGGCACCCCCGGCAAAGTTATGGGCCTTATGGGCCAACAGAGGGAACACACCATCCCACAAGGGGCTAGTGCGCCCCATAGTAGGCTGGCCTATGAGGAGGAGAAGGAAAGAGGGGAGGGCAAGGAAAGTGTGTAGTAGGACTCCCCCTTCCTTCCCTCTCCCCCCTCTTTCCTTCCCCCTTCTTCATACAAGGAAAGGGGGAAGGCACAGGAGGGCAGGAGCCCTAGGGCCAGCGGCCAACCCCTTGGGGCGCGCTCTGGCTGCCCTAGGCTGCCTCCTGCCCCCTCCCACCTATATATATGTGGGGAGGGGGCGCCACACAAGGACAACACTGTCTTAGCCGTGTGTGGCGCCCCCGTCCACCGTTTACTCCCTTGGTCATATTTTCGTAGTGCTTAGGCGAAGCCCCGCGGAGATTACATCACCATCACCGTCACCACGCCATAGTGCTACCGGAACTCATCCACTACTTCACCCGTCTTGCTGTATCAAGAAGGCGGAGGATGTCACCGAGCTGAACGTGTGCAGAAAGCGGAGGTGCCGTACGTTCGGTACAAGATCGGTTGGAGCGCGAAGAAAGTTTGACTACATCAACCACGTTGTGAAACGCTTCCGCTTACGGTCTACAAGGGTACGTAGACACACTCTCCCCCTCGTTGCTATGCATCTCCATAGATAGATCATTGCGTGTGCGTAGAATTTTTTTGTTTTTCCATGCAACGTTTCCCAACAGTGGTATCAGAGCCAGGTCTATGCGTAGATGATATGCACGAGTAGAACACAAAGAGTTTTGGGCGGTGATAGTTATACTTCTTACCACCAACATCTTATTTTGATTCGGTGGTATTGTGGGATGAAGCGGCCCGGACCAACCTTACATGTCCACGCACATGAGACCGGTTCCACCGACTGACATGCAACTTGTTTTGCATAAAGGTGGTTGGCGGGTGTTTGTTTCTCCTACTTTAGTTGAATCGAATTTGACTATGGCCGGTCCTTGAAGTAGGTTAAAACAGCAAACTTGATAATCACCGTTGTGGTTTTTGCGTAGGTAATAACGGTTCTTGCTATAAGCCCGTAGCAGCCATGTAAAACTTGCAACAACAAAGTAGATGACATCTAACTTGTTTTTGCAGGGCATGTTGTGATGTGATATGGTCAAGACGTGATGTGATATACGTTGTTGTATGAGATGATCATGTTTTGTAATATCGACAACCGGCAGGAGCCTTAGGGTTGTCTCTTAATTATTGTATGAAATGCAAGAGCCATGTAATTGCTTTACTTTATTGCTATACGTTAGCAATAGTTGTAGAAGCAATAGTTGGCGAGATGACCCTGACGCAATGATGGAGATCAAGGTGTCGAGCCGGTGATGATGGAGATCATGACAATGCTTTGGAGATGGAGATCAAAAGCACAAGATGATGATGGCCATATCATGTCACATATTTTGATTGCATGTGATGTTTATCCTTTATGCATCTTATTTTGCTTAGAACAGCGGTAGCATTATAAGATGATCCCTTCACTAAATTTCAAGATAAAAGTGTTCTCCCCGAGTATGCACCATTGCTAAAGTTCATCGTTTGGAAGCACCTCGTGATGATCGGGTGTGATAGACTCTACGTTCACATACAACGGGTGTAAGCCAGTTTTGCACACACATAATACTTGGGTTAAACTTGACGAGCCTAGCATGTACAGACATGGTCTCGGAAAACTGGAGACCGAAAGGTCGAACATGAGTCATATAGTAGATATGATCAACATAGATATGTTCACCATTTATGACTACCCCATCTCACGTGATGATCGGACATGGGTTAGTTGATTTGGATCATGTATCACTTAGATAACTTGAGGGATGTTAATTTAAGTGTGAGTTCATTAGTAATTTGATTAATTGAAGTTAATTTATCATGAACTTAGTCTTAATAGTTTTTGCATATCTATGTTGTAGATCAATAGCTCGCGATATAGCTCCCATTTTTTTTTGATGTGTTCCTAGAAAAAACTAAGTTGAAAGATGATGGTAGCAATAATGCGGACTGGGTCCATGATCTGAGGATTATCCTCATTGCTGCACAGAACAATTATGTCCTTGATGCACCGCTAGGTGACAGACCTATTGCAGGAGCAGATGTAGATGTTATGAACGTTTGGCAAGCTCGATATGATGACTACTTAATAGTTTAGTGCGCCATGCTTTACGGTTTAGAACCGGGACTTCAAAAATGTTTTGAATGCCACAGAGCATATGAGATGTTCCAAGAGCTGAAATTGGTATTTCAGACTCATGCCCATGTCGAGAGGTATGAGACCTCTGACAAGTACTTTGCCTACAAGATGGAAGAGAATAGCTCAGCCAGTGAGCATGTGCTCAGAATGTCTGGGTACTACAATCGCTTGAATCAAGTGGGAGTTAATCTTCCAGATAAGATAGTGATTGACATAGTTCTCTAGTCACTATCACCAAGCTACTAGATCTTTGTGATGAACTATAATATGCAAGGGATGACGAAAACGATTCCCGAGCTCTTCGCAATGCTGAAATCGGCGAAGGTAGAAATCAAGAAACAACATCAAGTGTTGATGGTTAACAAGACCACTAGTTTCAAGAAAAAGGGCAAGGGAAAGAAAGGGAACTTCAAGAAGAATGGCAAAGCAAGTTGCCACTCCCGTGAAGAAGCCCAAAGCTGAACCTAAGCCTGAAACTAAGTGCTTCTACTGCAAAGGGAATGGTCACTAGAAGCGGAACTGCCCCAAATACTTGGCGGATAAGAAGGATGGCAAAGTGAACAAAGGTATATTTGATATACATGTTATTGATGTGTACCTTACTAGTATTCGTAGTAGCCCCTGGGTATTTGATACTGGTTCAGTTGCTAAGATTAGTAACTCGAAACAGGAGTTGCAGAATAAACAGA
Organism: Thinopyrum elongatum; assembly: GCA_011799875.1. NCBI lineage: Eukaryota > Viridiplantae > Streptophyta > Magnoliopsida > Poales > Poaceae > Thinopyrum > Thinopyrum elongatum. The sequence goes on from CM022298.1 coordinate 519,443,310, forward strand.
GACTAGTTAAGGGCGAGGTGATGATGTGTGTTGGAAATGATTCCAAGGTTGATACGATCACCAGCGCACACTCCCTCTGCCTTCGGGATTAGTGTTGAACCTAAATAAATGTTATTTGGTGTTTGCGTTGAGCATGAATATGATTTGATCATGTTTATTGCAATACGGTTATTCATTTAAGTCAGAGAATAATTGTTGTTCTGTTTACATGAATAAAACCTTCTATGGTCATACACCTAATGTAAATGGTTTATTGAATCTCGATCATAGTGATACACATATTCATAATATTGATGCCAAAAGATACAAAGTTGATAATGATAGTGCAACATACTTGTGGCATTGCCATTTAGGTCATATTGGTGTAAAGCGCATGAGGAAACTCCACGCGGATGGTATTTTGGAATCACTTGATTATGAAACATTTGATACTTGCGAACCATGCCTCATGGTCAAGATGACTAAAACTCTGTTCTCCAGAACAATGGAGCGAGCTAATGACTTATTGGAAATAATACATACCGATGTATGCGGTCCGATGAGTGTTGAAGCACGCGGCGGGTATCGTTATTTTCTTACCTTCACAAATGATTTGAGTAGGTATGGGTATATCTGCTTGATGAAACACAAGTCTGAAATATTTGAAAAGTTCAAAGAATTTCAGAGTGAAGTGGAGAATCATCGTAACAAGAAAATAAAGTTTCTACGATCTGACCGCGGAGGCGAATATTTGAGTTACAAGTTTGGCCTTCATTTAAAACAACGTGGAACAGTTTCACAACTCACGCCACCTGGAACACCACAGCGTAATGGTGTGTTCGAACGTCGTAACCATACTTTATTAGATATGGTGCGTTCTATGATGTCTCTTACCGATTTGCCACTATCATTTTGGGGTTATGCATTAGAGACAGCTGCATTCACGTTAAATAGGGCACCATCTAAATCCGTTGAGATGACACCGTATGAACTGTGGTTTGGCAAGAAACCTAAGTTGTCGTTTCTTAAATGTTTGGGATGCGACGCTTATGTCAAAAGGCTTCAGCCTGATAAGCTCGAACCCAAAGCGGAGAAGTGCGTCTTCATAGGATACCTGAAAGAAACTATTGGGTATACCTTCTACCACAGATCCGAAGGCAAGATCTTTATTGCCAAGAATGGGTCCTTTCTAGAGAAGGAGTTTCTCTTGAAAGAAGTGAGTGGGAGGAAAGTAGAACTTGATGAGGTAATTGTACCTTCTCTCAAATTGGAAAGTAGCACATCACAGAAAACCATTCCCGTGATGCCTACACCAACTAGAGAGGAAGCTAATGATAATGATCATGAAACTTCAGATCAAGTTACTACTGAACTTCATAGGTCAACCAGAGCACGATCCGCACCAGAGTGGTACGGTAATCCTGTCCTGGAAGTCATGTTACAAGACCAAGGCGAACCTATGAACTATGAAGAAGCTATGATGAGCCCAGATTCCGACAGATGGCTTGAGGCCATGAAATCTGAGATAGGATCCATGTATGAGAACAAAGTGTGGACTTTGGTGGACTTGCCCGATGATCAGCAAGCCATACAAAATAAATGGATCTTCAAGAAGAAGACTGATGCTCATGGTAATGTTACTATCTACAAAGCTCGACTTGTTGCGAAAGGTTTTTGACAAGTTCAAGGAGTTGACTACGATGAGATTTTCTCACCCGTAGCGATGCATAAGTCTGTCCGAATCATGTTAGCAATTGCCGCATTTTATGATTATGAAATCTGGCAAATGGACATCAAAACTACAATCCTTAATGGATATCTCAAAGAAGAGTTGTATATGATGCAACCAGAAGGTTTTGTCGATCCTGAAGGTGCTAACAAAGTGTGCAAGCTCTAGCGATCCATCTATGGACTGGTGCATGCATCTCGGAGTTGGAATATACGCTTTGATGAGGTGATCAAAGCATATGGTTTTATACAGACTTACGGTAAAGCCTGTATTTACAAGAAAGTGAGTGGGAGCTCTGTAGCATTTCTCATATTATATGTGGATGACATATTGCTGATTGGAAATGATATGGAATTTCTAGATATCATAAAAGGATATTTGAGTAAGAATTTTTCAATGAAATACCTCGGTGAAGCTGCTTACATATTGGGCATCAAGATCTATAGAGATAGATCAAGACGCTTGATAAGACTTTCAAATGAGTACATACCTTGACAAGAATTTGAAGGAGTTCAAAATGGATCAGTCAAAGAAGGAGTTCTTGCCTGTATTGTAAGGTGTGAAGTTGAGTAAGACTCAAAACCCGACCACGACAGAAGATAGAGAGAGAATGAAAGTCATTCCCTATGCCTCAGCCATTGGTTCTATAAAGTATGCCATGCTGTGTACCAAACCTATTGTGTACCTTGCCATGAGTTTGACAAGGGGGTATAATAGTGATCCAGGAGTAGATCACTGGACAACGGTCAAAATTATCCTTAGTTACCTAAGAGGACTAAGGAAAATTTTCTCGGTTATGGAGATGATAAAGAGTTCATCGTAAAGGGTTACATCGATGCAAGCTTTAACGCCGATCCGTATGACTCTGAGTCTCAATCTAGATACATATTGAAAATGGGAGCAATCAGCTAGAGTAGCTCCATGCAGAGCATTATAGACATAGAAATTTGCAAAATACATACGGATCTGAATGTGGCAGGCCCGTTGACTAAACTTCTCTCACAAGGAAAACATGATCACACCTTAGTACTCATTGGGTGTTAATCACATGGTGATGTGAACTAGATTATTAACTCTAGTAAACTCTTTGGGTATTGGTCACATGGCGATGTGAACTATGGGTGTTAATCACATGGTGATGTGAACTAGATTATTGACTCTAGTGCAAGTGGGAGACTGAAGGAAATATGCCCTAGAGGCAATAATAAAGTTGTTATTTTATATTTCCTTATTCATGATAAAGGTTTATTATTCATGCTAAAATTGTATTGATGGGAAACTTAAATACATGTGTGAATACATAAACAAATACCATGTCCATAGTAAGCCTCTACTAGACTAGCTCGTTGATCAAAGATGGTTAAGGTTTCCTAACCATAGACATGTGTTGTCATTTGATAACGGGATCACATCATTAGGAGAATGATGTGATGGACAAGACCCACCCATTAGCTTAGTATAATGATCGATCAGTTTATTGCTATTGCTTTCTTCATGTCAAATACTTATTCCTTCGACTATGAGATTATGCAACGCCCGGATACCGGAGGAATACCTTGTGTGCTATCAAACGTCACAACATAACTGGGTGATCATAAAGATGCTCTACAGGTATCTCCGAAGGTGTTTGTTGAGTTGGCATAGATCAAGATTAGGATTTGTCACTCCGAGTATCGGGGAGGTATCTCTGGGCCCTCTCAGTAATACACATCATAAGCTTGCAAGCAAACGACTAAGGAGTTAGTCACGAGGTGATGTATTATGGAATGAGTGAAGAGACTTGCCAGTAACGAGATTGAACTAGGTATAGAGATACCGACGATCGAATCTCGGGCAAGTAATATACCGATGGACAAAGGGAATTATGTATGTTGTCATAACGGTTCGACCGATAAAGATCTTCGTAGAATATGTAGGAGCCAATATGGGCATCCAGGTTCCGCTATTGGTTATTGACCGGAGAGGTGACTTGGTCATGTCTACATAGTTCTCGAACCCGTAGGGTCCGCGCGCTTAACGTTTGATGACGATATAGTATTATATGAGTTATGTGGTTTGGTGACCGAATGTTTTTCGGAGTCCCGGATGAGATCACGGACATGACGAGGAGTCTTGAAATGGTCAAGAGGTAAAGATTGATATATAGGACGATAGTATTCGGACACCGAAAGTGTTTCGGGGGGTACCGGGTACTTATCGGGTCACCGAAAAGGAGTTTCGGGCACCCCCGGCAAAGTTATGGGCCTTATGGGCCAAGAGAGGGAACACACCAGTCCACAAGGGGCTGGTGCACCCCATAGCAGGCCGGCCTATGAGGAGGAGAAGGAAAGAGGGGAGGGCAAGGAATGTGCGGAGTAGGACTCCCCCTTCCTTCCCTCTCCCCCCCCTCTTTCCTTCCCCCTTTTCTTCATACAAGGAAAGGGGGAGGGCGCAGGAGGGCAGGAGTCCTAGGGCCGGCGGCCAGCCCCTTGGGGCACGCCCTAGCTGCCCTAGGCTACCTCCTCCCCCCTCCCACCTATATATATGTGGGGAGGGAGCGCCACACAAGGACAACATTATCTTAGCCGTGTGCGGCGCCCCCATCCACCATTTACTCCCTCGGTCATATTTTTGTAGTGCTTAGGCGAAGCCCTGCGGAGATCACATCACCATCACCGTCACCACGCCGTCGTGCTACCGAAACTCATCCACTACTTCGCCCATCTTGCTGGATCAAGAAGGCGGAGGACGTCACCGAGCTGAACATGTGCAGAACGCGAAGGTGTCGTACGTTCGGTACTAGATCGGTTGGAGCGCGAAGAAAGTTCGACTACATCAACCGCATTGTGAAACGCTTTCGCTTACGGTCTACGAGGGTACATAGACACACTCTCCCCCTCATTGCTGTGTATCTCCATAGATAGATCATTGCGTGTGCGTAGATTTTTTTTTTATTTTTCCTCTCAATGTTTCCCAACAGATTGAACCCATCACAAAGCACCTCTCTCATTGCAAGATAAATCAATCTAGTTGGCCAAACCAAATCAATAGATTGGAGAGAAATACAAAGCTATCTTAATCATGCATAAAAGAGTTCAGAGAAGACTCAAATAATATTCATAGATAATCTGATCATAAATCCACAATTCATTGGATCTCAACAAACGCATCGCAAAAGAAGATTACATCGGATATAACTCCAAGAACATTGAGGAAACATTGTATTGAAGATCAAAGAGAGAGAAGAAGCCATCTAGCTACTAGCTATGGACCCGTAGGTCTGTGGTAAACTACTCACACATCATCGGAAGGGCAGCAAGGTTGATGTAGAAGCCCTCCGTGATCGAATCCCCTCCGGTATAGTGCCAGAAAAGGCCCCAAGATGGGATCTCATGAGAACAGAAACTTGCGGCGGCGGAAAAATATTTTGGTGTGCCCCCTGGTATACGGATAATATTTGGGTATTTATGGAGCTAAGATTAGCACTAGTAGAAAACAGGCCTTTTGTCCAGTCCATTAGTCCCGGTCTGGTTTTGGCCCCAGACTAATGGTACCATTAGTCCCAGTTCCAACAGCTACAATTTAGTCCTGGTTCATTTTTGACCTCTAGTCCTGGTTGGTGATACAAACCGGGACTAATGGGGTGGTGGCAGGCTGGTGTCAGGCTGGGGCCCCCACGAGCCCCTTTAGTCCCGGTTTGTATCACAAACCGGGACTAGAGGTAGACCTTTGGTCCCGGTTTGTATAACCAACCGAGACTAAAGACGTCCCTATATAAACCCTTCGTCCAGCCCGAGCCCATTTCTTTATGTTCTTCTTTCCCCTCTCTGTTCTTCCCCTTAGCTAGAGCTCATCCTCCATTTTTTGCCAAGAGTTGTCAAGATTTGAGGCACCCCATCTCTCCAAGTGTTCACAAAGGTTAGCAACTTTGTCCTTTCATCTCTCATTGCTATATTAGCTCGTGCAATGCTCTATAAGTATAGTGATTTGTGGGTTTTAGTTTGGGAGTAATTATGTGGGAATTTATTTGATTTATACGCAATTTGAGCTCAAATTAACTTCTTAGTTTGCATATGTGTAGGTGTGGTTTACTTAGTGCCTTCCTGTCCCCGTCCTAACCACCGTCGATCGCCCGCACCATCCCGTCGCCGGCATCACCTTGGTGAGCCTCTTGTTCTTATACTTTTTATAAAAAAATCTTACTTGTATGATTTAGATAGTTACTTGTATAATTTTCTTACTTGTATGGTTATTTGTTATACATAGTGCCATGGTCTTGATATCCGTCCCTGTCGGCCCTTGTCCGGTTTATGATTCGGATGTGGTATATTCTCTTTTATAACTATTTGTTGCATTTCACATTTATGACAATTATGCCCATCAAGTTGACATAGATATTTTTTATCTAGGAGGTATGTGAACCGGAAATTGCAATCGACCATCTTGTCGAGAAGTTAAATTTAGTTGAAAAAGAAAATGAGTATTTGAAAGAAAAATTGAAAAGAATTGAAGAAGAGAAGATGAAACTGGAGTTGTATGTTGCCGATGTCATCGATGATCACAAGATCAAGATGGATGCAATGCGCTTGAAGATTAGAAAGATTAGAAAATATGTCGTTAATAAAGAGGCTTGGTATCACTATGCTGTTGGATCAATTGTTACCTTAGTTGCGATCTTGATCGCATTTAAATGCTTTAGCTAGATACTTGTATGTTGTTTTATGAGAATAAGTGTGTATGAACTTTATGTATGAACTTGCATTAATTTGGTCTTTTCGGTGTTGTGTAATGAAGATGAGCTGGCAATGGACGTACGATGACCGACACTCTCCCCAGTTCATTGATGGTGTGCATACTTTTCTGCGTGCGGCTGAGGCAAACAAGCGGCAAGATGGTTTTATGTGTTGTCCATGTGCTGTAAGAATGATAACAATTACTCTAGCTCAAGAGTCATTCACGTCCACTTGTTTACATCTGGTTTCATGTCTGGCTATAACTGTTGGACCAAGTACGGAGAAAGAGGGGTTCTAATGGAAGAGAATGAAGAAGAAGAGGATGATGACACCTATCCTGGGTTCCCTGAATACGATGGTACTACAATGGGGGAAGAAGCTGAAGAAGAGGCATCAGATGAGCCTGCTGATGATCTTGGTCGGGCCATTGCTGATGCAAAGAGAAACTGCGCAAGTGAAAAGGAGAAGTTGAAGTTGTAGCGCATGTTAGAGGATCACAAGAAATTGTTGTACCCAAATTGTGAAGATGACAAGAAAAAGTTGGGTACCACACTGGAATTGCTGTAATGGAAGGCAGAGAATGGTGTATCTGACAAGGGATTTGAAAAGTTGCTGAAAATCTTAAAGAATATGCTTCCAAAGGACAACGAATTGCCCGACAGTACGTACGAAGCAAATAAGGCTGTCTGCCCTCTAGGATTAGAGGTGCAGAAGATACATGCATGCCCTAATGACTGCATCCTCTACCGCGGTGAGGAGTACGAAAATTTGAATGCATGCCCGGTATGCAGTGCATTGCACTATAAGATCAGCCGCGATGACCCTAGTGATGTTGAGGGCGAGCGCCCCAGGAAGAGAATTCCTGCCAAGGTGATGTGGTATGCTCCTATAATACCATGGTTGAAACATTTGTTCCAAAACAAAGAGCATGCCAAGTTGATGTGATGGCACAAAGAAGACCGTAAGAAAGCCGGGAAGTTGAGACTACCCGCTGACGGGTCGCAGTGGAGAAAAATCGAGAGAAAGTGGCGGGACTTTGCAGATGACGCAAGGAACATATGGTTTGGTTTAAGTGTAGATGGCATTAATCCTTTTGGGGAGCAGAGCAGCAATCATAGTACCTGGCCTGTGACTCTATGTATCTATAACCTTCCTCCTTGGTTGTGCATGAAGCGGAAATTCATTATGATGTCAGTGCTCATCCAAGGCCTCAAGCAACCCGGCAACGACATTGATGTGTACCTAAGGCCATTAGTTGAAGAACTTTTACAACTGTGGGACATAAAAGGTGTACGTGTGTGGGATGATCACAAACAGGAGGAATTTGACCTACGAGCGTTGCTGTTTGTAACCATCAATGACTGGCCTGCTCTTAGTAACCTTTCAGGATAGACAAACAGGGGATACCACGCATGTATGCACCGTCTAGATGAGACCGAAAGTATATATTTGGATAAATTTAAAAAGAATGTGTACCTGGCACATCGTTGATTTCTTCTGATCAAGCATATCTTAAGAAAGAAAGGCAAGCATTTCAAAGGTGAGGCAGATCACCGGAAGAAGCCTCGCCGCCGTACTGGTGATGATATACTTGATATGGTCAAGGATTTAAAAGTAATCTTTGGAAAGGGTCCTGGCGGACAATCTGTTCCGAATGACGCTGACGGACACGCACCCATGTGGAAGAAGAAATCTATATTTTGGGACCTACCCTATTGGAAACACCTAAAGGTCCGCTCTACAATCGACGTGATGCACGTGACGAAGAATCTTTGCGTGAACCTACTAGGCTTCTTGGGCGTGTATGGGAAGACAAAAGATACACCGGAGGCATGGGAGGACCAGCAACGTATGCACGAAAAAGACGGCATGCATCCAAAGCAATATCAAGGTCCTGCCAGCTACACTCTTACCAAAGAAGAGAAGGAAATCTTCTTTGAATGCCTGCTCAGTATGAAGGTCTCGTCTGGCTACTCGTCAAATATAAAGGGAATAATGAATATGGCAGAGAAAAAATTCCATAACCTAAAGTCTCATGACTGCCACATGATTATGAAGCAATTGCTTCCGGTTGCATTGAGGGGGCTTCTACCGGAAAATGTTCGATTAGCCATTGTGAAGCTATGTGCATTCCTCAATGCAATCTCTCAGAAGGTAATCGATCTAGAAATCCTATCATGGTTACAGAATTATTTGGTGCAATGTCTTGTCAGTTTTGAGTTGGTGTTTCCACCATCCTTCTTCAATATCATGACGCACGTCCTAGTTCACCTAGTCGACGAGATTGCCATTCTGGGTCCTGTATTTCTACACAATATGTTCCCCTTTGAGAGGTTCATGGGAGTCTTAAAGAAATATGTTCATAACCGTGCTAGGACAGAAGGAAGCTGATATGTCTCTGTCGTATCTACTTTTCCTAACGCTTTTGCTATTGTTTTGGACTCTAATTTGCATGATTGTTTTCAGCAGAACTACCATGGTGTTGTTTTTGTGTAGAAATAAAATTTCTCGGAATGGAACGAAACTCTTTGGAGAATTATTTTACAATAAAAGAAAATTACTGGAGCCAAGAACCACCGGAGGGGGGCCCCTAGTTGAGCACAACCCACCAGGGCGCGCCCCCCTCCTGGTGCGCCCAGGTGGGTTGTGCCCACCAGGTGGCCCCGCAGACCCTAACTCCGATGCTATAAAATCCTATTTTTGGAGAGAAAAATGAGAGAGGAAGAATTATCACGTTTCACGAGACGGAGCCGCCACCACCTCCTGTTCTTCATCGGGAGGCCAGATCTGGAGTCCGTTCAGGGCTCCAGAGAGGGGAATCTTCGATCTTCATCATCACCAACCCTCGTTCATCACCAATTCCATGATGCTCCCCACCGGGAGTGAGTAATTCCTTCGTAGGCTCGCTGGTCAGTGAGGAATTGGATGAGATTCATCATGTAATCGAGTTAGTTTTGTTAGGGCTTGATCCCTAGTATCCACTATGTTCTGAGATTGATGTTATGACTTTGCCATGCTTAATGCTTGTCACTAGGGCCCGAGTGCCATGATTTCAGATCTGAACTGTTTATGTTTTCACCATTATATCTATGTTCTAGATCCAATCTTGCAAGTTATATGCACTTGCTACGTGTTATGATCTGTAAACCATGGGGTGACAGTAATCGGGATACTTTCCGGTGATGACCGTAGTTTGAGGAGTTCATGTATTCACTATGTGTTAATTCTTTGTTCTCGTTCTCTATTAAAAGGAAGCCTTAATATCCCTTAGTTTCCTTATGGACCCTGCTGCCACGGGAGGGTAGGACAAAAGATATCATGCAAGTTCTTTCCATAAGCACGTATGACTATCTACGGAATACATGCCTACATTACATTTATGAACTGGAGCTAGTTCTGTATCACCCTAGGTTATGACTATTATATGATGAATATCATCCAACGAATTCACCGATCCAATTCCTATGAGTTTTTCACATATTGTTTCTGCTAAGTCACTACTGCTGTTGTTACTGTTATACTTGCTACAAAATCATTGCTATTACTGTTACCGTTACTACTACTGTTACCACTACTATCAAAACTATCATACTACTATGCTACTGATCACTTTGCTGTAGATAATTAATCTCTAGGTGTGGTTGAATTGACAACTCAACTGCTTATACCTTCAAATGTTCTTTGGCTCCCCTTGTGTTGAATCTATAAATTTGGGTTGAATACTCTACCCTCAAAAACTGTTGCGATCCCCTATACTTGTGGGTTATCAAGACCTTTTTCTGGCGCCGCTGCTGGGGAGCATAGCTATATTTGTTGAGTCACTTGGGATTATTATCAATTTATCACTATGAAGAATCTGAAGGATACTAAAACCAAGATCGTTCCCTCTAAGACGAGGGGAGGTAAGGAACTGTCATCACACTCTGCACTTGATTCACCTTATGTTTTGAGTAGACTTGCAACACCACCACATGCTATTAATCATGATATGTCACAAGTTATTGATGCTGCTGCTTCTACTATGAATGATGCTTATGATTATGCTAGTACTATGCTTGATGATGATGTGCCATTAGGTGATTTTCTTGATGAACAAATTGCTAGAGCTAAAGAAAGTGAAATCATCGAGACTGATGAAATACTTGAAACTGAAAATCTTGAATCACCTGATAGACCTAGCTCTCCTAGATATGAATTGCCTAAGATACCTGAAGGTTATGTTATGGGTGAGGAGACAGCTAGAGACTTTCTTGCTTGCAATGATAGATATGATCTTAAGAAATTATTATGCAAACTGAAAGAAAAATCTTTGAATGCTAGAATTAAATGTGATCCTCAGTTTGCTACTTCACCTATCTTTGTTACTGATAAGGATTATGAATTCTCTGTCGACCCAGAGTTAATTAATCTGGTTGAATCTGATCCTTTCCATGGTTATGAAACTGAAACTGTCGTGGCACATCTTACTAAGTTAAATGATATAGCCACCCTTTTTGCTCATGATGAGAAAATTCGCTACTATTATATTCTCAAATTATTTCTGTTCTCATTAAAGGGTGATGCTAAGATATGGTACAATACTCTTGCTCCTGGTTGTGTGCATAGTCCCCAGGATATGATTTACTACTTCTCTGAAAAATATTTTCCTGCTCATAAGAAACAAGCTGCTTTACAGGAAATATTTAACTTTGTGCAAATTGAAGAGGAGAGTCTCCCACAAGCTTTGCTGAGGCTTCTCCAATTGCTTAATGCTTTGCCTGATCATCCACTTAAGAAAAATGAAATACTTGATATCTTCTATAATGGACTAACTGATGCTTCTAGGGACTTCCTAGATAGTTGTGCTGGTTGTGTTTTCAGGGAACGAACTGTTGAACAAGCTAAGGAATTATTGAATAATATATTGAAAAATTATGATGATTGGACTCTTCCTGAACCACCGCCTAAACCTACTCCGAAGAAGAGGGGTATCTTATATCTCAGTCCTGAAGATATGCAAGAGGCAAAGAAAAGTATGAAGGAAAAAGGTATTAAGGCAGAGGATGTTAAGAATTTACCACCTATTGAAGAAATACATGGACTTGATACACCACCACCACAGGTGGTAGAGGTAAACTCTTTAATGAAATTTGATGAAAGTGACATCCCTTACAATAAACATCCTAGTCAATGCCTTTATGAATTTGATAACTACATCAGAAAACAAGATCACTTCAATGCCAATGTTATGAAACAATTGAAATATAATTCTGATATGATTGCTCGCTTGAGTGACTTGTTATTTAGAATCTCCAATGATGTTCGAGGTGTAGGAAAACATGCCTCTATGGTTCAAACCTAGTTAGAACAAGTTGCTAAATCTCAAAGAGAATTACTTGATGAAATGAACAACAATATAAATGACTTTGCTGTTGGAGTAGCAACTAGAGGAGGTAAAATGACTCAAGAACCACTTTATCCTGAAGGACACCCTAAAAGAATTGAACAAGACTCTCAAAGAATTAACACTGATGCACCTAGTCCTTCTAAAAAGAAAAAGAAGAAGAAAAATGATAGGACTTTGCATACATCTAGTGAACCAGAGATAGAAAAACCTCCTAGAGATAATAATGATGTCTCTATTTCTGATGCTGAAACTCAATCTGGTAATGAACATTCACCTAGTGATAATGAAAAACAAAATGATGATGTTCATGAAGACACCCAACCAGACAATGATAAGAAAATAAAAGATATGATAAGAGAGACTTTGTGGCTAGAAAACATGGAAGAGAAAGAGAACCATGGGTTCATAAACCTATGCCCTTCCCACCTAAACCAACTAAGAAAAAAGATGATGAAGAATTTGAACGCTTTGCTGAAATGCTTAGGCCAGTCTTTTTGCGTACTCGCTTGACTGATATCTTAAAGATGGCACCTTATGAAAAATACATGAAAGACATCATCACTAATAAAAGAAAGATACCTGAAGCTGAAATATCCACCATGCTTGCTAATTATTGTTTTAAGGATGGAGTACCTAAAAAACTTGGAGATCCAGGAATTCCAACTATACCTTGCTCCATCAAAAGAAATTATGTTAAAACTGCTTTATGTGATTTAGGAGCCGGTGTTAGTGTTATGCCTGTCTCCTTATATAAAAGACTTGATTTGAATAAACTCACACCTACTGAAATATCTTTGCAAATGGCTGACAAATCAAATGCCATACCTATCGGTATTTGTGAGGATGTGCCCGTTGTTGTTGCAAATGTTACTATCTTGACTGACTTTGTTATACTTGAGATGCCCGAGGACGACAACATGTCGATTATCCTTGGTAGACCCTTTTTGAATACTCCAGGGGCTGTTATTGATTGCAAAAAAAGTAAGGCCACTTTTCATATCAATGGTAATGAGCATACGGTGCACTTTCCGAAGAAAAAAAATCCAAGTGAATGGTATTAATATTATTGAAAAATCTACGACACTCACTATTGGAAGTTTTCAACTACCTCTACCTACTGTCAAAAAGAAATATGAAATGCTTATTGTTTGGGACATGCACATCCCCGTCGAGGTAACCTAGTGTTTTACGAAAGTTCTTCGGTTTCATGCTAATCGAAGGTGGTTGTTAATAAGACTTGATCAACCTTATTAATGGATCATTTTTGAGAGGTATGAAGTTGATGAACCTAGTAGGCACAACCTTCTGCTCCCAACTTTTGTTTTCTGTTTTTCTTAGTTAAATAAAATAAAATGCCATGTTTTGTCTGTTTTCTGAATTTCCCGTGCAATAAAAAATGACCCAAAAATAAAAGTTCTCAAAATGCCCTAAAAATTTAATACGATTTTTCTGAATATTTCTGAATTTTTGGTGCAAATAACATCAGAGGGGGGTGCACCTGGTGACCGCAAAACACCAGGGCGCGCCAGCACCCCTAGGCGTGCCCTGGTGGGTTGTGGTGCCCACTTGGGTTCCCTCACTTATCTCTTTAGGCCATTCCTTCTCCTACCTCCAGAAAAAAATCACCATAGCTCTCTCTCTCGTGTTCTTGCTCTCAAACCCGCGTATTTCGATCTCTTTGCTCGAAGCTCCGTTTCCGAAACTGTTTTGGGGGATTGCTACTTGGTATGTGACTCCTCCATTGCTCCAATTAGTTTTTGCTTTAGTGGTTTATATTTTGAATAATTAGCTACCCTTGGTGCTGCTGTAGATGAGCTTGCATGTTGAATTCTTAGAGTTCTAAGTAGTTTGAATTCTTAATATAGCTTCTATGCATCCCTATGAGTAGTTGCTATCAATCTTGTGAAGTTTTGTTGACAACAAATTTGTGGACTTAAATTTTTAGAATTTTATATATAGGAATAAGATGAGTTTCTTTAGAAGTTTGCCTCCAAGAAAAATGCTAAAGGAGTCATTGGGGAATCCTCGGACACTGACCTCAACACTCCAAGAAGAGCGGAGGTGCGACCGTGCGAATGGCCGCATATTCCCTTCATGGATGGGGCCGGGATCCATCAAGAGTTCGCACAATTCACTGCTAATGCTGGGCTTACCGACTTCATCGCAGCTGAGTGTGAACAATACCACCTCCTTACAAATTCCTTTGTGCAAAATTTTCATTTTCTGAGTAGGAATAACCCCCCTGAGGTGCAGTTTAATTTATATACTGTAACCCGTCAGATGCCACTCACTGATTTTTGCGATGTATGCTTGATCCCTTCTGACGGGGAAATAAGAGAGCCTAGGCCTGCAAAGTTTGAGGACTTTTATCGTACTCTGTCAGTGGGAGATGAGAGAGGCATGTGGAGTGTTACTGCTACTAGTTTACAGTTTCCTTCTGTGCATTATTTTGCTCTATTCATCGCTAAGTGTTTAATTGCTAGAGAAAAGGTTGGTGCACTCAGTGCTCCCGACTTTTCCATCTTACGCCGTGCACTGATGTCGCTTGAACTACGTCGGTATTTCCCCAAAGAGGAAGGGATGATGCAGCATAGCTACGGTAGGTATTTCCCTCAGTGATGAAACCAAGGTTATCGAACTAGTAGGAGAACCAAGCAACACTATGTAAACAATACCTGCACACAAAGAACAAATACTTGCAACCCGATGTGTTAACGGGGTTGTCAATCCCTTTCGGGTAACGGTGCCAGAAATTGTCACGTGGACGGGAGAAAAATTGTGATAGATTGGATAAATAGATCTCGATAAACGCGAAATAAAAGATGCAAATAAAAAGTGCAGCAAGGTATTTTTGGGTTTTTGGAAATATAGATCTGAAAATAAAAGTGGCAAATAGTAGATCGGAAAGCAAATATGAAGAAGAATAGACCCGGGGGGCGTAGATTTCACTAGTGGCTTCTCTCAAGAAAGATAGCATACGACGGGTAAACAAATTAATGTTGGGCAATTGATAGAACTTCAAATAATCATTACGATATCCAGGCAACGATCATTATATAGGCATCACGTCCAAGATTAGTAGACCGACTCCTGCCTGCATCTACTACTATTACTCCACACATCGACCGCTATCCAGCATGCATCTAGTGTATTAAGTTCATGAAAAAATAGAGTAATGCAATAAGAACGATGACTTGATGTAGACAAGATCTATTCATGTAGGAATAGACCCCATCTTGTTATCCTTAATGGCAACGATCAATACGTGTCTTGCTACCCCTTCTGTCACTGGGAAAGAACACTGCACGACCGAACCCATCACAAAGCACCTCTTCCCATGGCAAGAAAAATCAATCTAGTTGGCCTAACTAAACAAAAGATTCGAAGAAGAAATATGAGGCTATAAGTAATCATGCATATAAGAGATCAAAGAGACTCAAATAACTTTCATGGATAAAAAGATAGATCTGATCATAAACTCAAAGTTCATCGGATCCCAACAAACACACCGCAAAAAGAGTTACATCAAATAGATCTCCAAGAGACCATTGTATTGAGAATCAAAAGAGAGAGAGAGAGGAAGCCATCTAGCTACTAACTACGAACCCGTAGGTCTACAATGAACTACTCATGCATCATCGGAGAGGCACCAATGAGGATGATGAACCCCTCCGTGATGGTGTCTAGATTGGATCTGGTGTTTCTGGAACTTGCGGCGGCTGGAATTGTGTTTCATCGACTCCCCTAGGGTTTTTGGATTTCCAGGGTATTTATAGAGCAAAAAGGCGGCGCGGGAGGCGGCCGAGGTGGGCACAACCCACCTGGGCGCGCCTGGGCCCCCAGGCGCGCCCTGGTGGGTTGTGCTCCCCTTGGAGCCCCCCTCTGGTACTTCTTTGGCCCAACATGTGTCTTCAGGTCTAGAAAAAATCTCCAAAAAGTTTCGCTGCATTTGGACTCCGTTTGGTATTGATTTTCTGCGAAGTAAAAAACAAGCAAAAAAATAGCAACTGGCACTGGGCACTATGTCAATAGGTTAGTCCCAAAAAATTATATAAAGTTGCTATAAAATGATTGTAAAACATCCAAGAATGATAATATAACAACATGGAACAATCAAAAATTATAGATACATTGGAGACGTATCAGCATCCCCAAGCTTAATTCCTGCTTGTCCTCGAGTAGGTAAATGATAAAAACAGAATTTTTGATGTGGAATGCTGCCTATCATGTTCATCACATTCTTTTCTTTTGTAGCATGGACATATGGACTTTTATATGGTTCAAAGCAATAGTCTAGTTTTGACATGAAGATTTAAATACTCAAGCATACCAACAAGTAACCAAGTCTTTCAAAATATCAACGCTAAAGCAAGTTATCCCTAGCCCATCATGCTCAATCATTGATCCATTCATGAAACACACTCGCATATTAGCTACACCCAATGCTCAAGTATGATCATAGTGCCCCTTAGTTGGTGCTTTATAAGAGAAGATGGAGACTCAAATAAAAATAAAAATTGCATAAAGTAAATAGAAAGGCCCTTCGCAGAGGGAAGTAGGGATTTGTAGAGGTGCCAGAGCTCAAAGCGAAATTTAAGAGATAAAATATTTTGGGTGGCATACTTTTCCCATCAACGAAAACGACTGAGAAATTCCCAACACTTTCCATGCTAGATATATCGTAGGCGGTTCCCAAACAGAAAATAAAGTTTATTCCTTTTTCCACCGTTCTTTCACAATCCATGGCTAGCCGTATCCACGGATGCCCTCCATACCAACATTTTCCAAGAAATTTATTATTCTCCACTACTATTAAACAATCAAACAAGAATTTTTTTACATGCACCTCGCTAAGTGTACACCGGTTAATTAGCACCATCTGATTATCTAAATCAATGAAATCTAACAGATTAGATTAATCTAATGAGTTATCAGGGATGCAATTAGCAATTATAATAGGCTGACCACCACTCCACCGGCAGACGAAAAACTTCCCCGCTGTTAGTTTCTCTCTCTTAACCAGAAATCTCTCTCCTAAATAGGTAAAGAGATCAACAATCAATCCCTAATTAATAGGGATGACATTATAGCTAATGCTTGCAACCAGGTGTATGTGATCCATGCAAACCGGCTACTCCCGCATCAATTCCTCGCCCAATCAACGCCTCCATAGTCTGCATGCATTTGTGGTTACGGAGGGGAGAGATTTTTGCGTGTGGGAGAAAGCCCCCATTGCCTCTGCCAAGGACATGCTACACATCCTAAAAAACAAGGACACACTACCTATCCTTTACCGTCGCCATCTAGGACACAGGAGGTACCGCAGCCTCCGAATCGACGCGCTGCCGGATACGCGGGAGCTGGCAGGGCCTTTGATTCGACGTGCTGCCATCACTTCCGAGGACGCACGAGCCACCTGAGGTCGCAGGCGCTGCCGCTGCGTTCGCTTCTGAGGGTAGGCGAAGGACGCAAATGTTGCTGCCAAGGATCGGGGCGCTTGCCCACGGCCTCGGCCGTCCTCGCGACGCCGCCAGCCAAAGTGACGACTGACGACGCACCAGGCGCAGTGAGCCGGTGCATCTCGACGTCGTCTCCATCCTTCGCTCCACCTCATCAATGCTGAAGCAGGTCATCTCCTCCAACCGTGCTCCCCACCGTCTCCCTTCTTGATCCGATCTGACCCTAGGGAACTTTTGTAGGCCTCGAGCTCAATCCTTCTCCCCATAGCTTCAACGATCTTAGACAGACAAAGGATATGATCTGCACTGGTATAAGACCAGAAATTATTTTTGTAACACTTGATCTTGGGTCTGCACTTGCTAACAGATATGCAGCCAAAACAAAGCCACGAGCCTTTGTACTAAATCTAAACATACTCTGCAGATGTGCGCCCATCTTTTAATGTGAGGTCTGTACTATCCAGTGCAGATTATTTACTATGTCTCGGATTGTGAATGTATAGTTCAATTTCATAATTTTAACATGTCAAGTTATTGGTGTCCGCACATGATTTTAACATCTCCAGTTTCCTTTCAAGTTATTTGGATATTGCTTTGACAGTTGTCATGTACCGCTTATTATTTGCACCATAATCTCACAATTCTGAATTTAATCTTTTTAGTTGACTAGCATCACATTTCTTGATTGTGACCTCATTCTTAAATAGTTAAATTTGGCAGGTTGCAGGAATTCGAATTCACTATCTCTGAGAATAAGTATATATTTTGTGGGGGTCACTGAATTCTTCTTCTCTTTCTGGAATTTGCGGCTTACATTGCTAATACTTGATCCTCGATAGCAATACTATTTTCCTCCATGTTGGTCATGCCAAAAAAGCATAGACATGAGTATTTGATCCTCCATTAATCATGTATGTCCTTACTGAAACTGAGTGCAGTTTTTTTTGGCTCAAGGGTGAGTCTGCACCAATCCACCATGCTCGAGTTAGGGGGATCACCTACTATGCGATGGCCAAACCTATATTGTAGGTTAATTCACTTTTGAATTTTTTATGGGCTTTATGATTAACTTATCCTTATTCCATTGCACAATTTTCAAACCATATCAAAATGTTAGTTAACAGATTCATTGTGCATTTGCCGGAATCATGGTATCATCTTATGATAGATTTATGTTCTGTCATACTATATGTAGGCAATTGGTATGATTCTTTTTAAGTTGAAATTGTCGGTGCGGAGCTAGGATAAAATACATACATTCTAGAATGTTTGATTCCCTTTTTAGAATCAATTACATGTCATTTGGAGAGCATACATTGTTTATATATTGTATTTATATAGAACCAGTTCTTCGCATATGTGACTAAACTTGACGCAGACTTGATCCTGGTGCGACTTTTTTACCCAAGATAATAAACCTCTGTTGTTCTTGTGCGGTTGAAGGGGAATCATGTACCGGCATAATAAATTATCCCAAATAATATTTCATTGACAAGCCACATATAAATCAAATTCAAAATTAGGCATATACTATGATGAGGTAATCTTATATTAGTGTTACCTTGATATTTCTTTTTTGTAGCCTCTATTGCAGTCTGCACCGCTGCAAGAATGGAATTAATTTTGTTCTATATAAATGCTATAATAAGTATTTCAGAGCATTTTTTCCGCCGTTGGGCTTTAATATTCCATTCCATTTCCGATGGATAAAAATGTTTGAGGCTACTTCCAAATTTATCCCTTGGTTTCTGTCGTGGGAAAACACGGTCACCTATGGGGCCATTGGCCCCTTGTGGTTCGGCAGGGGGGAAGGACGCATTGCACAAAGAGCGGAGGGCGCGGGGCAGCGCAGCAGCGATCACACGGGCAGTTTTTACCCAAGTTCGGGCCGCCGTGAGGCGTAAAACCCTACTCCTGCTTTGGTGGATTGATGAGAGGACCGGGGGTGGAGGCGTAGTGTTCTAGCCCGGCAAGGTCGCCTCAGGGCGAGAGCAGCTACACGCGTATGAGTGTACAGGGGTCCGAATCCTTTCTAAGGTTGCCATGGCCCTCCTTTTATAGATCAAGGGGTCACCACAATGGCAAATCAGTCATTGTGTACTGATTAGATAGCAAACAGTGCCATCATACCTAACTCTACAGACTGGACAGAGCGCATTAAATGCGCTGCTTAGCGTCACATCATAGCCTAGCCCGGCAAGCTTTGCCATGCTGTTTTGCCACCTTCTCACCTGCCTGCGTGACATGTCACTGGACGAGTGTCATTCAGAGGTGATTTCCTCTGGGAACGGCTGCCACGTGCCAAATAACGGCCACTTAGCATCTTGGGGGCTCGACACCGCACCGATCGGTGACTTGCGTTGCTGTGAGGTGGAGCGGTGGAGCCTTGGCGGGGTAATCCACCCTCAGCGTCCCCGGCAAGCTTGCCGGGGCAATCTTGAGATTTGTCTTTGGTGCAACCTCGTCCCCGCCAGGCTCGCCTGCCCGGTAGGGGAGGTTTTTCTCATCGTGGTATTTTACTCCTTGGGTTGATCTTGGTCTTCTTGATCCACCCTTTGATTCCTCAAAGAGCTGATCTCTTCTGCTTGGCCTTGTCCTGGATGCTGCAATCTTGTTCTTGAGCCTGTGTATAGTCTGGGCAACATACCTGGGGTTCGTTGCACCGACAGGAGCCCCCGGGCCTGGCCTGAATGCACTGCCGAGCGTCGTCGCGGTAGGCCCTATCCAGTACACAGACGGGGAGGCTGTAGTAGCTCACCCCTTGAGATCTTCTTTGCTTCTTCATGAATCTGAGCTTGAGTCAGTTTCCGGTGCCCGTGCGTCGTGTAACGCCAATTGTAGTGGGGCCATCCTTGTAATGGCCCGTGAATGACTTTAACGCATGGGTGAGTAACTGCCAATTCACTCTTCCCACCACGCCCTTATCCTTGGCCATGTATGCTGCATGCATCGAGTGGGGTAGGTAACGGAGGCGCGTGGTGCGGGAGAGAGTGTCATGGCAGGGGCCCGACCTTCCTAGGTTGGTGGAGCGGGACGGCGAGCACCCGTCGAGGGATCAGCCCCCAGCCCCAGCTCGCCTATAAAAAGGGCGAGGAGGAGCGGAGGTGCTCATCCACTCGCATCTCCCCTCCATTCTCTGCCTTCCTCCATGCTATGTTGAAGTGGATAGGCTGGGACCAGCCCCCGGGCCCTAACTTGGGGTTGATGATGCCGAACGCTCGTGTAGACGCCTGGGGAGTGAGTCTGGTTCGGGGCCGAAAGGGAAGCACTGGTCGAGGTTGTGGGCGTCGGATCGCCCGCAGCGTCGGAGGTGTCGCGCTTCTTCAGAATGATGAAACGCTCGCCTCCGTCAAGCGAGCCGGCTGTCTGGCGAGGAGCGCCAGCCCTTGTTGCGGGTCGCCAAGGCCCGTTGCCCTGCCGACGAGGCCGTTGGGGGTTCCGGCGTTTGGCTGGGGTGCAGCACTCGGAATCCTCGTAATCCCGATGCCATTCCTTCCTGCATAGTCTGGGCGGACGTTGAAGATGGTGGCACCTTCCTGCCCTCCAAGGTGGGGAGCGGTGCTTTTTGCACGCCTTGGTCGCTGTCATCGCCTGCTGCTTCTCTGGAGGAGGTGACGGCCCGAGGGGCTGGCGTCCTCCCGGAGTGGCGGTGATGAAGAAAGAACGAGGGAAGACGGAGAAGGCGGGTGGCAGGGCGTCGGGTCGGAGTACGATGGCATTGACGCCTTCATCTCGTTCTGCCGGCCTGCTGCCTCATCTTTTCGCTCTTCCCCTCCCTCCCTGGCACGATCATCACCGGCCTCTTTAGGACGGTTGCCGGGGAGGGGGTCACTCTCTTGGTGCCTTCGCCTCCTCCAGCAATCTTCCAGCTGGGCTTCGGTAGTTCTTCCTGCCGGTGCCTGCGCTGGGGCTTCTTGCTGGTCTTGGAGGTGGTGACCAGGGCACCGCCGAGCTGCTCCTCCCACACCTCTCCTTCATAGCCTCGCCACTCTTGATCTTGTTAGGCTGCGTCCGACAAGCCCTGACAAGATCAGGATAGGCTTCCGCTCAGGCACTCCTTTTGCCCTCTTCCTTTCTCACCGCAGTGCCTAGGAGGAGAGGGACATGAAAGGGATTACGGGGCACTTATCTTTTTTTAGTTTAAAATGTGTAGGCATGGGCCAAACTTTAGCCTAAATAATGTAAATCTCCTTATCCATGTTTGTGTTCTGTAAGATCTGTACTTGATTATCAGCATATTAATGAAAAAGACAACTTTGCCGGGCACTTATGCATGTATCATCTCCATGCACAGGTGAAATGCCTCTATACATTTAAGTAAACAAGTTTCTCCGGCAAGCTATCCTGCCGGTACCCTTAGCTTGTTGCCGCGGGGCTAGGCCTGCCGGGCACAACCATAAAAAAGGGACCATCCCCCCGCCGAGCCCTTTCCGTCAAAGGCCACTGCGACCACCCTGACTGAAGCAACGTTCAAGTTAATGGGTAGGAGCACCTATGTTTCAAAGGTGGCGGGGTTTTCATATGCACAAGTTTGCAAATTACAGAACAAATATGGACAAGAAGGAACTTATCTGTTTGGCTTGTCGAGGATCATCATGTGGGCTCGTCTTCATTCCTTTTCTTCGGGACCAAGTCCATGGCAAGAATCCTGCAACTTAATGCAGATGAAAACAATGCCACATGCGCCCTCTTCTACATGATCATGCTATGCTCATGATATGCTTATGCATGCATGCAAGTTTCGGGGGCCCCCCAACGCTCCGTTTATTTCTTTGTTGCTCAGGGTCTGCGCCTGGCTTTGTACAAAGGGTTACATGCAACTTCGGCAAAGCTTGTACAAAAGGGTGGCTGCCGAGCAGGGCCCGACAGCCGCGCCTGACGGGTAGAACTTACGGAGATGCTCAATATTCCATGAGTTTTGCAATTGAATGCCATCTCCGGTCTCTAGACGGATTGCGCCAGGTCTGGTGACTTGTACTACCCGGTAAGGGCCTTCCCACTTTGGCGTCAACTTGTTTGTACCCTTGGCGGACTGAACGCGCCTAAGGACAAGGTCGCCTTCCTCAAAACTCCGGGCATGAACCCTGCGGCTGTGATAGCAACGCAGGGCTTGCTGGTAGCGTGCAGCACGCGTAGCAGCCCAGAGACGGTTCTCCTCAAGTAGCACAGTGTCGTCACGCCGGTGCTGTTCCTGCGCTACTTCATCGTAGGCAAGCACTCGAGGAGACCCGTATATGAGTTCCGTGGGGATAACTGCTTCTGCCCCATAGACTAGGGAGAAGGGAGTCTGTCCGGTAGCTCGATTTGGTGTCATACGGAGGGACCAAAGAACCACTGGCAGCTCGTCGATCCATCACCTGCCGCACTTCTGTGACACCTTGGTTTTTTCTCTTTTTCTTTTTTTGGATTTCTTTGCCTTTTTGTTTGAATTTGGAGTTTTGAATCAACTCGGTTGGACTTAACCACTTGGGCATTTCCTTGATTTTCACACAAGTGACTCACCTCCCTCTCAAACACCTCAATTCCCCTCTGATATATCACAAAATAACCATAGGAATATTTTTCATAAATGAAAAATATTCATTTCTTCTATGAAATCACACTTCAGTCACTTATGCTCCAAAGCAACCCTCATTTTTCTTGCCCACAAAAATCTGAGAAAATTCCTGAATATTCTTTGGACCTTGGCACACCTCCTTGTGCAAAACTATTTCATAGTTATTTGGAATATTTTTGCTACAGAAAATATTTTCTGTTCTGGCCAGAAAATGCAGTTTCTACAGGAAGTGCATTTTTCCTTGATCCAATGAAGCTCAAATTTTTAGGGCTTCATTACCCTCCTAAGAAACCCTTAACCTCCAAAGCGTAGCCCTAAAATCCTTCTAGATTTCTCTCTATTAACCTCACAAGTTTCTGTCCAGAAACTTGCCAGGATGCTACACTCCCACCCAATCGACCTGTCCTCAACTCAAGAGCTTGGATCAACCCAACCTAGCAAGGACTACACGCCAGACATGAATTTAATGTGCTGTGTGGCATGATGCCAGAGTTCACGGGTGACCACGCGTGTGCATGATGCCAGGCAGCTAGTCGACGCACTCTGGATGCCGCCGATGTCTCTGTGGCGCTCGTGCTCACTTCCCCGCTCGCCGCAACTTGCCAAACCGCGCCACCATCCTTGTCCCGGGGCCATTAACTCCCCCTGGCGCTCGCCGATGCCAGAGCTCACCGCAGCGAGCACGGGCACGATGCGGCCAAGCATACAGTGTGCCCGTGCCCCTGTGCTCGTCGCCACACGAGCCCCTGTGCTCGTGTCCTCCCTCCCACAGTGGCTGCGTGAACCCCGTCCTCTTCTCCCCCTCTCACTGGAGCTCTTCGTTGCCGTGCATCGTCTCCAGAAAGCTCCGGCGGAGCTCGAGACCCCCTTCCCCTCCGCCTACAAATACAGCCCCCTCTAGCCTCTCCGAGCATCTCAACCCACTCACACAACCACCACGACGCAGTAGATAAGCCGTAGCCTGGCCGGGCAGGCCTCTGGCCACCACTCCTGACCCGAGCTCGCCGGCGATCCCCTCTACTGCTCCCCACCCCTCCAGAGCCTCTCGAGCTCGACCGACTCCTCCGGCGACTCCCTGGTGATCCACTGGTGCTCGCTGAACCCGTTGGAGCCCCTGGAACCGCCCTCTCTCGCCGTCTTCTTCATCTCCGGCGAACTCTGTCCGCAACCGCCGCTGGAGACGTTGTTTCCGAGCTACTCCGGCCTTCCCTCGCCAAGCTACGGGTACAGGCAGGTGCGCCAGGGCCTCCTCTACCCATCCCTCCCTCTCACAACGGCCGCTGAGCCCTCCTCGCCGGAGAGAGCCCCAGCGAAGCGCCGCCGTCCTCTGTTTCTCTCCTCCTCCCCTCAAAACCCGACAGGCGGGGCCCACTATCAGCCTCTCCACTCGCACCCGAAGCAGTACGAGTGGAGGCATATTCTCTGAATACGTCTTCGACGTCACCCCCTGGTTTTCTTTTATTCAAATTTTGACCAGAAACTTTGACCAGTCCTAACTCCTAAACCATAAGTCCAAATGAATTGATTCTTTTTGCATTGTGTTTGTATTGAAATATTCTAGCAGCACACAAAATTTGAGATTTTTCTCTACTGTCTAGAATTTCTGGTGAATTTCAGAAGTGTTCTTGATGTTTTCTTTTTGCTGTTTTATTTATTTTCATAAGGAGAAGCTTGCCTAGAGGAGAACCAGGAGGAGTGTGACCCTCCTCTGTGTTAAGGCAAGCCACACAAATATTTGCATGATGTCATTTCAATAATTATGATTTTCCAACTTGAATATGGTTTATTTCATGCATTTAATCATTTAATAAATATTGCTTATGCTAGTTTACTTTGTCATGATTGAAGTGCTTAGTTTGCAGTATGGTTTGAGTGCATGGACTAGTGTGAGGCAGTAGAAGTACTTTGGTAGTATGGCTATGGTTTGGTTATGGTCGGTATCATTTTCATATATGAGTTATTGATTTTACTATGTTAATGGCATAACTTAAAAATGATGGGATTGAAAACCAGTGAAGATGAAACCAGTGAGTTAAAGTGATTAGTAGTGCAAGTAGAATGATTTTATGATGTTGATCTGTTCCAGTTCGGTGATATGTGCTTACAGTTACACGTCATATAGTTGCATGATCATGGCATACTATGGCTCGAGTTCTTTTATTTTCAAGTTAAACCTGATGATAATCCAACTTGAACATAATTGTTGATCGAGTCATGGTGCCACCGAATTGAGCTTCCCAGTGCAACCACATTTGCCTTTATGGGAAGGCCCTTATTCGGTCCGTTGTCATGCCTATGGTCGGTGCCTCCAATGAGGGAAGGTTATGGGCGTGCGGTACCCTGGCCCGGTAAGCAGACATAACCTTGTGTGCCCGTTGTTGTTATGGTACCTTGTCCCCGTTTGGGACCGTTGATTGTTTTGCCACGACGGTGGCCATTGGATGTCATTGGTTGACATCGGGGCCACCCAGGACTTAGCCCAGAGGGGAGTTGGTCGGAGTGGCCGAGAGAGTGTCATGGCAATGGGTTGGTTTTGTCGGAATGCCGTTGGTCCACCCGAATGGGAGTGCGAGGCCATGGGTTCCGTGGTGTGGGTACAGTGTACTAACCTCTACAGAGTGTTTATTAAATCTATCGATAGCCGCGTCCTCGGTTACGAACACAACTCGTAAGTAGGTCACACCATGGATCAACATAATTGAGCTAATCTTGCACACTAAAGTTACGTGATTAGCACCGGTTATGTGATGAGATTGTTGAGACCATGAAGATGGTCGTTGTTGTGGGAACCAAAGTGTTGGTTTCGTTTGTGATCCGGGAGTGGTCACCGTATCGATGATGATGGTTACGAGGTAACCCGTTTGGTAAGAGAGTCCGAGGGACTCGGTGCACAAGTATGATCCACTTCATGAGTAGTCTGTTATAGACTTGCATTTAACCTGCTTAATAATCATGTTATTGTTTGCCATTATGCTTTTACCTATTGTGAGCTTGGAAGTACATTCAATGTACTGACCTGGCGTGTCATGCCAGTTTTCAGGAAAGTCTTACCAGATCGGAGTGCTTCTCATGTCTAGACCGTGTCCACATCGGTGTCCCTGTGCTATGGAGTTCCGCTTCGTCGTTGTTCCGTTGCCGCGTAGTTGTCGTGATTGAGGCCCCTTCATGTTCATTAAAAAATGAACATACTGTTCGGCCGCACCGTGTGTGCCGCTTGGCCTCGCTACTTGATGTAATATCGAACCTATGTTTCTGCCAGCATCAATAAAGCGGTTGTTTTCTATACCAAGTTGTTGTGTGTTGCCAGAAGTCTAGATCTCTGGGCTGGCAATGCAAGGTAAACCGGTTGCTCTGAGCTGGGGTGCCACAACTTCTGCAGTCTATCAAAAGTTCTTGTCTTGAGACCTCGCAGCACTTCAGCGTTCGCCCTCTCAGCTTGTCCATTGCTTCTGGGATGGGCCACAGAGGCAAATGAAATCTTGCTTCTGAGGGCATAAACGTATTGCATGAAGGCGCGGCTTGTGAATTGGGTGCCATTATCGGTGATGATTCGGGCAGGTACCCCGAAGCGGCACACCAATCCTTTCAAGAACTTGATAGTTGGCTGCGCGGTCACCTTTCTCATGGGCTCCACCTCCGGCCACTTTGTAAACTTGTCGATTGCGACGAACAAGGATTCAAATCTCCCGGTAGCATGGGGGAAGGGACCCAGGATGTGAGCCCCCAGACCGAAAATGGGCATGACAAAGGGATTGTTTGGAGAGCTTGAGCAGGCTGATGGATATTCTTGGAGTGGAACTGGCAGGCTTCACACTTGGTGACTAGCTCAATTGCATCTTGGAGGGCCGTGGGCCAGTAGAAACCTTGCCGGAAAGCTTTCCCAACCAAGGCCCTTGATCCGATGTGGGATCCACACATACCCTTGTGTATTTCTGCCAGCAGTTCCTTTTCTTCTTCCTGGCAAATACACTTCAATTTCACACCATTGGGCCTTCTTCTATATAGCGTGTTGTCAACGAACTGATACATACTGGCCCTCCGAGCTACTCTTTCAGCTTCTTCTTGTTCTTCGGGAAGTTCTCCTGTTTGGAGGAAACGAACAATGTGCCGTGCCCAAGTTGGAGCTTGGGGCTCGGCAACAAGGACTAGCGGCACCTCCTCGTCGATAGGAGCGCACGCCTAGACCGCAAAGACTGGTAATTCGGCGGGAGGGTGCAGCTCACTGATCGAAGGGGAGTTGTTCCCGCCAAGCCTTCTGCCGGGGGCTTCGGGAAGCTCTGCCGGGAGAGGCTTGCCGGAGTTCAATTTCCTCCTCTTGCTGGCCATTGTTGCCGGGGATACGGAGGGTTGAGTCAGATGGAGAACAAAAGTCCCTGGTTCCACAGGGAGTTTTTGCGTAGCGCACTTTGACAGATGAACAACAATGCTGTTTTCCGCACGTGGTACATGCTCTGTTTGCAATCCGTTAAAGTGCTCCTCCAACTTTCTCACTTCCTCGACGTATGCCTCCATCAATGGGCTTTGGTAGTCCCTATTGATTTGTCTCACCACAAGTTGTGAGTCTCCACGGATGATCAGCTTCTTGATTCCCAACTCTGTCGCAACCCTGAGCCCGGCAAGGAGCCCTTCATACTCTGCAGTATTGTTGGTAGCCTCCTCCCGGGGAAAATGCATTTGAACGATGTACTTAAGGTGCTTCCCAGTGGGAGCAACGAGAAGCACGCCAGCTCTTGCACCCTGTAGGGAGAAGGAGCCATCAAAATACATAATCCATTCTTGGGCGCTTCCTTGCCGGGGATAACTGTTTCCACTACTTCCTCAACAGGGGTTGGCGTCCACTCTGCAATGAACTCTGCCAGTGCTCTGCTCTGAATAGTTGATGTGCTTTCAAACCTCAAACCAAAGCTGGATAACTCCAAAGCCCATTCCACGATCCTGCCAGTAGCCTCAGGGTTTCGGAGTATGCGTTGCAAGGGGAAGCGGGTGACAACCGTGATCTCGTGGGCTTGGAAGTAGTGACGTAGTTTCCTTGAGGCCAAAAATCAAATTTTGCACACCAGAGTACGTCGACCTAGCCCCATACAGTAGGGAGCTGATGAAGTACACTGGGCGCTGCACCACCTTCTTCCTTGCTGTGATCCTGGGACTGTCTCCGCTGCCATGCTCTTCTTTGTCTTGAACTGCATCTGATCTTGCCGGGACTAGTTCACTTCTCTCTCCAGAGGGGATGGTGGCGGTGGTTGTTGCTTCATCTACCTCCCGCTGTGCCACCAGTGCTGCGCTAACCACTTGATTGGTTGCTGCTAGATATAGCAGCAACGGCTCTTGTGGTTTAGGAGCGACTAAGGTGGGAACAGAGGAAAGGTAGGCCTTCAAATCTTGTAGCATAGTGTCTGCCTCCGGGGTCCACTCCATGGGCCTTGCTTTTTTCAAGATTTTGAAAAACGGCAAGGCGCGTTTAGCGGACATGGAAAATGAACCTGCTCAGTGCGGCAACACATCCAGTTAGACACCGCACGTCCTTGACTGTCTTTGGTGCTTGAATTTGCTCGATAGCCTTGATCTTGTCGGGGTTGGCTTCTATCCCCTGGTGGGACACAAAAAAGCCAAGTAGCTTGCCGGAAGGAACGCCAAACACACACTTCTCTGGGTTCAGCTTCAAATTGAGTCTGCACAGATTTGCAAAGGTCTCTTCCAAATCCTGAATGAGAGTCATTCTGTCCTTGGTTTTGACCACAATATCATCCATGTAGGCTTCAACATTTCTGTGCAACTGGGACTCAAAGCCAATCTGTACCGCTCTTGCAAAAGTGGATCCAGCGCTCTTCAACCCCAAGGGCATCCGTACAAAACAGTACATGCCACATGGAGTTATGAACGTAGTTTTTTCTTCGTCCTCCTTGGACATGAAGATCTGATGGTATCCAGAGTAGGCATCCAGGAAGGAGAGCAAGTCGCATCCGAAGGTGGAATCCACAATATGGTCGATGCGCGGCAAGGGGAATGGGTCCTTCGGGCATGCTTTGTTAAGATCCGTGAAATCTATGCAAAGCCTCCATTTCCCATTTGCCTTGCGCACCACCACTGGGTTTGCTAACCACGTTGGATGCAATACTCCTCTGACCAATCCAGCTGCTTCAAGTTTCTTGATCTCCTCGGCAATAAACTGCTGCCGCTCCAAAGCTTGCTTCCAGACCTTCTGCTTGACGGGCCTGGCGTGGGCAGACAGCAAGGTGGTGCTCGATTTCCTCCCTGGGAACACCGGGGATGTCAGATGGTTGCCAAGCAAACACATCGACATTCGCCCGCAGGAAAGTAACGGGTGCGCTTGCCTATTTGTCATCGAGGGTGGCACTGATGGTAAATGTAAAACCAGCACCAGCCAGCCCTGCCGGGACCTTTTTCACAGATGGTGCGGCAGCCTTGGATCTCTTGCTATTGGAACTCTCCGGCAAGTCATCAACAGGCGCAGTGCACTCCGGAAAGGCACGCTTCCCGGATTCCTCGCTGGCATCCTTGCTTCCTTTCTTCTTTTTCTTGCTTTCCTTGGCGGGGGCGGCGGCTTCCGCAGCTTCTGCAGCCACTGCCTCCCGGTACATCTTGTCCACGCATATGATTGCGTCTTTCTTGTCTGATGGGATAGAAATAACGCCCATTGGTCCTGGCATCTTCAAAGTGTTGTAGGCATAGTGGGATGCCGCCATGAATTTGGCCAGGGCAGGATGACCAAGGATACCATTGTA
This sequence comes from Thinopyrum elongatum, assembly GCA_011799875.1. Lineage (NCBI taxonomy): Eukaryota > Viridiplantae > Streptophyta > Magnoliopsida > Poales > Poaceae > Thinopyrum > Thinopyrum elongatum. Next base: position 519,472,875 of record CM022298.1, read on the forward strand.
CGGCAGGGGCAGGTCAACCACATCAAACACGATCTTCTCAGTCCGGTAGTTCAACTCCCCCCCCCGAATGTTACCGGCAGTGTGATCTTCCCCTTAGGACGACTCCTGCCGGGGTTGATCCCTTGGAACGTACCAGTAACCTTGAGCTCTTCATCTGCTATCTGGAGTTTGCTGATGACCTTTGGAGAAATCAGATTCAACCCGGCCCCGCCGTCAACCAACATCTCTGTGACCTTGAGGTTGCGGATTGTTGGTGAAACCAACAACGGCAAACACCCCACCGCGGTAGTGCGGTCAGGGTGATCCTCCTCATCAAATATGATGGGCGTAAGGGGACCACTTGAGTGGCTTCCGAGAATCTACCGCTGGCTCCACGGCATTGACCTCACGTGCCCACCTTTTAAGTTGGCGGTGAGAGGAGTGCAGAGATGCACCCCCGTCAATGCATAGGGCGTCAGTGGCTTTTTGGAATTCCTGCTCGCTGGTTTCCTCTTCATCTCCTTCGTCACTTCCGTCCTCGCAATCCTTCTTCTCACGGCCCTTGGCAGGTTTCCCTTGATACTGAGGAGCCTTGCCGGGGTGACCTGTTCTGCCACCTCGGCCCTTCCCGCCGGCGCCATCTTGGTTTTTCTCCTTATCACGCTTCTCGTACTCAGCCCTCTGCTTTTGGACGAGCTGCTCAACCTAATGACACTCCTGGAGATCATGGCCCTTGGTCCGATTGATCTTGCAGTACGGCCCATCGCTCTTCCTAGCTTTCTCGGCAGCCGCGGCTTCCCGGCAATCAGTGCACGCGGCAACTTCCTTGCCGGGGACCTCGGTCTTGGCCTTCTTGCCGGTACCAGGTGCACTTGACCCTTCAACGGTCATCACCACTTTATCATTGCGCTTCTTGTTGCGCTTCTTGCTCTTCTTCTTCTTCTGGGTGGTGGCATCATCGTCGTTTTCTGAGTCGACATCGATGCCATCCTCTTCACATGGGAGTCGTCTCCCCTCTTCTACTCGAGCGCACTTATCCACCAGAGTGTATAGCTCATTCACAGTCTTGGGCAAACGAACGTTCATTTTAGAACGTATCCTGCGGTTGCGCACGTTGGACTGGAACGCGCTATCACAGCTACCGGGTGGATGTCTGGGATGTTCCTGTGCACCCGGCTGAACATCTGCATGTACTTCCACAGGCTCTCTCCTTCCTTTTGCGGGAGTAGCTGTAAGTCGCCGGGCCGTCCTGGTTCCTGGTGGCCACCCGTGAAGGCGCCAACAAACTCATGGCACATGTCAACCCAGGTCGAAATGGAATTCTCTGGCAAGTGCATCAACCAAGACCTCATATTTGGCTTGAGTGCCAAGGGGAAGTAGTTGGTGAACACCTTCTCATCTCTTCCCCCGGTAGCTTGAATAGTGATGGTGTAGATGCTCATGAACTCTACCGGGTTCAGTCTTCCATCGTACTTCTCTGGTATTTCTGGCTTGAACGTGCGGGCAGATGGCCAACAGACTTGCCGTAGCTCACGAGTGAAGGCGGGGCACCCAACCCCAAAAGGTAGGCACCCACCCTCACCAGGCGTAGGCTCGTCGACGTTGGAGTCATTGCACCTATCAGACCGGCGTTGGGTTTCGCGGTGTCGTTCGATGGTGACACGCGCGTCTTCCCCCCGCCTGTCTTCCAGGACTCGTCGCTATTTTCATCGTGCTCGAGGATCGGACGAGGCCATCGATACGTCGTCGGGTTCTTGGTTGCGTTGCTCTGGCCGTGGCCCCTGCGCTAGCCGCCACGGAGGGGATTGCACCATGGGGGTGGTCCCTTCGGTACGACCAGCAGCTCGGGCCGTTGCCGCCGCCGGTGGAGGCTGTGACGGGCCTGCTTGCTGCGATCCTCCTGCCTCGGCGAAACCAATCAAGCTCTGAATGGTGGCTCTCCACTCATCCATCTGATCAGCCACTGGCGGAAATCTCAACAGGAGTTGGGCCCGCGCCATGGCCTCTGAAGCAATGCTCGGCATGGATGACGACGTAGACCGTAGCGTCGCCTCGCTTCTGATGGTGCCAGTAGTAGCAGCGCCGTGCTCCTGTCGCCGTGAGCCAGTCGCCAGGGCGGCGCGGAGGCGAGGTGGATGTGCTTGGGGATCGGCGGCTCCGTTAGGCGCATCGGCTTGGCCAGCCCGTCCTGGGGGCGATGCATTTCCTGCAGCCACATCCGCAGCGGCGACGGCCGGAGGATTACGGTTCGTCCCAAGGTGAGCATCACCGCTGTGGCCGCGTCCTTCTACGGGGTGGAGAGGCACTGACAGAATGATTTCTCCTCCCGCACCTTGCGGAGCGTGGCCGTCTAGATTTTGTTGGCGCTGTCCTTCTCCGGTGTCTCCTGCTCCCGTTTCGGCTACGGGGGAGGTGGTGGCGATGTCGCCTGCGCCGGTCACGTCCCCCGCAGCATCCATGTCCCCATGCGGCCCCATAGCCCCCACGGTGCCGGTAGCCGCGTATGGAGGGGCCTTCGAGGCGAACGGGTGAGCTGCTGCACCGGTTCTCTTCTTGGGCGCCATGGATGACGAAGCCGTCGATGAAGAAAATGATGATGAAGATGACGCGCTGCGTACGCTCTCGGGTTCGTGCAAGCGCTTCCCCCTACCTGGCGCGCCAAAGATGTTGTGAGAAAACACGGCCACCTATGGGGCCATCGGCCCCTTGTGGTTCGTTAGGGGGAAGGACGCATTGCACAAAGAGTGGAGGGCACGGGGCAGCGCGGCAGCGATCACACGGAAAATTTTTACCCAGGTTTGGGCCGCAGCGAGGCGTAAAACCCTACTCCTGCTTTGGTGGATTGATGAGAGGACCGGGGTGGAGGCGTAGCGCTCTAGCCTGGCAAGGTCACCTCGGGGCGAGAGCAGCTACGCGCGTATGAGTGTACAGGGGTCCGAATCCTTTCTAAGGTTGCCATGGCCCTCCTTTTATAGATCAAGGGGTCACCACAATGGCAAATCAGTCATTGTGTACTGATTAGATAGCAAACAGTGCCATCATACCTAACTCTACAGACTAGACAGAGTGCATTAAATGCGCCGCTTAGCGTCACATCGTAGCCTAGCCCGGCAAGCCTTGCTATGCTGTTTTGCCACCTTCTCGCCTGCCTGCGTGACACGTCGCTGGACGAGTGTCATTCGGAGGTGATTTCCTCTGGGAACGGCTGCCACGTGCCAAATAACGGCCACTTAGCATCTTGGGGGCTCGACACCGCACCGATCGGTGACTTGCGTTGCTGTGAGGTGGAGCGGTGGAGCCTTGGTGGGGTAATCCGCCATCAGCATCCCCGGCAAGCTTGCCGGGGCAATCTTGAGATTTGTCTTCGGTGCAACCTCGTCCCCGCCAGGCTCGCCTGCCCGGTAGGGGAGGTTTTTCTCATCGTGGTATTTTACTCCTTGGGCTGATCTTGGTCTTCTTGATCCGCCCTTTGATTCCTCAAAGAGCTGATCTCTTCTGCTTGGCCTTGTCTTGGATGCTGCAATCTTGTTCTTGAGCCTGTGTACAGTCTGGGCAACATAACTGGGGTTCGTTGCACCGACAGTTTCTTACGGTCTAATGTGTTTGACAGTTTTTCTTTCAGATTTACCTCTCCTATTTGTGCAGCAGGAACAAGGTCTCACCATGTTGAAGGCTACTTCCTGTTCTTCTATTTTCATTTTCATTTTGTTAATGTATATTTACTACCTTATAAGTGAGGTGACTCGTGGATTGTAGCGCATGGGGAGCTTCACGATTGTTGTGGTTACTTTTTACACAAAATCATGGTACCACAAATTGTATGTATAGCTTGTGATACATGGTGATGTATCTTTGCGAGGTTAGTTGTGTGTCTAGTTTATTGATGCTTTGATGGTGTCTGATTTAGTGGTTTACATATATGATTAGGCTTAAGATATAAGAAGAAATAATGATTATATATGAAAGTTAAATACATATGGTTTGTCGCTTCCATAAATGGAGTTATGAGAATAGGTGAAATATGCGCCGTGGGACGAATGGATCATTTGTATTCCATTTATACTCACACGAATTGTATGTGCATCGATGGAAACGTGCGTTGCACGTGCACGCTTACTAGTTGACAACATAAAGTAAATTCATTTTCCATTTCGGGACTGGGCATCCCTAATACCTTTGCCGTACTCTCGTGCAATGACAAGTGAATAAACACTCATCTTGAGAATAACACATCTAGCATGGAAAATATTGGCCACCCCCTGCCGCTTGATGAGCGGTACGAGCACACAAAAAGGGAATTATTTTGAAAATTTAGAGATGGCACCTACAAATTTGCTTAGAACGGCACGGAAATACCACATATAGGTAGGTATGGTGGACTCATATGGCAAAACTAGGTTTAAGGATTTTGGATGCACAAGTAGTATTCCTACTTAGTACAAGTGAAGGCTAGCAAAAATATTGAGAAGCATCCAACCAAGAAACAAAAAATCACATAAGCGAGCATTAAGCATAACTAACACCGAATAATGCACCACAAGTTGGATGTAATTTCATTGCATACCTATTGACTTTTGTGCTTGCATAGGGAATCACAAACCTTAACACCAATATTCTTACTAAGCCATAATTACTCATTAACATGACTCACATATCAATATCAACATATCTCAAAACCATTACAAAGAACCAAGTTTATTTTGTCCAAAGATCTTTATGAAAGTTTTTATTATATCCTTCCTGAATATCTATCACTTTGGGACTAGTTTAATATGTTGCTTTTGATAGCTCAAACAAATCTAAGTGAAGAACATGAGCATAACATTTTTCACCTCCCAAAATAATATAAGTGAAGCATGAGAGAATTTCTTCAAAAATATTAAAGCACACCGTGCTTAAAAAGATATAAGTGAAGCACTGGATCAATTCCAAAGCTCAATTTTTTTTGAAGTGAAGCATAAGAGCAATTGTAACAAATCATAGCATAATTTTGGCTCTCTCAAATAGGTGTGTTCAGCAAGGATTCTTGACACAAAAAAAATAAATAAGCAAAGACTCATATAATACAAGACGCTCCAAGCAAAACTCATGATATGTGACGAATAAAAATATAGCTCCAAGTAAAATACCGATGGTCATTATAAGAAAGAGGGGATGCCACTCGGGGCATCCCCAAGCTTAGTTGCTTGTTCATATTTGGATATTACCTTAGGGTGCGGTAGCATCCCCAAGCTTAGGCTTTTCTTACTCCTTATTCCTTCATCCATCGTGATCTCACCCAAAACTTGAAAACTTCAATCACACAAAACTTAACAAAACCGTCGTGAGATCCGTTAGTATAAGAAAGCAAATCACTACTATAGGTACTGTTGAAAACCCATTCATATTTTATTTTTGCATTATATCTACTGTATTACAACTTTACTATGGCTCATACCACCCAATACTAACCATATATTCATCAAAATAAGCAAACAACACAAAGAAAACAGAATCTGTCAAAAACAGAACAGTCTGTAGCAATCTGAAAACTTCGAATACTTATGTAACTCCAAAAATTCTGAAAAATTAGGAGAACGTAGGAAATTTGTATAACATTCCTTTTTTGAAATTTCAGAATTTTTTGTCTGTTCTGTGAATCCTCAAAATTATTTTACTGGATGCAAAAGTTTCTGTTTTCCCACAAGATCAAATCAACTATCACTCCACATGATCCCAAAGGCTTTGCTTGGCCCAAACACTAATTAAAACATAAAAAACACAATCATAACAGTAGAATAATTGTGCAAACACTCAAGAACAGAAAGAAAAAGGTAAAAATAAAATTTATTCATTGGGTTGCCTCCCAACAAGCGCTATCATTTTACGCCCCTAGCTAGGCATAAGATTTTATTGATGCTCACATGAAAGATAATAATGAAAACACAAAGAGAGCATCATAAAACATGTGACAAACATATTTTCATGGTAATATCACATCAGATGCTAGGGGGTGGCTTATCGTGGGTGGAGCCATGAGGACGTCGTCGGGTTCCGGAAGCGAGAGTGAGCACGAGCTCGGGAGCACACGAGACGTACCAAGGTTCTGGGCTCTCCCGAGAGATAACACCCCTAGTCCTGCTAGGATGACTATGATCAAGAGTATACAAGCTTGCTCCTTGAGCTGTGTTGCTAGAGGAGGAAGAAGGGTAGAGCTCTCTCTTCTCCTAGCTATGGTGTGTGGAATGAAGGCTCAACCCTTTGCATGGGTGAATCCGGGGGGGTCTTATAGGCCGACCCCCCAGGGGTACAATGGTAAAATGTCCGGGTGTAGGACCCGGACGTCAGTGTCTAAGGTCGCCGGGTTCTCCACCAGCTGCTGGGGCCCACTTCTGGGGGGCCCCGCCGGCTACCGAGAATCCGGCCGACAAGTAGGCCCCCCCGCCTGCGGGCCACGCTAATTGCCTTTTGCTGTAGCATGACTCTTGCTAACGAGGGCCGCGTTGGGCGTCGTATGGCCACAGTCCCACGCCAGGCGGGTAGGTGACCTGCTCGGTCAGCGCGCATTGTAGCCACGCCCCTCCGGGATTCGGGGGAGCAGGCGGCACTGTCGCTACGCCTTGTCTTGTCGTAGCAGGTGAGTGCAGACTCCGAGGGGGAGGAGGGGCCGGCTGCTGGAAGCCGGACCGCCCCCAAGGCCGCCTTCTTTGGGTGCGCCGTCTTCTGGAAGCCGGCCCGCGTGGCCAGTCGGCATGAGGGGCTTTGCCAGCCCCGATGTCTTGAAATGTTATAGGGTGCGGATGAGGCTACCCGGGGTCCACCCCCCCGACAGTAGTCCCCGAAGCTGGTGAGGCGCCACGGATCGAAGCCGGTGTGCCTCAGCAGTTTCCCCCTTCGAGAGATCCTACGCCTTTGTCTCTTCTGGCTTGAAGAAGCCGCATGCCGGAAGCAGGCTGAGGCGAAGCCAACAGCCTGGTGAATTTGAATCGTCGTGGCGGGCGCCGGATGGCACACCACCGAGTGGCGTGCCTGCCGCCCGCTGCACGCATGCCACGTGTTGCCAGTAGGCCAGGCCGACCTGCCAGCCCACGCGTGTGATGGGACGCCGCCACAGGCCCGGGCCCACCACTACACAGCCTCGGCGCGCGCACGGATCCGTTGCGGCCGAGGCGAACCGTTGCCCTTCCGGGGCAAAATGATTAAGCGCCTTAAAGACGCGGGATTTGCGGGGGCGTGCGGGACATGGGCGCAGTTAATCCCACACCCCCCGAAGCGTCGCCTCGGCCCCGCCGTCGTCGCCGTATAAATGGAGGAGGAGGGGGCCGGCCAAACGCACGCGCGCCCCCTCCACACTCTTCTCCTTCTCTGCTCCTCTGCTTCCTTGCCGCCGCTGCGCCGCCGCGCCACACGCCACTGAAGCGTCGCCATGGCATCGTCGCCGCGCCGCCGCCAGGCCTCCGCAAGCCATGGCGCGAGGCGATTGGGACGGCTCCAACGTCCATGAAGGCCATATCGAGTTCCTCCGCATGACGCGGAGGATTCCCGTCGAGGCGGTCGTGGGGAAGCGCGTTCCCGACGCGAGGGAAGTCTCACCGGCGCCGAGGGCCGTTGAGTTCATTGTCTTCCGGAGTCATTTCCTTAGTGGGTTTGGCTTACTGGTGAGCGGCTTCCTCCGCTCCTTCCTCGACTTCTACCGTCTTCAGTCGCACCATCTCACCCCCAACACCGTAGTTCTTCTTTCCGCCTTCGTGACTTTCTATGAAGGCTACCTCGGCGTCCTGCCCACCCTCGAGCTGTGGGGCAGGTTCTTCTACTTGAAGCTGGGGACCCGGGCCAAAGGTGAACCGGCCCAGTGCGGATCCTACGTCGCCATGTAGCGCAGCGGCTCCGGGACCCGGTTTCCGACTATCGCCTTGCTGGAGTCGGCGAAGTTGTGGCAGAAGTCATACTTCTACATCCGCAACCTCCACCCGACTCAAGACTACATCAATCTGCCGGCCTTCACGACCGGCCCGCCTGGCGAGCCACGTGACAACTAGGGGCAGCAACTAAGGACGGTGCCAGCTTCCATCACCAACATCCTGGTCCGGCTTCAGGAGATGACGGATACTGAGGGACTCAAGCCAGCGGACCTGCTGGCCGCCTTCGTCTACCGCTGGGTTTCGCCCCTCCAAGCCCGGCCGCACCTGATCTGCGACATGAGCGGCTGCCGGGACCCATGCTGGATGTCGACCAAGGAGCTGCTGATGGTTGAGGTGGTCCTCCATGTCAACTACTTCTCCGACAGCAAGCTCAGTGAGACCGACTGGAGATTCGGCAAGCTGCCGTACAGCCATGCCAACCCGCCACCGCCGGTTAGTATCTGGTCCCCGTTCTTTGCTCATGCAGTGCTTTTCATCCGACCTGAACACCCAGACGTGGGGCAGCGCTTTCCTGGCCAGGTAGCAGCCAACGCGCTGGCTCCAGGCCATCAATGGATGCCGAACCGCTAGGAGAGCGACGCGGGCGACGCCGAGCTAGGGGCGGCTGCGTTGGAAGACAGAGGCGAGGATGATGCCGCCTAGGGAGGCAACGCTGGAGGGGACAGCGACATCCGGGCCTGGCCGGATGATGATGAAGACGGCGAGGGGCAACACCGCCCTGAAGGCGCTGGGAGGGCAGGGGCCGGCCACTTGACGGCGCGGCCGCAAGCGGAGTGCCGACTGGTGCACCCGGCGTGCCTAAACGTCGCGCCGAGGGGCTGTTCAGCGATAAGGCGCCCAAGAAGGCCAAGCAAGCGGCCGCGACCAAGCGGCATGAAGCCGTGAAGGCGGCCGCCACCCGGAAGGCCCCGAAGGAGCGCCCAATGGTGTCCGGGTGAGCACATTAGTCATACTGTCTTAATCATTTCTCTCTCTCTTTTCCGAGTTTCTTATTTCTGCTTGCTTTGTTGCGCTGGGCCGCCATCTCCATCGCCCGGGCTCCATCCGCCTCGCTGATCGGGCCAGCAGGCGGCTCTGAGGAGACCCGATGCATGGACCCGACCGCCGCCCTTTGGGAGGCGACGGAGAGGAACGCGCGGGAGGCGCGGGAGGAGCGGGAGGAGGCCGCAACGAGGGCGGATGCTGATGCCCAGGCCGCCACATTAGCGTAGGCGAAGGCCCAAGCCACGGCGTTGGCGCAGGCGGAGGCGGTGACCAAGGCGCAGGCAGAGGCCGACGCCAAGGCTGAGGAGGACCCGGCTGGTGGCGGGATCCCGGAGGCCGCCAATCTGGGGCAACCGGAACCGCCGGTGGTGGAGGACCAGACACCGGCTGGATCGGCCAGAGCCGACGAGACGGCGCCGGAGCGGGAGGTTGCCGACCCCATAGTCCCGGAGGCGGAGGCGACCCAGCGCGCGCCGGGTGCTGGCGAACGGGGTGGCGGCCACCCCGAAGGGCCAGAGATGCCACTGGCCAGCGCCGGGCTGGCAACGAGCCAGGCCATGACAGCGCGCACCCCCTTGCGCCTGCGCCAGATGCGAGCGGCCTCCGAGCCGAGGCCAGTGGATATCGGGGCCGCGAGCTCGCAAGGAGCCGACACCGGGGCCACGAGTTCCGGACCGCCTGGCTGGGCGTCAGGGGCCGGCACGGCCGCCATGAACCTCGCAGTGCAGGATATCCTGGACAAGTTCTCCGCCCACGGCGCCACCCTCCTGAAGGCGAGGAGCGAGATGGTGGCGATGCAGATGTCCGTTCGGGTAGGCTCTTGACTTTGCTTTTTTATCTTTGCGATCTTTAGTGGGGGCGCGCCAGCGCACCCACTCGGTGTAGCCCCCGAGTTCCAAGCCGGCTGCTGAGCAGGCGGGTTGGAACTTTAAGGCATGTTTCTGATTGTCGGAATGCCGCTTTTGCTGCAGGACTACCACAACCTGCGTGCAGCCGCCTTCAACTCCCAGAACCAGGCGCTCACCAACCGGACCGCCGAGTTGTGGAAGAGCCGAGGTACGTAGGCCGGCTTTCAGTGGGGGTGCGCAAGCGCACCCACTGGGTGTAGCCCCCGAGATTCGGGCCGACTGCTGAGCAGTCGGGCCGGATCTTTCCGGCAGCTTCTTGTTTTAGTTGATACCGTTGCCGACGATTCATCTTTGCCTTTGCAGAGGCCGCTGCCCAGCTGCAGGACTGCGTGCATAAGCTCGAGGGCCAGCTTCAGGCCAAGGAGCTGGAGCGCAACCAGGCGGCCGCGGAGCACGACCGGCTTGAGAAGGAGCTGGCTAACCAGGCAACTCGGCATGCGGAGCAGGTCCAGCAACTGAAGGACGGGGAGGAGCGCTTCAAGGACGAGTTCGAGTCCCAGCGCTCGGGCTGGGCCGATAAGGAGAGGTACCTGTCGAAGGGCTACTCGGTGATTGAGGATCTCCTCGAGGGTAACTCTTCTTTCTTCCTTGACTGGTTAGTTGCCGGCTATCGTAGGAAACCGGCTTCTAATTTTTTTGTCTTCTTTTAACAGAGTACTTCCCGGACCACTCCGGTGCCATCGGCCAGGCGATTGAGGCGTGGCATGAGCAGCGGAGGCATGAGGGTGTGGAGATTCGTCGGACCGGCCCCAGAACTTGGGCGAACAGTTCCTGGCCGTTCGGCTGCGTCTTGAGCCGGTGCGCCGTCTCCTCCGCCGGTTTCAGCGCTCTGGGTCGCAGGTCTTGGAAGGACTCTGGCCGGGTGTGCCGGTCCCCCAGACTCCCAGTCGGACTGCCGACTAGTTGGAGGTGGCATGGGAGCTTCTCGACGCCTGGAAGGGTGCCGCGGCACGGGCCGGCGCCAAGGTGGCGCTGGAGTTCATGAAAGCGTGGTATCCGGGTGTGAGCATGGCGCAGCTGGCCACTTTCCGCCAAGAGGCGACGCCGGAGTTGGAGCTGGAGCGCGAGGAGATCGCCATTCGCGCCTCGGCCCTCGCCGAGTACACCAACGGCGATGTCTTCATCCCGGAGCGGGCGGAAGACGGCGCCGAGGTGCCACCGTCCTGGTTCGGGCTGAACCCGGATGAGGGGGAGAACCCGGCGGAGGAGATCGCCTCCAGTGACGAGGCCGCGGAGGAGGACAAGGACGAGGAAGGTGACGGCTTTGCGCCAGATGACGGAGCGACCAGCCGGAACCAGCCTGATCTGGCCCCAGTTGGTGAGCGGTGGGGAGCCACGTTGGCCGCCGCCGCCGACCAGGCCGAGACCAACCAGCCTGAGGCCCCGCCAGCCAGCACTACAGCTGCCGCCGACTCGTCCGAGCAGCCCGCAGTAACTCCAGCCTAGATGACCCTTGCCTGTTTATGTTTTTTTTGTCTTGTGCTCAAGGACAAAGTCAATTATGCGCAATTCCACCCACTGGGGGTGTACTTTAAACTCTGATGAATGCCGGCCGTGGGCCTTTTGGAATGTAAATAAATTTAGTTTCCCCACACGCTTGTGTGCTGTGCCGAGTTCTAACTCGATTTTGCCTTTGCTTTCTTTGGCGTTTTCTTTTGCTGTGTTCCTTTGGCAGCCGCCCTGCCAGTCAGACAGTTGCGCTGCGATCTGTGGCCGGGTCAGGGTCTTGGCCATTTTAGAATAGGCTAATTACTTCAGTCGCTTAAAGCGTAGCTAGTCAAGTGAGAAGCCGGCCGGCCGGCTGCTGAGCAGTCAGACGGGGGAGGCGAGAGGCCGGCTTGGCCTGAATCGGCGTTCTTCCTTAGTCGTTTTTCATGTGGACATCGTTTCCGGCCTTTAGCTCTTGCCAGCCGGACAGTCGTGCTGCGAGCTGTGGCTGGGGCGAAGAGAGGGCTTTGGCGTCGGCACACTACTGAGCCGACTTTGGATGGTGCCAACTTGGGCCAAGTCGGCGAGCCCCCGGGCCGGCTGACCGGACCCGGGCAGGGCGAAAGAATGAATACTCATACATAGGCGAAGCTTATCATAGAGATAAAAAGGTAGCCCCCGAGTGCGCCTCGGGGTACCTGTTGTCTTTACTTAATACAAAATATAGCATGGTACATACACTGCATCAACTGTAAAATGGGCGGAGGAGGTTCACGTTCCATGGGTGCTTTGACTCTTGGCCGGTTGTGTCCCTCTTGCGTGCCCTGGGCTTTTACGCGTCGATTAGGTAGTAGGAGTCGTTGCCCAGGGCCTTGTTGATGATGAAGGGTCCCTCCCAAGGAGCAGAGAGCTTGTGCTGGCCGACTGTTCGCTGGATCAGTCGGAGCACAAAGTCGCCTTCGCGGAAAGCACGCGGCTTGATCTTCTTGTTGTGGTAGCGGCGCAGGCTCTGCTGGTAGATGGCGGACCGGCTGAGTGCCAGCAGCCGGGCCTCTTCGAGCAAATCAACGCCGTCTTTGCGCGCCTCCTTTGCTTCCGCTTCCATGTACAAGGTGACGCGAGGCGAGTCGAACTCGATATCCGTTGGGATGACAGCCTCAGCCCCGTACATGAGGAAGAAAGGTGTGAAGCCGGTCGACCGGTTTGTCGTAGTCTGGAGACTCCAAAGGACGGCCGGCAGCTCCTTGATTCAGAAGCCAGCCGAGCGCTCCAGTGGCTTGATGCCGGATAGAATGAGGCCATTTGCCCGCTCCACCTGGCCGTTTGACTGCGGGTGAGCAACCAACACGAGGTCCAGTCGGATGCCCTGTGCCGCGCAGAAACGAGCCACTTATTGTTTTTCTTCAAGCCGAACGTCATGGTGAGGTAGCAGAATGCGCCGAAAGGGGTGATGAAGGCGGTCTTCAGTTGATCGGCCGGGTTCAACTTGGTCTGGTGGTAGCCGAAGTAGGCATCCAAAAAGGACAAAAGCTCGCAGCCGGCCGTGGAGTCGATCACTTGATCAATCCGGGGCAAGGCAAACGGATCCTTGGGGTAGGCCTTGTTCAGGCTCGTGTAGTCGATGCACATGCACCACTTGTTGTTTTTCTTCAAAACGAGGACTGGGTTGGCAAGCCAGTCCGGGTAGAACACTTCCATGATGAAGCCGGCTGCCAGAAGCCGGGCGATTTCTTCACCAACGATCCTTCTCTTCTCTTCTGATAGGCGGCGGAGGGGTTGCTTGACCGGCTTAGCATCTGGCCGCACATGCAGCTTGTGCTCAGCGAATTCCTTCGGAACACTCGGCATGTCCTTGGGGGACCATGCAAAGATGTCCCGATTCTCACGGAGGAAGTCGACAAGCTCTCCATGATGGGGGACCAATGAACTACTCACGCATCATCGGAGAGGCACCAATGAGGATGATGAACCCCTCCATGATGGTGTCTAGATTGGATTTGGTGTTTTTGGAACTTGCGGCAGCTGGAATTGTGTTTCATCGACTCTCCTAGGGTTTTTGGATTTCCAAGGTATTTATAGAGCAAAGAGGCGGTGCAGGAGGCAGCCGAGGTGGGCACAACCCACCTGGGCGCGACCTGGTGGGTTGTGCTCCCCTCGGAGCCCCCCTCTGGTACTTCTTTGGCCCAACAGGTGTCTTCAGGTCCAGAAAAAATCTCCAAAAAGTTTTGCCGCGTTTGGACACCGTTTGGTATTGATTTTCGGCGAAGTAAAAAACAAGCAAAAAAACAGCAACTGGCACTGGGCACTATATCATTAGGTTAGTCCCAAAAAATGATATAAAGTTGCTATAAAATGATTGTAAACACATCCAAGAATGATAATATAATAGCATGGAATAATAAAAAATTATAGATACGTTGGAGACGTATCATGCACTTTACGGCGATGACACCTTTAGCCTCGGGGCTATTATTGCACGCCATCTGCACCTTAACAGAACCAAGGGCAAAATTCATGGCGGTATTTATGCTACTCGATTAGCGAGTCACTTTAACGTTCAAATACGCCAACATGATAATCCTCTGCCCAAGGTCTATCTAGATCACCAGGCAATGGTGGCTCACCAGTTTACTGATATTGATAACTCTATTAATAATATTCCTTACAACCTGGTTTTCAGTGTGTATTCCCGTGATATTATTCCTTTGCCTGCACCTGCTTTGTTTGATTCTATTGCTAGGGGAGGACAAAGGGTCATTCCAGCAGACATTATTGCCTACCGGAACGCCCACGCAGAGGCAGAGGAGGAGCCTCAGGAATGGGACGCTCAGGTGCCCGCTCCACAACACTTCGAGATGGGACCGGATGGCTACTATGAGTGGTGATTACCAAGCTAGGCCAAAAGCCTAAGCTTGGGGGAGTACGTTTTTCCACCAACATTACATTCATGCTCACATATTTCATTCCAGTTGTCGGTGTTCACACTTTTCATTGTATTATCTATGATAGATTTATTTTCTCGTTTTCTTCTTGTGTGTTTGAATTTTTTTGAGAAAATCCAAAAAAATGTTTCTTGCTTCTTTTCGGTTTTTCTTTCTAGTTTAATTAGTTGTAGTAAAAGAAAACCCAAAAAGATTTCCTTATTCTTCTTTTGCTTGTTGGGAGCTCTCCCGTGTAAATAGTTTTTCTCATTTTTGTTTTTCTTTCTCTTTAATTTGCTTTCTTCAAGAAAAACTAAAAACTCCAAAAATATTTCAGTATGTTTCTCTGAAATTCTTTTCTTTTTATTGAGTCATACCAAGGAGAAGACCACGATGAAAATGTTGAGTGGCTCTCATATGCATTGCTATTGATCTAACAAAGAGCCCATATTACCTTGTCTACTCCTTTTGAATAAAATGTTTGTAGATTCCAGCTTAGTCCACGTCACTCTTGCGCTATTATTATTTTCATCATCCGGTCGTGCAAGTGAAAGGCAATAATTACGATATTTGATGAAGTGACTATGGCAGAGAGAAATGGGTATGAACTCAACTTGTTCTGTTTTTGTAAATATGTTTAACCTAGTATCCATGATTCAACATATTATGATCAAACATGTTTGCAATGATAATTAGAGATTATAGTTTCTCATGCCACGCTTAAGTAGCTAGGAGTGGATAATGATTTATCTTGAATGTCAACATGCATTAAAATGATTGTGATGTAGTATGATGATATGGTATCCTCCTCTGAATTTTTTCAAGTGGCTTGACTTGGCACATGTTCATGCATGTAGTTGAATCAAAACCAACATAGCCTCTACGATATTTATGTTCATGGTGTCCATATCCTACTCATGCTAGTATTCAATGTTTATTATTTATGCATAATGCATGTTCATGACCATTTTCACTCTCTAGCTGGCCGCTTCCCAACCTATTTGCTAGCCTTCGCCCGTACAAAGCGGAAATACTGCTTGTGCATCAAAATCCTTAAAACCCAAGTTGTTCTAGATGAGTCCACCATATCTACCTATATGCGGTATTACCCTGCCGTTCTAAGTAAATTTGCATGTGCCACCTCTAAAATTTCAAATGAACACCTATTTTTGTGTGCCTGAATTGTTCATAGAACGACAGGGGGTAGTCAGTATCTTCCATGCTAAGCGGGTTATTCTCATGATGAGTGTTTATTCACTTGTCCTTGCACGAGAGGGACGGTAATAGGGATTCCCAGTCCCGAAATAAAAAATTTGCAAATAATTAAACAAAACTCCCCTAGGATTGTTGTTGGTATGGACGGTACCCGTGGATCGGCTAGCCGTGGAGTGTGTTTTTTGGTGGAGGGGGAGTAAACCTTTACTTTTATCGCTTGGGAACCACTACTAATGTGTTTAGCATGGAAGATATTGATAACTTTTGGTCGTGACATAAACAGGAAGGGTGCATTTCCCAAAATTTCATTTATCTTTGATTTAAGCTTCGAGCTCTGGCACCACTGCAAATCCATGCTTCCCTCTACGAAGGGCCTATCTATTTAATTTTATGTTGTGTCATCACCTTCTCAAACAAGCGCCAGATTTGAGAGCACTATTGTCATCCTCATGCATTGTGTATAGTTAATGTTGAATGCATCATGACTGGATCTTTCCTACCATGAATTACAATGTTTAGTCGTTGCTTGAACTTTGGAGGTGCTCTGCATTTATGTTTTGCGGTCTTAGAAAGGGCTAGCGGGATACCATTATTGTCATATTATATCATGGTTATTTTGACAAAGTGTTATCATATCTTATTATTGCTCGCTAGTTGCTCATGCTATTGATATGAGTTAATATAATTTTTAAGAGTTATTGTTGACATGGTTAGTCATGGTCTTTGCTGAAAACCTGGGTCCTACATAAGCTTATTTATGTAAACAAGAACAAAAGAGTTCGTAAAAGTTTTTTCTTTTTCACTTTCAGTTTATCAACTGAATTGCTTGAGGACAAGCAAAGGTTTAAGCTTGGGGGAGTTGATACGTCTCCATCGTATCTACTTTTCCTAACGCTTTTGCTCTTGTTTTGGACTCTAATTTGCATGATTTGAATGAAACTAACCCGGACTGACGCTATTTTCAGTAGAACTACCATGGTGCTGTTTTTGTGCAGAAATAAAAGTTCTCGGAATGGAACGAAACTTTTTGGAGAATTATTTTACAATAAAAGAAAATTACTGGAGCCAAGAACCACCGGAGGGGGGCCACTGGTTGAGCACAACCCACCAGGGCGCGCCTCCCCTCCTGGCGCCCAGGTGGGTTGTGCCCACCTGGTGGCCCCGCAAACCCTAACTCTGATGCTATAAAATCCTATTTTTAGAGAAAAAAATGAGAGAGGAAGAATTATCGCGTTTCATGAGACGGAGCCGCCGCCACCTTCTGTTCTTCATCGGGAGGCCAGATCTGGAGTCCGTTAAGAGCTCAGGAGAGGGGAATCTTCGATCTTCGTCATCACCAACCCTCCTTCATCGCCAATTCCATGATGCTCCCCACCGGGAGTGAGTAATTCCTTCGTAAGCTCGTTGGTCGGTGAGGAGTTGGATGAGATTCATCATGTAACCGTGTTAGTTTTGTTAGGGCTTGATCCCTAGTATCCACTATGTTTTGAGATTGATGTTGCTATGACTTTGCCATGCTTAATGCTTGTCACTAGGGCCCGAGTGCCATGATTTCAGATGTGAACCGTTTATGTTTTCACCATTATATCTATGTTCTAGATCCGATCTTGCAAGTTATATGAACCTGCTATGTGTTATGATCCGTAAACCCTGGGGTGACAGTAATCGGGATACTTTCCGGTGATGACCGTAGTTTGAGGAGTTCATGTATTCAGTATGTGTTAATGCTTTGTTCTGTTCTCTATTAAAAGGATGCCTTAATATCCCTTAGTTTCCTTGTGGACCCCGCTGCCACGGGAGGGTAGGACAAAAGATGTCATGCAAGTTCTTTCCATAAGCACGTATGACTATCTACGGAATACATGCCTACATTACATTTATGAACTGGAGCTAGTTCTGTATCACCCTAGGTTATGACTGTTATATGATGAATATCATCCAATCAATTCACCGATCCAATGCCTACGAGTTTTCCACATATTGTTTTTGCTAAGTCACTACTACTATTGTTATTGTTATACTTGCTACAAAATCATTGCTATTACTGTTACCGTTACTACTACTGTTACCACTGATATCAAAGCTATCATACTACTATGCTACTGATCACTTTGCTACAGATAATTAATCTCCAGGTGTTGTTGAATTGACAACTCAACTGCTAATACCTTCAAATGTTCTTTGGCTCCCCTTGTGTCGAATCTATAAATTTGGGTTGAACACTCTACCCTCGAAAACTGATGCGATCCCCTATACTTGTGGGTTATCAGAAGCATCTCCAAGGGCCATGAAACAGAGGAGGTCATTGAGTTTTGTGTTGACTTTATTCGTGACCTTAAGCCGATTGGTGTTCCTGAATCGCAGCATGAGGGCAGACTGGGTGGTAAAGGCACACTAGGAAAGGATTCAGTAATATGTATGGACGGGCATTCTTGGGCGCAAGCACACTACACAGTTCTACAAAATTCCAGCTTGGTGGATCCGTATATCGAGGAACACATGGATATTGTATGCTCCAAGAACCCGGAGCACTCTGAGCCCTGGATCAAACGTACACACATGGCATCATTCGGCGGTTGGTTGCAAACACGTCTCATGCATGACGACACTATTGGAGATGAGTTGTACTTGCTGGCCAAGTCACCATCTTCGACTATATTGACTTTCAAAGGGTACGAGATAAATGGGAATACATTTTACATGATCGCCCAAGATAAAAATAGCACCAACCAAAATAGTGGTGTCCGCTTTGATGCAGCAAACACCAATAGGCCAAAGGACACATATTATTGTTACATAGATGAGATATGGGAACTTGACTATGGACGTGATTTGAAGGTCCCTTTGTTTCGGTGCAAATGGGTCAATCTGACAAGAGGCGGGGTAAAGGAAGACCCGCGGTACGGAATGATAACAGTGGATCTCAACAATCTTGGGTACACAGACGAACCATTCGTCCTAGCCAATGATGTGGCGCAGGTTTTCTATGTGAAGGACATGTCTACCAAGCCGAGAAAAAAAAGATAAAGAAGCGAATACATCATATGATGAGCCAAAGCGCAACATAGTTCTTTCAAGGAAAAGAAACATCGTGGGAGTGGAGGACAAGACGGACATGTCAGAAGATTAGGAAAAGTTTCATGAAATTGCTCCCTTCACAGTGAAGGCTGACCCAAGCATCATGTTAAATGATGAAGATTGTCCATGATTACGGCACAAAGGGACACACGCAAAGAAAAAGTTTTATACCCCAAGATCCCACTCTGGGATGTGACCGGCTTCACCGTCATCACTTACTTCTCTAGTGAGTTGCCAAACTTATTTGGAAAGTCCCACTTCGGACAAACCGGATGGAATCTTTGTAATGGTTAGTTTATATATGTGTTTTGACAAACAGACTTTGCATGGTATCATCATTTCACCCACATAGCATGTGCTAAAAAGTTGAGAGGGTTACGGCAAAAACTGGATGCACTTCATGTACAAAATGGACATTCTCTTTCGAAGTATCAGGGTTTCGGATGAAAACTCATCTATTACAAAGGCATTTCATCTTTTAAAACTTATTTTAACTCCAGACTTTTTGTGCATTCAATATGCACCATTCAAAGCCACGTCATCAATTTTCAACCCTTTCTCACTTCATTTGCTATTTTTCATGCATTCAATGATTTTTTGAGCTAAATGACCCTGAAATTGAAAAGCACTACAAATGAACTCTGAAAAGGTTGAAACTTGGCATGGTATCATCATTTCACTCACATAGCATGTGCTAAAAAGTTGAGCGGGTTACGACAAAAATTGGATGCACTTCGTGTACAAAATGGACAATCTCTTTCGAAGTATCAGTGTTTCACACGAAAACTCATCTGTTACAAGGACATTTAATTTTTTTAAACTTATTTTAACTCCAGACTTTTTGTGCGTTCAATATGCACAATTCAAAGCCACGCCATCAATTTTGAACCTTTCTGACATCATTTGCTATTTTCATGCATTTAATGTTTTTTCGAGCTAAATGACCCTGAAATTGAAAAGTACTACAAATGAACTCTGAAAAGGTTGAAACTTGGCATGGTATCATCATTTCACCCACATAGCATGTGCTAAAAAGTTGAGAGGGTTACGGCAAAAACTGGATGCACTTCGTGTATAAAATGGACAATCTCTTTCGAAGTATCAGGGTTTCGTGTACAAAATACACTCTTTACAATTTCATATATTTTGTTGAAATTATTTGATAATCATGTGTATTACACATAAGTGAGTATGTACAAAAATTAGGATGTGATTTGAAGAAGGTCAAAAAATTGACATAACATATGCAAAAAATAACATAAAAAATAAAAAAATGCCCGCCTACTAGGCCACCACGGCCTGCATATGACTAGAGACCCAACTATATATGGGCCGGGATGCAGGCCCGCAGGGCAAGTAGGCCCCACAGGGTAGAGAGAAATGTTAGGCATGTACTGCCTGCTTTAGAGAGGAGCTCGGTAGGGAAGCCGCAGCAGGGCTTATAAACAGGTGCGAGCGCGCTTCGCTTGGCGAGGTGGGACTAAACTCCCACCACCCCGCAGCTGTGCCAGCACCAGCCCTTTAGTCTCGGTTGGTGGCTCCAACCGGGACTAAAGTCCCCCCTTTAGTCCCGGTCCGAGCCACCAACTGGGACAAAAGGCTGGGCTTCCTGCCCCTGGCCTGGTGAAATTCACCTTTAGTCACGGTTGGTGCCTCACATCGGGACTAAAGGGGGGCCTTTAGTCCCGGTTGGAGACACCAACCGGGACTAAAGGGTTTTGTATATATGCAGGGACTTAGGAATTTTTCCAAACACTTCTGCAATTTTGATCTCCCCGATGGCGCCGAACCAGAGCACGACGCCGCCAGGCTGCCGGACCTCACCGTCACCTCCGAGCCCGCTCGGCCTCGTTGTCGCCGCCCCCGACGCCGGCCGCCCGTGCCTCCTCCCCGAGCCCCGACGCCGCCCGTGCCTCCTCCCCAAGCCTCGCCGTCGCCTCGACCTCACTGTCGCCTACCTCGCCCGCTGTGAGCTCGCCGCCCCATCCATCTCTGGTGATTTTTATTCTTAAATAAATGTTGAATATTTTCTCATGTACATGATGAATATTTTGTAACACACATTGAACATTTTTTCATTAAACAATGTGTTAAGTCAATATATACTTTATAGAGGAACAAAAATATTCGCGGAAGTGAATATTTGTGGAGTACTCAATTTTTTCCAGTTTTAGATGGTATTTTGTTCATTGGTAGAATACATTTGTGTTTCTATGAAATAATTGTCATCTAGTCGATATTTGAATGTTTGTACCACACCATATCTTCTGTTATTAAATGTGGCATACATTCATTGGTAGAGTTCATTTTGATGTTCATTGTGATGTATGAAAACTTGGTCAATATTTTGTCTTTAGAGTTTATTTAGAGTTCATTTTGATGTATGAAAACTTGGTCAATATTTTGTATTGTAGATGTTAATGGTATTGTTGATGTTAATTTTGTTCAAGTGTGGGTTCTCTATAAAAAGAATGGTTGGATCAATGCTATAAAATGTTGTTCAAATTTGCCCATCTAGCTACTATATAGTTGTAAAAGTTTATTAAATATGAGTAGCATAATAAAATGATAATTATTGCATAGAAATTTGTTTTCATAAGAATTTGTTCTCGACGTCGACGATGCCCGGCCCGCATCCTCGTCATCAACTCGGTGGCGGCAACCTGCTTGAGAGGCGCCATGTTCGGGACTGGGCTCCGCCAGGCTGGCACTGGGAGGTGCTACCTTCCAGGGCGCGCAGCTTGGTGAGGAATCGGGCGCCCGTCGTTGACCCAGAGCTTCTTTGGTGGCGGTCGCCTGGGCCACTATCGGTGCGGAGGCAGCGGGCCCTCGAGGAGGTGGTACGTCGCCGTGTCAGGGAGGAGGACGAGCATGTCCGTCGCTACATGATTGCGTTGGACGTCAGGTTCTCCAATACCTGGCAGGTTCTTCAGGGATCTCACCCAAGCTATGATCCCGTGATGCTTCCTTCTCTTTGGGTGTCCACCGCCCGCGCCTCAGGAACCACGAGTCAACTAGATTATTCGATAATATTCAAGCTGTATTAGTGATGTTATATGATAATATTTGAGATGTATTAGTGATAATATTCGAGAAGAATTCGAGATTATATTAGATAATATTCAAGATGTATTCAAGATTATATTCAATATTCGATGATGCATATTATCTGGATTATTCGAGATGTATTAGTGATATTATATGATGATCTTGCTATCTAAAAAGATTAATCCTCATATGATTCAGTTTTTGCTTATTGAATGCATTCTAATTTGAATACTAAATTGTTTTATCTTTCTTTTCTGGATTAGTTAAGCTATGGACGCTAGCGACAGAGATGACCATCATCAAGACCATATCATGTTTGACATGATCCAAAACCCAGAGAATATTAATGAACCTGAAGATGACAGCTCACAATATCTGAACAATTCCGGTGAGGGAATATTTCAGGAAGAACTAACAGACATCGAAGGGCACACAAACAATGATGGTGAAGGAAATGTTCTTCAATTAACATAGTCCGGTGAGGTATATATATAAATATATATAAGGCCTCTGGTGATCATTACATGTATTAATTGATTTGTGTCTGTGTATATATATATATATATATATATATATATATATATATATATATATATATATATATAAACAAATGTTTCTTATTTTAGCCCTCCGGATGGAGCAAATCTTCTACAAGCAGGGAAGTACGAGGCCCGGCCAAAAAGTTGCAGGCTAGCATAAAGTACAACATCGATGAGATCAAACCAAATGGCGAACCGCTTGCTCCTAAAAAGAATGCAGACAAATTTACTCGTCAATGCGGAGTTATTGTCAGGGACCAAATCCCGATCTCCGTTCAAGAATGGAATAAGCCAAAGGAAGATTGAGGAGTTAGTTTTGTCGACGAAAGAGCAAAAGATCTGCTTTGGGATACGCTCATGTCACATTTGACCCTACCAGAGCATTTCACAGATGCAGAACGGAAGAAACTCAAGAAGAGTGCTCTTAAGAAGATGGCCACACAATTCTGCAACTGGAAGAAAAGATTATGGGGCAGCTACATCGAAGCAGAAAAGAAGACTCCGGAATTCACTGGACCACTGGAGAAGGTAAAAGATCACTAGGACTTATTTGTGGAGTTCAAGGAATCGGAAGCAGCTAAGGAATGGTCGAGGAAAAGCAAGATAAATGTTGGAAAAAAAACACCACCTTGTTCTGGGGCCAGGTGGCTACAAGACTGGTCGGCCTAAGTGGGATGAATATGAGGAAAAGATGATTGCTGTAGGGGTCACTCCAAAAACACTGACTTGGCTCGACAGGTGCAGGACTTGGTTTTATGCACATGGGGGAAAGTTGGACCCAAAGACAGGGGAGATTATGGAGCAGGCGAGTCTTAAAGAAGCCTCGGACGCTTTACTTGTTGCAATAGAAGAGGCTCGAACGGGGGCGTTCCAGCCTGAGAGAGAGAACGACGAGCTTACATGCGCCCTCGGGAATCCTGAACACCCATGACGAACACCAGGCAATGGCATTGTTCCATGGTTTGAGGGGTTTGCGGACTGGAACGACACTTATAGAAGCCGTGCAAGAAAGAAGAAGCAGGATGCAGACAAGAAGAAGCAGGATGCAGACCGGCTTAAAAAGGTAGAATCAAAGAACACGGAGTTGGAACGCGCTTTCATGCGGCAGCAGGAGCAGATCGACGCACTTAGCCAGCATAGGGCGTCTCAGCGGCAGGAGGGTGCAGATCCAACATTGGATAGTACCATCCCATCTATGCCGAAAAGCAGCGTGGGTTCCACGGGGGTCCCGGCTGATGATGCACTACTAGCTCACTACCCCGTGGATGATATCAGTGAGTCGACAATTTGTAAGCTACACATGAAACTGAAGAACATATCCATGAAGGTGGTGGAAGGCTTTGCTTTACCAAATCCCCCTGAAGCAACCTTCCATGGCAATCCGATTCCAGCTGGCTATGCTCGTGTCGGGGTGGCTGAAGTGATGTCGGGATATGACTCACTAGAGCTTGACTTTCCTGGAGGTCAAGGGGAGCAGACACTACGAGAAATCATACGTGGTCTCTGCCTATGGAGAAAGGAATGCATCATCTTTCCATGGCCACCGACTCCTCCTCCAAGTCCACCGCGTCAACCGACTCCTCCTCCAAGTCCGCCGCGTCAGCCGACTCCAGCCCACCCTGGGATGGAGCCCAGCACGAGTCCGTAATATTGATCTCTGGCACGTCAGCCTTCTCCAAAGCGGAAGAGAGCACCAACGAAGCAACCCAACCCTCGTGCCAAAAAGAAGTTGGCTTACAAGAGGACTGAAAAGGAAATAGATGAGGTCGTGGCTGCCGAAGTGAAGGCCCATTTTGCACCAACACCGCCCCGGCCGCCAAAGGAGAAAATACCTGAGAAAGTCATACAACACTTTGTGGATCTTGCTAAACCGGCTGTGAAGAAAAGGCAATCAGACTATGAGCACTCTCTTAATAAGTCATATCATGCACAAAAAGATAAGGAGTCGAGCTTTACAAGTAGTAATAAAAGCCGGGAAAACTGTTCCCCAGCTAGGAGAACAGGCAGTGCAATCGACCCCCCGCTCAAGGTGAGTATCACCGATAAGCTGGTGATAACCGATGCTGCTAGAGAGATGGCTAGAGAGGCTGGTGTCAATGTTGAACAACTGCTAGGCATCGAGGATCTCCCCATGATTGAAGAAGGGGAACTAGCATGGCAATACGTCCCCGGGAACCCTCTAGTCAAGGCTGAGGAGGTCCCACTTCTATCAACGCAAATGCGCAGATTGCATGACTGGTACCTGAGAGAAGTAAAGGCCGGGCAAGAGAGCCTCATGGTGAAGGTCAAGCCAGAGCATTACTTCCATGGAATCGATGTGTGGATTGAGTTGCCAGAATTTTTTCAGTTATTCAATCAAGACGCCCTGGACTAATCTCTCGTCAGTTGCTATTATCTGTAAGTGATTTCTTTCTGTAATTTAAGTCTCTAGCTCAGCTCGTTCATTGCCTGTAATTATCCTCACTATATTCTTTTGTGTGGTATTATGCAGAATGAAGATTTTTGAAATGAAAAGAGATGGAGTCTATGGCATTGGGTTCATTGACCCAAATACCATTTATGAAAAAGTGCTAAAAGAAAACCCGATGACACAGAGGCCAACTTGCTAATGTTTTTGAAGGAAATAAATGCCAAACCAGAAATAGTATTTCCTTACAACTTCAAGTGAGTGTTACAGTCTTGTACTACAAATTCTATTTTGCTTACTCGATGTTAAGTGTAGTTGATGAGTTATGCATGCCCTCTTATACAAACGTGTGCGCAGTTTCCACTGGATCCTGCTAATCATTAGAGTTGATGAGGGAAAAGTTCAAGTACTGGACTCACTAACTAGAGACCCTCAAGAATACTACAACCTGAAGTTGATGCTCGACAGGTAATTTCAATCATTAACGCACTATGTCGGCCTCTTTAGTTCATTTCCTGATATCAAGTAATTAATAACTCCTTTATTCATTTTCTTTGCCGGGCATGGTTTGGAAAAAGTTCATCAAAGAGATTGTCGGTCCATGGCAACCAACCCTGAAATGGTGGCGACCGAGGGTAATTAAGTAGTACTAGATACGTCCACGCATCTATTTAATTATAGTTTCAATACCATTATCATGCTTGATTATTATCTGATTGAATTCTATTCTCGTAAAGTGCTTGAGGCAGGCATCGGGGAATAATTTATGTGCATACTACATTTGCGAGAACATTCGCATTATGACCGAAAAGAGTAGAGATGGAAGAAATCTTTGGGTACGTAAACACTATTCACAATTTATTTTATCATGATCTAATATATATACACACAACTAATATATTCATATTGATCTCCTTCTTTAAAGATGGTGGAGATGCGGGATAAGCTCCTACCAAAGGACCGCATACGAGCATTTCAAGAGGAAATTGCGGGATTTTTGCTTGACCAGGTCATATCTCCCGATGAAGAATACCATTACACCTAATGCCTGCATGTAATGATCTGCAAATTGTAGGAGAAATTGTATATACCAAATTGTATATATATATATGTGTATGCATGGTCGTACGAGAAATTCTATGATATATGATTGGTCGTACGAGAAATTCTATTATATATGCATGACGTGTATAGTATGTTCTAGCGTAAAAAGAATTAAATGGAAAACAGAAAATGAAAAGGAAAAATAAACCATAAAACCCTAAACCTCTAGTCCCGGTTGGTGACACCAACCGGGACTAGAGGTCCCCCGCCCCCGGTGCGCGCTGCCGGCCACGTGACAGGGATTTAGTCCCGGTTCGTGGCCAACCGAGACTAAAGGGTGGGGTCCTTTAGTCCGTTTATTAGTCCCGACTGGTGAACCGGGACTAAAGGCCCTTCCTAGCTGGGACTAAAGGCCAGTTCTCCACTAGTGTAGGGTTAGTAGAGCCATGGTGGGCCCACAAGCCTGGAGGGTGTGCCTCCCGAGCTTGTCGCTCATCCGTGGACCTTCTAGCCTCCTCTAGAAGCTTCCTAGGTGTCTTCTGATCCAAGAAAAATCGTCAAAAAGTTTCATTCCGTTTGGACTCTGTTTGGTATTGTTTTTCTGTAAAAGTAAAAAAACAAGGAAAAAACAGCAACTGGCACTGGGCACTAGGTTAATAGTTTAGTCCCAAAAAATGATATAAAATAGCATAAGAATACATATAAAACATCCAAGATGGATAATATAATAGCATGGAATAATAAAAAATTATAGATACGTTGGAGACGTATCAGGCATCCCCAAGCTTAATTCCTGCTCGTCCTCGAGTAGGTAAATGATAAAAACAGAATTTTTGATGTGGAATGCTACCTAACATGTTTATCATGTAATCTTTTCTTTATGTGGCATGAATATTCAGATCCATAAGATTCAAAACAAAAGTTTAATGTTAATACTTCAAGCATACTAAATAAAAAAAATCATGTCTTCTCAAAATATCATGGCTAAAGAAAGTTATCCCTACAAAATCTTATAATCTTGTCATGCTCTATCTTCATCATACATAGTATTTATCATGCACAACCCCGATGACAAGCCAAGCAATTGGTTCGTACTTTTAATGTTCTCAAACCTTTTCAACTCTCACGCAATACATGAGCGTGAGCCATGGATATAGCACTATAGGTGGAATAGAATATGATTGTGGAGGTTGTGTGGAGAAGACAAAAAAAGGAGAAAGTCTCACATCAACTAGGCAAATTAATGGGCTATGGAGATGCCCATCAATTGATATCGATGCGAGTGAGTAGGGATTGCCATGTAACAGATGCACTAGAGCTATAAGTGTATAAAAGCTCAAAAGAAAACTAAGTGGGTGTGCATCCAACTCGCTTGCTCACGAAGACCTAGGACAATTTGAGGAAGCCCATCATTGGAGTATACAAGCCAAGTTCTATAATGAAAAATTCCCACTAGTAATATATGAAAGTGACAAAATAGGAGACTCTCTATCATGAAGAACATGGTGCTACTTTGAAGCACAAGTGTGGAAAAGGATAGTAACATTGCCCCTTCTCTCTTTTTCTCTCATTTTTTAATTTTATTTTTTCTCTTTTCTTTCTTTTGGGCTCTTTGGGATCTTTTTTTTATTTCGGGCTCTTTGGCCTCTCTTTTTTTATTTCAAGTCCGGAGTCTCATTCCGACTTGTGGGCGAATCACAGTCTCCATCATCCTTTCCTTACTTGGGACAGTGCTCTAATAATGATGATCATCACACTTTTATTTACTTACAACTCAAGAATTACAACTCGATACTAGAACAAAAATATGACTCTATATGAATGCCTCATGCATGATCATGAAAAGCAATATGACAATGATGGTGTGTGTCATAGTAAAACGGAATGGTGGAAGGTGCATGACAATATATCTCAGAATGGCTATGGAAATGCCATAATAGGTAGGTATAGTGGCTGTTTTGAGAAAAGGTATAAGATGGGTTTAATGCACCGGCGAAAGTTGCACGGTACTAGAGTGGCTAGCACAGGTGGAAGGGTGAGAGTGCGTATAATCCTTGGACTCAACATTAGTCATAAAGAACTCACATACTTATTGCAAACGTTTATTATCCCTCGAAACAAAGTACTAATATGCATGCTCCTAGGGGGATAGATTGGTAGGAAAAGACCATCGCTCGTCCCCGACCGCCACTCATAAGGAAGACAATAAAAAATAAATCATGCTCCAACTTCATCGCATAACGGGAGGCCATACGTGCATGCTTCGGGAAGCACAAACCTTAACACAAATATTCTTACTAATCCACAATTACTCACTAGCATGACTCTAATATCACCATCTTTATATCTCAAAACAAATGTAAGGAATCAAACTTCTCATATATTCAATGATCTTCATGAAAGTTTTTATTATATCCCTCTTGAATACCCATCATATTGGGACTAAATTCTTAACCTAAGCAAATTGCCATACTATTTTTAAGACTCTCAAAATAATATAAGTGAAGCATAAGAGTTCATCAATTTCTTCAAAACAAAACCACCGCCGTGCTCTAAAAAGATATAAGTGAAGCACTAGAGCAACTGCCTAGCTCAAAAGATATAAGTGAAGCACATAGAGTATTCTAATAAATTCACGATTAATGTGTGTCCCTCTCAAAAGGTGTGTACAACAAGGATGATTTGGCAAACTAAAAAGCAAAGACTCATATAATACAAGACGCTCCAAGCAAAACACATATCATGTGGTGAATAAAAATATAGCCTCAAGTAATTTTACCGATGGATTGAAGACAAAAGAGGGGATGCCATCCGAGGCATCCCCAAGCTTAGATGCTTTGTTGTCCTTGAATATTACCTTGGGGTTCCTTGGGCATCCCCAAGCTTAGGATCTTACCACTCCTTATTCCGTAGTCCATCAAAACTTTACCCAAAACTTGAAAACTTCACAACACAAAACTCAACAGAAAACTCATGAGCTCCGTTAGTATAATAAAGAAAATCACCACTTAGGTACTGTTGTGAACTCATTATAAATTTCTATTGGTGTTATATCTACTATATTCTAACTTCACCATGGCTCATACCCCCCGATACTACCCATAGATTCATCAAAATAAGCAAACAACACATAGAAAACAGACTCTGTCAAAAACAGAACAGTCTGTAGCAATCTGGAAATTTCGTATACTTATGTAACTATCAAAATTCTAAAAAATTGGGAAAACCTGGAAACTTTATATATAAATCTTGTTTCAAAAATTTAGATCAAAAGAACGCTTCTGTGAATTTACAAAATTCCAGTAATGAGCGCAAAAGTTTCTGTTTTTCAGCAAAATCAAATCAACTGTCACCATAGATCATCCCAAAGGCTCTATTTGGCTCAAACACTAATTAAAACACTTAAAAACAATCATAACAGTTGCATAATTGTGTATTTATTGAAAAACAGAAGCAAAATAAGAAAAACAAAAATAACATTGGGTTGCCTCCCAACAAGCGCTAATGTTTTATGCCCCTAGCTAGGCAAAATGCATAGATCTAGGTGTTGTCATCTTTGGTATTTAATCCATAAGTAGCCCTCATAATAGATTCATAAGGCAAGTTAATTTTTTTTGTTGGAAACTATTCCATGCCCTTCCTTAACGAAAATTGAAACCTAATGTTTCCTTCTTTCATATCAATAATTTGACCAATCGTTCTATGGAAAGGTCTACCAAGTATAATAGGGCATGTAGGATTGCAATCTATATCAAGCACAATAAAGTCTACGGGCACATAATTCCTATTTGCAACAATAAGAATATCATTAATCCTACCCATAGGTTTCTTAATAGTGGAATCCGCTAAGTGCAAATTCAAAGAACAATCATCAAGTTTATGGAACCCTAGCACATCACATAGAGTTTTTGGAATAGTGGAAATGCTAGCACCCAAATCACATAAATAAATAGCACTCATAATCTTTAATCTTACTCTTAATAGTAGGTTCCCATTCATCACAAAGCTTTCTAGGGATCGAAACTTCAAACTCAAGTTTTTCTTCAAAAGATTTCATCATAGCATCAACGATATGTTTAGTAAAAGCCTTATTTTGATTATAAGCATGAGGTGAGTTAAGCATGGATTGCAAAAAGGAAATACAATCTATCAAAGAACAATTATCATAATTAAAGTCCTTGAAATCCAAAAGAGTGGGCTCATCACTAGTTAAATTTTGACCTCGCTAATCCCACTTTTATCAATTTTTTCATTAAGATCTTCACCATCCAAATTATTGGGACGCCTTCTAGCTAAAGTTGACTCGTCTCCAGTCCCTTTTTCATCAAGTTTTATATTATCAAACAAAGATTCAATAGGAGTCACACCAATCACTTTAAGATCTTCATCATGATTATCACAAAAAATAGAAGAACATACTTTTTCTAGCCATTCTCTCTTAGCACGCATCCTAGCGGTTCTCTCCTTACTTTCATTAATAGAAATTTGAATAGCTTTCAGAGACTCATTGAGGGAGTTATGGACTAAGGGGTCCTCGGGGCGACGGCCCATCGTGCATGGGCCGGACTGGTGGAGCTGTGTGGTGACCGGAGACCTGTGAAGCGGTGTGCCCTCCAAGTCAAGGGTGGGCGAGATCTCTTTCCCTCTTGTTGTAATCTATCTTCGGTAACCCTAACCCTATCGGTGTCTATATAAATCGAGGGTTGTAGTCATTAGGGGCAGAGCTATCTTCATCCCCCCGTAGCCTAGGGTTTAGCTCATACTGATCTCGAGGTAGATCTACTCTGTAAACCACGTTATACAATCAATACAATCAAGCAGGACGTAGGGTATTACCTCTTCGAGAGGGCCCGAACCTGGGTAAACACTGTGTTCGTCGTCCCTTGTTACCCATCGATCCTAGATCCATAGCTCGGGACCCCCTACCCCGAGGTCTGCAGGTTTTGACACTGACATTGGTGCTTTCATTGAGAGTTCCGCTGTTGGATCACCAAAAGGATCGATGGCTCGCTTTGTCCTTGGAGAGGACATGAGTTCCATGGATCTCTTCGTCCCTGGTCAACTCTTCGCTTTTGGTAGCATCGTACTGCACACTGATTCGACCGTCCGTCTTGACCAGATCGACAACTTCGCTCCCGAACACCGGATTCGATTCGGCAATCTGGAGTACGTTACTGACACGTGGGGGGATTTGGTTTTCACCGGATTCACCACCCCCGCAGGCCTTGCCGCGCCTGCTCCGACGTACACCTCCGATCTGATCTGTGAATCGGCCCTAGTCCACCAAACGGCTTTGAGACAGGAAGGACTCCCTGAGAGAGGGGACCTTACCCCACCGTCAACCGAACTCACATCGGCGGAGGATTTATTCCCAGCCCTCGAGGCAGAACCAGAGGTCAGAAGCCAAGATTCGATCTCGACTGAGCTCCTCCCCCACAACACCTTGCTAGCCTCAAGACCGCACCCTGAGTCGGCGAATAGCGGCCAAGGGTCACCCCCGGCCCAAAACGACACGACCTCAAACATTGGCGTGGAAGGTGCACAGGAGGGTCAAAGCACATCCTCAGTCTCCGAGGACAATCTAGTGCCCCTCGAGGTTTTGGTCCCGAATCCCAAAGATAGGTCCGTCCGGGACCAAGGATCGGTTGAGGTACAGATCGACCTCCGCTTCATCACCACAAAGTCCGGCCTAGAGCCCTCAAGTCTGGCAACCCTCGATATTTTGAACGAGGCACTAGACCGAATTCAGAAAATGACTATCCAGGAGAACCTGCCCTTCGCCTTCAATCACCGACCCTTCGAGGCGTTCGACAGGGAATTTTGCGCACCACCCACCACCCATTTGGTAGCAACTATCGATGATTTAACCGATATGTTAGACTATAATTTGGAGAATGCCGAATACATTAATGAGGAGGACATAACCGCGGCTAATGCTGAGGTCGGTCCCCCGGTCACGGGCCGCTGGTCGGCCACATCCACCTATGTCATTTACATGGTGGATACCCCAAAGGACAGCAATGGCACTCCTGATCAGGACCGAGGCAAGCCCAGAGATGAGCCTCCCAAACGCCGAAAACAGCACCGTCGATCAAAACCACGTCGAAGCCTCACAAGCAACGTAGACCCGGCGGAGAACGGCACCGTAAATAATACGGATGACCTCGCCGGAGACGCAGCCAACGAGCATCATTAGGATGACCCCGCAGGGCAGGAGGACCCGCTCAATCCGGAAAGCCACGAAGACTCCGAGGATGGCAACTACCTACCACTCTCTGAAGAGGAGGCCAGTCTCGGGGAGGACGATTTTATCGTCCCCGAAGACCCTCTGGAGCAATAACGGTTCAAGCGGAGGCTTTTAGCCACCGCTCGTAGCCTAAAGAAGCAAAAATGCAAAATCAAGGCTGAACAGGACACCCTCAACGACCGATGGATTAAAGTCCTAGCTGCCGAAGAGGGGTACGGCCGCGATCAGCCAACCAGGAGTTATCCTAAACGAAGACTATTTCCCCAGTTCGACGACGAGGCTCTAGAGCCAACACGCCCGACGTATACAAACGCCGAACAGCCAAACCGACCCCCTAGAGGGCGGGACAGGGAAGCTGATGAGGCCGAACATCCAGCCGCCCCACCTCGCCATCACGACAAGGATCAGGTGCAGCCCACTTACGTGTACGACCTCCGCCATGACCTAGATGCTCGTGGAGGCCGTACCAGGTCCATCTACGGACCCGGAGAGGATCTTCCCGCATACCGGGAAGGATATTATGATCGGTTAAACCGAAATGATAGAGTCCAGGAGCAGCAGCAGAGTAGGAGGGCCGAAGACCTCCGTCGCGATGTAGCCTGAGTTCGGGGCGCCGCACACCCCCTGTGCTTCACAAAGAGGGTAATGCAGCACCAATTCCTAGAAGGCTTCAAGCCTGTGAACATCGAATCATACGACGGAACCACAGATCCAGCCGTATGGATAGAGGATTTCCTCCTCCACATCCACATTACGCGAGGAGACGACCTCCATGCCATTAAATATTTACCGCTCAACCTTAAAGGCCCAGCTCGACAATGGCTGAACAACCTTCCTGAAGACTCTATAGGTTGCTGGGAAGAGCTTGAGGACGCTTTTCGAGCAAACTTCCAGGGCACCTATGTCCGGCCTGCGGATGCCGATGACTTAAATCGCATCACGCAACAACCCGAAGAATCTGCCCGACAATTTTGGAACCAATTCCTGACTAAGAAGAATCAGATCGTTGACTGTCCGGATGCCGAAGTCTTGGCTGCCTTTAAGCATAGTGTCAAGGACGAATGGCTTGTACGGCAGCTCGGCCAGGACAAACCAAGAACTATGGCAGCCCTTACTTCCCTCATGACCCGCTTTTGCGCGGGCGAAGACAGTTGGCTTGCTCGCAAGAACACCAACCCTTTTTTTTGTGGGGTCGCAAGAACACCAACCCAGACACACCCAGTACCTCCGAGGTTCAGGACGGAAATGGAAAGCCCCGACGCAGCAAGAATAAACGTCGCCACAATGACGGCGAGGGTGAGGATACGGTAGTAAATGCCGGATTCCGAAACCAGAAGTCCAGAACCCGAAACAAAGCCTCTAAAGGCAACAGTGATGGCCCGTCTAGGCTGGACACAATTCTAGACAGGCCTTGCCAGATCTATGGCACATCAGAGAAGCCCGCCAACCACTCCAACCAAAATTGTTGGGTGATCAAACAGGCCGGCAAACTCACAGCCGAAGACTCGGGCAAAATCCCAAGAGGCGAGGACGATGACGAGCCCCGCAGGCCGAATAGTGGAGGCCAGAAACCCTTCCCTTCCGAGGTCAAGATAGTAAACATGATCTACGCAACCCACATACCGAAGAAGGAGAGGAAACGAGCGCTACGGGATGTATACTCCATTGAGCTAGTAGCGCCGAAGTTCAATCCATGGTCAGCCTGCCCGATCATGTTCGATCGCAGGGATCATCCCACCAGTATACGCCATGGAGGGTCAACAGCCCTAGTACTGGACCCCATCATTGATGGGTTCCACCTCACTAGAGTCCTAATGGACGGAGGAAGCAGCCTCAATTTGATATACGAGGATACAGTGAAGAAAATGGGATTGATCCATCAAGTATTAAACCCAGTAACACCACCTTCAAGAGAGTCATTCCGGGAGTGGAGGCCCGCTGCACGGGCACCGTGACACTCGAAGTGGTGTTCGGATCACCGGATAATTTCTGAAGTGAGGACTTGATCTTTGATATTGCACCTTTTCGTAGTGGCTATCACGCACTCCTCGGCCGAACAGCGTTCGCTAAATTCAATGTCATTCCGCACTACGCGTACCTCAAGTTGAAAATGCCTGGTCCTTCGGGCGTCATAACTATCAACGGCAACACAGAACGCTAACTTCGAACCGAAGAGCACACTGCGGCCCTAGCGGTCGAAGACCACACCGGCCCATATAGGCCTGGATGCCGACCCACTGTAAGGGCCGGCGACAACAGTAAACGGGTTCGAACCCGTTCCCCATCATGGGAACCTGCATGCGTTTGCCACAAATAGGGATACGTACCCCATGGCATGCCCACATTCTTCATGCTCCACGTGCCTC
This sequence comes from Thinopyrum elongatum, assembly GCA_011799875.1. Classification (NCBI taxonomy): domain Eukaryota; kingdom Viridiplantae; phylum Streptophyta; class Magnoliopsida; order Poales; family Poaceae; genus Thinopyrum; species Thinopyrum elongatum. The sequence continues at coordinate 519,506,940 of CM022298.1, forward strand.
GTTAGCACAACTTCGCGCTCAAAATACCATGGGCAGCCATGAGGCATACATTAATCTGAAGTGCATGTTCGGTTAAACCGAACTTCGGAATTACCTCGTCTTCGGACAACCCGGGGACCAATTCCGAATACCCCCAATCTTAAAGCTTCATCGGCAGGGTCCTCGCCCATCAAGGTCTCATCGAAGGTCCCAACCCCCACCTATCAGAAGCAAAGGCGCAGACGTGCAACAGGGCACAGTGAAGGCTTCAACTCACACTTCAAGGCCCTGCGTCAACCTTTACCCTCTAAATTTTCTTTTTCTTTCTCTCTTGCAAGTACTGCCTTCGCAGTTCGAATTCTACGGTTAGACGTCCTGAGCTTACGAGAAATAATAAAAATACCCTTTATGGTGTTCGGATATCTGCATCTTGCAATTTTTCTGTCCCTTTCCGATTCTCTCCTCGCTCTTCGAACAGCCCGGCATGAAAATATATTAATCAGTTACGAGTTCGATTTATACATCAACTCAATATCTTTAAGTCCGGCACCACTTCCCGCTAGGTGTCCGGCGTCTCGGATATTGCACTATATGCATCTGTTCTAAACTATGTCTTGGGTCAATAGTTGGGTTGCCCGGCTCGTGTGTTTGCCCCTTATGTTCCGCTTGTTCGGCTAAGAGGGTAAAGGGAGAACCCCTGCGATTGTACTACTGGTTCGCCTAGTCAAGTACCTCAGAAGGAAAAAGCCAAAAACTGATCATCATAGTAAGTGCGAACGGGTCTGCGATCCGATGACGAGGTTGGACTCTAAAAATCGTTGGCGATTTCACCGTGTCACACGAAGGGTTCGTCTTAACACAAACCATGTGATCGGAAAGGGAAGGCTTCGACCCCAAGTACATCACAAATACACCGGGGGCTAGTCCCTAGTCCCCACCGTCAAGCTCCTAAGGCTAAGTGAAAGCAGTAAAACTGAATAGTCTGATTGCTTGGTTTCGTTCCCGCACTACCGCCTCCGGGCAACAAGATGTTGGCTAAGGGTAACAGTGCGGAAACAAAACACCCTTCGTGATATTCACTTGAGGGCTGAAGCCGACGACTGGTAGCTTTCAGAACTAAACATACGGCCACATAGGAGTCAAAATTTAATCACTAAGTTCCCCGGGCGCATAATAAAGCATAAATCCCACTTGGTACAAGCTTGCTACATCTACTCAAGCATTACATTTTTTGAACACTGGCCCTCTATCGCCCGTGCTCCGGTCATCACCTGCGCGAAGTACTGCTCGGGGCGGCGATGCTCCTTCCCCTAGGGCGGAGGACCTATGGCCATCTCCATTGGATTAATTCTTGGCCAATGAACCATGGTCTTCGCAAACGCGAGCCTCGCCCACTCAAGGCATGCCGACCGCTTCACGGCGTCAATCCGGAGCAGCGCCTCCCGCAGCCTTTGCACAAGGTCGAAGTAGGTGTCTGGAATGGGCTCGGTCGGCCACAGGCTGACACAGAGTTCCTTCAAGGCCAGCTCAGACATTCGATGCATCTCCATTAGCTGCTTCATTTGATCGCTGAGGAGGGGAGGACGCTCGGAGTCCGGAAACTGTGACCAAAAGAGCCACTGCGTGGAATCCTCCTCGTGAGTGGCATAGTGCCTCGCCACGGCCGCCGCATTCTTCAGAAGTTTAGCGAAGACGCCTGCGGAGCGCCAGACCATTGTCAGCAGGGCGAATCTGTTGCCTTCGAACAGACCCTACAATAAATATTTCTTACCATTGGCAATTTGTGCGGCTTGCCGAAGCTCCTCCCGGACACCTCGGGCGTCACTCCTCGCCTCCTGGAGGTCTTTCTCCGCCTTGGACAGACAGGAGGATTGCTCCTCCCGCCCCTTCTCAAGGGCCTCAAGCTTCTCAGCGGCATCCTGGAGCTCCCCTTGGACCTCGGTTACCCAAGATTCATGCTGCTTAGCAGCATGCTTTGCCTGCTCAAGCTCGGACACCGCCCTCTCAGCGGCTGTCCTCTTCTTGGCCGCCTCGGCCTCAGCCTTCTTAAGGGCCTCCTTTAAGCCCTCGACCTCGGCGGCAGCAGCTGCAAGATCATCAAGATAAAGGATCAGTGAATGGTCCGGCCAGTCCCTATCTGGCAAATACACATCTTTTTTACATAGCTTACCTTGCGCCTCGTCAAGCCGTTTGTTGACAAGGTCCAGCTCTTGATCGGAATGCTTGAGCTTCTGATCCATCTCCTCTAATGTTGCAGCATTAGCAGCCACGGCCATGGAAGATGCCTGCGTTAGCATCAGAAATGTCGACATTGTTAACCGACCTACCGAATTTGATCCTCTATAGGTCTCTTCGAAGATCCTGGTAAAGTCTCGGGGGCTGCTATGTATGTGGCCTACTTAAACTAACAACTATAAACGCATTATGAGGAAGGATCATTACTTGACTTACCTCAAAGCCTGTTAGAAGGCCATGGACAGCGTCGTTCAGTCCGGATTGGACGGAATGAACACTCTGCATAACCGCACCCATAAGGGTGCGGTGCCCTTCAACGATGACGGAGTTGCTCACCAACTCCTCTAGCATGTCCGGCCAGCCCACCACCGCCCGTGCGGAGTTGTTCGGCGCCGGCGTTGGCTCCCCCGCCCCCTCCCTGCTGGGAGGAATCTATGCCATCGAGGGCCTCGGAGGCTCGGGAGTGATCGACGGAGGGGGTCCGGATGGCCCGGACTCTTTTCCCTCGTCGGCTAGGAGGGACGCTCCCTCCTGGTCTTCGGTGACCGAGGTTTTGACCTCGGCCATTACGGCATCTACCTCCCCCTCCGTGTTCGGAGGAGGAGGAGTTCTTTGGGACCGCACCACCTCAGCCTCTTCGGGGACCAAAGGAGGCGTGGAGTGCGCCATAGACCCACTGTCCGCCAGCTCGGCAGGCGGAGACGCCCCTTCCGAGATTTTCTCGATGGGGCGCTCATGCGGGGGACTGCAATTCGGAGGGGTTAACCCTCAACTAAAACAAACTACTTAAAGCATAATAGCTGAAAATACAGACACCTTACCTGCTGGCAGGGGGCTTGACCCTGGATCCCTTCTTCGGGAGCTCCTCGGATGCCTCGGACTTCTCGTCATCCGAGCTGTCAGGTATAACCAGCTTAGGCCGGTGTCGTCTCTTTGGGGCCAGGGAAGGTTGGACCTCCTCGGCGTGCTCGGACGCCGGCCTCTTTTTGGAGTGTGAAGAGGCACTCTCATCTTCGTTGTCCTCTTCCTCGCCCTCATCCTGTACGGATGAGGCCGCAACATCTCCGGACCAGTTGCCCGGACAGATCCTGCGGCGGAGGCCCTCCCTGGGCTCCGGTGCCTCTTGCTTCTTGCCCTTCTTAGCGGGTGCCTTATAGGGCACCACGACCAGCATCTTCTCCAGCTGCTCTGATCGGGGCCCCTCCGGCAGCGGCGGCGGGCCGCTGATCTTCTTGGCCTTGGCGAGCCAGCCCTGCAGAATCCACATAACTAGGTTAGATTGAATCTCACGTAATGTGAATATCCAAATACTCTTCGAAGAGACATGCCACTCACCTCCCTTGGGGGATTCACGGCATCAAGACCGATGTCCTTCCCCTCGGCCGGCCACTCCTTCTGGGGCTAGAATAGTTGGCCTCATATCTTGTCAGGAGTCATGCCGAAGAGGTGCCGCACAGTGGCCAGATCATCGGGCTCAAGCTCCCACATGGGCTTGGCCCTCTCTTGGCAAGGGAGGAGCCCGTGGTAGAGCATGATCTGGAACACGTCGACCAGCTTCGCGCCGGTCTCTATTACATTGTCGACGTGCTTCTGCAGCGCTTTGCTATCGGCAACACATCCCCAGTCCGGACTCTTAGTGGTCTAGGAAGCCAATTTGGTGGGGGGTCCGGACCGGAAGGCGGGGGCCGCTCCCCATGCGGCCTCCCTTGGCTCGATGATATAGAACCACTCCTTCTGCCACATCTGGATGGTGTCGACAAAGTGGCCATCCGGCCACTGGACCCATGTCAGCTTGCTGATCATTGCCTCTCCGCAGTCCGCGTGCTCGCCGCCGACCACCTTGGGCTTCACGTTGAACACCTTCAGCCATAAGCTGAAGTGCGGCTGGACCCGGAGGAGCGCTTCACAGACGATGATGAAGGTCGAAATGTGGAGGAGGGAGTTGGGGGCTAGATTGTGGAAATCCAGCCCATAGTAAAACATTAGCCCCCGCACAAAGGGGTGCAGTGAAAATCCAAGCCCCCTAAGGAAATGGGGGAGAAAAACTACCCTTTCACCCGGCTCGGGCGTAGGGATGATCTGGCCCCCTTCAGGGGCTCGATGAGCGATGTTGGCCAGCAAGTAACCGACCTCCTTCAGCTTCAGTATATCCTCGTTGGTGACGGAGGAGGCCTCCCACTTCCCATTGGTGCTAGATCTGGCCATGGTCGAAGGAGGTAAAGTGGGATTGGCTATGGAAGCAGGGAGAAAGGGCGCTGGAGCTCTGAAGGATCGCGAGTGCGGAAGGTAGGAGAAGGCGTGGGATGCAGACTATAGCGCCCCCCCCTTTTATAGACCGTGGGCAGGCCAGAGATCCCTTTTTTCACGCCGTTGGCCTCTCCACTTCCCGATATCTCCGCAACGTTATGAGTGGGGAGGGGAATCAAAATCATTAACCATATCCCCCGAAAAGCGGGACACGATCTCCACCTTGAAGGGACGTGTCAAGCATGGCGCCAACCTCGAGCTACGCTTCGAGGAATAGTAACTGCTTGGCGTTATGGCCAGAAGCGACTCTTCATTGAAGGAGAAAAAGTTGTCAGATAAAGGCACTATTTGCGCTTGAGCGATATTTTTATTACTACCTTCGGTGTTAAGTAAAACAGCCGTTTCAGACTCTGGACATCACTTGGTACCGAACAGGGGGAAGACTTGCTGAGGAACTCGCCCCGCAAACCGAATACTAGTCGGAATGGATACCGGATACAAGTCTCGGCGTTGGAGGCAAGTTCGGGGGCTACGGAGGGAGTTATGGACTAAGGGGTCCTCGGGGCGACGACCCATTGTGCATGGGCCGGACTGGTGGAGCCGTGTGGTGACCGGAGACTTGTGAAGCTGTGGTGTGCCCTCCAAGTCAAGGGTGGGCGAGATCTCTTTCCCTCTTGTTGTAATCTATCTTCGGTAACCCTAACCTTATCGGTGTCTATATAAACCGAGGGTTGTAGTCATTAGGGGCAGAGCTATCTTCATCCCCCCGTAGCCTAGGGTTTAGCTCATACTGATCTCGAGGTAGATCTACTATGTAAACCACGTTATACAATTAACACAATCAAGCAGGACGTAGGGTATTACCTCTTAGAGAGGGCCCGAACCTGGGTAAACACTGTGTTCGTCGTCCCTTGTTACCCATCGATCCTAGATCCACAGTTCGGGACCCCCTACCCCGAGGTCTGCCGGTTTTGACACCGACACTCATTAATATCAAGCTTGGGTGGCATAGATCTAATCTTAAAAGAACCAATCTCATGAGAAATTCTATCAACGTTTCTAGCCAAATCATCAATCTTGAGCAATTTTTCTTCTACCATAGCATTGAAAAATCTTTTGGGAGTTTATAAAATCTTTAATATTATTCTCAAGTTCAGAGGGTATCTTATTATAATTTCCATAAGAACTGTTGTGGGAATTACCATAATTATTAGAGGAATTACTAGGAAACGGCCTAGGATTAAAATTACCTCTATACGCGTTATTAGCAAAATTGGCCCTACCAACAAAATTCACATCCATAGATTCATTATTATTCTCAATCAAAGTAGACAAAGGCATATCATTAGGATCAATAGGTGCACCCTTGCTAGCAATAAATTTCATAAGTTCATCCATCTTTCCACTCAAAGTATTAATTTCTTCAATCGCATGCACTTTTTTACTAGTAGAAGATCTTTCGATATGCCATTGAGAGTAATTTGCCATAATATTACCTTGGAGTTTAGTAGCTTCTCCTAATGTGATTTCCATAAAAGTACCTCCTGCGGCGAAATCTAAAAGATTTGTAGATGCAAAATTCAATCCAGCATAAATTTTTTGTATGACCATCCATAAACTTAAAGCATGCGTGGGGCAATTTCTTATCATCAATTTCATCCTCTCCCAAGATTGTGCAACATATTCATGATCAAGTTGCTTAAATTCATTATATCGTTCCTAAGGGAGATGATCTTAGCAGGAGGAAAATACTTGGAAATAAAAGCATCTTTACACTTATCCCATGAATCAGTACTATTTTTAGGCAAAGATGATAACCAAGTTTTAGCACGATCTCATAGTGAGAACGGAAATTGCTTTAATTTAATAATATCATTATCCACATCTTTTTTATTTTGCATATCACACAACTCAATGAAAGTATTTAAATGGGATGCAACATCTTTATTAGGACTATCAGAAAATTGTTCCTTCATAACAAGATTCAACAAAGTAGCATTAATTTCATAAGATTCCGCAATACTAGCGGGAGTAATCGCAGTACTAATAAAATCATTATTATTAGTGTTAGAAAAATCACACAACTTAGTATTTTCTTGAGACATCGTGGCAAAGCAAGCGATCTAGCACACACGCCAACAAAAAGCAAACAAAAAGACAAACGAAAAGAAGGCGAATAAAAAGGAAAATATTTTTGTGTTTTTCTGAAAATGTTTTAGAAGTGGGGGAGATGAAAAAGAGAGGCAAATGCCGAATAATGTAAGTGCAAGATATGAGAGTTTATGATAGGTACTTGGTAGGATTGATGTATATCCTCCTCGGCAATGGTGCCAGAAATTCTTCCTGCTACTTCTTGAGCTTCTGTTGGTTTTTCCCTTGAGGAGGAAAGGGTGATGCAACAAAGTAGAGATAAGTATTTCCCTCAGTTAAGAACCAAGGTATCAATCCAGTAGGAGGAACTCCCAAGTCTACAATAGTTGCACCTACACAAACAAACAAATACTTGCACCCAACGCGAAAAAGGGGTTGTCAATCCCTTCATGGTTAATTGCAAGGATGAGATCTGATAGAGATAGGTATAAAAGATAAATAAAAGTGCAAAATAAAGTAAAGATAAATAAATATATTTTTGGGTTTTTGGTTTTATAGATCTGAAAATATATGATGAGAAATAGACCCGGGGGCCATAGTTTTCACTAGAGGCTTCTCTCTTGAAAGAACGCATACGATGGGTAAACAAATTACTGTTGAGCAATTGATAGAAAGGCGCAAAGTTATGACGATATCCAATGCAATGATCATGAATATAGGCATCACGTCCGTGACAAGTAGACCGACTCCTGCCTGCATACATTACTATTACTCCACACATCGACCGCTATCCAGCATGCATCTAGTGTATTAAGTTAACAAGAATGGACTAACGCCTTAAGCAAGATGACATGATGGAGAGGGATAGATCCAAGCAATATGGTATAAGCCCCATCTTTTTATCCTTAATGGTAACAATACAAATACGTGCCTCGCTACCCCTACTGTCACTGGGTGAGGACACCGCAAGATTGAACCCATCACAAAGCACCTCTCCCATTGCAGGATAAATCAATCTAGTTGGCCAAACCAAATCAATAGATTGGAGAGAAATACAATGCTATCTTAATCATGGATAAAAGAGTTCAGAGAAGACTCAAATAATATTCATAGATAATCTGATCATAAATTCACAATTCATCGGATCTCAACAAACGCACCGCAAAAGAAGATTACATCGGATAGAACTCCAAGAACATCGAGGAGAACATTGTATTGAAGATCAAAGAGAGAGAAGATGACATCTAGCTACTAGCTATGGACCCATAGGTCTATGGTAAACTACTCACACATCATCGAAAGGGCAGCAAGGTTGATGTAGAAGCCCTCCGTGATCGAATCCCCCTCCGGCAGAGTGCCAGAAAAGGCCCCAAGATGGGATCTTACGAGAACAAAAGCTTGCGGCGGCGGAAAAGTATTTTTGGTGTGCCCCCTGGTATACGGGGAATATTTGGGTATTTATGGAGCTGAGATTAGGGTTAGGAGAGGCACGATGGGCCAACGAGCCTAGGGGGCACCCCCCTCTAGGGCGCGCCTCCTGAGATTGTCGCTCATCCATGGACTTTCTGGCCTCCTCCCGAAGCTTCATATGTGTCTTCTGGTCTAAAAAATCCATCAAAAAGTTTCGTTCCATTTGGACTCCGTTTGGTATTGATTTTCTGTAAAAGTCAAAAACAAGGAAAAAACAGCAACTGGCACTGGGCACTAGGTTAATAGGTTAGTCCCAAAAAATAATATAAAATAGCATAATAATGCATTTAAAACATCCAAGATGGATAATATAATAGCATGGAACAATAAAAAATTATAGATACGTTGGAGACGTATCAATAGGTTATACTTTCCGCATTTTAAAATATTTGAAATTCTAGATTTGTCCTAAGTCAATTTTTTTAAAGTTGGCCAACTTTTATAGAAAAGTATGCTAAGGTCAACAATACCAAATACACGTGGTACGGGAATATATTTTATAAAAAATCTCGTGAGACTAGTTTGGTTTTTGAGGTACTAATATTTTTTCTCTATACATGCTCAAACTTAAACAAGTTTGACTTAAGACAAACCCAGCAATTCAATTATTTTGAAACGGAGGAAGTAGTAGACATTTGGATCTTTGTACTAAGATTTTACATGTCCCTGGCTTACTCATAGCCTTTTGAACATTAATAGGCGCCCAAGGCACCAAATTCATTTAGCTCAAATATAGTTTACAACATGAAGCACAAAACCCTAGAAGTTTGCAGAGAAAGCAAGGAGATTACAGGGCATGCCCCATCTCTATGAGCCGAACTGAAGCAGCTAAACGCAGATTTTGCATAATTATTTAGAACATGATGAGGAACATTGTGAGCTTTGTCATTTGTTTCTCTACTAGAGATGTGATACACCCGAGGATGAAGGTCTTTAGTGATTTTGAAGTAATCTGCTAGAGACTTTTTATGGACTGATGAATTATGTCTGGAGCCACATCCCTAACTGTCGTAACCTTAGCAAGAGTCAGGTTATCAATAAGAAAAGTGGGTTGATGGACCTGAAGGAGTTGAGTTGCATTGGCTACAAGGAGGAGCATTGTTGCTTCTGCTTGTAGAGGAGAGCAAGTATCTGGGGGTAGAGGAATGAAGATTTGAATGGTTTTGTCTCCTTACCAAAAAGTGAAGGGAAACTCCTATTCATGTAGATGTGATGCCATTCAATCTGAACTTGAATGGTTTTTTTATCACGAAACTAGTAAGCGTGCACGTGCAACGCACATTTCCATCGATGCACATACAATTCGTGTGAGTATAAATGGAATACAAATGATCCCTTCGTCCCACGACGCATATTTCACCTATTCTCATAACTCCATTTATGGAAGCGACAAACCATATGTATTTAACTTTCGTATATAATCATTATTTCTTCTTATATCTTAAGCCTAATCATATTTTACTTGATGTTATGCACCTTCAATGTAAACCTCTAAATCAGACACCGTCAAAGCATCAATAAAATGGACACACAACTAACCTCGCAAAGATGCATCACCATGTATCACAAGCTATACATACAATTTGTGGTACCATGCTTTTGTGTAAAAAGTGACCACAACAATCGTGAAGCTCCCCATGCACTACAATCCACGAGTCACCTCACTTATGAGGTAGTAAATATACATTAACAAAATGAAAATGAAAATAGAAGAACAGGAAGTAGCCTTCAACATGGTGAGACCTTGTTCCTGCTGCACAAACAGGAGAGGTAAATCTGAAAGAAAAACTGTCAAACACATTAGACCGTAAGAAACCAAGGGATAAATTTGGAAGTAGCCTCAAACATTTTTATCCATCGGAAATGGAATGGAATATTAAAGCCCAACAGCGGAAAAAATGCTCTAAAATACTTATTATAGCATTTATATAGAACAAAATTAATTCCATTCTTGCAGCGGTGCAGACTGCAATAGAAGCTACAAAAAAGAAATATCAAGGTAACACTAATATAAGATTACCTCATCATAGTATATGCCTAATTTTGAATTTGATTTATATGTGGCTTGTCAATGAAATATCATTTGGGATAATTTATTATGCCGGTACATGATTCCCCTTCAACCGCACAAGAACAACAGAGGTTTATTATCTTGGGTAAAAAGTCGCACCAGGATCAAGTCTGCGTCAAGTTTAGTCACATATGCGAAGAACTGGTTCTATATAAATACAATATATAAACAATGTATGCTCTCCAAATGACATGTAATTGATTCTAAAAAGGGAATCAAACATTCTAGAATGTATGTATTTTATCCTAGTTCCGCACCGACAATTTCGACTTAAAAAGAATCATACCAATTGCCTACATATAGTATGACAGAACATAAATCTGTCGTAAGATGATACCATGATTCCAGCGAATGCACAATGAATCTGTTAACTAACATTTTGATATGGTTTGAAAATTGTGCAATGGAATAAGGATAAGTTAATCATAAAGCCCATAAAAAATTCAAAAGTGAATTAACCTACAATATAGGTTTGGCCATCGCATAGTAGGTGATCCCCCTAACTCGAGCATGGTGGATTGGTGCAGACTCGCCCTTGAGCCAAAAAAAACTGCACTCAGTTTCAGTAAGGACATACATGATTAATGGAGGATCAAATACTCACGTCTATGCTTTTTTGGCATGACCTACATGGAGGGAAATAGTATTGCTATCGAGGATCAAGTATTAGCAATGTAAGCCGCAAATTCCAGAAAGAGAAGAAGAATTCAGTGACCCCCACAAAATATATACTTATTCTCAGAGATAGTGAATTCGAATTTCTGCAACCTGCCAAATTTAACTATTTAAGAATGAGGTCACAATCAAGAAATGTGATGCTAGTCAACTAAAAAGATTAAATTCAGAATTGTGAGATTATGGTGCAAATAATAATTGGTACATGACAACTGTCAAAGCAATATCCCAATAACTTGAAAGGAAACTGGAGATGTTAAAATCATGTGCGGACACCAATAACTTGACATGTTAAAATTATGAAATTGAACTATACATTGACAATCTGAGACATAATAAATAATCTGCGCTGGATAGTACAGACCTCACATTAAAAGATGGGTGCACATCTGCAGAGTATGTTTACATTCAGTACAAAGGCTCGTGGCTTTGTTTTGGCTGCATATCTGTTAGCAAGTGCAGACCCAAGATCAAGTGTTACAAAAATAATTTCTGGTCTTATACCAGTGCAGATCATATCCTTTGTCTGTCTAAGATCGCTGAAGCTATGGGGAGAAGGATTGAGCACGAGGCCTGCAAAAGATCCCTAGGGTCAGATCGAATCAAGAAGGGAGACGGTGGGGAGCACGGTTGGAGGAGATGACCTGCTCCGGCGTCGATGAGGTGGAGCGAAGGATGGAGACGGCGTTGAGATGCACCGGCTCACTGCGCCTGGTGCGTCGTCAGTCGTCACTTCGTCTGGCGGCATCGCGAGGACGGCCAAGGCCGCGGGCAAGCGCCTCGATCCTTGGCAGCAACATTTGCGTCCTTCGCCTACCCTCGGAAGCGAACGCGGCGGCAGCGCCCGCGACCTCAGGTGGCTCGTGCGTCCTCGGAAGTGATGGCCGCATGTCGAATCAGAGGCCCTGCCAGCTCCCGCGTATCCGGCAGCGCGTCGATTCGGAGGCTGCGGTACCTTCTATGTCCCAGATGGCGGCGGCAAAGGATGGGTAGTGTGTCCTTGTTTTTTAGGATGTGTAGCGTGTCCTTGGCAGAGGCAATGGGGGCTTTCTCCCACACGCAAAAATCTCTCCCCTCCGTAACCACAAATGCATGGAGACTATGGAGGCGTTGATTGGGCGAGGAGTTGATGCGGGAGTAGCCGGTTTGCATGGATCACATACACCTGGTTGCAAGCATTAGCTATAATGTCATCCCTATTAATTAGGGATTGATTGTTGATTTCTTTATCTATTTAGGAGAGAGATTTCTGGTTAAGAGAGAGAAACTGACGGAGGGGAAGTTTTTCGTCTGCCGGTGGAGTGGTGGTCAGCCTATTATAATTGCTAATTGCATCCTGGTAATTCATTAGATTAATCTAATCTGTTAGATTTTATTGATTTAGATAATCAGACGGTGCTAATTAACCGGTGTACACTTAGCGGGTGCACGTAAAAAAAAATCTTGTTTGATTGTTTAATAGTAGTGAAGACTAATTACACCCCTGGTAACTCATTAGATTAATCTAATCTGTTAGATTTCATTGATTTAGATAATCAAACGGTGCTAATTAACCGGTGTACACTTAGCGGGGGTGTACGTAAAAAAATTCTTGTTTGATTGTTTAATAGTAGTGGAGATGAAGATGAGCACAGCTCGCCTGGTTAGAAAAAACATGTTTTATTTATTTTTCTCTAGATGATGTGAATTTTACATTAAAAAAAAAGGGTATGGCTAGGTCTCAGTCCACCGAGATGTAACCAACTCTCAGGCAAGTGACATATCATGTAAGAAAGAAAAAAGGAAAATCTGAAAATAAAATTTTGCTCGAATCTCAAGGTACGATCTCACGGATATAGCACCGACCGAGACATAACCAAGCCTCAGTCTACTAAGACTTACGTCCCATCCAACTATTAGCATAACAAATTTTTTTTTGCATAGCATAACCGTGCAGGCTAGCTGTTCATGACTGGCTCCGAACGAGGGAACAGCCACGCAACGGGAAACCCTTTCACCGGCCGCACCTTCGTCCTCAGATACGTTCGAGACCACGGTTCGCCCATGTCGTGGACGCTGCCATAAAACGAGACCTTCTTCCGGTAGCACGGGTCGGCGTAGCCGCGGGCGGCATGAACGTCCACGAAGAAGATACGGTCCCCCGCGTTGTACTCCTTGCACTGGTCCGGGACGCGTACAGCCCGGGAGCACCATTGCCCGACGAACAGCACCCGGTCTTCCCCGACGCTGCTCACCTCCGTCCACCGTGATCCCGCCAAGTCCACCGCGAACACCGTGAACTCGGTGGCCTTCTCCAAGCCCGCGCCTACCTTGTGCAAACGCCCTCCACCGTCGCCCAAGAATGGGAACGGGTTTATGTTAGGATCCTCTCTGCGGACCATCAGCAGCGTGCCGTCAGATTCCAGGAGGTATTGCAGCGGCGACTCGATGTAGCCCCATGTTGGGACCATCATAAGTCTATCCACCCGGGTCACGGTCGGCTCGCTGGTGTCCCTGTCCTCGCCGACGGAGACGGAGAGGAGGTGGCCGCGGGTCTCCTGGAGGACGTAGAGCTTGCCTTGATAGAAGATCATGTCTTGAACTCGCCTCAGCTGGTCGTGGGCGATCACCACCCAGGACGCCGCTCCTGGCCGGCACAAGGCCAGCTTTTGAATCCCTTCCTCACCAACGACCGCAACGACAAGGTTGGGCGAGCACACGACTAGCTTCCTCACGGACGGCTCCGACAAGGTCGGTCCTGCGGACAGCCGAGGGAGCACCATGTAGGCGCCGTCGATGCGCTCATAGACGAGCCACTCGCCGCATGAGCTCTGGGCATGCGGTACCTGGCGATGGAAGTCAAGACGGAGCGGCAGCGGCCGGAAAGCCGAGTCGGGCAAGCTGTAAAAGGTCTGGTCCGGTAAGGCGAGCCACGGGAACTGCGACGGAGGGCTGTTCCGCCGTGCGCAGGAGCGCCACTGCCGGCAGACGGCGCCGAAGCAGACGCTATCATCGTGGCGCCGGAGGCGGCGGAGGATCGAGTCGCCGAGGTCCTCCGGGAGCTCAGACCAAGACATTGGTTTAGCCGCTTGCGCTACGAGTCAGGTGCTAGCTGAGGAAGCTAGCTGAGGCTGGCATTATATCTACTTATTGCCCGCACGGTATATCGTTATCACACCACACCGTGATGAACTCGAACACGAAGGGCCATTACTAACCGGCTTGGAATCAGACTCCCCCCCTCTCTTCTTTATTTCCGTTTTCCGTAATATGTACTGCATGAAACATATGCTTGCATGCAGGCGCTAATTAGTTACAGCAGATGCAGAGCGCAGCTCAGTAATCCTCGGCGGGCACAGGCAGCCCACGCGTGGCCGCAGCCGCCGGCTCCTCGGGTTGCTCGGCCATGACAAACTCATACAGCGCGCCGGCCAGCCCGGCGCCGATCAGCGGCCCGACCCAGTAGACCCAGTGGTGGCGCCAGGTCCAGCCGACGAGCGCCGGGCCGAACGCCCGCGCGGGGTTCATCGCGGCGCCGTCGAACGGGCCGCCCGCGAGGATGTTGGCGCCCAGGACGAAGCCGATGGCGATGGGCGCGATGGCGCCGACGTTGCCGCCGCGGTTCCGGTCGACGGCGGTGGCGTACACGGTGTACATGAGCCCGAACGTCATGACGACCTCGAGCAGGAGGGCGTGCCGCTCATGGATGCCGTAGCCGAGCGTGAACCCCATGGGGCGCTGCAGGACAAGACACATAGAAATGAGACGTGGCGGACATGATGATGTGTATATACATGTATGTATGTGCAGATAACTCTCGCCGACAGGAAATACGCAAAAAAAGAAGAGGAAATACGCAACCGCTTGTTTGAATTTGTTGGTAGGCTCAAGAACATCCAAAATGTAGCTGAGCAACGGTGCCATGCTTAGTAAATGCTTCTAGCTCTGCGATCTGAATACCTGATGGCTCTGAAACTGGCTCAATTTGTGCAACAGTAACAATAGGCGCTGAGCTAGGTGAACTTGTGACCGTGGTGACTTCTTCAGAAAAATGTACTCGAACTCGAAACAACTTTAATCAAAGGCAACGCAGTGTAGGAAAAAAAAGCGCTTGTTGAGAAGAGAACAGCTTATTTACCACGCCGCCGGAGATGATCCTGAGGAGAGCGGCGGCGAGCACCGCGCCGAGAAGCTGCGCCGCCCAGTAGAGCACGGCGCGCGCAAAGGAGATGCGCCTGCCGACAAGCACGCCGAACGTGACGGCCGGGTTGACGTGCCCGCCCGAGGCGTCGCTCGCCAGCGCCACCGCCGCGGCCAGAGCGAGCGCGTGCGCCACCGCCACCACGAGCAGGCCACCCAGCGTCCCCGTGTCCTTGTACATCTTCCCTGCCATACAAACAGAACCAAATTCTTCAGACACATCACCGCGAAATGTACATGTACGAGAGAGTATCCGTGACAACAATCAAACCAAGTTCTTCACGTACAGAGGCCGTAGACGGAGCCTTCGGCGGCGAAGACGAACACGGCGGTGGCTATGAACTCCGACAGCACGGCGCGGGAAGCTGCCGGCAGCAGGGGCTCCAGCTCCGCAGCGTTGTCGGCACCGCGGGTAGGGAAACGAGTTGGCAGCATGGTCGAAGAGGCTGACTTTCTCCTCTGTTTGAGTTGTGATCCCCGAGTTCGCGACGAACTGCACCCTTCCACAAGCTAGTGAGGTGCGGCTGGAGTTGGGGGTTGCTCTTTGCAGCGCTAGGCAGTAGGCGGCGACGCTCGAGGTGGAGGGGACAGGTGGTCAGTAGGAGGGGACGCGTGTGGCCGTGTGGGAGCAGTCACATCTGGAGATATACGGTTCCGAAGCTTCGAGGTTCGTGGGAAGAGGAGCCCCTCGTATGGAGACGCATGCACTGCTTTTCTTCTTCTTTCCAGTAAGCAGTGATCATTTTCCTTCGGAGTAGTCTAACGTTGGTGCTAAGCGAGAGGTTAGAGCAACTCCAACGCGCCCATCCAAACGGACAGCAATTTTGTCCGCTTTTTATCCGTTTGGGTCGATTCAGTGGGCACCAACATCCGCTTTTATGTTTGGGTCGGCGCATGCGCCCAACGCTGGCCCGACCCATTTTAACGGCGCGCAAAAAAAAAAACACAAGCATTTCGAAAATAAAAACAACATTAATTAAACATTAAAGCCGGCCACGAAGGCCGGCCAGAGTCCACGCGTCCACATTTGTATTAATGAACATTAAAAAAAACTAAACTACGAGGCAGCGCGCTACCCTAGGCGGCGCTGTCGTCGTCGTCCTCGGGGTCCGTGAGGTCGATGAGCGTCGGCGCAGGGCCGGCCCAGGGGAACGCCATGTTCCAGGCGGCGGCGATGTCGGCCGCTGGCAGTGCGGGCGCGGGCTGTGCCACTGCGGCCTGGCGCGCCTCCTCCTCGGCCTCGCGCTACTCGTCCTCGGCGTCGCGCTCGAGCATCTCGAGGTATTCGCCGTGGCGACGCTCCTCGGCCAGCCGTCGCTGGCGCCACTGTTCGAGGTACGCCGCCTCCTGCGCCGGCGGTGCCCTCATCCAGACCGGCGGAGCGCTGACCCACTCGCGCACTACTCCCGTCTAGGAGTAGCGCTCGAGGGGGGCCGGCTCCGGCTCGGCTTTGACAGGGGACGGCGGGGCCACCGGCGGCACGACGCAGTCGCCCGCCGCGGAGAGGGCCATGGCCTCCGCCATGGCCGCCTGGTACGCCGCCTCCTCTTCCTCCTGATGCGCCACCCTGCGCCGCTCGTCCTCCTCGCTCTCCCGAAAGACAGCCGCAACGGCCGCCTGGTCCTCCTCGCGGACGACGAGCGGGGGCGGCGGCACGCTGCGGTCGACTTCGCGGACGCCGTGTCGCCTTGCCTCCTCGTGCTCGAAGGCGAACCAACGAGCCCAATTGGGCGAGTCGAAAGGCGTACGCGGCGTCGCTGCGCTGCTCCGGCGTCAGCAGCGCCCGCCGGCGCCACACCTCCTCCGCGTGCGCCCTAGCAAACCGCGGCGCCGCCGACACTGGGATCCTCTCCGGATCCAGGTGCGAGTCGTGCGGCAGGGTGGCGTCGGGGTACGGGAGAGGCACGCGATGCTGCCAATGCCACTCCGCCTGGTGCACTAACACATTGACGTGCTGCCTCGGCCGGCGAGCTGGCGCCGACGAAGGTGGGAGGAACTCAGGGGGAAAAGGGATGGCGGGAGCCTTGCCCTTGGCCTTGCTGCTGTTGGCGCCGGAGAAGAGCCCCATCTGGCTTTGCTGGGGTGGCTAGGGTTGCCGCCGACGGGGGAGCAGAGTGTGGCGAGATGGGGACGGGGTGCTTCTGGAAGCGGATGAGGACGGCCCCGCCGCACGGTCGGCTTAAAAAGGACGACCGCTGTCGCTGATGCGTGGGCCTGAGGTCATAAATTAAGCTGACCAGGCTGACCGCGGGCAGTTGGACGACCGCCAGGTGGGGACGCGGCGGACACCGAGAAGGCATGCGTGGCGTCCGTTCGGCGTCCGCGCCGACGCATTTTGGCCGCAAATTTGGGCCGCAGATGGATCGGCGCGGACGCGAAGCAGACACGATTTGGGTTTGGGTCGGCGCGTTGAGCCTCCTCTTTTGTCCGCGCCGACCCAAATGGACGCAGGCGGACGAAACGGGTCGCCCCAATGGAGTTGCTCTTAGGGCCCTCTTTTTTTTTGCCAAACGATGGATTTTACTAATTTTAAATTCATTCTAATTTTCAATGCATTTATCACCACAATAGAATTATTCATAGATACTATGAAAATGACGGGCATGATCCCCGCTTCATTTTATAATGAATATAGCTTATTTTGGGGTGTGAAGAATTGAGTTATGAATTTACTTGGTTCAAGGAGTACATGCTAAGATGTAGCATTGAATATTTTCTACAGGAAACCTATATGTTTTGCGTAGTGAATTACAGACATAATGTTTTCATAACTAAACATACAGAAACTTTGCTTGAATATAAACTTTTAGACCTCCTAATCCTAGCATGTAAGTTTGAGGAGATTGGTAATAATGCTTGCTATGCCATTGATGTTATCCAAGCCACTGTTGATGATGATGCTTATGATATGCCTATCACTTATGATGAAGATATGAAAAAACTCTGAACTTGGGGAAGCTATATTTGAAAATTCTTTTGCTAATGAGAATGAAGATGGTATGTTTGAAAATATATTTGCTGTAAAATTTGCTTATCCACTTGCTTTAGAATGATACAATGAATGAATATGAACCTTTTAGACCTCATAATTCTAGCATGTAAGGGCATCTGTAACACCCCCTTGTAATAAGCTCTGTGACACTCTGTTAAAACTGCCAAGTCATGATCATTTGCAGTGCCAAGTCATATGGGTTAATGATCCAATTCAAATTCACATCTGAAAATCAACTCAAATTCAAAAGTGAAATATGAAGTTGGTCAAACTCTGTTGGGAAAATGTTCATTAAATGGCAAATAATCCAGGAACATTTCTAAAACCAATATCAAAATATTTGGAGTTGGACTAGTGACTCAAACAAGATGAAACAGCACCCAAAACAGCAATATTAATTCATTTAAAATCATTACAAATTCAAATGGCTTCCAAATCTGTCCAAACCACTTTTTGGTGAGAGATAATATTCCATTGCAATATTTGGGCCAACTTCCACATTTTTCAAAAGAGCACAAGTGGCCCAATCATTTTGAAACAGAAAAAGAATAAAAGAAAAGGAAGAAGAGAAATAAAACAAAAAGAGAACGCTACTGTTGGCTGGGCCTAAGTGCACAGTGTGCAGCCCAGTCCAACAGCAGCCCACCCCTTCTCCCTCCTCGTGCGTGTCGGCGCGCCACTGGCCGCGCGCGCCCGCGCCAGCCGGGCGGCGACACGGCGATGGCGCCGACGCCACCGACAGCCAGGGGATAAGGGCGAAGTCGAGCCGTCCCCCCTGGCCACCCCGTTCACTCTCCCCTCTCCTCCCTCGCTCGCTCCGCCCCTCGCTCCCTCCCAGATCCGGCCACCGAGCGCCGTCGTCGCCGCACTTCGCCATTTGCCGTGGCCACCGGCGACCCCGTGCTCGTCCACCGTGCCGGCCAGCTCCGTCGTCGTCTTCCTCATCTACTGGAGGCCTCAGCTGGAGCTGGGGAGCACGGAGCCACTGGATCCCCTTCGATCTCAACTGCGTTCGACGCCGTTCGTCTTCATCTCCGGCGACGCCTCTGCAGCTCCTAAGCTGACACCGGGCCACCTTGTGCCTCCCCGGTGAGTTCCTCGTCCTTCCCTACTCCCTGCTGGTCCTGTCGCGTAGTCTAGCTACCTCTCCCACGCGCGCCCGAACGCAGCACCGCGGAGCTCGTCGACGGCGAGTCTCCGGTGACCAAATGGTCACGGGGTCGCGCCCGTTGTGCTAAGTGCGTCGAGTAGAGCTCCGCTGGCCCAGCCGTTCGCCCGTTTGCGCGCTAGAACCCCGAACCCATCGACACCCGAACTCCGGCGTCCGCCGCGATGCTCGCCGCCGTCGCTGCACGCCGTCTCCGGCCACGCCACCGCCCGGGATCGATGCGGCATTGCACGCACGTTCGAACGCGACCAAGAACACGCGAAACGGGGCACTACAGAGGATTTCCGACGCCTGCCGGCGTTCGGCCGCCGCGCGCGAGCTCGCCGGAGCAACTCCGGCGGCTCCGCTGAGCTGGCACCGGCGGGGCTCGCCCCTGTGTCACTGCCAGTGGGTCCCACGGGCCCAGTTGACCGCGTTGACCTGAGTCAACGCGCTGACGTGGCAGCACAGTGCCACTGACGTGTGGGCCCCGGCGACTAATTAGACTAATTAAACAGTTAATTAAATAAAGTTAATTAGATTAGCCTAATGTCTCACTGACAAGTGGGGTCCACCCCCTAATTAACCCTGGAATTAAAATTAGCCCACTGTTAAAATAACAGAGGCTGACATGTGGGTCCCACTGGACCCACATGTCATATTTGACTGGTCAGCGGCGCTGTTGACCGCTGACATCACAGTGACGTCAGGCTGACATCATAATTCATTTTCTGTAAATAAATAAATTCCCGAAATTCAAATAATCTTTAAAAATTAATAACTTTTAAACCGTAGCTCGGATCAAAAAAGTTAAAACATGAAAGTTGCTCAGAACGACAAGACAAGTCTGATCGTGCCGTCTGTTTCTTCATCGGAACCCCCTACGTAGAAGAACTTGTAACTCCGGACCCGAATCCGGTAGATGAATAGTGCACACACGTCGGATATTAAATCCCAGATTAATTCTAAAAATAACTAAAATGACTTAGATGCATAATTAGGCAACCCTGCACTGCATCATAGCATCACACGCACCGTATTGCATTTGTTTGCATTATGTTTACCTGTTTCTTCCCCCCTTCTCTCTCGGTAGACCCCGACGTTGACGTAGCTCCCGAGGCAGACGCAGCTCAGGAGTACGACTACGTCCCCGACGATACCACTGAAGACCTTGTCCTTGCCCCAGAGCAAATAGGCAAGCACCCCCATTTTGAGCATGCCTATATCGCCTATTCTCTTCTCTCTTATGCTTGCATTAGAACTGCTACTGCTACTGTTTCCTATATCTGTTGCATAGCCTGTTTATTGTAACCTGTCTTGCTACCTTACTGGTTAACCTAGACTGCTTAGTATAGGCTGGGTAGAGACACGACAGAGACCCCCACTTGATCCCGACTGCCCTGCTGGATATCAGAAAACCCGATCATCGGGATTGAAGACTAGACCCTGGCACCGCACATCACTTCCCCTTAGTTGCCGACACTGCTGGGTTACCGTCGAGTGCCGAGGGTGATACCTCGTCAGCACTTCTGATGTTAACCTTGTAGGTTAGTTACTCGGTCGTGGTAAGCGAGGGTGATTCCTCCTACACCACCCCCGATAACGACATCGTCGTGCAACCTCTCAAGTGTGGACCTCGAGGGTGATTCCTCCTTCGTTCACCTTGATGATAACATCGAGCGGGAATTCCGTCGAGGGTGATTCCTCAGGGTTCCCTTCGGTGTCAGACACACAGTTACCTTGGATATTATGACTTGCACTAAACCAGGTTACTAAAGACGGGTCGGCCCTGAGGGGTACCCGCGCGAGCTTATTGCGAAGTGATGTGGAGTCGGGTTGACCTGGATGGTGCCCGCGAGATAACTACGAGGCGTGGCCGGGCATTCTTAGCCCTTGCCGCAAGTCCTCGAGACGGGGCGACGGGGTCACATCGATCGTGAGTCTCTGCTCGTTTCCGCGCGCTCCTAATCCACTACGGTTTGGACATTTGAGCCGAGGGGCCTCTGGCCCGATAGCACTAACCATCACGTGGGCATAGTATGGGCGTTCTGCGTCGTATACATCAGCCAAAGCTCTATTGACGTCAGCGAGGAGCGGCCCGTTTTGGATTGGACTGGGAACACAACTGCGCTTGTATTAAGGGGTTGCTAGGTCTGCTTCCAAAACGTCCTCGCAACGTGCAGGGTTCCCGGGGGGAAGGCCCAAGACCCCCGGGGGCATAGGTTAGTCCGGCGTGCTGACCTCTCTTTAGAGCCTAGGTCGGGTTGCGGCGTGTTGTTTGGCCGAGGCCGGGCATGACCCAGTAAAGTATGTCCGGCCGGAGTTAAGCGAGCGTGGTGGGTAAGTTGGTGCACCCCTGCAGGGAAGAAACTTCTATCGATAGCCTGTCCTACGGTAACGGACACTCGGAGTTGTATCCCGATCGGTACAACTAGAACTTGATATGAGAACTGGATAGTACGGCTCTGGGATTGCTTTCTCGCAGGGAGTCGAGAAAGGATCTCAGGTCGAGGTTGATGATACTACTACTACTACTTTACATTATGTTCATCTGTTCTCTTCTATTGCTGCAAGACTGTCGAAGATTGTTGAAGATGCTAGTCTTCGATAGGACTAGGCTTTCCCCCTCTATTCTGGCATTTCTGCAGCCCAGTCCACATATACAGCCATTCCTTTGACAATGTTGCATATGTAGTGTAGATCCTTGCTTGCTGAGTACTTCGGATGAGTACTCACGTTTGCTTTATTTTCTTTTTCCCCCATATTCCATTTGATGCCACCAGACGACGAAGCCCCTGAGCCAGACGCCCCAGCCGACGACCAGTACTACTACCCGCCTGGCGAGTACTACTACTACGAGGAGCCGACTGACGACCAGGAGTAGGATCGGAGGGTCCAGGACAGGAGGCCTACGCCTTTCGATCGTAGTATTCTTATTTACCCCGCCTCTGTGAAGGCCTATTTCTCTCTCTGTAATATATCTGTACTCAGATATCTGATGCTTCCGCTGACGCTTGTATGCCATCGAGCTATGTATTCGAGCCCTCGAGGCCCTGGCTTGTAATATAAAGCTTGTATGACTTTATTTATGTTTTAGAGTTGTGTTGTGTTATCTTTAAGTGAGTCCTTAGGCTTGATCGTGCGCATTTGCGTGTATGATTAGTGCATGATTAAGCCGGGGTCGTCACAGGTTGGTATCAGAGCCGACTGCCTCTAGGAATCCCCCTTCCCAATTCCTTGGCCGAAGTTGAGTCTAGTGGTCAAAAACTGTTTTACTAACTTGGCTGTGTGGCTTACGGGCCCACGTCGCCAACTGGGTGGTATTAGGATCTTTTATTCCTCGTCTTTACTCTGGGATTCTAATCTTTCATCTATTCGGGTTTAATAAAATTTACTAACATCGACATTTAGGATCTCGTTAATTCTATCCACCCGGAGAGCTGGATTCAGTGCGATTTCCCTGTCTTTGATCTGATTAGTCTGATAATCATTTTCCTTTCCATTGTTTTGTTTAACCTTTCCTTCTCGGATCGGTTATACTTCTCATTGTCTTATGACAACCCTGAACTTCTCTGTTTCAAATGGATCAACTGTTTCCACCGCGGCCTACGACCCAGCTTGTGCTTCGCACTTGGGCTCGTGATGCCCCTGTATTTCTAGCTGTTCTGATCGCCCTCCTGAGTAGACTGGGTTACCGCTGGTATCCCGAGTACATGGTCTATGAGGTTTATCGCGAGTTCAACCAGGAACAGTACTATGCTGAAGTTCGGATTTATGATCAGCAGAACAACTCAGATACTGAGCTACACCTTTTCCATGGCTTAGGCGTGACGATTGAGATGGCAGTCCATGATGCCGCCTACTCTGCTGTCGTACGTCTCCGAGGAGAGCACAATGCTAACTTGGATGATTCTGTGTTTCGGTACATTCCGTATGCACCTGTTGGAGATGCTACTGGATACTACACAGCTATCTGTGCCCCGTACGAGTCTCGACGCTACGACCCGCAGGTTCTGATTCAGTGCACTCAGGCTCTGGATCGCACTGTTCGGGCTCTTGCCATCGAGTTGTTCGCCACTCGAGCACGCTACTACGAGGCTATGACACAGTTGCTCCCAGCTGTTCGTGCAGGGATACATCCGGAGTATATTCTTTACCCACGCAAGACAGAGATGCCGCCAGGTATTGATTGGCCTGCAGTGGGAGGTCACACGCCTGCACGTGGACCTCTTCTTACAGTTCGAGACCGGGTTCTGCATCAGAGTGCACATGGAGCACAGGATCCTGCCGCGACGAACATTCGTCGTCCGCACTTGCAGTTACCCCGTTTCAGTGGTTTTCTCCGACGCTGATGTAGCCTTTGCTATGTCACGTTGTGTACTTCCTTACCGTGTGCCTGCGTGCCGCCTAGTGTGTCTCTAGTTTTTCAATTTGCGCCGTTATGCTGCCCGATTGTAACCGACTGTGTATGGATCTGTATGTCTTAACGACTAATTTTAGCATCTATTGCACTCTTTCAATAATGACGAGTTACCTCATACTTTTTGTTAAACACTTGCATAAGCTATCGCTGAAATACCCTTGTTGGAATAGCAGGATGGCTGACAACAACCCGCCACCGCCGCCACCACCTGATTACATGGCAGCGATGATGCAACAGTTTGAACTCAACCGCCAGTTTATGACGGGAATTATGCAGCAATTCCCTCGTCCTGATGCCAATCAGCAGCCACCATCCATTACCCTGCCATAGTTTATGAGGCTCAGTCCCTCGTTTTTCCGCAACACAGTCAACCCACTAGATGCAGATGACTGGCTGCGTGACATCTCTCATGAGATGGAGTCTGCTGGTGTCGCCGAAGTTAACTATGTCACTTTTGCGACTTATCTTCTGAAGGGTCCCATAGCTCAATGGTGGGCCACCCACCGACAGACTCTGCCGCCTGGTACTGTCGTCACTTGGGCAGAGTTCAAGATTGCTTTCTGTGCCCGCTACAGTCCTCTAACTGTCATAGCTAGGAAGAAGGCTGAGTTCCGTAGCCTTGTTCAAGGAAACAAGACTGTGGAAGTCTATCAGCGCGAGTTTCTAGACTTATCTCGCTACGCTGAAGAGGACATTCCTACTGATGAACGCAGACAAGAGAAGTTCCGTGAAGGACTGCATCATGATATACAGTTGGCCCTGCTTGTTCAAGATTACCCTGATTTCGCCACCTTGGTGAATAAAGCTATTATGGTTGAAACTGGACTTAAGAAGCATAAAGAAGCGTCCAGACGCACCCGTGAGTCGGGCTCATCTTCGGGCTCGTCTTCCCAGAAGCGACGCATCTGGTTTCCCCAAGGCATGTTCCGTTCAGCAGCTCCTGCAAACAGGCCCTCTTATGCTGCACCACGCCTGCCACCTCCACCACCGAGGCAGCCTCTGCCAGCTCCAGCACCTCGAGCTCCAGCACCTTGTCCTGACAACGGACTATGCTTCAAGTGTGGCAAGCCAGGTCACTGTGCTAGAGATTGTTCTCAGAATCAGAATCAACTGGCTCTCCCTTCTGCTGGCCGTGGTATTGGCCGTGGTATTCCTCAACAACGCAACATTAATGCCAGACCTTCTTATGGTCGTGGGCAGAGCTACCACGTCAACATGTCTGAAGCTCCAGTTCAACCAGATACTGTGATGGGTACACTTCTCGTAAATTCAGTACCAGCATCTGTTTTATTTGATTCAGGAGCATCGCATTCATTCATGTCGGAAGACTTTGCATTCATGCATGGCGTTAAGTGCGACAACCTGCATCATCCATTAGGAGTTGATACTTCCGCGGGTAGATGCCGAGCCTCCCTGTTCAACCCCGAAGTTACTATTGAAATTGAGGGGTTGAAGTTTCAGGCACTCCCAATTATCTTGAGCTCTTCCAAGATTGATCTTATCTTGGGAATGGACTGGTTGAAGGCTCATTACGCCTCAATCAATTGCGCCACTAAAGTTGTGCATCTCCTGCACCCATCGAATGAGATAGTGAATTATCAAGCTCACCTTACTCAGAACGCTAAGGCTCAAATTTATTCCTTGAATGCGTTGAATGCTTCTCCACTTGATGGGATTGAGAACATCCCAGTGGTCTGTGACTTCCCGGATGTTTTTCCAGAAGAACTTCCAGGCATACCCCCTGCTAGAGCTGTCGAGTTCGTCATCGACTTGAAGCCTGGCACCACTCCTATTGCGAAGCGTCCCTACAAGATGCCTCCGCACCACCTCATCGAGCTTAAGGAGGAAATTGATAAATCCTTAAGGAAGGGTTTCATACGCCCTAGTTCCTCTGCTTGGGGAGCACCTTCTCTCTTTGTCAAGAAGAAGGATGGAACTAACCGTTTGGTTCAAGATTACCGTCTAATCAACCAGGCAACTATTCAGAATAAATATCCGCTTCCCCGGATCAACGATTTATATGATCAACTCGCAGGATCTTCGGTGTTCTCTAAACTCGACTTGAGGTTGGGTTATCACCAGATCCGTGTCCGTGAAGAGGATATTCCGAAGACTGCATTCGTTACTCGTTATGGCTCTTACGAGTACACAGTCATGTCGTTTGGCTTAACAAACGCTCCAGCTACTTTCTCCCGCCTAATGAATTACATATTCATGGATTACCTCGACAAATTCGTTGTGGTATATCTGGATGATATTCTGGTTTATTCGAAGAACAAAGAAGAACATGCTGAGCATCTTCGCCTTGTTCTGGAGAGACTTCGAGAGCACCAATTATATGCCAAGTACTCTAAGTGCGAATTCTGGCTTTCTGAGGTAACCTACCTTGGACATGTCATCTCCAATGATGGTATCGCAGTTAACCCGGAACGAGTTCAGGCTATTCTTGACTGGACCCCTCCGAAGAATGTTAAGCAAGTCAGAAGTTTCCTCGGGCTTGCAAGTTATTGTCGCCGTTTCATCGAAAATTTCTCCAAGATTGCCAAGCCCCTGACTAATCTGCTCCACAAAGGCGTTAAGTTTGAGTGGACAGACAAATATCAGGAAAGCTTCCAGACCCTCAAGGACAAGCTGACTTCTGCTCCAGTCCTTGCTCCTCCAGACTCTCGCAAAGATTTTGTGATCTTCTGCGATGCCTCTCGCCAAGGACTAGGTTGCGTCCTAATGCAAGAGCGAAGAGTAATTGCTTATGCTTCACGACAACTGCGTCCACATGAAGAGAATTACCCAGTGCATGACCTCGAACTTGTTGCTGTCATTTATGCTTTGAAGCAGTGGCGTCATTTCCTCCTTGGTAATCGGTGTGAGATTTACACCGATCATCAGAGCTTGAAGTACTTATTCACTCAACCGGAACTCAATCTTCGTCAGCAGCGTTGGTTGGAAACAATCACCGATTATGACTGTGGTATTTCTTACACTCCTGGCAAAGCTAATGTGATGGCTGATGCCTTGAGCCGCAAGTCTTATAGTAACAACCTCATGGTAAAGCAAGCTCAACCCCAGCTATATGAAGAATTGCGCAAGCTGAATCTCTGCATCATCCCGCAAGGTTCTCTTAATAACCTTGTGATACAACCAGATCTTGAGAAAGCTGTCAAGATTGCGCAAGCTAAAGATGCTGAAATTGGTCTAATGAAGAAAGAGCTTCACCTTCAAAAGTACAGGGATTTCTCGATTGCTGAAGATGGAACCTTGTACTTCCGAGACCGCATTGTAGTACCTCGCTTCGAGCTGATGACTGACAAAGTCATGAAGGAGGCCCATGATACACCGTTATCTATCCATCCGGGTAGTACCAAGATGTATCGAGATCTTCGTCAAAGGTACTGGTGGTCTAGAATGAAGCAAGATATTGCTTGTTATGTTGCCGAGTGTGACGTTTGTCGTCGCGTGAAAGCAGAACATCAGAAACCTGCTGGAATTCTGCAACCGCTCCCTATTCCTCTATGGAAGTGGGATAAAGTGCAAATGGACTTCATTGCTGGTCTTCCCAAGTCTCAGAAGGGTCACGATGCTATTCTTGTTGTCGTCGACCAACTCTCCAAGGTTGCACACTTTCTGCCAGTTAAGGAGACTATTACTGCTAGTCAGTTAGCAGAGCTATATATCTCCAGAATTGTTTCACTCCATGGTATTCCCAAGGAAATCAGTTCAGACCGTGGCAGCATTTTTATTGGCCATTTCTGGGAAAGTTTCCAGAAAGCAATGGGAACTCATATTACCTGGAGTTCAGCTTATCATCCACAATCCCAAGGCCAAGTTGAGCGTGTTAATCAAGTGCTTGAAGATATGCTTCGAGCTTGTGTTATATCCTTCGGTAAGAAATGGGAGGAATCTCTCCCATATGCCGAGTTCTCTTATAACAACAGCTATCAAGCTAGCTTGAAAATGGCCCCCTTTGAGGTTCTTTATGGTCGTAAATGTCGAACCCCTCTGAATTGGTCAGAAACTAGGGAACGACCTCTTGTTGGACCGGACATTATTCAGCATGCCGAAGAACAAGTCCGAATTATCCGGGAGAATCTCAAAGCAGCTCAAGACCGTCAGAAGAGTAATTATGATCGTAAGCGATGGGGTGTGATCTATCAACCTGGTGATCAAGCCTATCTTCGTGTCATTCCGATGAAGGGCACCCGTCGTTTCGGAATCAAGGGCAAGCTAGCACCTCGCTATATTGGTCCTTTCCGCATCATGGCTAGACGTGGACAGGTGGCATATAAATTGGAGTTGCCACCGCAATTCTCCCATATTCATGATGTCTTCCACGTGTCGCAACTCCGTAAGTGCTTCAAGGAATCTCCGCACCGTGCAGTGGATCATGAGATGCTCAAGCTACAAGACGATCTTTCCTATCAGGAGCATCCGATCCGCATCCTTGACGAAGCTGAACGTCGAACTCGTCAAAAGACGACCAAGTTCCTAAGAGTGCAGTGGTCGAATCACACTGAAGATGAAGCCACTTGGGAACGCGAGGATCATCTTCGGGAAGAATATCCCGGACTTTTTCCTTCTACCTCCTAAATTCTCGGGACGAGAATTTCTTTTAGAGGAGGAGAACTTGTAACACCCCCTTGTAATAAGCTCTGTGACACTCTGTTAAAATTGCCAAGTCATGATCATTTGCAGTGCCAAGTCATATGGGTTAATGATCCAATTCAAATTCACATATGAAAATCAACTCAAATTCAAAAGTGAAATATGAAGTTGGTCAAACTCTGTTGGGAAAATGTTCATTAAATGGCAAATAATCCAGGAACATTTCTAAAACCAATATCAAAATATTTGGAGTTGGACTAGTGACTCAAACAAGATGAAACAACACCCAAAACAGCAATATTAATTCATTTAAAATCATTACAAATTCAAATGGCTTCCAAATCTGTCCAAACCACTTTTTGGTGAGAGATAATATTGCATTGCAATATTTGGGCCAACTTCCACATTTTTCAAAAGAGCACAAGTGGCCCAATCATTTTGAAACAAAAAAAGAATAAAAGAAAAGGAAGAAGAGAAATAAAACAAAAAGAGAACGCTACTGTTGGCTGGGCCTAAGTGCACAGTGTACAGCCCAGTCCAACAGCAGCCCACCCCTTCTCCCTCCTCGTGCGTGTCGGCGCGCCCCTGGCCGCGCGCGCCCGCGTCAGCCGGGCGGCGACACAGCGATGGCGCCGACGCCACCGACAGCCAGGGGATAAGGGCGAAGTCGAGCGTCCCCCCTGGCCACCCCGTTCACTCTCCCCTCTCCTCCCTCGCTCGCTCCGCCCCTCGCTTCCTCCCAGATCTGGCCACCGAGCGCCGTCGTCGCCGCACTTCGTCATTTGCCGTGGCCATCGGCGACCCCGTGCTCGTCCATCGTGCCGGCCAGCTCCGCCGTCGTCTTCCTCATCTACTAGAGGCCTCAGCTGGAGCTGGGGAGCACGGAGCCACTGGATCCCCTTCGATCTCAACTGCGTTCACCACCGTTCGTCTTCGTCTCCGGCGACGCCTCTGCAGCTCCTAAGCTGACACCGGGCCACCTTGTGCCTCCCCGGTGAGCTCCTCGTCCTTCCCTACTCCCTGCTGGTCCTGTCGCGTAGTCTAGCTACCTCTCCCACGCGCGCCCGAACGCAGCGCCGCGGAGCTCGTCGACGGCGAGTCTCCGGTGACCAAATGGTCACGGGGTCGCGCCCGTTGTGCTTAGTGCGTCGAGTAGAGCTCCGCTGGCCCAGCCGTTCGCCTGTTTGCGCGCTAGAACCCCGAACCCATCGACACCCGAACACTGGCGTCCGCCGCGATGCTCGCCGCCGTCGCTGCACGCCATCTCCGGCCACGCCACCGCCCAGGAACGACGCGGCGTTGCACGCATGTTCGAACGCGACCAAGAACACGCGAAACGGGGCACTACAGAGGATTTCCGACGCCTGTCGGCGTTCAGCCACCGCGCGCGAGCTCGCCGGAGCAACTCCGGCGGCTCCGCTGAGCTGGCACCGGCGGGGCTCGCCCCTGTGTCACTGCCAGTGGGTCCCACGGGCCCAGTTGACCGCGTTGACCTGAGTCAACGCTCTGACATGGCAGCGTAGTGCCACTGACGTGTGGGCCCCGGCGACTAATTAGACTAATTAAACAGTTAATTAAATAAAGTTAATTAGATTAGCCTAATGTCTCACTGACAAGTGGGGTCCGCCCCCTAATTAACCCTGGAATTAAAATTAGCCCACTGTTAAAATAACAGAGGCTGACATGTGGGTCCCACTGGACCCACATGTCATATTTGACTGGTCAGCGGCGCTGTTGACCGCTGACGTCACAGTGACGTCAGGCTGACGTCATAATTCATTTTCTGTTAAATAAATTCTAGAAATTCAAATAATCTTTAAAAATTAATAACTTTTAAACCGTAGCTCGGATCGAAAAAGTTAAAACATGAAAGTTGCTCAGAACGACGAGACGAGTCTGATCGTGCCGTCTGTTTATTCATCGGAACCCCCTACGTAGAAGAACTTGTAACTCCGGACCCGAATCCGGTAGATGAATAGTGCACACACGTCGGATATTAAATCCCAGATTAATTCTAAAAATAACTAAAATGACTTAGATGCATAATTAGGCAACCCTGCACTGCATCATAGCATCACACGCACCGTATTGCATTTGTTTGCATTATGTTTACCTGTTTCTTCCCCCCCCCTTCTCTCTCGGTAGACCCCGACGTTGACGTAACTCCTGAGGCAGACGCAGCTCAGGAGTACGACTACGTCCCCGACGATACCACTGAAGACCTTGTCCTTGCCCCAGAGCAAACAGGCAAGCACCCCCATTTTGAGCATGCCTATATCGCCTATTCTCTTCTCTCTTATGCTTGCATTAGAACTGCTACTGCTACTATTTCCTATATCTGTTGCATAGCCTGTTTATTGTAACCTGTCTTGCTACCTTACTGGTTAACCTAGACTGCTTAGTATAGGCTGGGTAGAGACACGACAGAGACCCCCACTTGATCCCGACTGCCCTGCTGGATATCAGAAGACCCAATCATCGGGATTGAAGACTAGACCCTGGCACCGCACATCACTTCCCCTTAGTTGCCGACACTGCTGGGTTACCGTCGAGTGCCGAGGGTGATACCTCGTCAGCACTTCTGATGTTAACCTTGTAGGTTAGTTACTCGGTCGTGGTAAGCGAGGGTGATTCCTCCTACACCACCCCCGATAACGACATCGTCGTGCAACCTCTCAAGTGTGGACCTCGAGGGTGATTCCTCCTTCGTTCACCTTGATGATAACATCGAGCGGGAATTCCGTCGAGGGTGATTCCTCAGGGTTCCCTTCGGTGTCAGACACACAGTTACCTTGGATATTATGACTTGCACTAAACCAGGTTACTAAAGACGGGTCGGCCCTGAGGGGTACCCGCGCGAGCTTATTGCGAAGTGATGTGGAGTCGGGTTGACCTGGATGGTGCCCGCGAGATAACTACGAGGTGTGGCCGGGCATTCTTAGCCCTTGTCGCAAGTCCTCGAGACGGGGCGACGGGGTCACATCGATCGTGAGTCTCTGCTCGTTTCCGCGCGCTCCTAATCCACTACGGTTTGGATATTTGATCCGAGGGGCCTCTGGCCCGATAGCACTAACCATCACGTGGGCATAGTATGGGCGTTCTGCGTCGTATACATCAGCCAAAGCTCTATTGACGTCAGCGAGGAGCGGCCCGTTTTGGATTGGACTGGGAACGCAACTGCGCTTGTATTAAGGGGTTGCTAGGTCTGCTTCCAAAACGTCCTCGCAACGTGCAGGGTTCCCGGGGCGAAGGCCCAAGACCCCCGGGGGCATAGGTTAGTCCGGCGTGCTGACCTCTCTTTAGAGCCTAGGTCGGGTTGCGGCGTGTTGTTTGGCCGAGGCCGGGCATGACCCAGTAAAGTATGTCCGGCCGGAGTTAAGCGAGCGTGGTGGGTAAGTTGGTGCACCCCTGCAGGGAAGAAACTTCTATCGATAGCCTGTCCTACGGTAACGGACACTCGGAGTTGTATCCCGATCGGTACAACTAGAACTTGATATGAGAACTGGATAGTACGGCTCTGGGATTGCTTTCTCGCAGGGAGTCGAGAAAGGATCTCAGGTCAAGGTTGATGATACTACTACTACTACTTTACATTATGTTCATCTGTTCTCTTCTATTGCTGCAAGACTGTCGAAGATTGTTGAAGATGCTAGTCTTCGATAGGACTAGGCTTTCCCCCTCTATTCTGGCATTTCTGCAGCCCAGTCCACATATACAGCCATTCCTTTGACAATGTTGCATATGTAGTGTAGATCCTTGCTTGCTGAGTACTTCGGATGAGTACTCACGTTTGCTTTATTTTCTTTTTCCCCCATATTCCATTTGATGCCACCAGACGATGGAGCCCCTGAGCCAGACGCCCCAGCCGACGACCAGTACTACTACCCGCCTGGCGAGTACTACTACTACGAGGAGCCGACTGACGACCAGGAGTAGGATCGGAGGGTCCAGGACAGGAGGCCTACGCCTTTCGATCGTAGTATTTTTATTTACCCCACCTCTGTGAAGGCCTATTTCTCTCTCTGTAATATATCTGTACTCAGATATCTGATGCTTCCGCTGACGCTTGTATGCCATCGAGCTATGTATTCGAGCCCTCGAGGCCCTGGCTTGTAATATAAAGCTTGTATGACTTTATTTATGTTTTAGAGTTGTGTTGTGATATCTTCAAGTGAGTCCTTAGGCTTGATCATGCGCATTTGCGTGTATGATTAGTGCACGATTAAGCCGGGGTCGTCACAGCATCTCCAACGGCGACCCGCAAATTTCCTCCCGCATTCGTCCGTGGATATGGGGATCAGTCCGTGGACACGGATGCGGGAGGACGTCATCCAGCCGTAGCCTGTATATGTCCGCCAGTAAATTCAAATTCAAATGTACTTCGATCCACACAATGCGCCGGATCACATGCCCGATCACAACCAAAAATAGGCAAATTTGTTTAGTTTTTACATGCCTGAATCCAAAAGAACATCAGTCCGACAGTCCGTGCATTTATGTCCTGCCGGACCGGCAATCCCAGCCAGCTGCTCCCCGATCAAGGAGGTATTGTCGCCGCTGCGTAGGCAGCCTCCGCGTCCGCCGCGTCCTCATAGTCTGCCGCCGCCAACACATCTTTCCTCCGCATTGGCGGCGATCTTCACCCTCTTTTCCTCGAGCGCAGCCTTCCTCTCTTTGATTATGGTCCTCCTCTCTTCGAGCTTGAACTTCTTGTTAGTCACCTCCATCAATTGTTTGAACCTCTCCGCCTTCTTCTCCTCCTTGATCTCCGAGTGCCTCATGCATGCCTCCTTCTTCTTCGCCAAGATGTCCTCGAACCTCTCCGTCAGCTTGGTCGCCGCACCTTCTCGCTTCGCCCTCTCCTCCTCCCATTTCTTCCCCCACAAATTTCTTCTAACTTTCTTAGGCGATTCTTGGGTTGGATCGGTAGGGTCACCGATTTCTTCCTCGTTGGCTTGGGTGGCGGTCTTGGCAATGAAAAGGTTCCACTTCGGTTGCCCATTCAACTTCAACCAACAATGCATGACTGTGAAGGACTTCTTCTCCAACTTCTTGTACACCACACAAGCACGAGTAGGCTACAAAGTGAAACAATGTCGACAATGCATATACATCTAGTGAGCAACAAAATAATACATGTCCGGCTAGTGATCAACAAAACTAAAGCATATCCGGCTAGTGATCACTTACTTGCTTGCTGATTTGTGCACCGCTAGGCCACCGTGTGATGACATGCTTCAAGTGCTCGCAATACTTGGACACGGCCTCTTGGATGGTGTACCATCAATGGTTGAGGGACTTCCATTCACGGTTGTAGATGACCATGTCAGGGTAGGGCGCGAAATGCTTGTATTCATGGAACCATATGTGAATGTTTCTCAAAGAGGTTGTGCCCTTTTGCTCCGTGCCATGGACAGGATCGAGGCTAGTGGTCAACCTGCATCGCACAACAGCTCGTCCTCTCGCATGTTAAAGCTTTCTCCTCTACCCTTCTTCTTCGGATCATCGCCGTCGCCGTCCTCCTCCTCCTCCTCCTCCCCATCGGCCTGCTGCTCTCCGGCGGCCCAATGTTGTTGTTTTGTGCCATCGCCGGTCTGGGTGTAGGACTGCTGCATGGCGGTCTGGGGGTAGGACTGCTACTAGTAGTTGCCGGACTAGTTGGGATCCGAGTCTTCCACCTGCCCGTCCTCATATCCCCCTCACCTCCGTCATGGATGATGAGCATCTCCCTGTCCGCGTCGTATGCCGGCTCCCCCGCTCTAGGCATTGCAGCAAATAGCGTGCGAGCACCCATTTGCTCCCCGGCCGCCGTCCACGCCCGGACGAACTACGACGAAGAATACTCGGAGAAGAGTGGTGTCGCGTTAACATCGACGATATAAGGCACCGTACCGGCGGGGTTTCCGAGCTGCTTGGCAGTGTAGTAGTATGGAGGCTTGCAAGGCTCCGGCCACGGCGTCATCTGTACTGTTGGCGCACCCGTCTACCGGCGTCCGCCACGACCTCCACGCCCATCGCCACCACCAGGCCCACCAGCGGCCAACCGCTTCTTGAGCTTCTCCTCCTTTGTGGCCTTCGGTTTGACGCGGCGAGTTTGCCGCGTCGCTGAGCTGATCTTCCGAGCGAGCATGATGCTCGGATCCTCCGGTACCTCCACTGGCTCCATCTCCGACAGGTTCTCCGATGGTTCCATGCCTCAGCGGCGAAAGGAAGGAGAGGGTGGGAGAAAAGTGCGAGAATTGGGCGGAGAGCGGTGGGGAATGGAAGAAGAGAAGTGGCGGATTTTGGCACAAAAACAGTGCGGGATGTTACAAAAGCGCGGACTCCGCCTTCCTTTTGGGTGAGCCAGGGGGTAGAGAGCGATGTTTCTTGTGTCCGGACTCCCGCAAAGCCCCACCCCCACGTTTGTCTCCAATTTGATGGAGAAATCGCGTCCGGACCGCGTCGCGGACCGATACAGGACCGCGTTGGATGGCTTCCGTGGTACGGATGGTTGCGGGAGGTTTGCGGGTCGGCGTTGGAGATGCCCTAAGAGATAATTTTTCATGATGAGAATACACCACCTAGTTATGATCATCATAATATTGTTGAAAATAAGTTTGGGGAGATCATGACTTTAGGTAGTAATATTACTCATGACATCAAAGCTCTGCAATATTACTACTTCAGATCACGTGGATACCTCGAAGGGGTTGTCAACTTCGACTCTTGATCGGTGGTTCATCTCGGAGAAATTCTCGCGGTTGTAGCCTAGATGCGGGAATCATCGCGCTTCATCGACAAACTATACTACTTCTGCTATGCTGCTCGTTGGTGAGTTTGATTGTTTCTTGCACCTTCATAGTGTTCCTTTGTGTGATAATGTAGAATAGTTTTTTTTTGTTACGTAGCATGTTCCCTAATACTCAGTGCAATAGTGATAATGCTAGATACCGAAGAGGCTAGCAACAAAGATTGGAAGTGCATAAAGCTTTAGAAAATAACTCAAATATCACATAAGTGCTTTAGGAGGTTATCATAGGAACATACAATTCACGTACGCCGAGGGGTTTACTTCAGTAGTAAACCACCTTGCATCCCGGCCTAAGAACCAACGACGCATGTTTACTTACAACACCACCTCAACACTTTAATCAACTTGAGTCTCTTCTAAGTTACCAACTTTCAGTTCATTGAGTGAAAGAAAGGTCTAGGTTCAGTCAACTTCAAGATACTAATCCTCTGCCAAACTCTAGCTCATTTACCTCTATGCTTATCTATGGCCCTCAAATTATCTCAAAACAATTTCAAAGAATCCAATTATCAATTTTTTAACTTCTAGAGATTGTCCATGGATTTTTTTATTTTACCATCTATACACACTTATCATTTCATTACCAAGATAGTAATGTCATGCAAACCAATTACAATTTCAAGGCTTCAAAAGGTAAACGTGAAGTATGAAGAGTTTTAAAGTGTTTCTACTTTTTTGCATGCTCTAAAAGATACTCTCTTAATAAAAATACGTAGTCATGCATATACGCTCTTAATTCAGAAGATTTCACATGTGATGATTGTAAAGATAAAAAAGAAAAAAAAATTCTCCAAGAGCAGCCCATAATATGTGAACAAATTAAAATATAGGACCAACCGAAACAAACCTATATTTGTTGAGTAAGAAGGGGCGTGCCTTGGGCATCGCCAAGCTTGAAGCTTGGATCTCTTAATATAATTTCTTGGGGATTTCGGCATCCCCAAGCTTGAGCGCCTACATATCCAAATTTCTCACATATCACTATGGCCCCTGGGTATTAAAAACTCCATCCACATAAAACTCACACAAAATATTAGATATATTAGTCTAAATGAAAATAGTATCTAATATTGTTTTGTTGTGAAAAAATATAGAGTAGTAACTAATGGTTAGCTACTACATGTTTACTTCCCACAAAAAAAGCTACTACATGTTTACACAATTGTGAAATTCCTACACCCCCTATGGGAATAGTAAAATGTTGGGAAACGTAGTAGAAAAAAAATTGCCCTACGATCAACCAGGAACACTATGAAGATGCACTGAACAGTTTGGATCAGATCGTTACCGACTCCGAGTTGCAGCTGAAGAAGACGAGCCGGTGTAGATCGTACTTGGAGTCCCTCGAACCATAAATGAATGATCCTGCGAACCCCCCACGGACAGTCCCTCGAGCGACAGACCGAAAGCACGACCTCTCTATGAGTTGCAAGCGTACGGTCTACACAATCTGGCAGCGGTTCGCCATCCAGAGCTAATCATCATCGGAGAATTAGAGGGAAGAGATTAGAACCACACTGGACTTCTAATTATGAGGATTAGAGGGTCTAGGTCAAGATCTAATTGATCAACTAGGGCCAACTAGAACTAGAACGTGAGAACTAGAGGAGGCTCCAAAACTTGTGTGTAGAAAAAGTGCCAAAGCCTCTAGTATATATATGTTGGACAAGTAGGAGGGGGCGCCACAAGGGGAGGGAAAGTCTCCCCTCCTTGGACGGACAAGAGGAGGGGAACTCCCTCTCCAATTCGGCCTCCCTCTCCCATTTTCATGGGGAGAAGGGGGGCACCGCCACTATTGAGCCCTTGTGGCCTAATTCTCCTTCCACCACTTGGCCTTTTAAGGCCCGTTGATATTTAATTAAATATAAAAATCTCCTAAATATTATTAGAGCCTTCTATTATTAATTTAACATCTCCAGAAACATTTTCCAACTATACACTGGTACAACGAGGTGCTATACAAACAGTTTTTAACCCCGTCCGCGACGGCATTTTGAACCGTCGCCTAGTGATTGTGTGCGATAGGGGGGTCCTTCCCACACGACCCAGAAACCGTCGAGGATAGGCCCTCCGGTCACACACGCTCGGAAAAATAAGGTCATGTGCGACAGGCGAGCGATCAAATACGATTATACGTACAGTTGTGCTAAAAAAATACAATTATACAGGACAAATAGTTTCCAGTCGTAAGTACATCCCACACAGTCAGTCCCGCATAAATGTTTCCGTTCGTATATACATTCCACACAGTCAATCCAATGAATATGTTTTCGTTAGTATGTACATCCCACACAGTCAATCCAAGAAGTACGTTTCCGTTCGTATATACATCCCACACAGTCATTCCAAGGAAAACATTTCTGTTCACAGGTACATCATACATAATTTCCCCCATTAAATCATTTGTGATAGCGTTGCCATTGCAGACGATATTAACATTTTTATCATTTACGTTATTGAATGCATCACACACGGTGCGTAGAAGAAACTGCGTGGCATAGGATGTCCATCACACGTACTTTTTATGTGGTAAACGTTTGCGCAAGGTGGCCTAACGCAAACAGTTTTCAAGAGGAAGTCGTGTGTGATTGTTCATTCATCCAACACGTTTTATTCCTAAAAACTGTGTGCGTTGCCTGAGGTCATCGCCCACGATGTTTTCTCAATAACCATTTGCAATAGAAAAACCCAATTAGTAGGCTAATTGGCCATTAGCAGGCTAATTGTCTTATTATTAATAATACATTTATTAATCTAATTGACATTTCATATTAAGCACACCATATATTTCATTTTCGTATTAAGGAAGAAGGATTTCATAATTGAAATACATCAGAGTACAACATCATATAGCTTCAGCACCCAGCTACCCCATTACACAACTTCACCAGCACCAAGTTTCACATGCAACATCTATAACCTTTCGAAATTAGCATCATAGACGGTACATAGACAGATGAATCTCATCTGGAAAACTGCTGAAGCGGAAGGTGAATATTGAGCCTTCATTGATGTTGAAGGTCTTTGCAACTTTAGGCCAGCGCCTATGGATGATTGACCGTCCATGCTTCTTTCTCTTCAGGAACACTTCAATATTGAACCGTGGGTGTTGTATGAATACCTTTCTCGCCTCCTGACCATACAGGTGGTTTGAGAGGTAATCATCAGTGAACTGCTTTGGAAAAGCCTGAAAATAAGGATGTGCATAAATATCTTCTCTAGATTGGAAATGGGGCAAAGGAATAAAAAAGCCAAGGTATAATAGTTAGTACCATCCTGTAGTGAACTAATGTCTTCTTCATTGTGCAGACAAAGATCTTGTTGTTTTTTGTCGGTAATTTCTTTAACCTAACAATCTCTCTTAGTTTCTTGACTTGACTGGTATTCATGGACAATTCATTTCCCCATATGCAAAAAGGGTCGAACAGTGGGTCAAAACCTCTGACAGCAGGACCTACATGTACAAGACCAAATTATTAAAAACTTAAATATTAGAATGATTCCTGCAATTGCACAATAATGTGCTATTAGACAAAGGACCATGCATGTGCAAACCTCGATTATAAACCTCAGTGCTTCCCATTGTTTCCCCGCAACACATATAAGGTAGTTAGTGATCAGGTTAAGTGAGGGTTCGCTTGCTATCAGTAAAATATGTTGATGAAAAATAAGCACATTGCAGATTCATCAGATTAATTCGAGCCACATGGAAAACCCATTTATCCAAACCAAGCATGATTAAGAACTAGAAAATATAGCAGTATATGTTTCTCATGTATTAAGTGCAGCCAAATTCGATTTATTCCTCACATGCACAATAATACAAAATTCTACCCACGACAATTGGACATCGCATTGCAGAATTGAACAAAGTAGTTAACTAAACACGACAACAAATGAACCAAACATTAACTGAGCACCACATTGCACAATATAACATACTCCTAATAGAAGATCAGACAGTTAACCAAACCAAGCATGCTTAACAACTTGGAAATATAGCAATTGTATTTGTTTCTCATGTATTTAGTACAACCAAATTCGATTTATTTCTCACATGGTATACAATAACAAAATGCACCCACA
Source organism: Thinopyrum elongatum (assembly GCA_011799875.1). Taxonomy (NCBI): domain Eukaryota; kingdom Viridiplantae; phylum Streptophyta; class Magnoliopsida; order Poales; family Poaceae; genus Thinopyrum; species Thinopyrum elongatum. The sequence continues at coordinate 519,545,927 of CM022298.1, forward strand.
ACAATTAAACATTGCATTGCAGAATTGAACCAAACAGTTAACTAAACACCGCAACAAATGAACCAAACGTTAACTGAGCACCACATTGCACAATATATAATATACTAGAAGATCAGACAGTTAACCAAACCAAGCATGCTTGACAACTTGGAAATATAGCAATTGTATTTATTTCTCATGTATTTTGAATAGATAAATTTGATTTATTTCTCACATGGAAGACAATACAAAATTGCACCCTGAAGAATTGAACATCATATTTGCAGAATTGAACCAAACAGTTAACTGAACACGACAACTAATTAACCAAACAGTCAATAAGTGAGCACCACATTGCACGACATATAGAACATATACACTAGAGCAACAGATTGCATGGTAAAAGTAGATAGGACAATTCACTAGAATTTGTTAAGGAAAGGCAGGAGCAGCACATGCAACGGGTAAAAACCGAGCATGCTTAACCGACGTAGCTAGCAAACTGAACATAGGTCCTTATAGCGAGCTAATAAGACAAGCTACTCCTCATCGTCGGATATATCGATGATGATTGGCTCCTTGGACATGGAAGAGGGCCAGGACTGCACATCGTGGGTGCCCTCGTCATAGTGGTGAGTTGCCTGAGCCGCTCCGGGCACCAACCTGCTAGCGCTCGAGTTGAGGTAAGCACGGGCACGCTGAGAAAACACCTCGTAGTCTTCGTCGAAGGCACCGACGATGGCCTCGAGAAAACACCACGAACTGTCGTTTAAAGCAGCCAACCGGGTCGCGACATCAGCGCGCGAGGTGTCGACGGTGGCCGCGACGGCGAGATGCTCCTCCAAGATCTGGGGGTCGGCATGAACAGAAGCCATCGCGACCTCATCCGCGCGTGCGGCCGCGATTTTCTTCTCCGCTGCCAAATGCTCCTTGAGCTCCTCGCTATACTGCGTGCACCATGGCTTAGGGCGGCGCTTATTTGGGGGAGGGGTCGGTGATTTGGGTGGAAGGTGTCGCACCGGTGGTCGGGGCATGTGGGATATGGAAGGAGGAGGAGGATAGGGGTCGGGTGTGGATTACCTGCCTGGATCGACGAGGCCGAGCAGCGTGAAGGAGGGTCGCCGGTGAGGAGGCGGCGCTGCAAGCAAGGAGTGAAGGTTTCAACTTGGAAAGGAAGGCAGAAAAGGGGGAAATGTGGCTTTTGGTAATGGGGAGGGGGCGGGGAGGTAGATATTTTCACGGAAGCCAAAAATTTTGGATCGGTGCAGCGAAAAAACTGGCGCGCAAAGTGTCATCAGACACGGTCCCTTATTCAGCACTGTGTATGATATGTGAACATCACAAACGATTCATATAGCTTACCCCGTTTGTGATGAGTTTGAACGTGCAAATTTTGGTCCGAATATCCCTGGTTACAGTGGTCATCCACGTCATTGCATAATTTGGGTACACAAAGGAGCCTACAGCACACCCACACTTCTTAATCGAGCAAGTTCAGCAATTAAACAGAGCTAGCTGACCTAAACATTAACCTAAAAAATTAAAGACCAACGCTCTAAATTAAACAAAGAGTACTACTCTGGCTGGTGCTCGTCCTTCTCCGTCGCCTTGTCCATGTCTAGCTCGCGCCCGACGATCTCCTGGGGAAGGGGCTCCATGCCATTAATCGTACCATACTCAGCAAGCATCTCGCCATCCGCGTCCGCCATCTCTTTGGAAAAGGCCGCCATGAGCTGGGCGTGGGCGGCCGCGATTTGGGCTTGGATGGGCTCCGTCGTGGCAAGGTATGCCATGAAGGAACGGACGGCTGCTCGAATTCTCTTGGCGATTGCCAACTCTTCGGTCGTGGGTTGCCGACCATTGTCGGAGAAGCTTCGTTCAATTTGTGCGGTGACCGCCATGAGCTGGGCGTGGGCGGCCTCGACATGGTCGTGGGCGGTCTCCATCAGGGCTAAGGCCACCGCTGTAGAACGGACAGCTGCTGTGCCGCTCTCGCTAGTTGCTATCCCTGAGGCAGATGTTGCTACCGCCACTTGAGAAGCAACGGCGGCCGTTTAGGCTGCCTTGGCCGACAGGTCGCAGATTGTGGCCGCGCTCATGCAGCTTGTTAGCACGCGCATGACGGCTGTGATCGCGCTCTCGCTGGAGTGGGCCGCCGAAGTTGCCCTCACGACGCGGGTCCACGTCCCCATCTTTCACCGGCGATGATTGAATAGTGAAATGATATTTGGGGAGCGAGCTAGTGTGCTTGACACGCCGGCTATTGACTGTAGCCGACGCACCTTCTCGCGTAAGCCATATGCGTACTATACTCCGACGGTGCTCCAAGATATTTTGTGCTGCATCTCACACGGTTGGTGATAATAAACTGTGTGCGATCTACTTGATTTTTTGTCTTGATTTAAATTACATAATGGGGTCACAACGGAAAGGAGGGTGTTTGAATTGCTAGAACTTTTATCTGTAGTGAACATGCAACTATAGGTGTGTCGTCAAAAAAATTGGAATTATTCAGGGTTCATTTGGACATTTTTATACATTAACTTGGTTTTCTAGTCATTTCAGCTGCACAATTCAAAATTAAACTACATGCACATGCTACGGTGCACCAAAATGGGTTGTAAAATCATATATGTGTCCATGGGTTGATTCTTATGTCCCATGCAGGAAATGGGGATGAATTTCAAACACCACAACACCGTGGCTCTCCGGCAAACATTGAGGTACTTGCTTTTGTAATTCTAGTAAATCCAAAACTCGTCTGAAATTCATGAACCTTGGCATGTTATCATGGAATGGCATCAACATGCTGGGGTAAAAAATATTGTCCCATTTGGGGTAGGTTATGGTATAAGCTTCTCACAAACCAGAGCTTCTCACAAGAAGCCTCATGGTTCCGGTAGGGAAACATGTCACCTTTGTGGACAAAACGATATTCGTCGCCTCTTCTTGCTTTCAATTTTTTTCTGGTGTCAACATAGAACAACAGGAGTGTCGAGTTAAATTTTGGAATTTTTCGGGGTTCGTTTGGGCATTTTTATACGTTAACTGAGTTTTCTAGGCATTTATGCGCATAATTCAAATTTGAACTATATGCACATGCTCCAGTGCATAAAAATGGGTAGAAAAATCAAATGTGTGTCCTTGGTTGCATGCTTAGGTCACATGCAAGAAATGAGAATGAACGTCAAACACCTTGACACTATCGCTCGGCCGCTAAGATTGAGATACAAGGTTTGAAAATTCTAGTAAATCGAAAACTCGTCTGAAATTCATGAAACTTGACATGATATCATGGAACGGCATCAACATGCCGTGGTAAAAATATTGTCCCATTTGGGGCAGGTTTTGGTATAAGCTTCTCACAAATCAGAGCTTCTCACAACAAGCCTGATGGTTTCGGTAGGGAACGTGCCATATTTATAGACGAAACGATATCCATTGCCTCTTCTTGCTTTAATTTTTTTTTCTAGTGTCAACATAGAACAACAGGAGTGTTGTGTCAATTTTTGGGATTTTTCGTGGTTCGCTTGGACATTTTTATACATTAACTAAGTTTTCTATGCATTTATGTGCATAATTCAAATTTCAACTACATGCACATGCTCCAGTGCATATAAATGGGTTCAAAATTCAAATGTGTGTCCTTGGTTGCATGCTTAGGTCCCATGCAAGAAATGGGAATGAATGTCAAACACCTGGCCACCGTCGCTCGGCCGCTAACATTGAGATACATGGTTTTTAAATTCTAGTAAATCGAAAATGCGTCTGAAATTTATGAAACTTGACATGCTATCATGGAATGACATCAACATGCCGTGGTAAAAATATTATCCCATTTGGGGCAGGTTGTGGTATAAGCTTCTCACAAACCAGAGCTTCTCACAACAAGCCTCATGGTTACGGTACGGAACGTTTCACCTTTCTGGACGAAACGATATCCGTTGCCTCTTCTTGATTTCAATTTTTTTTTCTAGTGTCAACATAGAACAACAGGAGTGTTGTGTTAAATTTTGGAATTTTTCGGGGTTCGTTTGGACATTTTTATACATTAATTGAGTTTTCTATGCATTTATGTGCATAATTCAAATTTGAACTACAGGCACATGCTCCAGTGCATATAAATTGGTTGAAAAATCAAATATGTGTCCTTGGTTGCATGCTTAGGTCCCATGCAAGAAATGGGAATGAATGTCAAACACCTTGCCACAGTCGCTCGGCCGGAAACATTGAGATACATGATTTTTAAATTCTAGTAAATCCAAAACTCGTCTGAAATTCATGAAACTTGGCATGCTATCATTGGACGACATCAACATGGTGTGGTAAAAAATTTATCCCATTTGGGGCAGGTTTGGGTATAAGTTCTCACATACCAGAGCTTCTGACAACAAGCCTCATGGTTCCAGTAGGGAATGTGCCTCCTTGGTGGATGAAACGATATTCGTTGCCTCTTCCTGTTTTCAATTTTTTTCCTAGTGGCAACATAGAGCCACAGGAGTGCCGTGTTAAAATTTGCAATTTTGGGGTTCGTTTGGACATTTTTATACATTAACTGAGTTTTCTAGGTATTTTATATGCATAATTCAAATTTGAACTACTTGCACATGCTCCAGTGCAGAAAAATGGGTTGACATATCAAATGTGTGTCCTTGGGTGCATGCTTAGGTCCCATGCAAGAAATGGGAATTAATTTCAAACACCAGGGCACTGTTAATTGTCGGCAAAACATTGAGATACTTTGTTTTTAAATTCTAGCAAATCCAAAACTCGTCTGAAATTCATGAAAGTTGGCATGCTATCATGGAATGGCACCCAACATGCTGTGGTATTTTTCGTGTCCATTTTGAGAAAAGGCGCACTCGAATAACAGCGAACAAAGGCATTTTGAAACAAATAGCTGCCACTTTAACATCTCAAACATCTTGTATAATTGAAATCGTGTGCGTTATGTTAACCATTCACGTGACGCCATGCGTCACTCTTTCAATGGCTAGGAGGTGCCGTGCGGACAGCTGCTTGACTGAACGGTATGCAAAGCGAGACTTCGCCGCTAAGCCAAGAGAAAATATGGCATGCAGGATCTGTACATCCCTTCAACACAAACGGGTTTTTCAGATGATCTGTGTGCAACCACGTACAGACAATTTGACAGATTTGCATCTGTCATATTGGGTATATTGCCATTTGTCAAACTGGAATGATTGACATTTGTTGATCTAGTAACATTGCCCTTTGTCAACCTTGTAACCCTGCGATTTGTCAAAATATGCAGCTAAAAATCACTAGCACTATCTAATTTTGTAACTGAAATTTAGTAAGCATAGATTTCATTCATAGATTAAGCAGTCGTTCTTTATACAAACAGTTCAACTTGACACCTGAACCGACCAAACTTTTCCCCAATTGTTGCCAACCACGTACTAAAATAGCTAATTCAACTATATATACTAGCTAATTTTAAGTACATAGTACAATTCAACCACATCTATAGTCAGATGAACTGAACAAAATAGCCCCTAAATACTACTACTACGGAGGGGCTTTGTACTAATTCTGGCAGCCTCTCCTCTGCCGAGCGCACTCAGTAAGAGGCAAAGGAGGAGGAGCCTACCGACGAGCTGGACAACTGCAATACGGTGCCTGCCGCTGCTGCATCTTCAGCGACGCTCACCTCGAACGCTCTCTGCCGCTCCAGACGACCCCTCTCGAAGCAGCGGGACTCCTCGTAGATCTCCTGATTCCTCGCCTCTGCGGTGGCGTGTGCTGTGACCACGGCGGCGGTAAGGCTCTTTGCGTGCTTGACGAGGCGCTCCTCCTCCTCCCACAGGAACTCGATGTAGCGCACAAGGTCGCTGACGCACGTGCGGGCCTCTACCTCCGCCCCCCGCCTTTAGGCTGCGGTGGCGGAGCGGGTGATGACCCCGGCGGTCGATTGTGGGCTGGCAGCCACGGCGGCCGATGATGGGGTGGCGGCCACGACCACCACCTCCTGCCTTCGGGCCACGGTGGTGGAGCGGGTGATGGCCACGGTGGCCGATAGTGGGCTGGCGGCCACGACGGCCACCTCCCGCCTTCAGGCCGCGGTGGCAGAGCGGGCGATGGCCCTGGCTTTCGACGGTGGTGTGGCGGCCACGTCGGCAAACGGTGGGGTGGCGGCAACAGTGGCCGGCAACAGCTACCGACGGGCAGCGTCGGCGGAGCGTGTGGTGGGTGTTCTGTGCACACCCAACAGGGATGCCACGCGCACTTTACTACGCCTGGGACTGTGCCGCCACCGCGATGTAGCCTCCCAGCTGGAGCTGTCCTCTGATGATGGCAGAGTGGCTGAGCGACAATGACGGACCGGTGCCATTGGCGATTGTGGGAGAAGCAGACAAGATAAGCTATAGGGAGGGAGGGGAAAATGCGATGCAGGACTCGCCGACTGTGAGGGTTTATATAGCAGGTTGGTAAGCATTGGGATTTTGGGGGATTTCACCGAGTCGGGCGGGAAGCTTGCGCGGGAACCTGCGCGGTTGCGCGGGAACGGGCTCACCGACAATTCATTGGCGCCACTTCGAGCCACTGTTTGACCAAAAGAATGCCCCCGCGCGCTGCTCAAGCTTGCGCTCAAAGCTCTCTGCGGCAACGGGGTGACAAGACGTGCGAGAGGAGGATGAAAGGACATGCACACATACGGTTAATAAAAAACGTTTTTGATTTAATTACCTACTACCCCCATCCTGGTTTATAAGCCATCTTTGTATTTTTGTGCCAAATTTTGACTAGAGATTTAACTAATAAAATACGGATGCATGTCGCCAAAGATTATATCGTTGGATTCGTATTTGAACATAGTTTCCAATTATATAATTTTTATAACATGCACTAACATTTTGTTAGTTAAATTTAAGGTCAAATTATGGCATAGAATATAAAGGAGACTAATAGACCAAGATGGAGGTAGTAGCACACGACCGCTCTCTACGCAGCGTCGCAACTGCCGGCCGGCTTGTAGACGACCATTCCCTGTGTGTTCAACTACTCTATGCGTGTGGTTGCTCATGGTTGAGGCAACCGCGGCGCGCTCTGCTCGCCTCCCGCCACGCGCGCTCTACTCTCGTGGCCGTATGGGCGATCTGCCCTCGTCCCTCCATGCGCGCTGCCAGTGTTTGGGGCCGGCGCACAATCACGTACATTCGTGCTGCCATTATGCATGCAGTTGCGCCGGGCGCGGTGCCATGATGCAGTTACTCGCTGCAAAAACTACCATGCGGACGGGCCGAGAATCCAGGCCGCCCGGCCCCCATTTATTCCTGCGGCCATTTACCTTCATCTCTCGCGCCACACGACACAATAAGCACACCCACCACGACACATACAGGGAGGACATTCAGCGGTTCCAATGGTGCTCCCCGTGGCTCCAATGGCGCTCCCAGCGACCGACGACGACAATGGGGGCAGTTCACCACGCATCATGTAGTGGACACCCACGTGAGGGGGAAGGCCCTCTCGGTGGTGTACACGAACGAGCCGGTCTCGGTGGAGAGCTCCATCCAAACTCCGGAGTAGTTGCTTGCTGAGGACAGGTACCAAGTGGTCAGCTTCGACCTCGAGTTCACCAGCGGTCGTGCCGGGCATGATCAGAAGGTTGCCGTTGCCCAGTTGTGCGTGCGACATGACGTCCTTGTCTACCACTACCACATGGCCACAAGGCATTGCGAGCATTTCTCCAGGTTTATCAACAGCTCGGACTACAGTTTCGCTACGGTGGACACCACCAACGATCTAAAAGCGCTCAAGGTTTCGGGCTTGACCTGCCAGAATCTTGTCAACATCCATGACCACTACAAGGTTTGGGGCAGCGAGAACAACAAACAGGACTCCTGGTTGACCTCACCTCGGCCATCATCGACCCCTACTATATGAAGATGAAGGATGAGAGCAAGAAGGACAAGAACGCCTGGCACAGTGTCTGGCATCAGAGACTGGATGAAGAACACGCCAAGTACGCGGTCAAGGACGCGTACACAAGCTACGAGATGTATAGGCAGATCGTTGACATGAGGAAGTGTCTTCTTCCTGCACCAGAGGAGGGATCGAGCCATAGAGCAGTGGCGGGAGCGTCACAAGAAGTAGATGACTAGACGACCGTTTCTCCTAGTTTAGAATGCATGCAATTATTTATTGAGGTGTGTGCGAATGATCTGTATAGTCACTTATGTAATTGGATGTTTATTTTAGTTGTATATATATATATGTTAATCTTTTGTAGACGGAGCAAATCACACGGCTTATTAGCAGCAATTGTCTGTGTTATTATTGGTCTTCGCACACATTTATGATTACAGACCTGTTTGCCGCCTATCACACACATCTTGTTCAGTTGAACTGTTTTTGTTGTCTTGGCTCATCGCAAACAGTTCATCCGAGTGAATTGTATGCCCTCCATCGCACACACCTTGATCTGGCTGACCGTTTCTATTGTGTTGCCTAATCACACACAGTTTATCCTAGTGAACTGTATGCCATATATCACACACACTCTCATCTGGCTGCCTGTTTCTGTTGTTTTGCCTCATCACAAATAGTTCTGCTGGATTAACCGTTTGCCACGCATCGCACATGCAACTCTAATCTGAATCGTGTTTGATGTCACTGCCATCGCAAACGTTTTGTATCTTTTTTGACGGTTTTATTACATCATCGTTTGTGATTAATGCATCGCACACAGTTTCGTCGAAGGGTCTCTGATTGGATTGTCGCGTTTGGACCAACCTGCAGTAGTGATATATTATTTATCGGTAATACCCGGTATTGCCCGATAAACTCCGAAACCCCATCCGGTGACCCCGAAACCCTTCCGGTTCCTCTCAAAACTATTTCGAATATTAAGGAAACAATTTCATAGATATTTCCTCGTTACTTGATGGCTCGTATCCGCGTCAGTATTTCCCCGAAGAGGAAGGGATGATGCAACACAGCTTCAGTAGGTATTTCCCTCAGTTATGAAACCAAGGTTATCGAACTAGTAGGAGAACCAAGCAATACTATGTAAACGGTACCTGCACACAAAGAACAAATACTTACAACCCGACGCGTAAGAGGGGTTGTCAATCCCTCTCGGGTAAAAGATAGATTTGTTTGTATGATTTTGGATAAATAGATCTCGCAATAAAACAAAATAAAATAAATAAAGAAAAAGTGCAGCAAGGTATTTTTGGGTTTTTAGAATAATAGATCTAAAAACAAAAGCAAATAAAAATAGATCTCAAAGCAAATATGATAAAGAATAGACCCGGGGGCCGTATGGCTTCTCTCGAGAAAAATAGCATATGGTAGGTAAACAAATTACTGTTGGGTAATTGATAGAACTTCAAATAATTATGACGATATCCAGACAATGATCATTATATAGGCATCACGTCCAAGATTAGTAGACCGACTCCTGCCTGCATCTACTACTATTACTCCACACATCGACCGCTATCCAGCATGCATCTGGTGTATTAAGTTCATGGAGAAACGGAGTAATGCAATAAGAATGATGACATGATGTAGACAAGATCTATTCATGTAGGAATAGACCCCATCTTGTTATCCTTAATAGCAACGATACATACGTGTCATTTCCCCTTCTGTCACTGGGATTGAGCACCGTAAAATCGATCTAGTCGGCCTAACTAAACCAAAGATTCGAAGAAGAAATACGAGGCTATAAGTAATCATGCATATAAGAGATCAAAAGACTTAAATAACTTTCATGGATAAAAACATAGATTTGATCATAAACTCAAAGTTCATCGGATCCCAACAAACACACCGCAAAAAAAGAGTTACATCAAATAGATCTCCAAGAGACCATTGTATTGAGAATCAAAAGAGAGAGAGGAAGCCATCTAGCTACTAACTACGGACCCGTAGGTCTACAATGAACTACTCACGCATCATCGGAGAGGCACCAATTAGGATGATGAACCCCTCCATGATGGTGTCTAGATTGGATCTCGTGTTCTAGAACTTGCGGCGGCTAGAATTGTGTTTCGTCGACTCCCGTAGGGTTTTTGGATTTTTGGGGTATTTATAGAGCAAAGGGCGGTGTGGGAGGCGGCCGAGGTGGGCACAACCCACCAGGGCATGCCTGGGCGCCCAGGCGTGCCCAGGTGGGTTGTGCTCCCCTCGGAGCCCCCCTCTGGTACTTCTTTGGCCCAACAGGTGTCTTATGGTCCAGAAAAAAATCTCCAAAAAGTTTTGCTGCGTTTGGACTCCGTTTGGTATTGATTTTCTACGAAGTAAAAAAAAAGCAAAAAACAGCAACTGGCACTGGGCACTATGTCAATAGGTTAGTCCCAAAAAATGATATAGAGTTGCTATAAAATGATTGTAAAACATCCAAGAATGATAATATAACAGCATGGAACAAGCAAAAATTATAGATACGTTGGAGACGTATCAACATCCCCAAGCTTAATTCCTACTCGTCCTCGAGTAGGTAAATGATAAAAACATAATTTTTGATGTGGAATGCTGCCTAACATGTTCATCACATATTCTTTTCTTTTGTAGCATGGAGACTCAAATAAAAATAAAAATTGCATAAAGTAAATAGAAAGGCCCTTCACAGAGGGAAGTAGGGATTTGTAGAGGTGCCAGAGCTCAAAGCGAAAAAATAGAGATAAAACATTTTGGGTGGCATGCCTTTCCTGTCAACGAAGACGATCGAGTAGTTCCCAATACTTTCCATGCTAGATATATCATAGGCGGTTCCCAAACAGAAAATAAAGTTTATTCCTTTTCCACCATGCTTTCACATTCCACGGCTAGCCGTATCCACGGGTGCCGTCCATACCAACACTTTCCAAGGAATTTATTATTTGACAACATAAAGTAAATTCATTTTTCATTTCGGGACTAGGCATCCCTAATACCTTTGCCGTACTCTCATGCAATGACAAGTGAATAAACACTCATCTTGAGAATAACACATCTAGCATGGAAAAATATCAGCCACCCCCTATCGTTTCATGAGCGGTACGAGCACACAAAAAGGAAATTATTTTGAAAATTAGAGATGGCACATACAAATTTGCTTAGAACGGCACGAGAATACTGCATGTAGGTAGGTATGGTGGACTCATATGGCAAAACTGGGTTTAAGGATTTTGGACACAAGTAGTATTCCTACTTACTACAAGTGAAGGCTAGCAAAAAGATTGAGAAGCATCCAACCAAGAAACAAAAAATCACATAAGCGAGCATTGAGCATAACTAACACTGAATAATGCACCACAAGTAGGATGTAATTTCATTGCATAACTATTGACTTTCGTGCTTGCATAGGGAATCACAAACCTTAACACCAATATTCTTACTAAAGCACAATTACTCACCAACATGACTCACATATCACTATCATCATATCTCAAAACTATTACAAAGAATCAAGTTTATTTTGTCCAATGATCTTCATGAAAGTTTTTATTATATCCCACTTGAATATCTATCACTTTGGGACTAGTTTCATATGTTGCTTTTGATAGCTCAAACAAATCTAAGTGAAGAACATGAGCATAGAAAATTTTCATCTCTCAAAATAATATAAGTGAAGCATGAGAGAATTTCTTCAAAAATTACTAACTCTCAAATAAATCTAAGTGAAGCATGAGAGCATTTCTTAAAAAATATTAAATCACACCGTGCTCAAAAAGATATAAGTGAAGCACTAGAGCAATTCCATAGATCAAAAAATTTAAGTGAAGCATAAAGAGCAATTCTAACAAATCATAGTATAATTTTGGCTCTCTAAAATAGGTGTGTACAGCAAGGATACTTGTGACAAACTAAAAAGCAAAACAAGCAAAGACTCATATAATACAAGACGCTCCAAGAAAAACTCATGATATGTGACGAATAAAAATATAGCTCCAAGTAAAATACCGATGGTCGTTAGAAAAAGAGGGGATGCCACTCGGGGCATGTCCAAGCTTAGTTGCTTGTTTCTCCTTGAATATTGCCTTGGGGTTCCATGGGGCATCCCCAAGCTTAGGCTCTTCTTACTCCTTATTCCTTCATCCATCGTGATCTCACCCAAAACTTGAAAAACTTCAATCACACAAAACTTAACAAAACCTTCGTGAGATCCGTTAGTATAAGAAAACCAATCTTTACTTTAAGTACTATAGAAAACCCATTCAAATTTTGTTATTGCATTATATCTACTGTATTCTAACTTTACCACGGCTTATACCCCCTGATACAAACCATAGATTCATCAAAATAAGCACACAATGCAAAGAAAACAGAATCGGTCAAAAATAGAACAGTCTGTAAAGACTCGAATTTTACTCATACTTCTATAACTCCCAAAATTCTTAAAAATTAGGACAACAGAGGAAATTCGTATATCAATCCTTTGTGAAACATTCAGAAGTTTTTGTCACTTCTGTGAATCTAGAAAACTATTTTACTGGACGCAAAAGTTTCTGTTTTTCAACAGGATTAAATCAACTATCACCAAAGCTATCCCAAAGGCTTTACTTGGCACAAACACTAACTAAAACATAAAAAACACAATCATAATAGATGCATAATTGTGCAAACACTCAAGAACAGAAAGAAAAAGGCAAAAATAAATTTTATTCATTGGGTTGCCTCCCAACAAGCGCTATCGTTTTACGCCCCTAGCTAGGTATAGAGCATAGATTGAAGTATTGTCATCTTTAGTTTCCAACTCCTCAATCAAACACTTAGAATACTTCAAAGATTTAGCATACAATTTTTCAATAACAATACTTCTAGGAACAAGTTTGAAAAATTCATTCTTGCAAGTAGGGTATTTTATCACTTCAACAAAATCGGGGTGAATACTAATCATCTTTAGATCTTCCTTGTTACTATTAGAAGTTGCACCCTTGTTTTTAGTGACTTGAGTAATCTTGCCAAATTTTACTGTAGTTTTTTCAATAATTTTAGCGGAAGAAAAAGCCGTGCTTAGATTACTAAAAATTTCTTCCAACTTATCAATTCTAGCGGGGCTCTCCTCTATTCTCTCATTGAATGCGGGTTCTTTTTTCTTTTACTACTTTAAGAGCATCTCCCGCTTTTGACCCAATTCTATTAGCAAGATTGTGCATCCTTTTATCTAATTTTTCAATGTTTTTTTCAGTGAGCATTTTCTTTTCAATAGCATCTAGCCTTTCCATAACATGCTCGAGAGTTAAAGTTGTTTCATTAATCATAATAGGTGGTGAACCCACTAGATTTCCCATAGCATTAAAAGCATCTAGAGAAGGACACATCAAGAAATTCCCACCGGTAATCGTATCAAGGACGAATCTATACCAAGTAGTGATGCCCACATAAAAACAACAAAGAAGAACAATGGTAGATTGCTTACGAATAGATCTATTATGAGCATCGCAAATCCTTACCAAGCATCTTTTAAATTCTCCCCTCCCCTTTGTTTGAAATTAAGAACCTCGTTCTCAGGGGTGCACACAATAGAGGAAGAACTATCCATAACAACAAAAAGTGACAAACAAAGTTGCACACAAAAACAGATCTGACGAGAAAACGGCAAACGGAAAAGAGGGCGAATAAAATGGCAATTTTTTGTGTGAAGTGGGGGAGATGAAAACGAGAGTCAAATGGAAAATAATGTAAATTGCAAGGAGATGAGATTTATGATTAGGAACCTGATAGATGTTGATGATGTCTCCCCGGCAACGGCGCCAGAAATTCTTTCTTGATGGCTCGCATCCACGTCAGTATTTCCCTGAAGAGGAACAGATGATGCAGTACAGCTTCGGTAGGTATTTCCCTCAGTTATGAAACCAAGGTTATCGAACTAGTAGGAGAACCAAGCAACACTATGTAAATGGTACCTGCACACAAAGAACAAATACTTGCAACCCGACGCGTAAGAGGGGTTATCAATCCCTCTCGGGTAAAAGATAGATTGGTTTATATGATTTTGGATAAATAGATCTCGCAATAAAACAAAATAAAATAAATAAAGAAAAAGTGCGGCAAGGTATTTTTGGGTTTTTAAAATAATAGATCTGAAAACAAAAGCAAATAAAAAAGGATCTCAAAGCAAATATGATAAAGAATAGACCCGGGGGCCGTAGATTTCACTAGTGGCTTCTCTCGAGAAAAATAGCATACGGCGGGTAAACAAATTACTGTTGGGCAATTGAAAGAACTTTAAATAATTATGACGACATCTAGGCAATGATCATCATATAGGCATCACGTCCAATATTAGTAGACCGACTCCTGCCTGCATCTACTACTATTACTCCACACATCGACCGCTATCGAGCATGCATCTAGTGTATTAAGTTCATGGAAAAACGGAGTAATGCAATAAGAACGATGACATGATGTTGACACGATCTATTCATGTAGGAATTGACCCCATCTTGTTATCCTTAATAGCAATGATCAATACGTGTCTTGCTGCCTCTTCTGTCACTGGGAAAGAACACCGCACGACCGAACCCATCACAAAGCACCTCTTCCCATGGCAAGAAAAATCGTTCTAGTTGGCCTAACTAAACCAAAGATTCGAAGAAGAAATACGAGGCTATAAGTAATCATGCATATAAGAGATCAAAGAAACTCAAATAACTTTCATGGATAAATAGATCTGATCATAAACTCAAAGTTCATTGGATCCCAACAAACACACCGCAAAAAGAGTTACATCAAATAGATCTCCAAGAGACCATTGTATTGAGAATCAAAAGAGAGAGAGGAAGCCATATAGCTACTAACTACAGACCCATAGGTCTACAATGAACTACTCACGCATCATCGGAGAGGCACCAATGAGGATGATGAACCCCTCCGTGATGGTGTCTAGATTGGGTCTGGTGGTTCTGGAACTTGCGGCGGCTAGAATTGTGTTTCGTCGACTCCCCTAGAGTTTTTGAATTTTCATGGTATTTATAGAGCAAAGAGGCGGTGCGGGAGGCGGCCGAGGTGGGCACAACCCACCAGGGCACGCCTGGGCCCCCAGGCGCGCCCAGGTGGGTTGTGCTCCCCTCGGAGCCCCCCTCTGGTACTTTGGCCCAACATGTGTCTTTTGGTCCAGAAAAAATCTCCAAAAAGTTTTGCTGCGTTTGGACTCCGTTTGGTATTGATTTTCTGCGAAGTAAAAAAAAGCAAAAAACAGCAACTGGCAATGGGCACTATGTCAATAGGTTAGTCCCAAAAAATGATATAAAGTTGCTATAAAATGATTGTAAAACATCCAAGAATGATAATATAACAACATGGAACAAGCAAAAATTATAGATACGTTGGAGACGTATCATTACTCATGTCCTACTAACACTCATAAGATTGTGATTACCTTAAGCTTGTGACCCTGTAGGTTCGATAAAACATAGACATGAACAAAACTCCTTTGTTGAATGACGATAGCAGAACCGTGGAAGTCCATATCGATCCCTATGAGTACACGAATGACATTCGAGTGAACCTTTGGTTATCATGTCCTATTCCCTTTGCTTCATGATACTTTACAAAACCCGAGGTGAGATGTATCGGTATCCTCTTGAGTCATACACATGCTCACTATACCGGTCTCCTCATTACCAGTTTTGTTCTTCTTTCTTGTTGACATGATCTGGCATCCCTGTGACATAGTCAGATGTGTCTGGCCAGACGATGATGGATGCCGTCATACCGAGTGAGCTCTAAGAATTTCTCTCCATCGTTGGAGGAGCAAATTCCACTCTCGAGCTATCTAGTCCCTTGTCAAACTTTCCGATGAACATGTAAGTTGTCGTTATGATCATCGTGTTACATATGACGTTTGAGCAACCCCAAAGTTCATCGTACGGTAAGAAGTGACTATGATACTTTCATGGTCTAAGGAACAAAATTACACGTTAACACTCCGTGTAATAACAATTAACTACTGACGATATAATCTCAAAGTATAACAAACAAGTTTGGGTCGATTCAATATGATCATTCTTCTAGCGTCATATTCTCAATGTTGTTTTAGGACTATCGTTACACTTAACGATATCCTAAGATCCGGAAAACATGATCACCAACAACACTTGAGCTAGTCTTAGAGGCAAGACTAGGAATCTTATTTTACTGTTTATCATTCCACACGTGCATATGAGTTTTCCACTTCCAGGATCATAGGAGTTATAGCACAGAATATAAACACTTAATTATGAATATGGAAATATAATAATACAATATTATTGCCTCTAGGGCATATTTCCTACATAAAAAGCAAACATACACAACTTGGAATTCGACAAAATTGAGCATTACCTAAAGGAAAAATATTAAAAATTACTTTCGTACTCAGAAAAATCTTTTAAACTAGCACACATTAGAGAACTCATGTATGTGTATTGTGTAAACATTTCATGATTTTATCACCTTGCATTGATATTTGTAAATAGCCGACGTTAGCAAAAGAAAATCCAGTTTCGGCACATCAACGCATATAATTGTAAACTTAACATGCTAAAAGCAATTCTTGGCACATTATTGAAGAAAAAGAATTTTTGCTACAGAAAACAACAACTTTATTAACTAAAAGGAAAATTAAAATATAAATATTGTTTGCCTCCCACAAGCACTTTTGTTTAATGTCTTTTTAACTAGGCATAGTGTTTTGGGGATAGTTTGAAGTTTTCCCTTTATTATTTTCCCGGGAATAATTTGCTCTCATAATGGTTTCCTAAGGTAATTTTATTTTATTTTCTTCCATGGAAATGTTGCATTGTTTCCTCACTAGAAATTGAAAATTTATATGTCCTCTTACTTTATGTCAATGACATCCTAATGGTTCTTAAAAGTGGTCTTACTAATATGATGAGACATGAAGGGTTGCATTCAATATCCATTACTATAAAATCAATGGGAACATAAATTTTCTATTTTCTTTTATAGGGGCATCATTTATTCTCACAATGGCTTTTTAATGGTTGAAGCTGCCAAAAACCTTAAAGAATAATTAAACTAAGTTTTAATCCAAGTACATCATATAAAGCTTTTGGCATGGTAGAGGCACTAGCACCAAGAGCACTTAAAAAGTTATCAATTATGATCTTGATATTAGGTTCCCAACCATCTTCTAATTTTCTTGGAATATAGACTTCTTGTTCATATTTTTCTCCTCTAGCTTTTAAGAGAGATTCTGCAATACTCTATTGTATTAATTAGCATTAGGATTTTAAACCAACTCTTGAAAAACCTTCATCTCTTTAGTAAGAGTGCAATCATCATAATAAAAAAATACCAACCAAAATAGTGGGATAAATACTACCTAAAGTCTTGCCCTATCTCCAAACCCACTTTTAGAAATATTGCAACCAGATTTAACACCCTCTAAAATAGTGGGACCATTGCTACATAAAGTCATGACCTCTCCAATCCCGCTTTCATAATCATTGCAAATAATACAAATTTTCATATGGTTACGCACAATAGATATCCAACAAAACTTTTAGGAGGCATAACTCGTTATTTAAGCATTTCAACATTTCAGCATTTCTAGCTTCTCTCTATAACCTTTCTTTTTTCTCTTCTGGCTCTAATCATGGAAGGTGTGCTAGTTTTATAATATATGTTAGCTATTATAGCCTTTAAAGACTCACTCGTTTCATCTTTAGGAGGCATAACTCTTAATTTAAGCATTTCAACATCATGAGCTGGATTATCAACTTTATGTGAGATGTTCTGTGGTTTTTCAAGCTTTCCACTAGACATAGTATTAACTTATTTTTGAGTAGTAACGAAATCTTTCATCATATTTGTTGGAAATATGCCCTAGAGGCAATAATAAAATGGTAATTATCATATTTCCCGTTCATGATAAATGTTCATTATTCATGCTAGAATTGTATTTACGGGAAACTTAAATACATGTGTGAATACATAAACTACACCATGTCCCTAGTAACTCTCTACTAGACTAGCTCGTTGATCAAAGATGGTTATGGTTTCTTGACCATAGACATGAGTTTTCATTTGATAACGGGATCACATCATTAGTATAATGATGTGATGGATAGACCCAACCATAAGCTTAGCATCAGATCGTTTAGTTATTCGATATAGCTTTTGTAATGTCAAGTATCTATTCCTTAGACCATGAGATCATGCTACTTACGGATACCGGAGGAGTACTTTGTGTGCTATCAAACGTCACATCATAACTGGGTGATCATAAAGGTGCTCCACAGGTATCTCCGAAGCTGTTTGTTTGGTTGCATGGATCGAGACTGGGATTTGTCGCTCCATGTGAAGGAGAGATATCTCTGGGCCCTCTCGGTAATACAACATCACAAGAAGCTTGCAAGCATGTGACTAATGAGTTTAGTCATGGGATCTTGTATTACGGAACGAGTAAAGAGACTTGCCGGTAACGAGATTGAACTAGGTATGGAGATACCGAAGATCGAATCTCGGGCAAGTAACATATCGCCAGCATACGGGATTAACTGAATCCTTGACATCGTGGTTCAATCGATAAAGATCTTCGTGTAATATGTGGGAATCAATATGGGCATCTAGGTCCCGCTATTGATTATTGGCTGGAGAGGAGTCACGATCATGTCTACATGATTCTCGAACCCGTAGGGTCGCACGCTTAACGTTCGGTAGCGCTAGGGTAGTATTAAGATCCTGGACATTATATGGTGAAGTTTGAAGGTTGTTAGGAGTCTCGGATGAGATCCTGGACGTCATGAGGAGTTTCGTAATGGTTCGGACGTAAATATTTATATATGGAAAGTTGTTATCAGGGTTCCGGAAAAAGTTTGGATTTTTTGGTATTGTACCGAGAAGCTTCCAGAAGCTTTCGAAGGGTTCCGGAGGGGTACGGAAGTCCACCCAGGGTTCCACCACATCCCATATAGTAGCATCACTACTGCAGGATGCTGCTAACACGACACTACAATCAGAGACCCTTCGATGAAACTATGTGCGATGCATTCACAAACGGTGATGTAAAAAACCCGTCAAAAAAGATGCAAAATGTTTGCAATGGGGATACATCAAACAAGGTTCATATTATAATTACGTGTGCGATGCGTGACATACGGTTAATCCATAAGAACTGTTTGCGATGAGACAGAACAACAGAAACGGGCAGCTATATCAAGGTGTGTGCGATACGCGGCATACAGTTCGCTCGGATGAACTGTTTGCTATTAGGGAATGCAACAGAAACGGTCAGCCAGATCAGGGTGTGTGCGATATACAGCATACGGTTCACTCGAATGAACTATTTTTGATTAGGGAACACAACAAAAATGGTTCAACTTAACAAGATGTGTGTGATATGCGCCATACAGTTCACATAGATGAACTGTTTGCGATGAGCCAAAAGAACACAAACAATCCGTGTAAACAAGATGTGTGTGATCCACGGCAAACAACCCACTCAGAAGAACTGTTTGCGATGAGAATATATAACACAGATGGTTACTAGAGTTAATTCGTGTGCGATTCTGTGTGTAGAAAATACTTTGAAAATTGCAAAGTAGTTGCTTGCGATGGCTAGGAGTATGGCACACGATGCGTGTGCGAGTACTCGTGTGTGATGATTAGTAAGTTACACATACGTTTCCTTATGGTAACACGTGTGCAATAACACGTGACACCGCATACGGTTGTCGGGTTGTGTGCTCCATTTAGTCTTCCCGCGCTCCATCGAAAGCTTCCCGCACTCCACAAGGGTGAATTGTAAAATCCCCAATCCCTAGCCAGCTGCTAGCTATAAATAACCATAGAAATGGCCGCCTGCGTCGACTCGCTATTGATCTAGTTGCTAGCTAGTTACTCACACATACCGGCATACCCCCAACGGCCGACGATGGGATGGAGTCGCGTGACAGCGGAATCGAGGCTAGAGGCATGATGGTCGGCTTGGCTGTCGATGGCCATGCCGCCACCTCTCCCGACGACGACCAGAGGAAGCAGGAAACGCGGTACGAGCAAGCTGCCAGGTTAGCCAGGGTCATCCTAAAAGCGGACAGGGATCGCCAGCGGGCGATACTACTGGCTCGGTGCAGAGTGCGGCGGATGGTGTGGGCGGCGGAGGAGGGACCTCGACGACGCAAGGACAACTGCGGCAGTGGCGGCCGCCGGATGAGGCGCAGGCTTATGTCCCAGATGGAGGAGGGCGCAGCACCGGACATCGCCGGGGCATGCTTGGGGGCCATCATGGCAGCCCTGGCGAGAGCCAACGTCGTCTCGTCGGATGTCGCCGGGGCAGACCCGACGGTCGCGGTAGCCCTGGTGAGCGCTGCGCTCGAGGCAGTACCGGCAGTTCCTGATGTCGAGTCTGCCCCAGCCTCGATCGATCAAGGTGTGTAGGTCATCGACTTGGCGGCCTCCGCTCCCACTGAGCCCATGATCGACACGCTGATGGACGATGACTGATGTGCGTGCTGGGTCAGCGTCAGGTGCACAGTGTAGCTCTTTTGTGCGCGCGCGGTTTGTTATATTCTTGTAAATTAGCAATATATATATATATATATATATATATGTATGTATATATATACTCAATTGATTTCTTCATGCATGTCAAATATGTCAATTGTATGGGATGGCCTGTCTGTATATTATCTGAATTTGCATTATGGACAATTAATATGCAAATGCCTTCTGGACATCGGTGCTGATCGCCACGTCGTAAACATGGACATCCTCTACTCTACCGGGCACACGCTTAAATTGAATGAACTGTGTACGATACTAATACTTTCCATGAAAATTTAAGAACTTGGCTAACAGCATTTGAGTAACATATATATAGTGGTGACACTATTCGACAAAAGGAGGATCTTCGTAGCACGGTTTTGACAACCATATGGTCCATATCTACATACTTAACATAGTAACAACTAGCACATTTTAAGAGGCTGAGGGCCAACAACCATATGGTCCATATCGACATACTTAACATAGTAACAACTAGCACATTTTAAGAGGCTGAGGGCCAACAACCACAATTATCCGCTGGAAGCAGCTTGATCACGGCGACTCAGCATCTCATCAATGAAAATGAAGAACCCTCCTATGCCTTGGTAGAGCATGAGTAGAATAGTGTCCCCAATTTTACAATATGGATGCATTGCCACGACAAGCGAGAACTTGTTAATTTGAATGGTTCCATTTCTGCGGGAAATGCAGTACCTTGCAATCACTTTGGCGTTATTAGCAGGCACAAGTGTAATTCGACCACACCGGGAAATCGATTCAGGAACAGCTGCAGCGGGCAATTTCTGTTGAAATGCAGAATAAAAACCAATTGTAACATATCGTTGAAGATATATATGGTTTATGAACATCAACATAAAAATAAGACTTTGTACCAGCATTTTGTGCACACAATTGGTCTTGTTCAATGTGTGCAACATAGGTATAATTAATCCCATCCAAAATCCAGCGTTCATATGCTGTGCTATCTCTATCAGATTATCAACAAATTTTATGACATGCTTCAAGTCTTTCCAGTGAAATTTGGTACACTGAGTAACATACAGATCGTTAACTATGCATCCAACATATCCTGCTTAAAAGGTGGAAAGGTATTATTTATTTAGAACATGGCAGAAGAATATATAGTGCACATAAATTGGTAAATAGAATTTATTACTGCCTAGGAACGGAGTCAGAAAATGAAATCACAATTGGTTGCTTAAATAGTGATCAGTTAGTCAGAACAAATACCCCGATTTTGCTAAGTAATATGCCAACATGGAGAAAGTTGAAAGAACACTAACCTCGATCAGTCTTTGATCGGCTGATGACGTTGGGGATGTAAACATCCATGTTAATTAGACCATGCAGTGGTGCACGCACTAGAATTTTATTGCCAGCTTTCAGTTCATAAAACTTAGAAATTTTTCTCCAAAGGTCCGCATCAAAATAGGAGTGACCATCTTTATCAAGTTTTATGCTAACTGTCATCGTAAATCCATGCTGCGTTGTCAATATGACTCCATGGAGTCATCAACAAAGTAAAGCCCAAGATTTCCTTCTACTCGTGTTCTTTCAAAGCAAGGGATGTATTGCATGAAATGAAAATTAAGATCGTAAATTAGATATATTGAAATAACAGAGCAAGATGCAAATATGGGAGTAACTGATAGAATAGAACAATATATAGCTGAAAGCAAAGTACAAAAATATATAATTAAAAATAGATAATGTATCAAAGATTTGATGCAAATATGAGAGTAACTGAATGAATAATGCATCATTAATTTGCCTAATATAGGGAAAAAATTGGCTTCGATGTCTAGGCTGCATGTGGCACAGTACCTTTTATCCAAATGTAGCAATAGACGGTATATGTTCACAAATTTAGGCCATGCCGACCATGGTAGGGTGAGATTGAACATATCGAGCGCTCCCTAAAGTCATCCGGAATGGTGAGATAGAACTTCGTTTCCGACTGGCCGTGACCAGACTTGTCCGATTTATGCTTGCATTGTGGACACATGAATGAAAACCCTCGAATCAACTAGAAGAAAAATGAATCCACGGTGATTTCCGCCGGTTGATTAACAGCGATGGACGGACTGCGATAAGAGATGAGTGAATATTTCGCTAAATTGATTACCTTCTCCATGAGAAAACTCCCGCAAAAAACCCCAATCGACCAGAGTCTAGAATGTCGGTGCAAGTCAGTGCAGATAGGCGGCGGCAAATGGTAGGTGCGAAATCCTGTGCCGTTTGGAGCGCAACCTCCGCCCACCGATGACAGCCGTCGAGCTTAGGGTGGTCGCCGTGATAGAAGTTGATGAGGTGCAGAGTTGCGGAGGAGTCCGCGGCGAGTGGGTGGGGATGAAGTGGGCAGGGGGGCAGGCGACGGTTTTCTTTTTTCCTTTTGCATGTGTGGGTGAACACACACGGTTCGCAGAGGCGACGTAGATTAATCGTGTGCGATAGTAAATCACCGAGATTGAAGGGGAATCCAAATTTCCTTCCTAGTTTGTCATTCAGTTTTTTTCTACGATCGACATACCCCCTCCAATGCAACATGTTCAAATTTGGCATTTTTCCGGGCTCATTTACCATATTTAGGCGATTAAGTGTCTTTTCTAGGCAATAATGCACATAATTCAAATTCAAACAATCGGTGCATGAAAAGGTGCACAAGAACGGTCTAGAAAACCATGCTCGTGCTATTTAGTAAATTCTCATGCCTTTTACAAGGAATGGGCAGATATTTCAAGGAAATGTGTGGCAATAGTCAACCACAAACGCGTCGTTTATTGGTTTTTCAACTATATGAAAATGAAATACATGCTTGAAAAACATGACAGCTGGCATGGTGCCATGGTATGGCCTCACGGTGCCCTAGTAAAAGTTTGAGAAGGTTTGGCTTATGTCGTCATGCATGCCCTTCATAAATCGAACCATCACCGAGGAAGTTTCATGGTTTTGACGGGGAAATCACCAAGATTGAAGGGGTCGGGAATCCAAATTTCCTTCCTAGTTTGTCATTCAGTTTCTTTCTACGATCAACATACCGCCTCAAATGCAACGTGTTCAAATTTGGCATTTTTCCGGGCTCATTTACCATATTTAGGGGATTATGTGCATTTTCTAGGCATTAATGCACATAATTCAAATTCGAACAATCGGTGCATGAAAAGGTGCACAAGAATGGTCTGGAAAACCATGCTCGTGCTATTTAGTAAATTCTCATGCCTTTTACAAGGAATGGGCAGAGATTTCAAGGGAATGTGTGGCAATAGTCAACCATAAACGTGTCGTTTATTGGATTTTCAACTGTAGAAAAATGAAATACATGCTTGAAAAACATGACGCCTGGCATGGTGCCATGGTATGGCCTCACCATGCCCTGGTAAAATTTGAGAAGGTTTGGCTTATATCGTCATGCACGCCCTTCATAAATCGAACCATCACCGAGGAAGTTTCATGGTTTCGAGGGGGAAATCACCAAGAAGGAAGGGGAATCCAAATTTCCGTCCTAGTTTGTCATTCAGTTTTTTTCAACGATCAACATACCCCCTCCAATGCAACGTGTTCAAATTTGGCATTTTTTCAGGCTCATTTACCATATTTAGGGGATTATGTGCATTTTCTAGGCATTAATGCACATAATTCAAATTCGAACAATCGGTGCATGAAAAGGTGCACAAGAACGGTCTGGAAAACCATGCTCGTGCTATTTAGTAAATTATCATGCCTTTTACAAGGAATGGGCAGAGATTTCAAGGAAATGTGTGTCAATAGTCAACCACAAATGCGTTGTTTATTGGTTTTTCAACTATAGAAAAATGAAATACATGCTTGGAAAACATGACGCCTGGCGTGGTGCCATGGTATGGCCTCACCGTGCCCTGGTAAAAATTTGAGAAGGTTTGGCTTATGTCGTCATGCACGCCTTTCATAAATAGAACCATCACCGAGGAAGTTTCATGGTTTCGAGGGGGAAATCACCAAGATTGAAGGGGAATCCAAATTTCCTTCGTCCTTTGTCCATGAGTTTTTTCTACGATGAACATACACCCTGCAAATCACCGTGGTCAAATTTGGCACTTTTTTGGGTTCATTTACCATATCTAGGGAATTATGTGCATTTTCTAGGCATTAATGCGCATAATTCAAATTCAAACAATGAGTGCATGAAAAGGTGCACAAGAACGGTCTGGAAATCCATGCTCGTGCTATTTAGTAAATTCTTATGCGTTTTACAAGGAATGGGCAGAGATTTCGATGAAATGTGTGGCAATAGTCAACCACAAACGTTCATTTATTGGTTTTTCAACTATTGAAAAAATGAAATACATGCTTGAAAAACATGACACCTGGCATGGTGCCATGGTATGGCCTCGCCATTCCCTGGTAAAAAATTGAGAAGGTTTGGCTTATGTCATCATGCACGCCCTTCATAAATCGAACCATCACCGAGGAAGTTCCATGGTTTCGAGAGGGAAATCACCAAGATTGAAGGGGAATCCAAATTTCCTTCGTTCTTTGTCCTTGAGTTTTTTTCTATGATGAACATACACCCTGTAAATCACCGTGTTCAAATTTGGCACTTTTCCGGGCTCATTTACCATATTTAGGGGATTATGTGCATTTTCTACGCATTTAGCGCATATAAATCCAATCCAGCTACAGCTGCACGGGTGTGATGAGAGGGACGTGGATTGCCGTTCGATCGTGGCGCATCCTACGATGCACACGCATGATCCGCGTGGCTGGGGTTCCGGCCAATCATAATGCAACACACAATAGGCTCAGCGCACACTGTTTCCGGAGGCGACGGAGGTGAACCGTGTGTGATAATGAATGAGCAAGATTGTAAGGGAAGCCAAATTTCCTTCGTCGTTTGTCGTTGAGCTCTTAAAAACCACCGCACTATACGACTGTCCTGCCACTCCATCGCAGAGATCTCTCCAAGCATCATTCATGGCACCACGGCGCACAGTAACTGGTAAGGAAGCGATGGCATCCCGCTGCGCCGAGTTCCTTGCCGCCCGCAACCGCACACATGGTAAGGAAGCGATGGCATCCCGCCGCGCCGAGTTCATCGCCGCCCGTGGCCGCACAAGTACGTGGGCAAACTTTGATGCTGCCATGGCCGAATGGGTGGTGGATCTAGAGGTGGCCAAAGCCGCACAGAAGGAGCGGAAAAGGCAAAAAGCAGTCAAGAAAAGAGTATCCCGCCGCCGCAAGAAAGAAGAGGCCGCACGCCGTGCTGAGGAGAGCTCGGCAGAGATCAAAGCACGGTGGGCTGCTGCCGACAAGGCCGGGAAGGAGAACGACGGCATATGGCCAGCATGCCTCGATGCCAGCATGTGAGAAATAGTTAGTGCGTGTGTCGCCCGTAAGTTTGTATAATTAATTATGAGCATCTACCAGTACTACATACATACTAGTTTTAGAGAAAATTACCAGTAGTACTTTAAGTTGGTACTATCTATTATTAACGTACAATGTCGGTAAGCGCATCCTTTGGGGGCTTTGAGCATTGATTAGCACGTGTTCACTGAAGTTTTGTAGCCGTACCTTGGCCCTAAATACTACTGAAACGTCCGCCCACAGCCACCGGAAGCCATCGGAGACTAGAGCTGTCCGCAACTGGTTTTTAGTCCCACCTCGCCGCGTGAGTTGGTCGCACACCAGCTTAAATAGCCGTGCCGGCGGATGGCAGCAAGCTTCTCTCTTGTTGCATAGGATCAATTCTGGCTATGCGAGCGAGGCAGGTTGACACTTGATTGCATATCATAAACCGATGATTGTTCATCGGGTGTCACCTTTGCATCATTCATGTTCATTGAATAATCCTGCTACAATTAAAGAGATTTTTAAATTAGGTGCGGCTGGAGATGCTGATAGATATAAGAATTATTAGAAGATCACAAAACACACGGTTTCCATGGCGTACCCGTGTGCGTTTTTTTTTGCGTTAATGATTCATAAGTCAGTTACCTGTGCGATGTTTCCTAATAAAGCAAGCGTACCATTGACCGAAAAAATCAACTACACGTGTACATTTTTTTGGAGACGGGATCTGCCAATTTTCTCTTTTCTCGCACACGAGTATTTTATGTGCTTCGTCTGCGTTGTGTGTTTCCCCCGCCCAAGTTTCAAGTTTCGCAGCGAAATTTTCATTAGGCGCACGATT
This sequence comes from Thinopyrum elongatum, assembly GCA_011799875.1. NCBI lineage: Eukaryota > Viridiplantae > Streptophyta > Magnoliopsida > Poales > Poaceae > Thinopyrum > Thinopyrum elongatum. The sequence goes on from CM022298.1 coordinate 519,572,547, forward strand.
TCAGAATTGATTCCTCCCACCACATCCCCACCCATCAAATTTCTGCAGTATCTCCCCCACGCTGCCCCCTCCCTCCCGGTAGCTCAAACAGCTGCCGCCGCAACCACAGCTTCAACCACATCTACGTTCTGCCCGAGCATCATCGATCTAGTCAGGTAACCCATCAATCTCTATCACGGCCCCAGCCTGATTCCTTAAATGGCGCCTGCGAAACATCCTCATGCCTCCAAATCCCCACTGCCCCTACCTCCAGAGCATCACCGCGCAAGCCCAAGCACATATCACATGGAGGTCGACGAGCTGATGGTGGTCGATGGCGTGATGGCCATTGTGCGTCTTGACCCGGAGGAACACCTCGCCTCCGCCGCCGCCGACTTGGTGCAGGCTTTGGCCCAGATGAAGTGCCCCAGTGACTACCCCCCCCCCCAGGACTTACCAAGTATGATTTGACCAGCTCAATCTTACCAATACCACTTGCAATGGCTATGTTTTGTATGGTTGATGTATTAAGCATGTTCGTGCCTTGTTTATTTCAGTACTGCACACTGTGTGATGTTCAAGTATTAACTTTCCAGCTCAATTTCACCAATACCAGCAACAAACTTACAATACATGACTCAGGATGCTGTTAAGCCTTTTGTAATTAACAGTTGTATCCATTTTTTAATCTGTCCCTTTGCTACCGTGCTACTCTCCGCGATGAAGATATCACTAGAGATGCTGCCCATTTGCTATTTTTGGTGGATGCTAACCCTGTTGTAGTTAATATGCCTTTTTAAAGATCATGGATGTCGCCTAGAGGGGGGGGTGAATAGGCACTTTAAAATAATTACGGTTTAGGCTTGAACAAATGCGGAATAAACATAGCGGTTAATTTGTCAAGCACAAAACCTACAACAACTAGGCTCACCTAAGTGCACCAACTACTTATGCTAAGCAAGATAAACAACAAAGTGATAGCAAGATATATAACATGAAACACTATGGCTATCACAAAGTAAAGTGCGTAAGTAAAGGGATCGGGTAAGAGATAACCGAGGCACACGGAGACGATGATGTATCCCGAAGTTCACACCCTTGTGGATGCTAATCTCCGTTAGGAGCGGTGTGGAGGCACAATGCTCCCCAAGAAGCCACTAGGCTACCATAATCTCCTCACGCCCTCGCACAATGCAAGATGCCGTGATTCCACTAAGGGACCCTTGAGGGTGGTCACCGAACCCGTACAATTGGCAACCCTGAGGGCGGTCACCGAACTCGTACACTTTGGCAACCCTTGGGGGCGGTCACCGGTACCCGTCAAATTGCTCGGGGCGATCTCCACAACCTAATTGGAGACCTCGATGCTTGCCCGGAGCTTTGCACTACAATGATTGAGCTCCGACAACACCAACCGTCTAGGGCACCAAGGCACCCAAGAAGAACAAGCTCTAGGGTGCCCAAACACCCAAGAGTAACAAGCTTCTCAACTTCACTTCCTCGTATCACCGTGGAGAACTCAAATCGATGCACCAAATGCAATGGCAAGGGCACACGGAGTGCCCAAGTCCTTCTCTCCCAAATCCCACCAAAGCAACTAATGCTAGGGAAGAAAATCAAAGGAAGAACAAAGAAGAGAACACGAAGAACTCCAAGATCTAGATCCAAGGGGTTCCCCTCACAAGAGGAGAAAGTGATTGGTGGAAACGTAGATCCATATCTCCTCTCTCTTTTCCCTCAAGAACTAGCAAGAATCATTGGAGGGATTGAGAGATAGCAAGATCGAAGAAGGTCAACGATGGTGGAAGAACACGAGCTTAAGAGATAAGGTTCAATGGGGAAGAAGACCCCCTTTTATAGGTGGGAAAAAATCCAACCGTTATGTGCTCAGCCCGCACACGAGCGGTACTACCACTCCAACGAGCGGTACTACCCCTCGGGCGGTAGTAACAAGAAAATAGAGGAACGGCTAGGAACCTTGGGGCGGTAGTGCCGCCGGAGTGGTACTACCAATCATCCCAGCGGTACTACCACGGGAGAAGCAGAACACAGGAGCAGAGGAGGCAGGGCAAAGCATAGCGCGAAGATAGTACTGCAGTAGCGGCACTACTGCCCGACCGGGGAGGTACTATCGCTTATAGGTGGTACTGCCGCCCTACTACCGCTGAACCCGACACGAAAAATAGAACCCCCAGAATAAGCGGATGAATGCGCAGAACTGGAACATTGGAAGTACCGCTTGCAAGTGGTACTACCGCCCGACAAGGACGGTACTACCGCTGCCCAGAGCGGTACTACTGTAGGGGTGCATCAAGCAAGCCCCATGGAAAACAAATGCAACAAGAAAACCAGAACTACCAAAACTTCTCCATAGGAGCTCCGAAATGAGCAAACTGAAGCTTGTTGGATAGAGGACGATAAGAACTATCCAACAATGAAGAAGAGGCAGGGGGTATGCCTAAGATATAGAGGAGTGAAACCTCTATCGGTGAAGAACCGGCAAAAACTCCAACATCGAAAACATCATAGAAGATGCATACGTGAACTCCGTTTTCGATGAACTCGAGCTTGTCATGAAGATGACCAAAGTCTCTAAAACTCACATAGAGAAAAACCAAATAAGAACCAAGAAAGATGATGCAAGGATGCAACGGTTGAGCTCTCTATGAATGATACAATCAAGCTACCAACTCGAGAGCCCCCCTTGATAGTACGGCAATCGATCCTATAACCTGTTCTCCCAACTACCACCATGAGACCGGTAAAATAGAAAACCTATCAAGGGCAAACCTTTGCCTTGCACATAGTCCACTTGAGCTGGATGATGACGATCTCGACTTCCTCAAGTTGGACCACTGATGACCCACAAGTATAGGGGATCAATCATAGTCCTTTCGATAAGTAAGAGTGTCGAACCCAACGAGGAGCAGAAGGAAATGATAAGTAGTTTTCAGCAAGGTATTCTCTACAAGCACTGAAATTATAAGTAGCGAGTAGTTTGATAGCAAGGTAATTTGTAACAAGCAAGCAATGGTAACGGTAACAAAAGTGCAGCAAGGTAGCCCAATCCTTTTGAGGCAAAGGAAAGGCCAAAACGGTCTCTTATGATAAGCAAAGCGTTCTTGAGGGTACACGGGAATTTCATCTAGTCACTTTCATCATGTTTGTTTGATTTGTGTTCGCTACTTTGATAATTTGATATGTGGGTGGACCGGTGCTTAGGTGTTGTTCTTACTTGAACAAGCCTCCTACTTATGATTAACCCCCTCGCAAGCATCCGCAACTACGAGAAAAGTATTAAGAATAAATCTAACCATAGCATTAAACTTTTGGATCTAAATCGGTCCCTTATGGAATAGCGCATAAACTAGGGTTTAAGTTTCTGTCACTCTCGCAACCTATCATCTAATAACTACTCCACAATGCATTCCCTTAGGCCCAAATATGGTGAAGTGTCATGTAGTCGACGTTCACATGACACCACTAAGGGAATCACAACATACATACCATCAAAATATCGAACACATATCAAGTTCACATGATTACTTGCAAAAAGATTTCTCCGTAACCTCAAGAACAAAAGTAACTACTCACAAATGATATTCATGCTCAAGATCAGAGGTGTTGGGGATATAACTATTGGGTATAACCCGCCCAGGAGGTGCCGGGTCATACCACTGGCGGTTCATAATGAGAAGGCCCAAGGAGATGTTGAAGATGGCGGTTCATGAAGCAAGCTTACTGAAGGCCCAAGACCCAGAGGCGACTTGAGGCCCACGGGCATAAACCGCCATATGTTTAACTTGTATGTTAAGGAAAGTTTAGTTTGGTCACCGAGCTGGACACGTTGTGTATGAGCCGGCCGGGACTCTGTAAGCCGCCGGGCATTAACCTGTGTATATAAAGGGGTGACCTGGCGGCAGGTTAAGGAGAAGAAAACAAGAAGTCGAGAACTAGGTCAAGCGTATTCGCTCCCTAGTAATCGAAACCCAAGCAATACAACCTAAAGCAGGAGTAGGCCTTTACCTCGTTGAGAGGGGCCGAACCTGGGTAAAACTCTCCGTGTCCTTTGTCCCGTTTAACCCCTTCAAGCTAACTACGTGACGATGGCTCCACACCTAAGTCCTCATGCTAGGGCATCTGCCGTGACAATTCCACGACAGTTGGCGCCCACTGTGGGGCCAACGCACGCTGGTTTTGAGTTCTTGAAGGGCAGCTTCACAGGGCTCAAGGGATATGCTGTGGGCTGGATGACTAAAGTCGTCACGGCAAGCTCTACATCGATGACACGGGCTGGGGCCCCGAGGCCAGCTCAATTGAGTATGGGTACCGGGTCCCCTTCGGCGGAATTCATGTCTTCATCGGCAAGATTGGTGAGTCAGAAGCTGAGCCAGACACCTGCGCCGACATCGTCGAGACGGCTCAGCGAGCGCGACCCGCCAAGGTTCAAGCTGCCTCGAAGCATGTCTTTGTTGGCTTTACTCAAGGAGTAGATCTGGAAGGAGGATCTGAGTCAGGTGGTGAGACGGCCGTCTATTCAGGCGATGAGTCCTCAACCGGTGAGACCAACTCCATGTATCAAGTTCAGGATGGTGGGCTTGGGGGCTGTTCCGATGGCGACAGTATTCCGGACCCCTATGAGCTGCCAAACCGGGTTACAATCTTCATGGCCGGTACACAGCCAGGGAAGAATTCTTCAACTGCGGCGGCAATGATCTCCGGTTCAGCGACGGCAACGACAGCTGGGGCAGGAGGCCCTGTGCGCCCGCCGGCTCAAGTTTTATCTGAACTGTTGGAGGCTCTGGCAACGTTGTTGACGGCGGAGGTGACCCCGGAAAACCAAATGCAACATAATGTGGACGTTGCAAAGTTACGTGATGAGATAGCTCAAGCAAAGGAGGATCTAAACGCTGAGAACACCCGGATGGCAACGGAGCGAGCCGCCTTGGAGAGGGAGGCAGAACGGCTTCAAGCAGAAAATTTTCGCTTGAACTTGGACCGGGACGCATCAAATGCTGTCTTTAACAGAAGGCATGTGAGTCGTTTACCCCCGGTTTACGATGCGAGAAACCTTTTCAACACTCCTGGGGCAGGAACCAGTAACCCACCTGTGGTGGATCGGGCCGTTGAGGCGCCGGCGGCTGGAGCACCGGTTCAGCCACGTGCTGCAGACCCCCCACGTTTGAATTTGACCCCTCCTCAGCATGTTCCGACGCCCCCGGGTCATTATTCTAATCCTCTGGATAACATGATAGCTGCGGCTACTCGATTGGCGGCTCTCCCAGTTCAGGATGAGTCGCCAGCGGCGATGGAAATACGGCAAGCCGGAGAACTTCTTCAAACGGATGTGGCTCAATAGGCTGCTTATTCATATAGTCGTGAACAGATTCACTCGACCCCGCGTCCAAGCCGGAGTTATAGCAGACACATTGATGAACCGGCTGTATCGAGCAGTGAGCGGCACCGCAATCAGCCTTGTAGGCCTGGCCTCCGCGTGCAGGTAATGATGCTCAGGCTTTAGTGGACCAGGGCAGGGCATGGCATGAGGCTGAGCTGGCGGCTCACTTGGCGGTTAAACAGCAACCTCCAGTTTATCCATCAGCGTCTGTGGAGACAGGGGTGACTTCTAGAACCTTGGGCGTGCCATGTTTAGTGCCGGCTCTATGCAACGAGCGCTTACCTAAGGATTTCAAGGGCCCCCGTAAGGTGCCTAACTACATGGCGGATCAACCCCCGGAGGCTTGGATTGAAAGCTATGAGATGGCTACGGAGATGTTGGATGTTAGTGATGCTGCATGTGCTAAGTATTTCACCATGATGTTGGATGGGCCGGCTCGTACTTGGTTAAAAGGGCTGCCCGCTAACTCCATCAGATCATGGGCAGAGTTGAAAGCGCATTTTCTCTAAAATTTTAAAGACACGTGCAAGCAACCTATGTCGATTCTGGATTTGGACTCTTGCGTCCAAGGTGAAGGTGAGTCAACAACCAATTGGGTGCGCCGGATCTCAGCTGTTATACACTCATCGGACAGTATCAACTCCGGTTCAGCAGTCCTGATGTTGGAGAAGAATTGCCGTTTTCTTCCCCTTAAGCAGAAATTGGGGCGGCTTAAGCGCAATTGCAATGATATGGGGGAGCTCATGGCGGCTCTCGTCAAATATGCCTGAGTCTGATGAGGAGAAAGCTCGTAAAGGGAAAACGAGTGGCAATACAAAGGGACAGCATAACACGGCGGGTCAAGGTGGCAATGGTAAGCGCAAAGCTGACGGCGGTTTAGACTTTGTGGCTAACACCAATGTGCAGAGTAATAACCAGCGTCATAAAGGGAAAATGCCAGCGCCCTAGTTTGGAGGGCCGAAGTTCAACCTTGAGGCCATGGTGAATCAGCCTTGCCCAAAACACGGAACCCAGGAAAAGCCGGCCAGTCATCTGTGGAAGGATTGCTTCATCATGAGGGAGTATAGAAACTCTAATTTTTTCCAGAATAATCATGGCCCGCATGGCGGTTCAGGATCCGGCTCTCATGGACCTGGATTTGGAGGTGGCGGTTCAAGTTCTGGTTTCCAGGGCCAAGGTAATCAAGGCGGTTTTAATCAACAATCTGGCCAAGGGAATCAACAGCAGTAGTCGGGTTATCAAAGCAATCCAAAGCAATTGAATAGTGGTCAATATCATGTGTTCACCACAAGTCTATGCAAATGAGATCAGAAAATCCATAAGCAGGCGGTGAACTCAGTTGAGCCGGCAGTACCTCATTATTTGAGGTGGTCTGAGCAGCCTATCATATGGAGCCGTGAGGATCACCCGCCCCGGGTTGACAATCCGGGTCAATTGGCATTGGTGGTGGCTCCTCAGGTAGGAGGATATAAGCTTACAAAGGTGCTCATGGATGGGGGCAGTAGTATCAATATCCTTTACTATGATACTTTTTATCGTATGAATTTGACTGACAAAGATCTTAAGACGTCTTCTACTATTTTCCATGGGGTGGTGCCTGGTAAGTCGGCGTATCCAGTGGGTAAGATAACACTGGAGGTAGCCTTTGGAGATGACCATGATTCTAGAGCTGAGAAATTGACCTTTGAGGTGGTCAAGATCAAAAGCCCGTATCACGCTTTGTTCGGGCGGCCGGCTTACGCCAAATTCATGGCACGGCCTTGTTATGTTAATTTGCAGCTTAAAATGCCGGGTCATAAGGGCACTATCACGGTGCATGGTGATAGGAAGATTGCTCTGGATTGTGAAGAGGGTGATGCTGCGTATGCTGAGTCGGACTGTGCCGCCGAGGAGTTGAAGTTTTATAAAGATAATGTTGACCCGGCGGATATGACACCTTTGAAGAAGCCAACTACAGAGAATGACCCCCTGTTGAAGTTTAAGTCGGCAGATGACACTAAGTTGGTCAATTTTGTTCCTGGCGACTCATCCAAGCAGTTCAGCATCAGTGCTAATATGGATCCGAAATAGGAAAGCGCGCTCATCGAGTTCATCCGTGAGAACCGGGACATCTTTGCATGGAAACCTTCTGACATGCCAGGTGTACGGAGGGAACTCGCTGAGCACACTCTTAATTTTGATCCAAAGTTTAAGCAGGTCAAGCAGTTTCTTCGTCGTTTCAATGAAGAGAGGCGCAAGGCAATTGGTGAAGAAGTGGCCCGGCTCTTGGCTGCTGGATTCATCATTGAGGTTTTCCATCCTGAGTGGTTAGCTAACCCGGTGCTGGTGCTTAAGAAAAATGGCACTTGGCGTATGCGTGTGGATTATACAGACCTTAATAAGGCCTGTCCGGCTGACCCTTTTGCTCTCCCTCGTATTGATCAGATTATTGATGCTACGGCGGGTTGTGAGCGTTTGAGCTTTTTGGATGCTTACTCTAGTTATCATCAGATCAAGATGGCAGTTATGGACCAGGAGAAGACAGCTTTCATCACTCCCTTTGGAGCCTTCTGCTATGTGTCTATGCCTTTTGGGCTCAAGAGTGCCCAGGCGACTTACCAACGGTGTGTTCAGAATTGCCTCCATGACCAGATCGGACGCAATGTTCACGCCTATGTGGATGATATTGTTGTGAAATCCAGGAAGAAAGAGACTTTGATAGATGATTTGAAAGAGACCTTTGACAATCTCTGGGTCTATAAAATGATGCTTAACCCAGCCAAGTGTGTCTTCGGCGTGCCAGCAAGCAAACTATTGGGCTTCCTAGTTTTTGAGAGAGGCATTGAAGCTAACCCGGAGAAAATCAAGGCTATCACTTCTTTGGCTAAGCCGGCATGTATCAATGACGTCCAGCGGTTGGCGGGTCGTATTGCAGCTTTGAGCCGGTTTATAAGCCGCCTGGGAGAGAAGGCTATCCCTTTGTATCAAATGATGAAGAAGACAGATAACTTTGTCTAGAGTGATGCTGCCAATGAGGCGTTTGAGGCGCTTAAGAGACAGCTGGCTGAACCGCCGGTTCTTGTAGCTCCTATTGAGAAGGAGCCCTTGCTTTTATATGTGGCTGCAAACAACAGAGTTGTCAGTGTGGCAGTTGTGGTTGAAAGGAAAGGGTCAGGCAAGGAGTATCCGGTTCAAAGGCCGGTTTATTATGTCAGTGAGGTGCTCATTGAATCTAAGCAGAGATATCCACATTGGCAGAAATTGGTTTACGGCGTGTTCATGGCTAGCCGCAAGTTGAAGCAATATTTCCTCGGTCATCCCATCACTGTGGTTAGTTCTGCTCCCTTGGGAGATATTATTCAAAACAGAGAAGCCACAGGTTGGGTAGCCAAGTGGGCTATCGAGCTCGGACCTCATGGTTTGAAATATATGCCTAGGACGGCTATCAAGTCCCAAGCACTTGTGGATTTCATCAATGATTGGACAGAGCTGCAGATGCCTGAGGAAAAACCAGATACCATGTATTGGACTATTCACTTTGATGGATCCAGGCAATTGGAAGGCTCGGGGGCTGGAGTTGTTTTGACTTCCCCACGAGGTGATAAATTTTGTTATGTTTTGAGGTTGATGTTCCCTTGTACTAACAATGCAGCTGAGTATGAAGCTTTGCTCCATGGTCTTTGGATGGCTAAAGAGATGAATCTAAGCCGGGTGGGGTGTTTTGGCGACTCAGACTTAGTGGCTCAGCAAGTTTCAGGGACTTGGGATTCCAAGGATCCACTCATGGCAGCTTATCGCAGAGAAGTTGATACAATTGCTGGTCATTTTAAGGGTTATCAAGTGGAGCATGTCGATCGCAGGAAAAACGAGGTCGCTGATGCTTTAAGCCGGCTGGGGTCTCAGCGTAAGCCGGTGCCCCCTAATGTTTTCCTCGATATTTTGCATAATCCATCAGTTAAATTTCCTACGGAGGAGGATCTTGCAATTCCTGACCCGGTGGCACAGTTGGTGGCGGCTCTCCATGTTATTCCTGATTGGACTATTCCATATTTAGCTTATATGACCCGGGGCGAGTTACCTGATGATGAAACTTTGGCCAGGCAAATAACCCAGAGGTCTAAGTCAATGACTATTGTCAATGGTGAGTTACACCGATGCAGTGTTACAGGGGTGTTTCAACGATGCATTTCTCCTGAGGAGGGCCGTGAAATTTTGAGGGAAATTCATGAAGGAGATTGCGGCCATCATACCGGCTCTAAGTCTCTCATTGCTGAAGCTTTTCGTCATGGGTTTTATTGGCTGACGGCTCATGCTGATGCGGAAGATCTGGTCAGTAAATGTGATGGCTGTCAGAAATTTTCAAGATGAGCTCATGTGCCGGCTCAAGAATTGCGAATGATTCCAATTACTTGGCCATTTGCAGTCTGGGGACTGGATATGGTTGGGCCTTTTAAAAGGTCCAAGGACAAAAAAACTCACCTCCTGGTAGCTGTTGACAACTTTACAAAGTGGGTTGAAGCTGAGCCGGTCAGCAAATGTGATGCAACAATGGCGGTTCAGTTCATTAAAAAGGTGATCTTTCATTTTGGATACCCTCATAGTATCATTACTGATAATGGTACTAATCTGTCTAAGGGTGCAATGAAAGAATTCTATCAACAAGAGCATATCCGGCTTGATGTGTCGTCGGTGGCTCACCCCCGGTCTAATGGTCAAGCTGAAAGAGCCAATCAAGAAATCTTGAGAGGTATCAAACCCCGGCTTATGGTCCCTTTGCAAAGGATGCCGGGTTGTTGGGTGGAAGAATTGCCCTCAGTGCTTTGGAGTATCAATACCACCCCCAACAGATCTACGGGTTACACGCCTTTCTTCATGGTTTGCGGAGCAGAAGCGGTTCTCCCTAGTGACATACGTCACGACTCACCCCGCGTGGCGGCTTATGTTGAAGCTGATAATGAGAAAGCACGTCAGGATGCTATTGACCTTTTGGATGAGGAGCGTGACCTTGCGGCGGCTCGTTCATCGATTTACCAGCAAGATCTGCGTTGTTATCACAGCCGCCGGGTTAAAATCAGGACTTTTCAAGAAGGAGATTTGGTACTCCGGCTCATCCAGGATCAAACTGATATGCACAAGCTATCCCCACCTTGGTGTAACACCCCAATAATTTAATCATGTTTTTACTAAATAAAAATTTGGCCAAAAATAAAATTTTGATTTTTGCTAGGTCTTTTATTAATTTCAGAACTTTTTCTGTTTTCTGATTTCAAAATTCTTCCCTCCATATAGAAATTTTTGGAAATAATATTGTGGCTTGGATAGTTCTCTTAAAACATTTCAATTATAGTTTAATAACAGTAAGAATTATTTTCAAAATAAAAATTTCCCCAAAACAATTCTTTTATTAGCTATTTCTATATTTTAAATGCCTCTATTGCACTACAACTATTTTAAATAATTGTTTTAAAATACCACAAAAATTTTGAGGGGTCATGTGATGCCTACAAATAACTTTTATACAAAAACCCAACCTGGTGTTTTGAAAATGTTGGGTGAAACAATCTCTTTTCATTTCTGTCCCATTTCTGAGTTATAACTGCAACCCCAATATTCCTTGCTCCAAAAATTCTGAAATTTTTCCCACCTACTGTTCTTCCAACCAAACACTTAAGTCCAAAATTTTAGCCCCATTTGAATCTTTTTAGTTCACCAAATATTCCCCTGAAGTTCCTGTGTAGAAATGAATTTCAGAGAAACTTCCATTAGCAAGTATCTCTTTCTGCCAAAACAACTCCACCATCATATCTACCATCCAAAGAGACATCTGTATGCCAATTTTCAGGTTTATAAAAGCCTCCTAGTTAGCCATGGCATTTCATCAAACACCTTGCAGTCATGACAAAAATTTGGCCCCTTTCTAAATTGCATTTGGAACTTGCTCTACTGGCCAGGAAAGTATGTCCAGCATCCTTGTCAACCTCCCAAGTATAACCCTGCTAATTTGCAACTCATTTGGGTCACTCTAGAGGCCATTAGCATTTCGTTGAGCAACTTTTGTGCATGTCTAGCGCGCAAGCAGAGCGTCTGGACTGCAGCCGCTGGCACCCGCGCTCCTGTCGCTCCCCAGCTCATCCCCTCGACCGTCCTGATCCTCTCCTGGATCACCAAGTCACCCAGATCCTCGCCGACACCCTCCCTGGCTGCTAGCGCCGCCTAGCACCAACCAGCGCCGCCGCCACCGAAACCTTCTCGGGCACGGCATCGCCCCGGTGCACCTGGCACCACCCGAAGCCAGCCAACTCACCTGGGGAGTAACTGCTGACCACCGCCCCTCCGCCGACCGCAGCTACCCCCTCTGCCGCCATCAATGGCCACCCGCCATCGCCGCTGTCTCCGCCAAGTCTCTGCCAAGACACGCGCCGTACCCATGAGTTGCCAGCACGTCCTCTGGATGGTGGCCTCCCCCGGAAGCCGCTGCGCTGCACTGACCACGCCGCCGTCCACAACTGTGCCTTTAATGGCCGTCCATCGCCGTGGCGCGTCTCGATTGGACCGGCCACCGCGAGAACCAACCTCCGCATGCTATAAAGCTTCACCACGCGCTCTCCCTGCTCCTCTGAACCACTCACCCTCATCCACCCCTCCCTGGGAATCACCAGGAGCACCCCATTGGACCGGACGGGGCCGTCCTCCTCATTTCCGTCCGAGGCAGCCGCCTACTGTCTCCCATCGCCGCGCTTTACTCCGGCCGCCCCCAGCGCGTCCCAGACCACCTACGGGCGTGGGATGAAGTGATGGATCCATCCCCGCCGTCACTCGAGGCCGCCGAGCCCTCCACCAACGGTTGCGAGCAGCACCGGTGCGCCTCTGTTGCCTGTCGAAAGGAAGAAGAAGGAGACAGGGGAGGAGAGAGAAGCCGCGTGGACCCCACGCGTCAGCCACACATCGAAGGGGTATGACCCACTGACGGCTGGGACCGATCAGTTTAAGTGGAGGCGCAGTCACAGAAGTACGTTTCCCTCTTCGGAAAGCGTACTCCCTGGAAGACGCCTTCGACGTCAGCGGCCTCCCGCGCGGCCAGACTACTGGGCCTGGCCCAGTGGCACTGCTCGGTTAAACAACGCTCATGGCGCAGCTCTGTTCCTTTTTTTTTATTATTTTTCAGTAATATTCCATTAATTACACAGCCACCTTTTCAACTCCAAATCCAGAGTTTCAAATTTCTAATTACTCCTAAAATCATACTCTATTATTCCAGCCTAGGTGAACATTTTTCCTACACACTATTCCTACTGGATATTTTAAATAGTCAATTCCTTTAATTATTTCAACTTAGAAACTCCATAAGTAAATCATATGAACTCCAAATAATTTGATTCTTTTTCTAAAATTCCTTAATTTTTATCTAGTTTATTTAAATGCTTATTTCAAAAATATTTGAAACAATTTTTGGCACTGTTTTTGTTTTATGTGGTAATTTAAATATTTTTTTGAAAATAGGAAATGGAGGGGAGTTAATATTTCAAACTTTTGGAGTGCACCCAATATTTCTGCATGCTCAAGGCAAGCATCTTGAACACTTGATATGGTGAATGCAGGGTTGGTTATTTGCATGAATAGTGGTGTTATGAATAATTTGAATTCAAATAAAACTTTGCATATGGCTATTTTTGCATGCATGATTCATGGCCCTTGACTGTCATCTTTGTAGTATGAGTAAGTATGGTTACTTGCACTTGTCATATATGCCGTGTAGATCTGGACTAAACTGCAGGAAAGAATCAGTCATGAGTAAAGTGGCCGTGTGACTGAAAATCTCGTGGTGACGAGAATGATCAGTGATGGCATGTTGGGACATGCTAGGTGGTGACCTTGTTGGGTGCTACCAAGGAGATATATTGTGTTAACCTCTGCAGGAAAACTTAAACCTCCTGAGTCGACCGTAGATCGAGTCTTGTTCCGATAACCCCCATACTTGTTTCATGCTGCCACAGGTTCCTGCCACAGGTAGGGTATGGTTCAGTAAGTTGTTAACCACTTTCCATGCACACACAGTACAGAGGGCCACGATGAGGGTTTCCAATGGCCATGGACTAAATCCTTTCATCGGGTCAGGGGGCATGGGTGTTACCGGCTGTAGTCGAGAGGGAGTGTCCCCTTGGAATCCGCGCATATTAATAGTGATCCCATGCAGGACGTTGGTCTCTCCGTCTTAGAGTTTTTCTTGAATGATGCTTTGGGTGATTCCTGGCATCCGGAAAGTTAATCTGGTGTGTGCTGGTCAGGTGTGTTTTCAACCCAAAGACCGTAATGGGAATTAGTCAGTGTCACGGTACTGACTAAAGAAATCCTTTACTTGTGGGTAAAGAGTACACGCTCTGCAGAGTTTAAACCTATTCGAATAGCCATGTCCGCGGTTAAGGGCTACAGTCTGGGTTGGTCAAGTGTCGGTCTTAGAGTCGGTCTCCGGAGGAAAATAATTAACTTGAGCATGAACTATTTTGCAGGATGTTGTCATCATCTCTAACACTGTCATGGTTATTTTTGAATATTATTGTTGTGAATATTACTGTGGTTATGCATTTTATTGTGGACTAACCCATTTCTCTTATTTTTATTTTCCTAAGTGTCTCAGGGGCTGGCTAGACTACCCCGGGCATTCGGTTTTATTTTCAAGACCTTTTGTGGCGTCCCTCGAGTTCACAGGCGGTTTATCACGCCACTACTCTTGTGGATACCCGATTGGCATTTCTCTTCTAGTCCGACCGTGGCGTCACTTGACACCCGACTGGCATTTCTTTTCAAGACCTCTTCGTGGCGTCCCTCGAGTTTACAGGCGGTCCCGCCACTACTCGTGTGGACACCCGATTGGCATTTCTCTTCAAGTCTTACCGTGGCGTCGCTTGACACCCGACTGGCATTTCTTTTCAAGACCTCTTCGTGGCGTCCCTCGAGTTTACAGGTGGTCCCGGCACTACTCGTGTGGACACCCAATTGGCATTTCTCTTCAAGACCTACCGTGGTGTCACTTGACATCCGACCGGCATTTTTTTATTTTATTTTCCTTTAACTTTCCTTGTTTATCACTAACATTTTCATATATTCAATTATTTGCACATGCCAATATGTTATCATGCCATGACTTAAAATCATGTCAGCTTGCATAATATTCCAGCATGAGCATACGCATATAATTTGGTTCATCATGATCATATAATTTATCTGCTGCTTTCGGTATATCTTTTGTTCATGATGTTTGCAAGTACATTCAAACGTACTCACAGGCTTGTCCCTGGCTATTTACTTGGCCAGGTTAGGAGTTCTACGAGGACTACCTCAGCGACATCCGTGCGAAGCCTAGGATAGCAGCCACGCGGATAGGTATTATCCGGGTCAGCTATTCCTGTGGGAATGGAGCCCCATCGACGTTGGAGAACCACGAGTCATTTTCGTCATCCACCACCGGAGTCACTGTTGAATCATTAGACCTTTATGGTCCTGTATCCAATTCTTGTAATAGCTTGGTAATCTGTAACAAGGATGTGTCCACCAGTAACAGTAATCCTGGGCTGGTGATGACACGAGGGGTTAATTTCCGGGATATTTTGTGTCCCCGAAATCCGGCCCCGACACTTGGGAAGGGCCCTTTGTGGTCAGTAAAAATCTGAACAACGGGTCATACTACCTTATCGATGTTCGAGACCACAAGGACTCACGCACGTCGGAGGAGGAGACCCATTGGCCGTGGAATATTGCTCATCTTCGGCCTTATTACACCTGAGCCACCGGCTCTTGTGATGTACATACTTTTACTAATGTATATATTATGATTAGTATAATAAAGCCGGCATCCCTGATGATTCAGGGCCCCTGTTGTTTCATTTCTGAGAATCTGAGTCTTTATTGTCACTTCATAAGGTCACTGGGGGGCTTCCTGCTCATTGAGCATAGCTATGACTACCCTATTTGTCCGGCTTGTACGCTTGGATCGGAATATTACTTGGGGGCTCCTTGTTAAATGAACAGAGCTCTGTTGACCCTTGTAATTGGCTTGGACGCCAGGTGTATTCACCAAAAATCTGGGTTATCCTGCCTTTGTATGCTTGCCACTCCGACCAGGTAATCCTGGAATGACTCGCCGTACTCTTGACAGTCAATCTTATAAAGACCCTGAACTTGTCAAAGTTAAAATGGCGATTGGTCATGTGAGGCCCGGCTTATAGGTTTGAATTAAGGAGTAACGCAGTGGCTGTGCAGCCCTTGAATAGCACTTGATTTTGAGGCTTGGCAGCCTTTGAATGCCTTGGTTTTCTGGTTTATATTGACTTTGAATCTTTTTGGTGATTTCTGTTTATACCATATTGATATATGGTTGAAAGTTAATTCGGGCCATGTTGCCTTGATCTTATGATTCATATTTGAAAATATCCGGTGCTTTGATAACCCGGCCTGGCTTTGGACGTTAAGTCGCCAGTGTGTGATGATTATATGCTTGGAGTTCTATACTCTTAAGTTTTTGGGATGTTACCCTTTGCTGTCTATGGCGTTGTAAGCCGGCAGTATGAATAAAATTACACAGCGCTGCGCTCTGAGGCTTTGGGCTGTTACCCTTACTACATGCGGCGTTGTAAGCCGGCAATATGAATAAAATTACACAGCGCTGCGCTCTGAGGCTTTGGGCTGTTACCCTTACTACATGCGGTGTTGTAAGCCGGCAGTATGAATAAATATCACAGGTATGATATTTGCTTTGTTATGATTATATGAAGTTTTGATAAACCGGCCCTGGTTACGGATGATGCAGTCACCAGTGGTTTTCATATGGGGCGTAATGACCCGCCTTGGGGTAAACCGGCAAGGCACTTGTTATCTGATTGTATGCAGGGTTTAAGACAACATGATCAGCAAAGATAACAATGATTATGAGCATAAACGGTGGATCATCAGATAAGATCAAACGGCTCATAAGTGTTATGCAAATCAACATGCACGATGGCATGGCATATCATTGTTTTCAAACTAGCCTATTACAAGGCACTGGACGGCCCAAAAGATTAAGTGTTTTGAGGCATAAGGTAGTCCAACTGGCAGATAATAAGCCGGACCTTGGATTAATGATCTTGACCTTGGCGAGTAGAAGATTCCGGGTCATCTTGCACCAGTTCATCTTCTTCTTCGTCACCCGTTGACTGGAAGTCAGAGGTGGCCCAATTGATCCCAATCAAAGCTTTGAACACAGCTTCGTCATCAATAAGTGTTGACAGGTCAATATCAGGAGCAAAGGTATGCTTACGGATTGGCGGAATAAGCTCCTGGGAGTCGTGAACCGGCGCCTTCACCTTCTTGTTATCAGCATTATAAGCCGCATGGTAATGAGATAGGTCCGTATCTTCAGCCAGTTTGCTTGCTAGAGGGCGCATTTCTCTTTCTATTGCCGCAAAGTCCTTAGTACTGAAGGGAGACCCGTCCTCCTTTACACTTGGGCAGCCATTGGCCAAGTCTTCTGGGTCCAGATCTGCTTGCCATGCCTTGGCCCGGGTTAGCGCAGTGATGGCACCAGCTCTAGCGGCTGATAGCTTCAGATCCTCCACTCTTTGGGGCAATACAAACAGCTTTTCCAGTGTGTCTTTGATGAGAGTTGGTGGTTGTTTTTTATGAGAAGCTGCAGAGATAGCTTGTTGCACGCCAATATACAATTGCTCGATAAGAGTATAGGCGGCTTTCAGCTTCATGCCCATGTCTGCACCAAGATGGGCGATTCTGGAGCCTGCATTACCAAACAAATTGATAAGCCGGATGAATGATTATTCAACTACATGTATGGTAACAGATTGGAATAATGTTACTTACCAAAGATAGCGGCGGTCATGGTGTTAATTTGATGTTTTAAACCGGAAAGCTCTTCAGCCACCGGCTTAAGGGCCGCCTCTGCTTCTTCCGCTCTTTTCAATAGAGCTGCTTTGTCAGACTCCCAGCTTGTCCTGTCAGCCTTGAAATCCTTTTTCAACTTCTCCATTTCTTCCAAGGCAGTTGTCAGTTCTGATTTGGCCTTGGAAGTTTCAGATTGTTGAGACTTGATATTTTCTTGAAGGTCGGCGACTTGGGATTCTTTTGCATTGAGTTCAGCCTACAGTATGCAAATGACAGGTGCTATTACAATCATTTTTTTAAAGTCCCAAGCACAATACAAGTATTTCACTTGGCACTTGGGGGCTAATGCACATTGCTCTTTTCAAAGACAATTTCATGATGACTCGGCTACACTATTGTGGCTATAGCCGATTCATGGGAGCTATATACTTGGATTTTATTGACAACTATGGTAATGAGACCGGACTAATCTTAATAGTTTAAGCCGGCCCTTGGGGGCTACAGGTGCAAAATTGAATCATTACTATTTGAGTCCCGGCTTATCTTGACAGTTTAAGCCGGCCCTTGGGGGCTACATGTGCGAAGTTGAAACATTATTATTTGAAGTCCCGGCTTATCTTGAAAGTTTAAGCCGGCCCTTGGGGGCTACTTGATTTGATCTACAAGGCTATCTAAAGTTTACAGTACATTCAATCCTATCATGTCCAGTAAACTTGGCGGCTGATAAAGTATGTTTATATGAAGAAGGCTAGCGTTTACCTCAAAACGTTCCTTCATGAGATTTACTAAGCCGGCCTTGAAGGCACGGCTTGTGTGCAGACGGTTCAAGTACCCAGAGTGGATCTCTTGAGCACTATGGTGAGCACAGCTCTCTAAATTCACTGACCACTTGCCTTTGTCAGCAACATATATTTCTTCCTTGGCACTGTGCTTTGACAAGACAGTGGGATTGCCTGGCGCTGTATAACCAAGCCTAGTAATGATAACATCATCAGCCTTTTCTTCAGTAGGCTTGATGGGACTTGGCGGCTTGGTGGTGGCTGGGTCAACATCCATATGATCTATGGGGATGTTGTGTTCTTCCAGTGGCGGTTCATCAACGGTGGCCTCAGTGGCATGGAGGGAAGTTTCTGCTGACTGTTTCTCCGGTTCAGAAGGATTTTCGATTGTTTTTGTCACCTTCAACTTCTTGCTAGGCTTTGCCATAGCTCTGTAAATGCAGCACAAGACGAGGTTAACACAGCAATTGGGTATATGATTGAAAGCAGGGATTTAACATTACCCAGGCACAATCTTGAAGACTGGGACATGAGTTCCCGTTGAGTCGCCAGAGGAGGAATGAGATGTTCCCTGATAATTTGAGTCGGAAGGATTAAGAGGTTGTTGAAAAAGACCAGCCTTGGGACAAAGCTAAGTCGGAAATTGGTGAGACCTCTGGACGACGTTTGCGAGGGGCTGGTGTGTTCGGTAAGCCGGAGGAAAGGATCCCGCCTCCGCTGTTCCGGGTTGTGCGGCGAGCTTCATGTTGCTGCTTCTTCAAAATAAAGTTGGGATCCAAATGAGCTAAAGCATGAGAAAACCTTACTTTCCGGCTTGCTTGTCGAGATTTCTGTTTTGGCAGAGGTTCTGAGCCAGAGGAAAGAACAGTTACCTCTTCATCACCCGCACGGCTGGCTTCCGCGTCATCCTGATAATAATCGTTGTCAATGAGATGTACAAAAAATGAGCCAAGAGAATCAAGTTCTACCTCCGACTCATCATCATCATCGTCATCCAAGTTAAGTAACTCGAAGGGGACGGTCTTCTTCTTGGCAGGCTTTTTGTTAGCCTTGGTCTTTGTCTGGGTCTTCTTGGCCAGTTTGTCCTGCAGCTTCTTCTTCCAGAAAGGAGAATCGGCCTGTGGAAGTCAAATGAGTATAAGAGGACAGTTTTTATGAAAACGTGATTCAATTGAAAAATTATGTACAAAACTTACAGCTGGCGGCTTGTTGAGAGTGCAGAAAGGATTGAGTCTGGTTTTGCTGCAAACTGCTAAGCTTTCGTTCAATAAAGCCTTGGTCGATTCATTGATATCTTCATCAGTCAATTGGATCTCGCAGTGGCGTTGCGGATCTTTTAAGTCACCGGTGTACTCGCACATTAAGCCGGGGCGGTGGCTTAACGGCAGAATTCTCCAGGCGACCTAGCACCGAACAAGGTCGATGCCGGTTAAGCCGTTAGCCATGAAGGCTCTAATCATTGAAAAAATGGGCGCATACTTGGCCCGTTCCTTTGTGCTGATCCGTTCTGGGAGTGGATGTGTGTTGCTAAGCCGGTGTTCATGGTAGCCTGGCAGGGGATTTTCACCCTCTGGACATGTATCTTGGCAATAAAACCAAGTCTGGTTCCAGTCTTTAGGATGACTGGGCGGTTTGGCATATGGGAAGGTGGCTTCTTTCTGCTTCTGAATTGAAACTCCGCCTAGCTCCAAGCTGGGTCCGTCTGTGAATTCAGTCTGCCGGTTCAGGTAATAGAATTCCCTGAACAGTTTGACAGTGGGCTCTTGTTGAAGATAAGCTTCGCAAAAAACTTGGAAGTTGCAGATGTTGGAGACAGAATTGGGCCCAATATCTTGAGGATGGAGCTGGAAAAAGTGTAGCACGTCTCGGAAGAATTTTGAACCGGGCGGGGTAAACCCCCGGATCATATGATCAGTAAAAACGATTATTTCGCCTTCCTTGGGCTCAGGAGGATTTTCAGTGCCTGGGACCCTCCAGTGGATGTCATCTTTTTTGGCTAAGACGCCAGTCTAAACAAAATTGTTCAAGTCTTCCTCGGTAACCCGGGATGCGACCCAGTTGCATGAAGTGAAGGTCTTAGTCATTGTTGATGATAAAGGTCTGAATAGGAAATATTGCCGGTTTAAGATTATGTTGTTAAGCCGGTCGTTGGTTCAAAGGTAAGAACTATAAACATGCAGTGTGCTAAGCTGGAGGATAGTGTTGAGATGCAGAGCAATCTATTGGCGGCTTAAGAGGGGACTAATGGTACCTGGCGGGTTATGGTTTATCAGTTAAGCCACCTACACAGCTATCAGTTTTCAGATCTATGAGTGAAGGATTGCTAAGTGTTGGACAAACAGTTTTCACATATCGGTGTTATAATTTTGGATCTACAGCAGTTCAGATAATGAAGAAAAATTCTAAACCTAAAGTGGCAGCAGCAGGACAGTTCACGTGCTCAGATGAGATCTCCTATGGAGGGGAGGCATTCAGATATTAAAAACGAGTGCTAAACTGCTACCGCACAAGATTGGTACTATACTTAGATAAAAAACTACATGATCTAGGGAGGAACAGAGATGAACTCTGATGAACTCAAGCAAACCCTAATGGAGATTTGCGGTGAGGAAAAGAGGAGAGCTTACCGGGGCTGTTGGACAGTGGAGGCGCGCGGCGGTGCTCTGATGCGTTCATGTCGAT
This sequence comes from Thinopyrum elongatum, assembly GCA_011799875.1. Lineage (NCBI taxonomy): Eukaryota > Viridiplantae > Streptophyta > Magnoliopsida > Poales > Poaceae > Thinopyrum > Thinopyrum elongatum. The sequence continues at coordinate 519,593,235 of CM022298.1, forward strand.
GCAGCGGTCGGGGTTGAGGCAGTTCGCGAGGTCGACGGCGGCGGAGCTCGGGCGCGTGTGGCATTGCAAGGAAGAGGATGAAGACGAGGAGGCAAGGGGGGAAAATGAAAAGGACCCCTGTCCCTATTTATAAGGCAGTGGATAGATGGCATGCGCGGGAATCGAGGAGGCTGAAAAATGATTATGTGACAGCACAGATGTCTCGATTTTCGGAGGTTCATTAAAAGTGAAGGTATATTGAGATTTGGGCCTCGTGCGATATTAATGCGAGATGACGTCATGGCGGGTTAGCACAATTCTGTGAGCTGACGTCATAGCGGGTTATAAGATTTCATAAGGACTGACGATGAAGGATTTTTTCTAAGTCAAGTATTGAAGATTGATATGAACAAGTTCACATCAACCTGGGGCCTAATGTTGGGGATATAACTATTGGGTATAACCCGCCCAGGAGGGGCCGGGTCATACCACTGGCGGTTCATAATGAGAAGGCCCAAGAAGATGTTGAATATGGCGGTTCATGAAGCAAGCTTACTGAAGGCCCAAGACCCGGAGGCGACTTGAGGCCCACGGGCATAAACCGCCATATGTTTAACTTGTATGTTAAGGAAAGTTTAGTTTGGTCACCGAGCCGGACACGTTGTGTATGAGCCGTCCGGGACTCTGTAAGCCGCCGGGCATCAACCTGTGTATACAAAGCGGTGGCCCGGCGGCAGGTTAAGGAGAAGAAAACAAGAAGTCGAGAACTAGGTCAAGCGTATTCGCTCCCTAGTAATCGAAACCCAAGAAATACAACCTAAAGCAGGAGTAGGCCTTTACCTCGTTGAGAGGGGCCGAACCTGGGTAAAACTCTCCGTGTCCTTTGTCCCGTTTAACCCCTTCAAGCTAACTACGTGACGATGGCTCCACACCTAAGTCCTCATGCTAGGGCATCTGCCGTGACAATTCCACGACAAGAGGGGTATTAAATAGCATAATGGATCTGAACATATAATCTTCCACCAAATAAACCATATAATAATCAACTACAAGATGTAATCAACACTACTAGTCACCCACAAGCAACAATCTAAGGTTCCGGTATAAAGATTGAACACAAGAGATGAACTAGGGTTTAAGAGGAGATGGTGCTGTTGAAGATGTTGATGGAGATTGCCCTTTCCAAGATGGGAGAGTTGTTGGTGATGATGATGACGATGATTTCCCCCTCTGGGAGGGAAGTTCCCCCCACAGAATCGCTCCGCCGGAGGGCAAAAGTGCTCCTACCTAAGTTCCACCTCGAGACGGCGGCGCTTAGTCCCTAAAGTCCTCTCCTTATTTTTTCTAGGTCAAAATGACTTATATACCAGAAGAGGGGCACCGGAGGTGGGCCGAGGAGGGCACAACCCACCAGGGCGCGCTTGGGCTCCCTGGCGCACCCAGGTGGGTTGTGCCCACCTGGTGGGCCCCCTCTGGTACTTATTTGCTCCAATAATTCTTATATATTCCATAAAAATTCTCCGTGAAGTTTCAGCTCATTTGGAGTTGTGAAGAATAGGTGGCCTGACACAGCTTTTTCAGGTCCAGAATTCCAGCTGCTGGTATTCTCCCTCTTTGTGTGAACCTTGCATATTATGAGAGAAAAGGCATTAGAATTAGTCCAAAATGCATTATTATACCTAAAAACAATATAAATAACAGTAGGAAAACATGATGCAAAATGGACGTATCAACTCCCCCAAGCTTAGACCTCGCTTGTCCTCAAGCGAAAACCGAAACCGAAAAACATGTCCACATGCTTAGAGAGAGAGGTGTCGATAAAAACAGAATACAGACATAGAAGCATCATGTAATTTATTATAACAACAACAAACTTTAACATAAAACTTTATCATAGAACTTTTATCATATAACTTCTATCATAGACTTCTCATGAATAAGTAACAATTCATCACAACATCGAAGTATAAAGCATAAACTCTATTGAAAACCAACAAACTATGTTCTCAGTCAACTTTGCAACTACAATTCATCATCTTTTCAAGAAGGGTCACGTATCGGAGCCTTTTTGGCAAGTCCACATACTCAACCATCATATAGTCTTCTATGATTGCTAACACTCACCGCATACACATGAGCAAAAAGTTTCAACCGGACACATAGAAAGATAGGGGCTTATAGTTTTCGCCACCCAACATATTCACCGCAAGGGTGATGTCAACAATAATAACTTATGCTACCCATATCCAACTGGATATATGTGCCTAGATCTTTCCTCACCACATGATGCTTGCCAAAAGAGAAAAATAAAAAGGAATAGAGAGAAATACTTTGACTCTTGCATAAAAGTAAATACATAAAAGTAAAAGATAGGCCCTTCGTAGAGGGAAGCAGAGGTTGCCATGCTCTTTTCGTTTGTATGCTCAATCTCTTAGTGCAAAAGAACATCACGTTATATTGCCCCTTATGATAGCAACCTTTATTATGCAGTCTGTCGCTTTTATTCTTTGCCATCACAAGTTTGTACAACGCTCAATTTTCTCTTACACTAAATGATCCAACACTTTTAGAAGCAATTTTTATTGCCTTTTTGCACCAATGACAACTTACTTGAAGGATCTTACTCAATCCATAGGTAGGTATGGTGGACTCTCAAAACAAGATTTGGGTTTAAGGGTTTTGTATGCACAAGTAGTATCTCTACTTAGTGCGGAATTTTTGGCTAGCAAAGATGGAGGGCAAGCACCACATGTTAAAGGATCTATGACAATATAACTTCTATGTAATATGAACAAACATAAATCATTACGTTGTCTTCCTTGTCCAACGTCAACAATTTTGGCATATAATATTTTGATGGGGGCTCCCAATCACAAAAGATGTCCAAGATAGTATATTTGCATGTGAATCTTTTCTTCCCTTATTAATTCTTTCATGAATTGCATCATTGACCAATGCTATGTTTGTAAGTCTCCAATAAAATTTTCTACTTATACTCTTCCTTATGTGATGTCATTACTTACCATAAGATTAGCATATGATCTTTTTCATTTATTTCCTTTCTTTTTATTGAACATGAAAGAAAAAGAAAATAAAACTCAAACTAAACTTTATTATATATCTCGCACACGATTACAAGGATAGATCACTAAGCAAACACTCGAAAAGAAAATGATCGACCTAAACTTTTATTCATCTAAAGCAAAAGATAACTATGGATCAAACTAAGATAAGTAAAGGCAAAAGATAGTGGAGGTGATACGATACCGGGGCACCTCCCCCAAGCTTGGCACAAGCCAAGGGGAGTGCCCATACCCGATACTTAGGTTTCCTTTGGTGATGAAGAAGGAGGTGGTGTTGATGGAGTAGTAGCAATCTTATCCTCAGGTTTCCATGGCAAGGGCTCACCATCATAAGAGGAGGAGTGAGTCTCGCGGGTCCTGCAACTGGCAGCCAAACTCATACCTTTAAACCTTGCCTCATATTCAAAGACTTGGTTTTGGAGATCATATATCTGGCTTTAGAGAAAGTTGATTTGCTCGTTGAAGGTGAAAACAATGTCCTTCATGGACTTGCCATCCACCTTGAGATCACGAGTACAATCCGCGATCATAAGGTGATTGGCATTGAGTCCATGTTCCACCATCCCCTTGCACCAGAAGACCTCCTGCTCCATAGCTTCAAGCCTAGCCTCCACGGATCCCATCCCTTTGGGTCCTTGCACATTACGGATGTGAAGCACCCCCTCACGCATCTCGATAGCTTGAGGGTGCTGCATCACCTCCCGCGGATATGGGTCGATGACGTTCTCAAAGAACTTGCCCTTGGAGGAGCTCGAAGCGGCCGTGGTGATTTAGATCTGTTAGAAAACAACAAGGAAAAGAAAACAGAAGATTTCTCCTCGATACGGTGGTCAATAGGTTTGGGGGGTATATAAAGAATTTTTATCTTGGGAAACAAGCAAACGGAAGAAAAACGGAGTCTGGAAGGTACCCGAGGTGGGCACAACCCACCTGGGCGTGCCTGGCGCCAGGCGCGCCCTGGTGTCTTGTGCCCACCACGGGTGCCTTCCTGGTGGTTTCTTATTTTCCTAATTTTTGATATATTCCAAAACTGACAGAAAATATTTTTGCGGATTTTTCGGAGTCCGTTTACTCACCGTATCACGTACCTCCTCCTTTTTCATGATTCTAGAGTATTCCGAAAGGTTTCCTTTATGTGTTCTTCCGGTGTCATAGTTTGGATAATATTGCTTTCAACATTAATGGGCGTACCTGAGATATAATGTTTTATTCTTTGCCCATTGACAACCTTCGGGTTAGTACCCTCGGCATTATTTATTTTGATAGGTCCAGATCGATAAACCTCCTCGATAACATAGGGTCCTTCCCATTTGGAGAGGAGTTTTCCTGCAAAGAATCTAAAACGAGAGTTGTACAAAAAAACATATTGTCCAACTTTAAACTCACGCTTTTGGATTCTCTTATCATGCCATCTTTTAACTTTTTCTTTAAACAACTTAGCATTTTCATAAGCTTGGGTTCTCCATTCATCTAGTGAGCTGATATCAAATAACCTCTTTTCACCGGCAAGTTTGAAATCATAGTTGAGTTCTTTAATTGCCCAATATGCTTTATGTTCTAAGTCAAGAGGTAAATGACAAGCTTTTCCATAAACCATTTTGTAAGGAGACATACCCATAGGATTTTTATATGCTGTTCTGTAAGCCCAAAGTGCATCATCTAATTTCTTAGACCAATTCTTCCTGGACCTGTTGACAGTTTTTGTAATATTAACTTTATTTCTCTATTGCTAAGTTCAACTTGACCACTAGACTGAGGATGATAGGATGATGCAATTCTATGGTTAACATCATACTTAGCAAGCATTTTACGGAAAGCACCATGAATAAAATGTGAACCACCATCAGTCATTAAATATCTAGGGACTCCAAACCTTGGGAAAATAACTTCCTTAAGCATTTTAATAGAGGTGTTGTGATTAGCACTACTAGTTGGAATAGCTTCTACCCACTTAGTAACATAATCAACAGCAACCAAAATATGAGTATACCCATTAGAGGAAGGAAAAGGTCCCATGTAATCAAAACCCCAAACATCAAATGGTTCAACAGCAAGTGAATAATTCATAGGAATTTCTTGACGCTTACCAATATTACCAATTCTTTGACATTCATCACAAGATAAAACAAACTTACGGGCATCCTTGAAGAGAGTAGGCTAATAAAAACCACATTGCAATACCTTGTGAACAGTTCTGTCTCCCGCATGATGCCCTCCATAAGCTTCGGAGTGACATTTTCGTAGGATTTGTCCCTGTTCATGCTCAGGTACACAGAGTCTAATAATACCATCTACTCCTTCTTTATAAAGATGTGGGTCATCCCAAAAGTAATGTCTTAAATCGTAGAAGAATTTTTTTCTTTTGTTGGTATGTGAAACTAGGTGGTATGTATTTAGCATAGTCAGCATACCAAGGAGTGTTATGAGAAACATCTATTATAGCTAGTTGTTCATCAGGGAAATTATCATTAAGAGGTTGTGGGTCATCAAGGATATTCTCTAACCTAGACAGGTTATCAGCAACAGGGTTCTCAGCTCCCTTTCTATCAGTGATATGTAAGTCAAATTCTTGTAGCAAAAGAACCCACCTAATAAGTCTAGGTTTAGCATCTTTCTTTTCCATAAGATATTTTATAGCAGCATGATCAGTGTGAACAATCACTTTAGAATCAACAATGTAAGATCTAAATTTGTCACAAGCAAACACAACTGCTAAAAATTCTTTTTCAGTAGTAGCATAATTGCGTTGGGCACTGTCTAGAGTTGTACTAGCATAATGAATAACATTTAATTTCTTATCAACTCTTTGTCCTAAAACAGCACCAACAACATAATCACTAGCATCACACATAATTTCAAAAGGCAAGTTCCAATCAGGTGGTTGAACAATAGGTGCAGAAATTAAAGCTTTCTTAAGTGTTTCAAAGGCTTCTACACAATCATCATTAAAAACAAATGGAACATCCTTTTGTAAAAGATTTGTAAGAGGCCAAGAAATTTTAGAGAAGTCTTTAATAAATCTCCTATAAAAACCAGCATGACCGAGGAAACTACGAATATCTTTGATATCTTTAGGACATGGCATTTTCTCAATTGCATCAACTTTAGCTTTATCCACCTCAATACCTCGTTTAGAAATTTTATGTCCCAAGACAATACCTTCATTAACCATAAAGTGGCACTTCTCCCAATTCAAGACAAGATTAGTTTGCTCGCATCTCTGCAAAACTCGATCAAGGTTGCTTAAGCAATAATCAAAAGAAGTTCCGTAAATAGAAAAATCATCCTTGAAAACCTCAACAATCTTTTCACAAAATCAGAGAATATAGCAGTCATACATCTTTGAAAGGTAGCAGGTGCATTACATAAACCAAAAGGCATACGTCTATAAGCATAAGTTCCAAAAGGACAAGTAAAGGTGGTTTTCTCTTGATCAGGTTGTGAAACAGGTATTTGAGAAAAACCAGAATATCCATCGAGAAAACAAAAGTGTGTGTGCTTAGATAATCTTTCTAGCATTTGATCAATAAAAGGCAAAGGGTAATGATCTTTTCTAGTTGCTTTATTTAATTTTCTAAAATCAATTACCATTCTGCAGCCAGTAACAATTCTTTATGGGATAAGTTCATTTTTATCATTAGGAACAACAGTAATAGCTCCCTTCTTAGGGACACAATGAACGGGACTTACCCATCTACTATCAGCTATAGGATAGATTATACCTGCTTCCAGAAGCTTCAATATTTCAGTTCTTACCACTTCTTTCATTTTAGGATTTAAACATCATTGGTGATCAACAACGGGTTTAGCATTAGGTTCCATATTAATTTTATGCTGACAGAGAGTGGGACTAATGCCCTTTAAATCATCAAGAGTATATCCAATAGCAGCTCGGTGCTTCTTCAGAACCTTCAATAATCTTTCTTCTTCATGTTCTGAAAGGTTAGCACTAATAATAACAGGATATATCTTTTTCTCATCAAGATAAGCATATTTCAAAGTGTCTGGCAATTGTTTTAATTCAAATAGAGGATCACCTTTAGGTGGAGGAGGACCTCCTAGAGTTTCAATAGGCAAATTATGTTTAAGCAGAGGTCGTTGTTCAAAGAAAATTTTATCTATCTCATTTCTTTCATGCATATGCATATCATTTTCATGGTCTAGCAAATACTGTTCTAGTGGATCTGTAGGAGCCACGATAATAGAGGCAAGACCAATTATTTCATCCTTACTAGACAATTCTTTCTTATGATGTTTTCTACTAAACATAGAAAAATTAAACTCATGAGACTCATCACCAAAACTAACACCGACAGTTTGTTTCTCACAATCTATTTTAGCATTAACAGTGTTCAAGAAAGGTCTACCAAAGATAATAGGAAAAAAAGTCATCTTGTGGAGAACCAAGAACAAGAAAATCAGTAGGGTATTTTATTTTCCCACACAAGACTTCAACATCTCTAACAATCCCAAGTGGTGTGATGGTGTCTCTATTAGCAAGTTTAATAGTAACATATATGTCTTCTATTTCAGCGGGTGCTATATCATTCATAATTTCTTGATATAAAGTAAAAGGAATAGCACTCATGCTAGAACCTATGTCACATAAACCATGATAACAGTGATCTCCTATTTTAACTGAGACAACAGGCATGCCAACAATAGGTCTATGTTTATCTTTTTCATCGGGTTTGGCAATTCTAGCAGCTTGATCACAAAAGTAAATAACATGCCCATCTATATTTTCAACCAGGAGATCTTTAACCATAGCAACACTAGGTTCTACTTTGATTTGTTCAGTAGGTTTGGATGCTCTAATATAACTTTTGTTAACCACAGTTGAAACTTTAGCATGTTCCTTTATCCTAACAGGGAAAGGTGGTTTTTCAATATAAGCAGTAGGAACGACTGGATCAACATTATAAATAATAGTTTCTTCTTTAGCTATTACCGGTTCTTTAATTTCTTCTTTAATAGGTGGGTGATATTTAAACCACTTCTCCTTAGGGAGATCAACATGAGTAGCAAATGATTTACAAAAGGAGGCTACTATCTCAGAGTCAAGTCCATATTTAGTGCTAAACTTTTGAAAAGCGTTGGTATTCATAAAAGATTTAACACAATCATACTTAAGCTTAATACCTAACTCTTTACCTTCGTCGAGTTCCCAATCTTCAGAGTTGCATTTAATTCTTTCGAAAAGATCCCACCTGAATTCAATAGTCTTCTTCATAAAGGAACCAGTACAAGAAGTATCAAGCATGGATTGATCATCACAAGAAAGCCGAGCATAAAAATTATGAATAATAATTTCTCTTGAGAGCTCATGATTGGGGCATGAATATAACATTGACTTAAGCCTCCCCCAAGCTAGAGAGATACTTTCGCCTTCACGAGGCCAAAAATTATATATATAATTCCGATCATGATGAACTAGATGCATAGGATATTTTTTTTGGGTGAAATTCCAATTTCAATCGATTCCAATTCCAGGATCCAATATCATCGCATAGCCTATACCATGCCAATGCTTTTCCCTTCAAAGATAAAGGGAAAACCTTCTTCTTAGCTTCATCTCCGAGTAAACCTGCAAGCTTAAATAATCCACAAATTTCATCCACATATATCAAATGCATATCGGGATGTTCGGTTCCATCTCCTGCATAAGGATTAGCTAGCAGTTGTTCTATCATACCCGAAGGAATTTCATAACCAATATTTTTAGTAGGTGCAGTAGGTTGAGGGGTAACTAATTGTGGTTCCGGTCGAGGTGAAGATACCCAGAACAAACCCCTCAAAGGATTGTTCTCCATAGTAACAAGTGACAATAAATTTCAGCACATAGTAATAATTTTTCCTTACCGATTTCCACTTACCAAGAGCGCTTCACTCCCCAGCAATGTCGCTAGAAAAGAGCCTTGATGACCCACAAGTATAGGGGATCATTCTTAGTCCTTTCGATAAGTAAGAGTGTCGAACCCAACGAGGAGCAGAAGGAAATGACAAGTAGTTTTCAGCAAGGTATTCTCTGCAAGCACTGAAATTATAAGTAGCGAGTAGTTTGATAGCAAGGTAATTTGTAACAAGCAAGCAATGGTAACAGTAACAAAAGTGCAGCAAGGTAGCCCAATCCTTTTGAGGCCAAGGACAGGCCAAAACGGTCTCTTATGATAAGCAAAGCGTTCTTGAGGGTACACGGGAATTTCATCTAGTCACTTTCATCATGTTGGTTTGATTTGTGTTCGCTACTTTGATAATTTGATATGTGGGTGGACCAGTGCTTAGGTGCTGTTCTTACTTGAACAAGCCTCCTACTTATGATTAACCCCCTCGCAAGCATCCGCAACTACGAGAAAAGTATTAAGAATAAATCTAACCATAGCATTAAACTTCTGGATCCAAATCGGTCCCTTATGGAATAGCGTATAAACTAGGGTTTAAGCTTCTGTCACTCTCGCAACCCATCATCTAATAACTACTCCACAATGCATTCCCTTAGGCCCAAATATGGTGAAGTGTCATGTAGTCGACATTCACATGACACCACTAAGGGAATCACAACATACATACCATCAAAATATCGAACACATATCAAGTTCACATGATTACTTGCAACAAGATTTCTCCCGTGACCTCAAGAACAAAATTAACTACTCACAAATGATAATCATGCTCAAGATCACAGGGGTATTAAATAGCATAATGGATTTGAACATATAATCTTCCACCAAATAAACCATATAGTAATCAACTACAAGATGTAATCAACACTACTAGTCACCCACAAGCAACAATCTAGGGTTCCGGTATAAAGATTGAACACAAGAGATGAACTAGGGTTTGAGAGGAGATGGTGCTGTTGAAGATGTTGATGGAGATTGCCCTCCCCAAGATGGGAGAGTTTTTGGTGATGATGATGAGGATGATTTCCCCCTCCAGGAGGGAAGTTCCCCAGACGGAATTACTACGTCGGAGGGCAAAAGTGCTCCTGCCCAAGTTTCGCCTCGAGATGGCGGTGCTTCGTCCCAAAAGTCCTCTCCTTATTTTTTCTAGGTCAAAATGGCTTATATACCAGAAGAGGGGCACCGGAGGTGGGCCGAGGAGGGCACAACCCACCAGGGCGCGCCTGGGCTCCATGGCACGCCTAGGTGGGTTGTGCCCACCTGGTGGGCCCCCTCTGGTACTTATTTGCTCCAGTAATTCTTATATATTCCATAAAAATTCCCCGTGAAGTTTCAGCTCATTTGGAGTTGTGCAGAATAGGTGGCTTGACGTAGCTTTTTCAGGTCCAGAATTCCAGCTGCCGGTATTCTCCCTCTTTGTGTGAACCTTGCATATTATGAGAGAAAAGGCATTAGAATTACTCCAAAAAGCATTATTATACCTAAAAACAATATAAATAACAGTAGGAAAACATGATGCAAAATGGATGTATCAACCACCTTTCTTGATTGCGTTGGCTCGATGAAGACTTGTTGATTGCTCCCCCGTACTCTACTATGGGTGAGCCACTCTTCGGCACATCTTCACCAGTCCATTGTCACCACAGTGGACGGCAAGCTTCAAGCGTGATCTCTTCATGATGCTCCACTTGAACTTGCACACCGCAAACTTGATGATGATCAACACTTGATCTCATCCTCCATGGGTTGTATGAGATCTTCCTCTTGACGCAAGCCCATGGAAACATACCTAACCCCACATAGAACTCTCACGTAGACCATGGGTTAGTACACAAAGCATAATGGACAATGCTTACCATACCATGGGATCACTTGATCCCTCTTGGTAGATCTTGTACGCTTTGTGTGTTGATCAACTTGATTCACTCTTGACTTAGTCTTGATCAACAATGTATCATGACCAATCTTTATATAATTCCTTGAATAACACCTTGGTCAACACATAAACTCCTTGAAACCAACACATGGACTTCAAGAAATTCCTATGGACAAATCCTTCAAATAAAACTCAAGGCAACCATTAGTCCATAGAGAATGTCATCAATTACCAAAACCAAACATGGGGGCACCGCATGTTCTTTCACCTTTCCATGTACTTACGCAGGGCCATAACGGGCGATGCTGTTGTTTGCCGTCGAGGTTAGCTGCATCCCATGTCTTACAGTATTTTACATCATTTGTGCAATTTCAGTTTAACTTCTAACATTTACTGGTTGCCTGTAGGTACACATGTCAGCGACACTGGTCCACGCTTCGACCCGGAGGAACACCTCGCCTCCACCGCCGCTGACTTTGGGCGGGCTCTGGCCAAGATGAAGTGCCCCAGCAACTACCTCTCAGGACTTACCAAGTATGAACTCACCAGTTCAATCTTACCAATAGCAATTGCAATGGCTATGTTTTGTACGGTTGATGTATTAAGCATGTTGTAGTAAACATGCCTAACATGTCTTAGCTATTTTCCCTACCTTTTTATAGACAACTGGGCCATTCTCTGCTCTGGCAGCACCTGCCTTGCGATGTTTAACTCTGCCAATTGCATTTTTATCAGTACAAGTTTCAATGGCTATACTAGGTTGGCTGTAGTTAAACGTGCCTTGTTATTTTCAGTACTGCACACTGTGTGATGTTCAAGTATGAACTGTCTAGCTCAATTTCACCAATAGTAGCTACAAACTTACAAAGCATGGCTTAGGATGCTGTTAAGCCTATTGCAATTAACAGTTGTATCCATTTTTTAATCTGTCCCTTTGCTACCGTGCTACTCTCCGCAATGAAGATATATTAGAGATGCTGCCCATTTGCTATGCGTAGTGGATGCTAACCTTGTTGTAGTTCCATGTACTTACGCAGGGCCATAACGGGCGATGCTGTTGTTTGCCGTCGAGGTTAGCTGCATCCCATGTCTTAAAGTATTTTACGTCATTTGTGCAATTGCAGTTTGGCTTCTAACATTTACTTGCTTCTTGTAGGTACACATGTCAGCGGCACTGATCCACGCTTCAACCCGGAGGAACACCTCGCCTCTGCTACGCCCCAACTTGGGGCGCGCTCTTGTCCATATGATGTGCCACATCAACTACCCCTCAGGACTTACCAAGTATGAACTGACCAGTTGAATCTTACCAATACCAGTTGCAATGGCCATGTTTTGTACGGTTCATGTATTAAGCATGTTGTAGTAAACATGCCTAGCCCGTCTTATCTATTTTCCCTACCTTTTTATAGACAACAGGGCCATTCTCTGCTCTAGCAGAACCTACCTTGCGATGTTTAACTCTGTCAATTTCATTTCTATCAGTACCAGTTTCAATGGCTATGGTTGTCTGTTGTAGTAAACAATTCTATCCATTTTTTAATCCGTCCCTTTGCTACCGTGCTACTCTTTCGCAATGAAGATATCACTACAGATGCTGCCGTTTTATTACCATTTGCTATTTTTGGTGGATGTTAACCCTGTTGTAGTTAAGATTGCCTTTCCATGTACTTACACAGGGCTACAATGGGCGATGCTGTTGTTTGCCATCGAGGTTAGCTGCATCCCATGTCTTATACACCATCTATTCCTAAATATAAGTATTTTTAGAGATTCCAATATAGACTACATACGGAGCAAAATGAGTGAATCTAGATTCTAATCTAAACTATGTCTATATACATCCGTATGTAGTTAATACTGAAATCTCTAAAAATACTTGTACTTAGGAACGTAGGTAGTTGTATTTTATATCATTTGTGCAATCTCAGTTTAGCTTCTAACATTTACTGGTTGCTTGTAGGTACATACATGAGTGGTACTGATCCACGCTTCGATCCGTTTTGCGTATGGGGCAATGAGATATTCATGAACAAGCGTCAAGTGAGGAAACTAAGAAATATTGCTAAGCGAAAGAAACGGGTGATGGGAATTAAGCTCTTTATTTACACTTTGTCCAAGACAACAGTGAACTTTAGGATGGTAAGTAATGTGTTGCCTTTTCCCCCTGCCCACAACAAGTTACTCTATTAGACCCGAGTATCTGAAAGTTTTCTCTTTTCAGTGGTTACCGAAGCAATTTACTGATGATTACCTTGCAAACTACATGACCGGAGTGGAGGCAATTAAGGTTAAAGTATATAATTCATGCTACCATGATAATGCTCTAGAAGTCTTCCTAAAGGCGGTGAAGGATGGCCGGGCGATCGTCACAAGGGGTTGGACAAAAGTTGTTCGTGCCTATGGCATGCAGGAGGGCACATTATGGGCATTCCGCTTCTTCAACACCATCGGCAGCCAAAATGATTTACACTTGTCTCTTTACCTTTACCGCCTCTAAATATTGTGGTTCATCATAGTTAATTGCTGCCTAATACTGTAATTACTGAACATATTGTACTGAGAATTTTATTTATGGATTGGTTGTTGAACTGTTCTGCTGAGAATTTGAATTCCACGTTTCATATTTCAAAATTTCCAATTCGAATAATAAATTACAGGGAAAAATAAAATTAAACAGAAGCGAATAAAATAATGTACACATGGTTAGAAAGAAAACAACATGTGCGATGAAAAATAGAGAACAGACGGTTCTTTGACGTGAAACGTTTGCGATGCCCGACGGACGCACACACGGTTTCGTCTCATATGCATGTGCGATTCATGGTAGTACGGCAAACCTTTCAAACCTGTGTGCGTGTGTGATACGTCTCCGTCGTATCTACTTTTCCTAACGCTTTTACTCTTGTTTTGGACTCTAATTTGCATGATTTGAATGAAACTAACCCGGACTGACGCTGTTTTCAGCAGAACTACCATGGTGTTGTTTTTGTGCAGAAATAAAAGTTCTCGGAATGGAACGAAACTTTTTGGAGAATTTTTATACAACAAAAGAAAAATACTAGAGCCAAGAACCATCGGAGGGGGGTCCCTAGGGGAGCACAACCCACCAGGGCGCGCACCCCCTCCTGGCGCGCCCAGGTGGGTTGTGCCCACCTGGTGGCCCCGCTGACCCTATCTCCGATGCTATAAAATCCTATTTTCAGAGAAAAAATCGGGGAGAAAGAATTATCGCGTTTCACGAGATGGAGCCGCCGCCACCTCCTGTTCTTCTTCGGGAGGCCAGATCTGGAGTCCGTTTGGGGTTCCGGAGAGGGGAATCTTCGTCATCGCCAACCCTTCTCCATCGCCAATTCCATGATGCTCCCCACCGGGAGTGAGTAATTTCTCCGTAGGCTCGCTGGTCGGTGAGGGAGTTGGATGAGATTCATCATGTAATCGAGTTAGTTTTGTTATGGCTTGATCCCTAGTATCTGTTATGTTCTGAGATTGATATTGCTATGACTTCGCCATGCTTAATGGTTGTCACTTTGGGCCCGGGTGCCATGATTTCAGATCTGAACCGTTTATGTTATCATCATTATATCTATGTTCTAGATCCGATCTTGCAAGTTATAGTCACCTATTACGTGTTATGATCCGTAAACCCCGGAGTGACAATAGTCGGGATACTTTCCGGTGATGACCGTAGTTTGAGGAGTTCATGTATTCACTATGTGCTAATGCTCTGTTCCGGTTCTCTATTAAAAGGAGACCTTAATATCCCTTAGTTTCCTTATGGACCCTGCTGCCACGGGAGGGTAGGACAAAAGATGTCATGCAAGTTCTTTCCATAAGCACGTATGACTATTTACGGAATACATGCCTACATTATATTTATGAACTGGAGCTAGTGCCGAATCGCCCTAGGTTATGACTGTTATATGATGAATATCATCCAACGAATTCACCGATCCAATGCCTACAAATTTTTCACATATTGTTTCTGCTAAGTTACTATTGCTGTTGCTGCTGTCACAACTGCTACAAAAGCATTGCTATCATTGTTACCGTTACTACCATTATCAATATTATCATATTACTTTGCTACTGATCATATTGCTGCAGATAATTAATCTCCAGGTGTGGTTGAATTGACAACTCAGCTGCTAATACTTGGAAATATTCTTTGGCTCCCCTTGTGTTGAATCTATAAATTTGGGTTGAATACTCTACCCTCGAAAACTGTTGCGATCCCCTATACTTGTGGGTTATCAGTGTGTGATAGGAATACCTATCGCACAGAGTTATGAAAATGGACACGTTGGCGTTAGTAGAGGCACCGCACACATTTTACATTCTTTAACTGTGTGCGATAACATACCTATCGCAAACAGATCAGGAGATTAAATGTTTGTGAAGTCCACCTTTTTCACACGACTATAGCGACGTAATCGTTTCGGATGTCTCTCGGATCAGAAACGTAACATCGAGACATAACATGTGGGGCTGCAATAACGTAACTGCCTGAAACAGAAATCTTGAAACACCTATTAGACCTAGCTCTCCTAGATATGAATTGCCTAAGGTACCTGAAGGTTATGTTATGGATGAGGAGACAACTAGAGATTTTCTTGCTTGCAATGATAGAGATGATCTTAAGAAATTATTATGCAAACTGAAAGAGAAATCTTTGAATGCTAGAATGAAATGTGATCCTAAGTTTGCTACTTCACCTATCTTTGTTGATGATAAGGATTATGAATTCTCTGTCAACCCAAAGTTGATTACTTTGGTTGAATCTGATCCTTTCCATGGTTATGAAACTGAAACTGTTGTGGCACACCTTACTAAATTGAATGATATAGCCACGCTTTTTGCTCATGAGGATAAAATTCGCTATTACTATATTCTCAAATTATTTCCGTTCTCATTAAAGGGTGATGCTAAGATATGCTACAATACTCTTGCTCCTGGTTGTGTGCGTAGTCCCCAGGATATGATTTATTACTTCTCTGAAAAATATTTTCCTGCTCATAAGAAACAAGCTGCCTTACAGAAAATATTTAACTTTGTGCAAATTGAAGAAGAGAGTCTCCCACAAGCTTGGGGGAGGCTTCTCCAATTGCCTAATGCTTTGCCTGATCATCCTCTTAAGAAAAATGAAATACTTGATATATTCTATAATGGACTAACCGATGCTTCTAGGGACTTCCTAGATAGTTGTGCTGGTTGTGTTTTCAGGGAATGAACTGTTGAAACAGCTGAGGAATTATTGAATAATATATTGAAAAATCATGATGATTGGACTCTTCCTGAACCACCGCATAAACCCACTCCAAAGAAGAGTGGTATCTTATATCTCAGTCCGGAAGGTATGCAAGAGGCAAAGAAATCTATGAAGGAAAAAGGTATTAAGGCAGAGGATGTTAAAAATTTACCTCCTATTGAAGAAATACATGGACTTGACACACCACCACCCAAGGTGGTAGAGGTAAACTCTTTAATGAAATTTGATGAAAGGGACAATCCTTATTATATGCATCCAAGCCAATGGCTTTATGAGTTTGATAATTACATTAGAAAGCAAGATCACTTCAATGAAAATGTTATGAAACAATTGAAATATAATTCTGATATGATTGCTCGCTTGAGTGACTTGTTATTTAGAATCTCCAATGATGTTAGAGGTGTAGGAAAACATGCCTCTATGGTTCAAACTCAACTAGAACAAGTTGCCAAATCTCAAAGAGAGTTGCTAGATGAAATGAATAATAATATAAATGACTTAGCTGTTAGAGTAGCAACTAGAGGAGGTAAAATGACTCAGGAACCACTTTATCCTGAAGGTCACCCTAAAAGAATTGAACAAGACTCTCAAAGAATCAACACTGATGCACCTAGTCCTTCTAAACAGAAGAAGAAAAAGAAAAATGATAGGACTTTGCATGCCTCTAGTGAACCTGAAATAGAAAAACCTCCTGATAATGATGATGATGTTTCTATCTCTGATGCTGAAACTCAATCTGGTAATGAACATTCGCCTAGTGATAATGAAAAAGATAATGATAATGTTCATGAAGACACTCAACCAGACAATGATAAACAACCAGATAATGATGTCAAGATAGAACCAGCTGTTGATCTTGATAACCCACAACCTAAAAATAAAAGATATGATAAAAGAGACTTTGTTGCGAGAAAACATGGAAAAGAAAGAGAACCATGGGTTCAAAAACCCATGCCCTTTCCACCTAAATCAACTAAGAAAAAGGATGATCAAGAATTTGAACGCTTAGCTGAAATGCTTAGGCCAGTCTTTTTGCGCACTCATTTGGCTGATATATTAAAGATGGCCCCTTATGCAAAAATATATGAAAGACATCATCTCTAATAAAAGAAAAATACCAGAAGCTGAAATCTCCACCATGCTTGCTAATTATTCTTTTAAGGATGGGGTACCTAAAAAACTTGGAGATCTGGGAATACCAACTATACCTTGCTCCATAAAAAGAAATTATGTCAAAACTGCTTTGTGTGATTTAGGAGCTGGTGTTAGTGTTATGCCTTTCTCTTTATATAAAAGACTTGATTTGAATAAACTCACACCTATTGAAATATCTTTGCAAATGGCTGAAAAATCAACTGCCATACCTAGATGTGCCCGTTGTTGTTGCAAATGTTACTATCTTAACTGACTTTGTTATACTTGAGATGCCCGAGGACGACAACATGTCGATTATCCTTGGTAGACCCTTCTTGAATACTGCAGGGGCTGTTATTGATTGCGATAAAAGCAAGGTCACTTTTCATATCAATGGTAATGAGCATACAGTGCATTTTTCGAAGAAACAATTCCAAGTGAATGGTATTAATGTTATTGAAAAACCTCCGACACTCACTATTGGAAGTTTTCAACTACCTCTACCTACTGCCAAAAAGAAATATGAAATGCTTATTGTTGGGGACATGCATATCCCCGTTGAGGTAACTTAGTGTTTTACGAAAGTTCTTCGGTTTCATGCTAATTGAAAGTGGTTGTTAATAAGACTTGATCAACCTTATTAATGAATCATTTTTTAGAGGTATGAAGTTGATGAATTTAGTAAGCACAACTTTCTATTTCCAACATTTGTTTTCTGTTTTTCTTAGTTAAATAAAATAAAATGCCATGTTTTGTCTGTTTTCTGAATTTCCCGTCCAATAAAAAATGACCCAAAAATAAAAGTTCTCAGAATTCCCTGTAAATTTAATACAATTTTTTTATGAATATTTAAGAACTTTTGATGCAAATAACATTAGAGGGGGGTGCACCAGCTGGGCACAACCCACCTGGGCGCGCCAGCAGCCCCAGGCATGCTCTGGTGGGTTGTGGTCCCCAGGTGGGCCCCCTCACTTATCTCTTTAGCCCATGTCATCACCTACCTCCAGAAAAAAATCACCATTGCTCTCTCTCTCGTGTTCTTGCTCTCAAACCCGCGGATTTCGATCTCTTTGCTCGAAGCTCCATTTTCGAAACTATTTTGGGGGATTGCTGCTTGGTATGTGACTCCTCCAATGGTCCAATTAGTTTTGCTTTAGTGGATTATATTTTGAATAATTAGCTACTCTTGTTGCTGTTGTAGATGAGCTTGCATGTTGAATTCTTAGAGTTCTAAGTAGTTTGAGTGCTCAATATAGCCTCTATGCATCCCTATGAGTAGTTGTTATCAATCTTGTGAAGTTTTGTTGACAAAAATTTTGTGGACTAAAATTTTCAGAATTTTGTTCATAGGAATAAGACGAGTTTCTTTAGGAAGTTTGCTTCCAAGAAGAGCTCCAAGGGAGTCATTGGGGAGTCATCGGACAATGATCTCCGCACCCAGAGAATGGCGGAGGGCGGATACAGGATCATGCCAGATGACATTATTGCCTATCGGAACAACCAAGCAGTGGCTAAGAAGGAGCCTCAGGAGTGGGACGCTCAGGTGCCCGCTCCACAGCACTTCAACATGGGACCTGAGGGTTACTACGAGTGGTGATTACCAAGCTAGGCCAAAAGCCTAAGCTTGGGGGAGTACGTATGCCCACCGACATTTCCTTCATGTTCACACATTTCATTCCAGTTGTCGGTGTTCACACTTTTTCGTTGTATTATCCATGCTTGATTTATTTTCTCGCTTTCTTCTTGTGTGTTTGAAAAACTTTGAGAAAATCACAAAAAATGTTGTTTGCTTGTTTTCGGTTTTTCTTTCTAGTTTAGTTAGTTGTAGTATTTAAAAGAAAACCCAAAAAGATTTCCATGTTCTTCTTTTGCTTGTTGGGAGCTCTCCCGTGTAAATAGTTTTTCTTGTTTTTTTCTCTTTAATTTTCTTTGCGCAAGAAAAACTAAAAACTCCAAAAATATTTCAGTGTGTTTCTCTGAAATTCTTTTCCTTTTATTAAGTCTTACCGAGGAGAAGACCACGATGAAAATGTTGAGTGGCTCTCATATGCATTATTGTTGATCTAACAAAGAGCTCGAATTGCCTTGTCTTCTCCTTTTTGAAAAAAATGTTTGCAGATTCCAGCTTAGTCCACGACACTCTTGCACTATTATTATTTTCATATCATTCGGTCATGCAAGTGAAAGGTAATAGTGACGATATTTGATGAACTGGCTGTGGCAGAGAGAAACGGGTATGAACACAACTTGTTCTGTTTTTGTAAATATGTTTAACCTAGTATCCATGATTCAGCCTATTATGATCAAACATGTTTGCAATGACAATTAGAGATTATAGTTTCTCATGCTATGCTTCAGTAGCTAGGAGTGGATAATGATTTATCTGGGATGTCAACATGCATTAAAATGATTGTGATGTGGTATGCTGATATGGTATCCTCCTCCAAATGTTTGAGTGGCTTGACTTGGCACATGTTCATGCATGTAGTTGAATCAAAACCAACATAGCCTCTATGATATTTATGTCCATGGTGTTCATATCCTACTCATGCTAGTATCCAATGTTACTTATGCATAATGCATGTTCATGACCATTTTCGCTCTCTAGCTGGCCGCTTCTCAACCAATTTGCTAGCCTTCGCATGTACTAAGCAAAAAACTGCTTGTGCATCAAAATCCTAAAACCCAAGTTATTCCAGATGAGTCCACCATATATCTACCTATATGCGGTATTACCCTGCCGTTCTAAGTAAATTTGCATGTGCCACCTCTAAAAACTTCAAATAAACATCCATTTTTGTGTGTCTGGATTGTTCATAGAGTGACAGGAGGTAGTCAATATCTTCCATGCTAAGCGGGTTATTCTCATGATGAGTGTTTATTCACTCGTCCTCGCACGAGAGGGGCGGTAATAGGGATTCCCAGTCCCGAATTCAAAAATTGCAAATAATTAAACAAAACTCCCGCAGGACTGATGTTGGTATAGACGGTACCCGTGGATTCGGCTATTTGTGGAGTGTGTTTGTTGGTGGATGGGGAGTAAACCTTTACTTTTATCGCTTGGGAACCGCCAATAATGTGTTTAGCATGGAAGATATCGATAACCAATGGTCACGAAGTAAACAGGAAGGGTGCATTTCTCAAAAATTCATTTATCTCTGTTTTAAAAATCTGAGCTCTGGCACCGCCGCAAATCACTGCTTCCCTCTGCGAAGGGACTATCTATTTAATTTTATGTTGTGTCATCACCTTCTCAAATAAGCGCCAGATCTGAGAGCACTATTGTCATCCTCATGCATTGTGTATAGCTAATGTTGGATGTATCATGACTGGATCTTTTCTACCATGAATTACAATGTTTAGTCACTGCTTGAACTTTGGAGGTGCTCTGCATTTATGTTTTGCGGTCTCAGAAAGGGCTAGCGAGATACCACTGTTGTCATATTATATCATGATTTTTTTTGACAAAGTGTTGGCATTCGAGATATCTTATGATTGCTCGCTAGTTGCTTATGCCATTGATATGAGTTAATATAATTTCTAAGAGTTATTGTTGACTTGGTTAGTTATAATCCTTGCTGAAAACCTGGGTGCTACTTAAGCTTATTTATGTAAACAAGAGCAAAAGAGTTCGTAAAAGTTTTTCTTTTTCACTTTCAGTTTATCAACTGAATTGCTTGAGGACAAGCAAAGGTTTAAGCTTGGGGGAGTTGATACGTCTCCGTCGTATCTACTTTTCCTAACGCTTTTACTCTTGTTTTGGATTCTAATTTGCATTATTTGAATGAAACTAACCCGGACTGGCGCTGTTTTCAGCAGAACTACCATGGTGTTGTTTTTGTGCAGAAATAGAAGTTCTCGGAATGGAATGAAACTTTTTGGAGAATTTTTATACAACAAAAGAAAAATACTGGAGCCAAGAACCACCGGAGGGGGGGTCCCTGGGGAGCACAACCCCCCAGGGCGCGCCCCCCTCCTGGCGCGCCCAGGTGGGTTGTGCCCACCTGGTGGCCCCGCTGACCCTAGCTCCGACGCTATAAAATCCTATTTTTGGAGAAATAAATCGGGGAGAAAGAATTATCGCATTTCACGAGATGGAACCGCCTTCTATTCTTCATCGGGAGGCTAGATCTGGAGTCCATTCGGGGCTCCAGAGAGGGGAATCTTCGATCTTCGTCATCACCAACCCTTCTCCATCGCCAATTCCATGATGCTCCCCACCGGGAGTGAGTAATTCCTTCGCAGGCTTGCTGGTCGGTGAGGGAGTTGGATGAGATTCATCATGTAATCGAGTTAGTTTTGTTAGGGCTTGATCCCTAGTATCCATTATGTTCTGAGATTGATGTTGCTATGACTTTGCCATGCTTAATGCTTGTCACTTTGGGCCTGGGTGCCATGATTTCAGATCTGAACTGTTTATGTTATCACCATTATATCTATGTTCTAGATCCGATCTTGCAAGTTATAGTCACCTATTATGTGTTATGATCCGTAAACACCGGAGTGACAATAGTCGGGATACTTTCCGGTGATGACCGTAATTTGAGGAGTTCATGTATTCACTATGTACTAATGCTTTGTTCCGGTTCTCTATTAAAAGGAGGCCTTAATATCCCTTAGTTTCCTTATGGACCCCGCTACCATGGGAGGGTAGGACAAAAGATGTCATGCAAGTTCTTTCCATAAGCACGTATGACTATTTGCGGAATACATGCCTACATTATATTTATGAACTAGAGCTAGTGCCGAATCGCCCTAGGTTATGACTATTATATGATGAATATCATGCAACGAATTCATCGATCCAATGCCTACGAATTTTCCACATATTGTTTCTACTAAGTTACTATTGCTATTGCTGTTGTCACAACTGCTACAAAATCATTGCTATTATTGTTACCGTTATCGTTACTGTTACTACCATTATCAATATTATCATATTACTTTGCTATTGATCATATTGCTGCAGATAATTAATCTCCAGGTGTGGTTGAATTGACAACTCAGCTGCTAATACTTGCAAATATTCTTTGGCTCCCCTTGTGTCGAATCTATAAATTTGGGTTGAATACTCTACCCTCGAAAATTGTTGTGATCCCCTATACTTATGGGTTGTCAGTGTGTGATAGGAATACCTATCGCACACAATTATGAAAATGGACACGTTGGTGTTAGTAGAGGCTCCGCACACATTTTACATTCTTGAACTATGTGCGATAACGTACCTATCGCAAACAGATCAAGAGATTAAATGCTTGTGATGTCCACCTTTTTCACATGACTATAGTGGCGTAATCATTTCAGATGTCTCTCGGATCAGAAACATAACGTCGAGACGTAACATGTGGGACTGGCATGACTTCTCATATGTTTATTCTATGGCGATCGTCAGTAGCTGCTCGCCTATCCCCGACGGTTTCTGGGTCATGTGGGAAGGACCCCCTATCTCCCAAACTCACTAGGCGACGGTCTAAAACTCTGTCGCGGAAAGGGGTTAAAAACCGTTTGTATAGAACGTTACGGTACCAGTGCATGGGCTATAGGAGGGCACCCTGGCCTTAATGGGCCAGGGGCACCAGCTCCTACAAGGCCCATGCACCTAGGGGTGGAAAATCGTAAAGGGAATGGCCCTCCACTTGGCTTGGAGGGCACTCCTCCCCTCCTTGGCCGCTACCCCCTCCCTTGGTGGAGGGGCAAGGGCTGGACACATCCCTCCCCTTATATAAATAGAGAGGAGGCGCAAGGGGCAGCCCATCCCTTGACCACGACGGCTGCTGATACGTCCATTTTGCATCATGTTTTTATGTTGATATTTATTGCATTATGGGCTGTTATTTCACTTTATGATACAATTCTTATGCCTTTTCTCGCTTTTTTACAAGGTTTACATGAAGAGGGAGAATGCCGACAGCTGGAATTCCGGACCGGAAAGGAGCAAATCTGAGATACCTATTCTGCACAACTCCAAATATCCTGAAATTTTACGGAGAATTGTTTTGGAATATATAAAAAATATTGGGCGAAGAAACAACAGAGGGGGACCCACCAGTGGCCACAAGCCTGGGGACGCGCTTGCCGAGCTTGTGTGCCCCCTGGCTAGCCACTGGTGTCCATCTTTTGCTATATGGGGGGTTCTGACCTAGAAAAAATAACAAGGAAGCTTTCGGGATGAAGCGCCGCCGTCTTGGGGCGGAACATGGGCAGAAGCAATCTAGGGCTCCAGCAGTACGATTCTGCCGGGGAAACTTCCCTCTGGGAGGGGGAAATCGAAGCCATCGTCATCACCATCGATCCTCTCATTGTGGGAGGGTCAATCTTCATCAACATCTTCACCAGCACCATCTCCTCTCAAATGCTAGTTCATCTCTTGTATTCAATATTTGCCTCAAAACCTCAGATTGGTACCTGTGGGCTGCTAGTAGTGTTGATTACTCTTTGTAGTTGATGCTAGTTGGTTTATTTGGTGGAAGATCATATGTTCAAAACCTTAATGATATCCAATACCCCTCTGATCTTGAACATGAGCATGCTATGTGAGTAGTTACATTTGTTCTTGGGGACATGGGAGAAGTCTTGTTATAAGTAATCATGTGAATTTGGTATTCGTTTGATATTTTGATGAGATGTGTATGTTGTCTTTCCTCTACTGGTGTTATGTGAATGTTGACTACATGACACTTCACCATGATTTGGGCCTAGGGGAAGGCATTGGGAAGTAATAAGTGGATGATGGGTTGCTAGAGTGACAGAAGCTTAAACCCTAGTTTATGCGTTGCTTCGTAAGGGGCTGATTTGGATCCACATGTTTCATCCTATGGTTAGATTTATCTTAATTCTTCTTTCATAGTTGCGGATGCTTGCGAGAGGGGTTAATCATAAGTGGGAGGCTTGTCCAAGTAAGGACAGCACCCAAGCACCGGTCCACCCACATATCAAATTATCAAAGTAACGAACTCGAATCATATGAGCATGATGAAAAGTAGCTTGACAATAATTCCCATGTGTCCTGGGTAGCGCTTTGCTTTATATAAGAGTTCGTCCAGGATTATCCTTTGCTACAAAAAGGATTGGGACACCTTGCCGCACCTTTGATACACTTCTTACTTGTTTCCCGTTACAAATTATCTTACTACCAAATTATCTGTTACCGATAATTTCAGTGCTTGCAGAAAATACCTTGCTAAAAACCGCTTGTCATTTCCTTCTCCTCCTCGTTGGGTTTGACACTCTTACTTATCGAAAGGACTAAGATTGGTCCCCTATACTTGTGGGTCATCAAGACTCTTTTCTGGCGCCATTGCCGGGGAGTGAAGCGCCTTTGGTGAGTGGAATTTGGTAAGGAAACATTTATATTACATGCTGAAATTTATTGTCACTTGTCACTATGGAAAATAATCCTTTGAGGGGTTTGTTCGCGGTATATTCACCCCGACCGGAAGAACAAAGAGTTGCTCCTCAACCTACTGCACCTACTGAAAATATTTATAATGAAATTCCTTCGGGTATGATAGAGAAACTGCTAGCTAATCCTTATGCAGGAGATGGAACGCTACATCCTGATATGCATCTAATCTATGTGGATGAAGTTTGTGGATTATTTAAGCTTGCAGGTTTACCCGGAGATGAAGTCAAGAATAAGGTCTTCCCTTTATCTTTTAAGGGAAAGGCATTGACATGGTATAGGCTATGTGATGATATTGGAGCTTGGAATTACAACCGATTTAAATTGGAATTTCATCAGAAGTTTTACCCTATGCATCTGGTTCATCGTGATCGGATAATTTTTGGCCTCGTGAAGGAGAAAGTATCGCTCAAGCTTGGCGGAGGCTTAAGTCAATGTTATATTCATGCCCCAATCATGAGCTCTCAAGAGAGATTATTATTCAGAATTTTTATGCTCGGCTTTCTCGTAATGATCAATCCATGCTCGACATTTCTTGTACTGATTCTTTTATGAAGAAGACTATCACTACTGTAGGATACTGCTAACACGACACTACAATCGGAGACCCTTCCACGAAACTGTGTGCGACGCATTAATCGCAAACAGTGATGTAAAAAAAACCATCAAAAAAGATGAAAAACATTTGCGATGGTGGATACATCAAACATGGTTCAGATTTTAGATGTGTGTGTGATGCGGGGCATACGGTTGATCCATACGAACTGTTTGCGATGAGACAGAACAACAGAAATGGGCTGCTAGATCAAGGTGTGTGTGATATACAACATATAGTTCACCTCGATAAACTATTTGTGATGCGGCGGAACAACAGAAACGGGCAGCCAGATGAAGGTGTGTGCGATATACGGCATACATGAACTGTTTGTGAATAGGCAACACAAAAGAAATGGTCAGCCAGATGAAGGTGTGTGCAATATACGGCATACAGTTCACTCTGATGAACTGTTTGCATTGAGCCAAGAGAACAGAAACGGTTCAACTTAACGAGATGTGTGTGATACGCGGCAAACAGGTCTGTAATCGGAAATGTGTGGGAAGACCGATAACAACACAGACGATTCCTGTTACCAAGCCGTATGTGTTGTGCGCAAACGATTGCTGGTATACAATTGTGAGTGATTGATGAAATCATCACCGATGGGTTCCATTGTTTAGTATGTGTGCGATGTGATTTGCTCTGTCTACAGAACATCAACATATATACTTATAAGAACAACATTGCATAACCAAATTAAGCATACAATTACACAAGTGACTACACACATAACCTTTCCACACACCAAAGTAAGCAATTACATGCATACTAAACTAGGAGAAACGAGCATCTAATCATCTACATCTTGTTGTGATGACGCTTGCCATTGCTCTGCTTCCGGCTGGATCCCTGGCCGTTTTGGGGAATGAGGCACTTCCTCATGTTAACGATCCGCCTGTACATCTCGTAGCTCGTGTACGCCTCCTTGGCCGCGTACACGATGTGAGCTTTGTCGAGTTTCTCCATCCAGGACGAGTGCCAGGCACACTTGTCCTTGTTGCAAGAATCCTTCATGTCTCTGTAGTAGGGGTCGATGATGGCCTCGGTGAGGTGAACCAGTTAGTCCTTCTCATGCTTGTTGCTGCCCCAGATCTTGTATTGGCCCTGGATGTCGACAAGATTCTGGCAGGCGAAGCCCGAATTCTTGAGCACCTTTACATTGTTGGTGATGTCCACCATAGCGAACATGTCGTGGGGGCTTTCGACAAACATGGCAAAACGCTCGCAAGGCCTTGTGGCTAGGAAGTAGTGGTAGACATGGACGTGATTGCGCACGCACATCTGGGCGACGGCGACCTTGGGATGAGACCCGGCACGAGCGCAGGTGTACTCGATGTCGAACCCGACCACCTCAGCAAGCAACAGCTCCATGACGTGGATGGAGTGCTCCACCCAGATCGGGTTGTTGGTGTACACCACCAAGAGCTCCGTGAACCTTCTGTGGGTGTCCACCATGGCATCCATGGTGAACTGCTGCTCGTCGTCGTCAGCCGCTCGGAGCACCATGGGAGCCACGCAGGATACCCGGCCCTCTAAGAATTTGTCGTGGTGGGTGTGCTTCTTGCAATACTAGGGCGCGATCGAAAGGTTGAAGAGGCACAAGGGTTAAATGACCGCTGTAATAAATGGGGGCCGGCCGGCCTATAATCGTCACGTCTTGTCACCACGTTCATAGCGGAGGATTCTAGTGCACGCTTGAGCACCCCGCACGTGTTTCGTTTGACCACGTGTGGGCTCGAAGAGGTACCAAATGTATCGTTGGTGAGCCTATTCCTGTGCAACTGCGTAGTTTACGGCGCAAGCTTCCCGCCCGGCTAGTTTGGACACACGTCGGCTGGAAGAGGGGCAATTCATGGGCGTTTATTGGTAAAAAGCTTTGTAAAAATGAAGTGTGTGGACTGACTTCGATCATAAGTTTAGCCGTGGCTGATGAGGTCAAAGTTACACAGAAGGGTGATGATGGACACTCGAGTGCGATAATTAATTATGCGCTCTATAGGGCACACAGTTGAAGTAACCAACTGTGTGCAATAATGTCGAAGATCGCAGTCGAGTTAGCTATACAGATCGTTTGTGATGAGATCGACAAGGGAAACACATTTGAGAATGGTTAATAAAATCTAAGTCCATTGCATATTAAGGTCAAAATAGTACTACCAATATACGAGTCTCATACGATGCCATTTCAACGATTGTACCACAAAAGCTCGAAATATTACAAGGTTCAAATTCCAGAGTTATATGGCTCAATTTCGAAGAATACAAGGTTCAAACTAATATTAGAAATGAAATTCAGCTCCTTCAGCTGCAAATGCTCGCGCTGATCCGCTGAACATGGATATAAGAGAGGTTCAAACTAATATTACCACTTGTAAGGCTTGTTTCGAAACCTCATCATTTTTGCAAAGGGATCGGCCACTGAGAAGTCATGTATGGGGTTGACACAATGACTTTTGATTACTCTGTCATCTAAAGTTCCAAAATGAAATTCAGTTTTTTCGGAGCCTTTTCCATTCTGCCGTAGCCGCCGGCGCTGATCAACAAACCATTCATTTTTGCAAAATAAATTTAGGGAAAACCTCATTACCTTCAGCGCCCTTGCTCTGACAACAAAAAACCTGGCAAATATAATCTCCGGTAAGGTCCCTCGGTATGAGTTCAAAGTAATTTCTGAGAGATGCAGATCTAGGCATTCGATGTGATTGTTATATTGTATCACATTATCCACCACCGGGCCTAATCTTATCTGCAAAAGAAGAAAACGTGTTAGTGCCTACATGCAGTTTTGAACACTACTACAGGCCTATTTGGTTTGCAGGATTTGTAAAATGCACTAACGTGCCATCTTCTATCCGACATGATTAACATGGGCATTTGATTACAATCTAGAAAAATGTAGCCTTCTTCACAAGAGGTTGGAGTGGATGAAAAATTCCCTAAGAAAACTAGTACAGATGAATCCAAAGGAGAAATGCTTATGGATTGTAACCATATGGATCAAGCAACCAATATGGGGGGAAAACATGTATGTACTGAAATCCTCCAAAAATCCTTCAGAAATCGTAGTACATTGTCATTGTAAACTTGGGAAAAGGTGTCAAAAATTGAACTCCCTTATGGTTAACATTTAACAGGAAAGGAACATCACCTCGATATATTGCTTCTCCAGGCACGGAAAGCATCTCAGGAAACTGACAACTTGGTCCAGGTTGGGGCCGATAGATTCGGGGTCAAGCTTGTCAGAATAATTTTCTGGATGACAGATGAACATACATCTTCAAAAATAGAAATAATGTTAATTTCAAGAAGGAGAGGTAGAAGGCGACTGTTGTACCTGAACGGGCGTGGATCCAATAACAAGTTCGGAGTATTTGTGAGATGAGTAGCCCACCAGTGTCAATTTCGGCGTAGAAATGACATTGATTCTTGTTGGACCTTCTTGATCAACTACAAGTAATCTCTCAAATGAAGGTGTGTCCTTAATGACCATACTGTGGTACCCATTTTGTGATGTCTTGTTGCAGCACCAGCAGCACACATAAATAGTCCGGAGAGTCATGGAGGTGATGTGGAAGCTACTCAACCCATTGATCACCTAAAGATGAAGGTACTCGAGTGTAGTACAACCGCAGAGTAGGCGCTCCATGTCACCGTGTGGGAGGCAGACGACAACGAGCCGGAGGTGCTTCAGTCGTGGTAGAATAAGAGCGGGCGCGTCATTAAGGGGGGATGGCAGTTCATGAACTTGGCACGCGCAGCGTGGGCGCGAGGCGGAGCATGGACGTTGGCAGCGAGCGCATATGCCCATCATTAAAAGTGAGCTCCTCGAGCTGGGGCGGGGGATCGGAACCACTCGTCAAGCTTGGCTCGGTCCTTGCCGTTGGAATGGAACTTGCCCATGCTAAGGCCTCTAGTTGGGCCATGGTGACTGCTGAGGATCTGGGAGAACGCATCCAAGCTTTTGCGATAGCCATGGCAGAGCTCGTGGGTATCGATGAGGTCGAGAGGGGTGGAGTGCCATAGGGGGCGCCACCGCCGAGAAAGGATGGTTGTCCGCTCCCCATATTTGATTGGGAGGAGGGAGATGATAACTATCAACATATCATCGGGGAGGCCGCTGATGAAGTCTAGGACTGCTAGAGTCACTTGCGGTTCTTGCTCGACCCGCCTCCGCTTGTTGGCAGCCCCGTTCTCCACCTCCGGAGTCTCCTCGTCAGCGGCGCTTTTTGATAGAAGTGGGAGTACAGGGAATATTTAGTTAAAAAAGGGCAGTAGAAAAGTGTATTGGTAACTAGAAGTTAGTAGGTAGGAATAGAGTAAGAAAATGAATAACAATTGGTTGCTTAAACACTACACAATTCCTTTGATATTGCTGGGTAAGTCAACATGCAGGTACTTGAAAAGAACACTTACTTTGAACAAAGTCTGGACGGATGATATCATCGGGGAAGTTAGCATATATCTCATGACCAGGCTCTTTTATGTGCAGTGCAATTTTAGTGCCAGCTTTCAGTACATAAAACTTAGAAATTTCTATCCAAAGGCCTGTGGCAAAATAGGAGTGACCACATTCATCAAGTCTTACAGAAGCAACGATTGTAAATCCATGGTTTGTGTTCAGTATGACATCCCTGCAGTCTTGATTTATGTAAAGGGCAAGATTGTGTACTACAGATGCTGTTGCATAGCAAGGGACGCGCTGGAGAAAATGGTAGGATTGTTAAAGAATATGGTAACATGCAAATGTGGGCGAGATTGAAAAAACTGTACAACAATTGAAATCAAAGGACAAAAATCTATATTTAAACAGATAGGGTAACCATGATGTCAATGAAATATGAGAGTAATCGAAATAACAATACATCATTAATTTGCCTAATATAGAAAGAAGAGGGAAAAAAATCCCCTTTGACGTATATGCTGCATGTGGCACCTTTTATCCAAATGTAGCAATATATAGTATATGTTCAGGAAAGTAGGCCATGCCAACCAATTTAGGGTTAGATTGAACATACCGCGCACCTCCTCATGTCATCTGGTACGGTGAGATGGAACTCCATGGATGTCTGGTCGAGCCCGCAAAGTCCTGATGTGTCCACGCACTGTACACTCTATGAATGAAAGAAAACCGTCAAATCAGCTCGAATAAAAATGCATTCACGATGATTTCAGCCGGGTGATTAAAGGAGGCAGATGAACTGGGATAAGACATGAGATAATATCTCATTAAATTAGTTACCTTGTTGTCCATGAGAAAAAACCCTCAATACGGTGGATTCCCCAATCGGGCGAAGCTGGGTCGACCGCGAGCACCGTCGAGAAAGTCGATGGTGATAGGCGGCTGCAAGCAGAAGTGGCAAAATGCGGTGGGGTTTGCCAGCAGCCTGGCGACGACGACAGGCGGCGAGCTAAGTGGTTGCCGCGGCGATAGGCGGTGCCATGCAGAGTCATGGAGGAGCTTGTGCAGGTGTGAATGGGGACCGGAGGGGGTGGCGGGCGGGGTGAGGGTTTTTGTGACGTGGGGATGGTGAGGGTTTTTGTGACATGGGGATGGTGAGGGTTTTCTTTTTTCTTTTTTGAATTGGGTGGTGAGGGTTTTCTGTCCCACAAAGAGTTTCGGAGGTAATGGTTTGCTCGAGCCAACCGTGTGTGATTGACGTAACTGGGAAAATGAAAGTCATTGCACACGGTTCCAATTTGGGAACCGTGTGTGATTGACGTACTACCTCCGTCCTGGTTTATTGGTCCCCTTTGTAATTTGTGCCAAATTTTGACCCAAGATTTAACTAACAAATGTTTATGCATGTCACCAAAAAATTAAATCATTGAACACTATGTTCAAATACAAATCCAACGATATAATTTTTGCTGACATGCACTAACATTTTGTCAGTTAAATCTTTGGTCAAAATTTAACACAAATTACAAAGGGAACCAATAAACCAGGACGAAGGTAGATTCCATCAACCGAACTGATTGCATCCATATCTCACATTTAGACATAAGTAAACAAAGATTAAGCATACTCAGGCATAGATAATAAACGTACACAAGCATAGTTCAACCATATATAGTTCAACCATCATTAAGCATACTCAAGCACATTTATAATTAAGACACTACATAGCCATGCATAGTTCAATCTCATCTGCTTGCACGATCGTGAAGCTTCTCCAGGTACTCCGCGTATGCGGCGTGCGCCACCCTGCGAGAATACTTCTGCTTGAAGGAGCTAACGGCTCGTCCTCTTGCATGCGCCAGGACACTTTCATACGCGTCATGAAGCTTTTGGTTGCAAAATGGGCATCGAAAGCCCCAGTCCCAGGTCCTAATACGCTTGTTATGAATTCCCGCATAAAGCTCCCTCAGGATTTGCCACTTGTACCTCCTCTGGACATCTTCATCCTCGTTGTCGACATCGTCAGATAGCACCTATACATATAGTAAAAAAATGTGGCGTCAAATTTGGAATACAAAATGATCTCTAGCGAACATTTGGCAGTTGCCAAAATTTGGCATCAAATCAATTTTTACATGCCGTAAAGTAGGATTAGGAATTTATTAAATTTATGGCTATTTTTTAGACATATCCAAAGATTATGGTTCGATTTTTAAGCACAATCGTCTATGTACAGACCAATCTTGAAAAAAATGGCACAAACATATATTTAGGTCATTCAAAAATCAATTGTCATGCCCTGGCTAGGAATTATTAGCACGAAACACTAACCCTAGTTGGATTATTAGCAGAAATCATTTGTACAGATGAAACAACTAATCACTTATCATTTCTACCATTCAAACAATCAATACACTACACGGATCTAACGAAACTTACTCAGGTCTCATGGATTGAGAGAACATAACCATAGGATTTCTATTTCAAAAAGGGGGAGGCAGGAGTAACCAGAGAAACCCTAGGATATATTTGACACATAAATGGGTATAGATGACTAACTGGTTGTCCGTCATCGTCGGAGTTGTCGCCAGAGTGGTTGTCGGAGTCATCGCCGGAGTCGTCACCGGGGTTGTCGCCGGAGTCGGTGTGGAACTCCGGCTCCGGCTATGGAAGCACGATGCCATCAACGACCTCAAGGTGCAGCGAGACCTCGGCGGCGGTGATGGCAACCTCTGTCTCCATCTTCACGCCGTGCTCCGGTTCTTCCCAGCACCGGCATCGGTACTCCCTTTGATGGGGCGCTTCGGCGGCATCCTCATACACAGATGGCGGTGAGGACTGAGAGCGGCGTCGAGGATGTAGGCGGAGAGAGAGTATTGTGTGTGCGGCGAAGATGGGGGGCGCGGCCACTCGGGCGTGTGATTAATATGGAGTAGTGGGAGAGAGGCGGGCGGCGGTCAAACCGCTGGCTCGCCTCCCAGTGAGCCTGCGCACCGGACTGCTGGCATGCCTACCATCATTTCACACAGCTACTCACACGCCTCCCGATGACATTGCACAGCAAGCAAGCCTCCCGTCAATTCACACACCACGCACGCTTCCTGGTCTGCCTGCGCGGCGGACTGCTCGCATGCGTCCTGTCAACTCACGCCTGCTCGCACGGCACAGGGGTCGCATGGCGGCACGTATATTGTTTTTCTATTTTGATGATTAATGCTGCCGCTTTATTGCTTAACCAAAGCATGGCACGTATCCATTGTTGGTCTAACACCCATGGTTCGAATAAATAATCAATTTGTGATATTGGTTCCCAATAATTAATAATCTCCCGTTTGTAAGAAGATAAAAATTACATCAAAACTTGTCTCAAATTTGACAAAAAAGTACAATACCACAGTGTATTGGTGTCCATATGACAACACGATAAGTTTCATGAATTTCAAATAAGTTTTGGATGTACTAGATTTTAAAAATCAAGATTCTCAATGTTTGAAATTTCTTGCACGGGGAGTAAACATGCACCCAGTGAGACACATGTGTTTTTCCAATACATTTAGGTGCACTGTCACGTGTGCATGTAGCTCAAATTTGATTTTTGCACATTATACCCCTAGAAAATCAATCAATGTACTAAAACGTCTTAATGATCTTTGTTTTTTTTTCTAAATTAAAATGTCCCTCCTTTGGTAAGATATGTTCACCGCGGGAAAATTTAACATGCATCGTAGTTGCGGTGGATGTGTGGTGTGTGTGTGCGTCTAGGGTGGGGGGGTGGGGGGCTGGCAGTACACTATGAGTCGTGAGCCACCGTGTGGGTTGGACGTTTTGTGAGGCAGGTCCCACATCAAAATCATGAAATCGTTATTTAAAACATTACACAACCCTTTCATACATACATGTTTGGGCCACATGCAGTCGGTGGTTGTCCTACACGACACTCACTCGCGTGTGACGCTTTCTATGGGCCCATGAGGTCGCCGTCCATCACTTCGACCAACAGCCAATAGAGAGGTTAATTTGACCAGCAAGGTTGATTCTTTTTAGTTTGTGTTACAGTGGGAGTATATAGTACGCGTTGAAGAGGTGGGAGGGGACCAGCATATATACTACGTACGCGTCTATGAACACACCTCACTCAGTGTCGGGTCTTTTCGGTTTCCGAGGCACGTGCCACATCAAAGTTGTGCATTGGCTATTCAAACATCACACAACACCTCTTTGGGCCACATGCATATATATGCAGACGGTGGTTATCCTAGGACACTTACGTGTGATGCTTCCATCAGTGGGCCCGCGAGGTCGTCGTCCATGCATGCATCACTTTGACCTACATCGGGAGAGGTTAATTAATTTCACCATCAAGGAGGATTCATTTTGGTTTGTATTACAGTAGGAGCATATATATAGTATGCGTCGAAGAGGGGGAAGGGGACCAGTATATGTAGTACGCTTCATGAACCTCGCTCTGTGTGGGGACTTTAAGGTTTTTGAGGCATGTGCCACATCTAAGTAGTGCATTTTGGGTATTCAAACATCACAACCACACACACCTCTCCATACATATATATGTTTGGCCACATGCAAAGCGATGGCGGTTGTCCTCTGGCACCCAATCACGCGGTTATCGGCGATATCAATGCTTTCCATCTCTTAGCCCGCTTGGTCCATCACTACTTTGCTCGACAACGAGAGAGGTTAATTTGACTTAGGAGGGGATTATTTTTTGGTTTGTATTAAGGTATATATATAGGTCATGCTCTGGGATGACATGATATAGATTGAGCACACATGCATGTGTACGCATGAATCCCTCCCACCGAGTCAAAGTGGGCAGTACCACGACACGTCATGAACCGATCTCGCTCTGTGTGGGGACTGTACGATTTTCGACGCACGCGCCACATCAATGTGCATGGTATTCAAACATGCACGCATCACCTCCATACATACATATGCATGCAGTGGTTGTCTTTGAACGGTACACTCCCTCACGTGGTTATCGGCAACAAGCCTATATATTCATGGGCCCGCATGGACATCCATGATCTCTTTGACCGACATCGAGATAGGTTACGATGGTGGATTCTTCCTTTGGTTTGTGTTATCGTAGTAGGTCATGGTGAGATTCAGACCTAAGTTTGAGCGCATGCACGCATGAATCCCCGTCATCGGCTCAAAGTGTGGTGTGACATACATGCATACAATGTGTCGTCAACTAACCCTCGCTCCGTGTGGGGATTTATGGTTCCAAAGCACGGTGCCACAACAAAGTTGTTCCATTGCGTATTCAAACATCAACACTCCATACATATGTTTGGGCCACATGCATGCAGTGGTTGTCTTCGGGGACTAGCTACTTGCGTGATTATTGGTGGTCTAGCCCATCTCTGGGGTCGCATGGACGTCCATCACTTTGACCAACAACAAGAGAGAGGTTGTATGACCAAGGTGTATTCTTCTTGGTCCGTTTTATGATACATCTTGGTGAGATGCCCTCTCCCGCTGACTTAAAGTGTGTGTGTGTGTGTGATGGGGGGGGAGGGGACTGCTACTTCGCACTTTGCTAGGTGAACCTCCGTGGGGGCGGGCATGCGTTCATAGCTTAGGAGTCCCCTCCTGCCGACACGAAGGGGGGGGGGGACAAGCAATACCATGCACTTTGTGAGATAGGTTCCACATCGAAGTTGTGCATTTGGTATTTGAACATCAAACCACCCTTCATACATATATTTGGTCCACATGCAAGTGTGTTCATGTTCTGATCCTTTCCTGCACACACACACACACACCACCAGAACCCCTCCCTTGCTTGAAACCCTAGCAAGGTCGCCGCCGCCGCCGCAAGGCCTACATTGTCAACATCAGCCAGTTTGCCCGTGCAGCTTACCCACCGATCTTCATACCCTAGCCGCCCTTAGTTTCTTAGATGACGCCTGCCAAATGCACCCTTTCCCACAGAACCCCATCCCACAGTCCAGAGCGTCACAGCCTAAGCCCAGCTATGCTTTCTATGGAGCTCAGGGAGCGACTGGCCCAAAAGAGGTGTATCACGGCCTCTTCGCCTGACGTCACCGAGGTGGCCGCCGAGGAAGCTGACAACCATTACTGGACGCAGGCTCTCAATCAGCGGGCTAGAGTATGCGGGTATGTCGCGGACGCCGGCTACGACATCGAGGTCATCGACAGCGACGACCTGACGCGGGCTATGTCACAGGTTAAGTGGCCCACCCCCAACCCCTCATGTTCAACCGTCGTCGATCTCATCCATGGCCCTACCGCTGATCTCCTCTGGCTCGCAGTCAAGAATTTACCATCCTACATCGCCATCTATCCCCTTTTATCATTTCTGAAGGACACGTTCTGCGACGCTGACTTGGGATCCACAACTTCCAAGTCAGACCTCATCGACGGCGACCACCAGGAGGGCACCCTCTCCGGCTCTTCCAAGGGGAAAGAGCCCATCTGCGACATCAGGGAGGGCACCCTACAGCCGTGCTCTTCCAAGGGGAAGGAGCCCATCTACGACAACATGGAGCGCACCCAGGGTCCGTGCTCTTCGCACGGGAACGAGCCCATCTGTGACAAGTGAGGAAACCCATGATTTGTTTTGCCGTGCCTCTTCACAGGGGGGAGCCCATGATTTGTTTTGTCGATTCCCTTTTGTAGTGTCGTGAGAATATGTCCAGTTTTAATTGCTATATTTGGTTGTTTGCAGTATGCCTTGTTTATTTCAGTTGTTCACAATCTGATGCTCTATATGTGCAACTATTTACTGTGTAGTACATTTTCATCAATACCTGTTTTAAACATACTGATAGGAATGCATATATTTGCTTGCTGTTAAGCCTGTTATAGCTAGCATATGGCTCTTTTAAAGTTTTTTGGTTGTTCGGTTGTTTGTAGTTAGCATATCACGACTGCAGGTTGCTGCTAACGCGACACTACAATCCGAGATCGTTCGACGAAACTGTGTGCGTTGCATTAATCACAAACGGTGATGTAAAAAACCGTAAAAAAAGATACAAAATGTTTGCGATGGTGGATACATCAAACATGGTTCAGATTTTAGATGCGTGTGCGATGCGGGGCATACGGTTGATCCATACGAACTATTTGCGATGAGACAAAACAACAGAAATGGGCAGCCAGATCAAGGTGTGTGCAATATACGGCATACAAATCACCCCATTAAACTGTTTGTGATGAAGCGGAACAACAGAAACGGGCAGCCAAATGAATGTGAGTGCAATATATGGCATACAGTTCACTCGGATGAACTATTTGTGATTAGGCAACACAAAAGAAATGGTCAGCCCGATGAGTCTGTGTGTGATATACGGCATACAGTTCACTCGGATGAACTGTTTGCGTTGAGCCAAGATAACAGAAACGATTCAACTTAACAAGATGTGTGTGATACGCGGCAAACAGGTCTGCAATCAAAAATGTGTGGGAAGACCGATAACAACACAGATGATTCCTGTTAATAAGCCGTGTGTCTTGTGAGCAAACGATTGCTGATATACATTTGTGAGTGATTGATGAAAACATCACCGATGGGTTCCATTGTTTAGTCCGTGTGCGATGTGATTTGCTCTGTCCGCACAACATCTACGCTCTGTTTACAGAGCATCAACATATATACTTAAAAAGACAACATTGCATAACCAAATTAAGCATACAATTACACAAGTGACTACACACATAACATTTCCACACACCAAAGTAAGCAATTACATGCATATTAAACTAGGAGAAACGAGGATCTAATCATCTACTTTTTGTTGCGACGATGCTTGCCATTGCTCTGCTTTCGGCTGGATCCCTGGCTGTTTTGGGGAAGGAGGCACTTCCTCATGTCAACGATCCGCCTGATACATCTCGTAGCTCGTGTACGCCTCCTTGGCCGCGTACACGACGTGAGCTTTGTCGAGTTTCTCCATCCAGGCTGAGTGCCAGGCACGCTTGTCCTTGTTGCAGGAATCCTTCATGTCTCTGTAGTAGGGGTCGATGCTGGCCTCGGTGAGGTGAACCAGTGAGTCCTTCTCATGCTCATTGTTGCCCCAGATCTTGTATTGGCCCTGGATGTCGACAAGATTCTGGCAGGCGATGCCCAAATTCTTGAGCACCTTTACATCGTTGGTGATGTCCACCGTAGCGAACATGTAGTGGGGGTTGTTGACAAACCTGGCGAAACGCCCGCAAGGCCTTGTGGCCAGGCAGTAGTGGTAGACAAGGACGTGATTGTGCACGCACATCTGGGCGACGGCGACCTTGGGACTAGACCGGGCACGAGTGCGGGTGTACTCGAGGTCGAACCCAGCCACCTTGTACTTCTCCTTAGCAAGTAACAACTCCATGATGTGGATGGAGTGCTCCACCTAGACCGGGTTGTTGGTGTACACCACCGAGAGCTCCGTGAACCTTCTGTGGGTGT
Source organism: Thinopyrum elongatum (assembly GCA_011799875.1). Taxonomy (NCBI): domain Eukaryota; kingdom Viridiplantae; phylum Streptophyta; class Magnoliopsida; order Poales; family Poaceae; genus Thinopyrum; species Thinopyrum elongatum. Next base: position 519,631,315 of record CM022298.1, read on the forward strand.
CCACCACGGCATGCATGGTGAACTGCTTCTCGTCGTTGGCAGCCGCTCGGAGTGCCATTGGAGCTGCGTAGGACACCCTCTAAGAATTTGTCATGGTGGGTGTGCTTCTTGCAATAGTGGGGCACGATCGAAAGGTTGAAGAGACACAATGGTTAAATGGTCGTTGTAATAAATGGGGGTTGGCCGGCCTGTAATCGTCACGTCTTGTCACCGCTGAGGGAGTCATGGACTAAGGGGTCCTCGGGACGACGGCCCATTGTACATGGGCTGGACTAGTGGAGCAGTATAATGACAGGAGATCTACGAAGCTGTGGTGTGCCCTCCAAGTCAAGAAGGCGGAGGATCTCTTTAATTCCTTATTGTAATCTATCTTCGGTAACCCTAACCCTACCGGTGTCTATATAAACCGAGGGTTTTTAGTCTTTAGGGCTAGAGCTACATTCATCACCTCATAGCCTTAGGGTTTAGCTCATGCTGATCTCGAGGTAGATCTACTCTGTAAACCACATTATACATCCAATACAATCAAGCAGGACATAGGGTTTTACCTCTTCGAGAGTGCCTGAACCTGGGTAAACACTGTGTTCGTCGTCCCTTGTTACCCATCGATCCTAGATCCACAGCTCGGGACCCCCTACCCCGAGGTCTACCGGTTTTGACACCGACATTGGTGCTTTCATTGAGAGTTCCGCTATGGGATCGCCAGAGGAATCAACGGCTCAACCAGTCGTTGGAGACCACACCCGCGCCGAGGGCTTCCCCGCCCCTGGTCATCTCCTCGTCTTCAGCGGCATACTAGCGCGCGCCGATCCCACTAGTCGCCTCGACCAGATCGAAGGCTTCACCCTCGTCGAAGGGTTCATCGGTTCAGGGGCATCGAACCCAGGACCAGCAGACTCACAAAAATCCGGTATCCCTCAGAGTCCGGCCCTGAAGCCCGGCTCCGACAGACCGCCCCAAATACCTCCCGCCGAATCGCCGGAGTGTCCGGCACCCCCATGTGGCCAGCCGGCAGACCACCTGGCGAGCCTTTTTCATGCAATGGGAATCTCTGTTACCAGGCCTGCGGCCTACGATCGGATCGGGCTTAGACCCGACGACCGAGAAATCAACACCCCTCCGGTCACACACCTCATTGCCACAGTCGAAGAGGCCCAGGAGGGGCCACAGCCTTGCAAGCTAAAGACGGTGTACACACGAATCCCCAGCTCGGAGTCAGACACCAGCCCGGATGTACGTCCGAACATAACCCCCAGCTCAAGTCCCGGACTCGAGCCTATCCGGCCGCACACTAGTTCGGATCCGAGCCCTGTGCGGTCAGAACCGGACATGACTCAACCGCCCATCAAGGATAGTCCGGATTCGCGGCAGGAGGGAATTCTCGAAATTTTCCTGCCCGCCCACCACATGGAATATAATCCGGACTCGAGAAATCTAGACATATGGGACCTCATGTACGTCAAGCAGCTGCCAAACGAGAGAGTCCACCATTATTGGGCTAGATTTCTCCTGGTAAAGAACATGATGGCACCTTGCGGTGACAAAGAAATAATTAAAGCCTTCCAGTTTAACTACATGGACGAGGGCCTCTTAAACGCCCTCGCGCATCGCCGAATTCAAAGCTTCACCGAACTATTAGACATGGTACACAAATATTGCGCCATGGAGAACACGTGGAGGGCGCAATAGCTGAACATGGGGCCACAGCCCGCCGCGCGTCACGGATGGCCCTGCCTTAAATGGGCTTACACAAATCGTTCACCGGAGTGCGAGCCTAATGAAAGGAAAACTAGGCCTAGATCGGAGTTAGACAAGTTGCTGCATAAACCATGCCCAATGCATTCGGTCTTGCTAGACGCAAACCCAACCCACAGACTTCGAGCCTGTTGGGTGGTAAGACAAGTGACCAAATATGGCGAGCTAATCTTGGGCCTTACACCCCCAGATAAACAGTCCTCGGCTTCACCCCAGGACCACAATGTCCTTACAGTATACGAGACGTTCACCTAAAACAATAAAAGGAAAAAGGCTCTTCGAGAGCTCAATCAAATATATAAAGTGACGGCCGCACAACCATGGGCGGCCACGCCCATCACCTTCAACAAGAAGGATGAGCCAAGCCCCCGTAATAACCACGCACTAGCCGCACTGGTCCTTGACCCCATTGTTGACGGTTTTCGGCTGACTAAAGTGCTGATGGACGGAGGCAGTGGCCTCAACCTAATTTATGAGGATACTCTAGACAAGATGCAGTTCAATGGGTCTCGCATCGAACACAGTCATACCACTTTCTGAGTGCGTCCAACAGATCCCAACAAAGCCAGTAGATGAAATAGTAAAGTTTCAAGTGCATCCAACAGATCCCAACAAAACGGCGTACATAGGAGCGCAGCTGGACCCCGCAGCTGACAAGGCATTAAGGACATTCTTGCGTGAAAATTGAGACATAATCGCCTGGCACCCCTCGGACATGCCAGGAATCCCACGCAGGAAAGCAGAGCACAGCCTCAACATTCTAAAAGGATTTAAGCTAGTGAAACAGACCCTGCGCCGATTCTCCGAACCCAAACGACAAGCCATGGGCGAAGAACTCGCAAAATTGCTGGAGGCCGAATTCATCCGTGAGATCAAGCATCCCGAGTGATTAGCAAACCTGGTAATGGTACCAAAGAAGGATAAGTCCTGGCGGCTCTGTGTCGATTTCAAAGACCTTAACAAGGCCTGCCCTAAGGATCCTTTCCCCCTGCCACGGATAGACCAGATCGTCGACACCACCGTCGGACACGACTCACTATGTTTCCTTGATGCATACTCTGGATACCACCAGATCAAGATGAAAGAGTCCGACCAGGCGGCAACCGTGTTCATTACCCCTTATGGGCCCTTCTGCTTCAACACCATGCCATTCGGATTGAAAAATGCAGGAGCCACATACCAACGCATGTTTCAAGCATGCCTCGAAAATAAAATTGGCAAAACGGTCGAGGCATACATGGACGATGTGGTTGTCAAAACCAAACACATAGACCAACTGGTAGACGACCTACGCCAAACCTTTGACAACTTACGCGCTTATGACATACGGCTCAACCCGGAAAAATGTGTCTTCGGGGTCCCCGCTGGAAAGCCACTCGGATTCATAGTTTCCCATAGAGGAATCGAAGCCAATCTGGCCAAAATTAGAGCGCTATCTCAGCTCGCAATACCAACGGAGCTTAAGCATGTCCAGAACCTAGCAGGATGCATGGCCGCCTTGAGCCGCTTCATATCCCGCCTCGGAGAAAAGGCATTGCCACTCTACAAACTGCTTTAAAAGACCAAGAACTTCCAGTGGACAGATGAAGCAACCTTGGCACTCGAGGAGATTAAAACAGTCCTCACCGGCAACCCTATCCTGGCCGCACCCGGCATCGGCGAACCCATGCTACTATACATTTCGGCCACCAATCAGGTGGTTAGCGCGGTGCTCGTCGTAGAACGGGAATCCGAGGGCCACAAGTTCCAAGTCCATAAGCCGATCTACTATGTGTCCGAGGTGCTTACGCCATGCAAATCACGATACCGCACTATCAAAAGATAGCCTACACGGTCTTCATGGCATCTCGAAAGCTACATCATTACTTTCAAGAATGTTCGGTCACAGTAGCGTTAGAGGTCCCCTTGAATGATATAATCAATAACAGGGATGCCACAGGCCGCATCGCCAAATGGGCCATCGAGCTCCTCCCCTTCGAGATAACATACAAGCCACGCCGAGCCATTAAATCTCAGGTGCTGGCCAATTTCATAGCTGAATGGGCCGAGGCCGAACTACCCCGGGAATACTCTACATACTCGCACTGGACAATGTACTTCGACGGCTCAAAGATGTTAGCCGGACTGGGGGCTGGGGTCATCCTCATCTCCCCCACAGGCGACACTGTTTGGTATGTTCTCCAAATAATGTACACGGACTCGAACAACGCAGCCGAGTACAAAGCACTACTACATGGTCTTCGTATGGCCACAACAATGGGCGTGCAATGCCTCGAGGTAAGGGGAGGCTCAAATTTGGCAATCTCTCAAGTCAATGGCAAATTTGACGCCAAAGACCCCAAGATGGCGGCGTATAGAAACGCGGTCCTCCGGATATCTGCTCGATTTGAGGGCCTAGAATTTCACCATGTCGCTAGAGACAGCAATCAAGCAGCCGACGTCCTCGCCCGTATGGGCGCCAAGCGTGACCCGGTTCCTAAAAACACCTTCCTCAAGCGGCTCTTTAAACCCTCCGTGGTATGGTAGGACGACGTCATCGGTGCACCACCCAACGAGCCCGCTTGCAATGCCTTGCCCGAAAATGAACAATACGAGCACGTCATCGGCGGCTCCGCACTTGAGGAAACACCTTCTGCACATGAGGTAATGGCCGTAATCCCACCCTGGACAGAACCCCTGCTAGCCTACCTCACACAACATCAGCTTTCGGAGGATCAGACTGAAGCACGATGCATAGTTCGCCACTCTAAACCATACAAGGTCCATGAGGGTGAACTCTATAAGAAGAGTACCACAGGAGTTTTACAAAGGTGCATCTCCGAAGAAGAGGGCGCCAGCTTTTGGCAGAGATACATGCGGGCATGGGCGGACACCACGCGGCAGCTTGGGCTCTGGTCAGCAAAGCTTTCCGAGCAGGTTTTTTCTGGCCTACCGCCCGTGAAGATGCCCGGACATTAGTCCAACACTGTGTCGGATGCCAGCTGTTCGCAAATCAAAGCCACATGCCCCCCACAGCTCTTCGGACGATACCGATCACGTGGCCTTTTGTGGTCTGGGGTCTCGACATGGTCGGACCACTCAAAGAGGGGACAAACAAAAAGAAGTACCTATTGGTCATGGTCGACAAATTCACCGAGTGGATCGAGGCAAGACCCGACACTTCGGCAGAATTCGGACCAGTCGTCGACTTCTTATCCGATGTCGTACACCGTTATGGTGTCCCCCACAGCATAATTACCAATAATGGTACCAACTTCACCGCCCAGGAAGTCAAAGACTGGTGCGGCAAAATGGGCATTAAGCTCGACTATGCCTCGGTGTACCACCCACAGACCAATGGGCAGGTCGAACGAGCCAATGGACTCATCATGAGCGGCATTAAGCCTCGCCTAGTTCGATCCCTTGAACAATCAGACTGCCATTGGATCGAGGAACTCAATTCTGTACTATGGGGGCTGCGCACTCCTAATCGGTCCACCGGATACACACCATTTTTTATGGTATACGGTGCCGAAGCAATTCTCCCATGTGACATTATCCATGACGCGCGTAGAGTGCGCATGTACGAAGAAAAGGAAGCCGAGCTCAATCGGCAGGATAATCTGGACACTATTTAAGAAGAGCGAGACATAGCTTGAGCTTGGTCCGCGTTCTATCAGCAGCAAGCACAACGTTACCACAACCGTGGAGTCCGGACAAAGACATACAACGTGGGAGACCTTGTCCTCCGACTCCCCGAAAAACAGAAGAATAAACTATCACCTAAATGGGAGGGTCCGTACATCATCGATGAAGTACTCATAGGAGGAGCGTATCATCTTCCTCGCCCGTCCGACACGGCCTCGAGCCAAACCCGTGGAACGCAGCAAGGCTGCAGTGTTTTTACGCCTGAGTCCGACATAAATTTTCGCCTTTTCTTTCTTTTTATTTTTTACCCTTTTTCTATCTTTCGCCGTGGTGCTAGTTCAGCTAAACCGAACCATACCAAGCTCATACTATATACGCCATTAAATGTAATACCCAGATTTGCTTGGGGGCTCCCTTAGAAGAGCTGAATATATGTATAAATTGCATTCGTCCTGATTGCATCCTTCTCATACACATTAAGCCAACATATGCATATGTTTGCCTTAAGATCTTTGCCAAGCTGGGTTGCCTGCCTCCTGTGCTTACCCCTACATTCCTGATTATTTGGCTAGGGCATAGAGGGAGCACCTCTGCGATTTTTACGACCGGGTCACCCGGGACCGTACCTCAGACGGGTGAAGCCGAAAGCTAGCGTTCTTACAGAATACAACAAGTCGGCCTAAGGGAAGTGAATACAGACTCGAGCTTAATACCAGGGTTCTTTTTGAAAGCCATTGGTGTCCGTTGACCATACGTGTCCGGACTATAATTTTACCCGATGAAAGGAACTCTTGGAGGAACTATTTTCATCGGAAGATGTTTCTTACGTTAAACAGTAATATAACATCGCTCTCCGCATATGTTTTGTCTGTTTAAACCAGAGGGCCGGATTGCCTGGTTCCCGAATTGTTGCCTTGTTTCCTACGGCACACAGTACGGAACACTCCACGATCTCTGATCGAAGAGGCAGAAGCCGATGGCCGGTCAAGACAACATTCTTTCAAAATAACAATAAGATCGCGGATTGAGCATGGTCAACATAAAGTACATAGATACATAGAATTGACAAGACTACTCATTCTCGACATTGTCTATCAACTATTATAAAGCACAATCCTTTTGAGAATAGCGAGCGACTTGCATCACTTCATCATACACCAAGCTTAGTGGTATCTCTTGACCGTCAGGGCCCACGGGACCAACCCGGGCCATATGCACCGGGTCTAGCTTGGTGAAGCGGGTCTTTACCACAGCCCACGCCTCGTGCACTCCTTCTCGGCAGGCCAAGATCTTCCATAACTCAAACCTTCGCCGAGCCCCTTTAAAGCGACTGGCTAGTTCGGCCATACTCTCTGGTGGCGCATCTGACGGCCATAATGCCTTTGCCATGCTCTTCATGGCTTTCCGGGCCTTTTCATAGGTCTTCGATAGTTCCTTTAGAAGGTTCCCGTCATAAGTGCTGACTTCTTCCCCAGGCCGCCCAGTCAGGAGACCTAACAAGAAGGTGTTGCACATCATCATTAGCACATCAATGACACTTGTCAACAACACAGTACGATCAGTACTTACCGAATATGCCACCTTTTAGCTTTTGGTTTTCCTCCGTAGTTTGGGCCAGCTGAGTTCTCAAACTTTTGATTTCCTTGGCTTGCCGTTGATTTTCTGCCTTGAGCTCATTTTTCTCCTCCTGACTTCACGTTAGTACTCGTTTATCAGCCTCCAGCTCCCTCCACGGCTCGCTTACAACTCCCGCAGCTGTGTGGAGAATATGGTGTTAATGCTTAGCTTAAAACATATACCTACAAAAACAGTCTTTCCTACTCACTGGAGAATTCGCTGCCGTCTTTTCGAGCCACATCCAGTTCGGCCTTGCCTTTGACCAATTATGTCCGACTCACTTCGAGGTCCTCGGACATCTTTTTGTTCTGCTCTCTTGCGGCCTTCAAAAACAATATCATTATACACCCTTAACTCGGCCATCCCGCCCGAATTAAGGCTTGGGGGCTAGTTGGTTAGGGAACATGATCTGCTTTCAAGCTATATACCTGCACCTTGGCGGCAAATAGACCGGCAATCCCATCAGACCTGTCCGGGCCGCTCCAAGGTACTCATCCACCGAATTAAAAGTATTAAATTCTTCTTCTGCAAAGGCAGTATGATGTAAAGTCTCCCTCCGGCGGCGATGGTTCATTATGCTCTTGACGTCGGAATTAGTGACCAAAACATCGTTGGAGTCCGCTGGAGGTACACCAGCTGCCGCGTGTTCGGAGGAGGCTCTTGCTTGTGCTAAGACTTGAGACAGGAGTTGCAGTTCGGCACATCCGGGTGATCTTCGGATTGGTGTAGGGGCATACGCCTTCTGCAGAATTGAGCAAGCTCTAATAAGAAAGTGCCAACGACAACCCTTGTTGCAATCCCAAAATTTGTTACCTTTGGGACGAGGGGGCAGGTGCCTCCGCCTCGACGGAAGCTTTCCTCTTTGATCTCCCGTCAAGGGCCGAAGCTGGCACGGTCCGCGCCCCTCTCGAGACATTCTTGCGCGTAGTGCGGTGGCCCTTGGGAGTAGAAGTCAGCACGTGGGGGGTAGCGCGAGACGAGCGCCCTATTTGGGAGAGGGTCTTCTTTTCACTTACTGTGGAAGAGGGAAGAACCCCGGGGAGATCGGTTGTTACAGCCACTTTGCCGCCATCAAGGCCTTCCTGATAGAACACCCCATCTTCAAATTCGATTGACGTCTCTGGGTCGTCATGATACCCCGGATCGCCGTCACGAGAGTGATTCTCTGGTTGAGGAGGAGGAGAATTAATGGACGCAACCTGACACCTCCATCCCTGTTCAAGTGGCGATCACTAAGAATTCGGTGTGATCTGTGGGCTCAAAGTAATGGATTGTGACTTACCCAGTCTGTCGGATTGTATCCGGAGCAGCCTTCTCGAATACTCATGCGAGCTAACTCTGCTTCGCCTCCCTTGAAGAGATCTGCCAGTATTTTGGTCAGGGCCGCCTTGTTGTCTGGCCCTTGCCGCTGATGATGTGTCACATCATTAGTCCTGTTATAGCACCATAAAGGGTGACCCTGCTATTGGAGGGGTTGCACCCATCGGGTAATGGCGATGGCCATAACTTTGATCATGGTCAGCTTGCTGCTAGTTAGCAGCCTGATCTTGGCCGATAGTACACGCACTTCTTCGTTGTCCTGTTGGGAAGGGCCTCTAGGCCGCCAGTTGTACCGCTTTATAGGCAGATCATTTGAATATTTGGGTAGCCCTTGCCGAATTGGATCGGTAAGGGGAACGTCTTCGATATAAAACCACTCCGAAATCCATCCTTCGGGATCTTTCTGTGGGGTCCCGATTGGGTACCCTATCCCAGCTATTCGCCATACTTCGGCGCCGCCTACCTCAAATATAGATCCCTCCCGGAGGCGGGGGACAAGACAGAAATACTTCCTCCACAAGTCAAAGTGGGGCTCGCAACTCAGAAATATCTCGCACAAGGCTACGAAGCCAGAAATGTGCAATATCGACCCCGGGGTGAGGTTGTGGAGCTGGATCCCATAGAACTGTAGCAGACCCCATAGAAAGGGATGAATAGGAAAACCCAAACCTCTTAGAAGGAAGGGCACGAGACATACCCTCTCCTTCTTGCTTGGGGCAGGGGAGTTCTCGACAAGGGCGCGGCCATCAATGGAGATGAGACCGGCGCGGACTGGGACCAGATCGGTCAAAGGAAGGAAGCGCTGCGTCTGCAAGCAACTCAGCTGGATATGCGAGACCGAGCAGCTTGACCAATCACCTGGGAGCGGGCCGTGAGGGCGCGAGGAAGAACCTGGGATGTCGGCCATGGCTTTGGAGAATTTTTTCGGTGTCATTCTTGGCGAAGGGGAAGATAACTGTTCTCAGCCCCCTTGGATCTATAAATAAGCGTCTTATTATGAAGCTGAAAGGACGGGTGCATGGAAGGACGGCATTAGGCCACACGCCCTCTGGAAAGGTGTGAGAAGCCCTTGCCCCGAAGAACGGCATTAAACTCTAATGGTCCCACCTCAATATCGAGATGTCTTTGGAACTTAGAATCTTTAGACTGTCTGGACCCGAGTACATTAGAGCGGGTTCCGGATAAAGTTCGGCGAAATTAACACGGCTTCAAATGGAGTAAAGGAACTCGTCTCGCAAGCCGATGATGTGAAGATTCCAGAAGATGATCCCCGGCGTTGGAGGCAAGTTCAGGGGCTACTGCGGGAGTCATGGACTAAGGGGTCCTCGGGGCGACAGCCCATTGTACATGGGCCGGACTGGTGGAGCCGTATAATGACAGGAGATCTACGAAGCCGTGGTGTGCCCTCCAAGTCAAGAAGGCGGAGGATCTCTTTAATTCCTTATTGTAATCTATCTTCGGTAACCCTAACCCTACCGGTGTCTATATAAACCGAGGATTTTTAGTCTTTAGGGCTAGAGCTACATTCATCACCTCATAGCCTTAGGGTTTAGCTCATGCTGATCTCGAGGAAGATCTACTATGTAAACCACATTATACATTCAATACAATCAAGCAGGACATACAGTTTTACCTCTTCGAGAGGGCCTGAACCTGGGTAAACACTGTGTTCATCGTCCCTTGTTACCCATCGATCCTAGATCCACAGCTCGGGACCCCCTACCCCGAGGTCTGCCGGTTTTGGCACTGACAACCGTGTTCATAGCGGAGGATTCTAGTGCACGCTTGAGAACACCGCATGTGTTTCGTTTGACCACGCGTGGGCTCGAAGAGGCGCCAAATGTATCGTTGGTGAGCCTGTTCCCACGCAACCGCGCAGTTTACCGCAGAAGCTTCCCGCCCGGCTAGTTTGTCCATGTGTCAGTTAGAAGAGGGACAAATCATGGGCGTTTATCGGCAAAAAGCTTTGTAAAAACGAAGTGTGTGGAATGACTTCGGTCATAAATTTACCCGTGGGTGATGAGGTCAAAGTTACACAGAAGGGTGATGATGGACACTCGAGTGCGATAATTAATTCTGCGCTCTACAGGGCACACGGTTGAAGAAACCAACTGTGTGCAATAATGTCAAAGATCGCAGTTGAGTTAGCTATACAGATTGTGTGCTATGAGATCGACAAGGTAAACACATTCGAGAATGGTTAATAAAATCTAAGTCCATTGCATATTAAGATCAAAATAGTGCTACCAATATACGAGTCTCATACTGATACGTCTCCAACATATTTATAATTTTTGATTGTTCCATGCTATTATATTATCTGTTTTGGATGTTTAATATGCATTAATATGCTATTTTATATGATTTTTGGGACTAACCTATTAACCTAGAGCCCAGTGCCAGTTCCTGTTTTTTTCCTTGTTTTAGAGTTTCGCAGAAAAGGAATACCAAATGGAGTCCAAATAGAATGAAACTTCTGCGATGATTTTTCTTGGACCAGAAGACATCCAGAGGACTTGGAGTGCACGTCAGGAAAGCCACGAGGCGGCCACAAGGTTGGAGGGCGCGCCCAGGGGGGTAGGCTGCGCCCCCCACCCTTGTGGCCCCTCGTGACTCCACCGACCTATTTCTTCAGCCTATATATTCTCAAATACCCCAAAACCTATCAAGGGAGCCACGAAACCACTTTTCCGCCGCCGTAACCTTCTGTACCCGTGAGATCCCATCTTGGGGCCTTTTCCGGCATCCTGCCAGAGGGGGATTCGATCACGGAGGGCTTCTACATCAACACCATTGCCTCTCCGATGAAGCGTGAGTAGTTTACCTCAGACCTACGGGTCCATAGCTAGTAGCTAGATGGCTTTTTCTCTCTCTTTCATTCTCAATACAAAGTTCTCCTCGATGTTCATGGAGATCTATTTGATGTAATACTCTTTTGCGGTGTGTTTGCCGAGATCCGATGAATTGTGGAGTTATGATCAGTTTATCTATGAATATTATTTGAATCTTCTCTGAATTCTTTTATGCATGATTTGATATCTTTGCAAGTCTCTTCGAACTATCGATTTGGTTTGGCCAACTAGATTGGTTTTTCTTGCAATGGGAGAAGTGCTTAGCTTTGGGTTCAATCTTGCGGTGTCCTGTCCCAGTGACAGCAGGGGCAGCAAGGCACGTATTGTATTGTTGCCATCGAGGATAAAAAGATGGGGTTTTCATCATATTGCTTGAGTTAATTCCTCTACATCATGTCATCTTACTTAATGCGTTACTCTGTTCTTCATGAACTTAATACTCTAGACGCAGGCAGGAGTTGGTCGATGTGTGGAGTAATAGTAGTAGATGCAGAATCATTTCGGTCTACTTGACACGGACGTGATGCCTATATTCATGATCATTGCCTTAGATATCGTCATAACTTTGCGCTTTTCTATCAATTGCTCGGCAGTAATTTGTTCACCCACCGTAATAATTTCTCTCTTGAGAGAAGCCTCTAGTGAAACCTATGGCACCCGGGTCTACTTTCCATCATATAATCTTCTACTCTCCATCATATAAGTTTCTGATCTACAATTCTAGTTTCCTATTTACTTTCTTTGCAATCTTTTACTTTCCGTTCCATAAACCAAAAATACCAAAAATATTACTTTACCATTTATCCATCTCTATCAGATCTCACTTTGCAAATAACCGTGAAGGGATTGACAACCCCTTTATCGCGTTGGGTGCAAGTTGGTGTTTGTTTGTGATGGTATTCGGTGGCTTGCGCGTTGTCTCCTACTGGATTGATACCTTGGTTCTCAAAACTGAGGGAAATACTTACTCTACTTTGCTGCATCACCCTTTCCTCTTCAAGGAAAAAACCAACGCAAGCTCAAGAGGTAGCAGGAAGAATTTCTGGCGCCGTTGCCGGGGAGATCTACGCCAAGCCGAGACATACCAAGTACCCATCGTAAACTCTCATCCCTTGCATTACATTATTCGCCATTCGCCTCTCATTTTCCTCTCCCCCACTTCTAAAATGATTTTCAAAAAAAAATTGCCTTTTGGTTTGCCTTCTTTCCGTTCGATCTTTTGTTTGCTTGTGTTACCATGTGCCTTCTTTTTGCTTGCATCTTCGCTTGCTAAAAGTTTATGGATCCTCATCCACTTGCTAATCTTTTTAAGAGATCCAATTATGTTGAACCAATTTCTAGTGATTTGAGTGCACTAGATTATCTTTATGAGGTTTTGCTTGAAATTTGTGAATCTGAAAATTGTGATGAAGTGTTGAAAGAAGAAAATTATAAAGTGATTCACGATAGCTCCTTGAATGAAAAGCATGATTGCAATGATGTTATTATAAATTCCATTAATGTCAATTGTGTTAATGATATGCAAAACCCTAAGCTTGGGGAAGCTAATTTTGCTATGTCCACTACTTGTTGCAATGATCATGATTGGGGTGATTTTTCTTATGATCTTGAAAATTTATTTAAGCCCCATGATGAATATGAGATTGATAATAATGTTTGCAATAATATTGAAAGTGGGTTTGGAAGAGTGTCAACTTTAGATCCCACATATTTGGAGAATGTTCAATCTTATGAATTTTTTGATAAAAGTGGGTTTGGAGAGGTCATGACTTTAGTTAATGTTAATCCCACTATTTTGGAAGAGTGTCAACTTCGCATGCATGTGGATCGTGTTGAGAATATGTCATGTGATAGCTATATTGTTAAATTTGAATATGATCCCACATGTAATTATTATGAGAGAGGAAAATATGGTCATAGAAATTTTTATGTTGCTAAATTACCTCTCTTCATGTTGAGATTGTCTATGTTTTATTCTCCTTCCTTGCATATGCTAGGTTTTTCTTGTCTTGATAATTTGTTTGCTTATAAAATGCCTATGCATAGGAAGTATGTTAGACTTAAACTCGTTTTTCACATGCTTTATGATGCTCTCTTTGTGCTTCAATTCTTGTCTTTCATGTGAGCATCATCGAAATCTCAATGCCTAGCTAAAAAGGCTTTAAAGAAAAGCGCTTGTTGGGAGACAACCCAATATTTTTATTTCCTGTTTTTAAATAAATAATTCATCTAGCCTCTGGTTAGATGCGGTTTTGTGTTTTAATTAGTGTTTGTGTCAAGTAAGACCTTTGGGATGGCTTACGGTGATAGTTGATTTGATCTTGCTGAAAAACAGAAACTTTTGCGTCCAGTCTCAGAATTTTAGTAATTCACTGGAGAGTTTAAAAACCCTGAATTTTTTATACAAGATTAATATACAAATTTCCTATGTTGTACTAATTTTTCATAATTTTTGGAGTTACATAAGTATTATAACAATTCAGATCTTCGCATACTGTTCTGTTTTTGACAGATTCTGTTTTCTATGTGTTGTTTGCTTATTTTGATGAATCTATGGCTAGTATCGGGGGGTATGAACCATGGAAAAGTTGGAATACAGTAGATATTACACCAATATAAATAAAGAATGAGTTCACAACAGTACCAAAAGTGGTGATTTATTTTCTTATACTAACGGAGCTTATAAGATTTTCTGTTGAGTTTTGTGTTGTGAAGTTTTCAACTTTTGGGTAAGGATTTGATGGACTATGGAATAAGGAGTGGCAAGAGCCTAAACTTGGGGATGCCCAAGGCACCCCAAGTTAATATTAATGGACAACCAAGAGCCTAAGCTTGGGGACGCCCCGGGAAGGCATCCCCTCTTTCGTCTTCGTCTATCGGTAACTTTACTTGAGGCTATATTTTTATTCACCACATGATATGTGTTTTGCTTGGAGCGTCTTGTATGATTTGAGTCTTTGCTTTTTATTTTACCATAATCATCCTTGCTGTACACACTTTTTGAGAGAGACACGCATGAATCGTGATTTATTAGAATGCTCTTTGTGCTTCACTTATATCTTTTGAGCTAGGCAATATCGCTCTAGTGCTTCACTTATATCTTTTTAGAGCACGGCGGTGGTTTTATTTTATAGAAATTGATGAACTTTTGCACTTCACTTATATTATTTTGAGAGTCTCTAAACAGCATGGTAATTTGCTTTGGTTATAAAATTACTCCTAATATGATAGGCATCCAAGAGGGATATAATAAAAACTTTCATATAAAGTGCATTGAATACTATGAGAAGTTTGATTCCTGATGATTGTTTTGAGATATGAAGATGGTGATATTAGAGTCATGTTAGTGGGGTAATTGTGAAATTGATAAATACTTGTGTTAAGGTTTGTGAGTCCCGAAGCATGCACGTATGGTAACAATTGTGTAACAAATTTGGAGCATGAGGTATTTTTTGATTGTCATCCTTTGTGTGGAGATCGGGATCGCGCAATGGTTAACTCCTACCAACCCTTCCCCTAGGAGCATGCGTGTAGTACTTTGTTTCGATGACTAATAGATTTTTGCAATAAGTATGTGAGTTCTTTATGACTAATGTTGAGTCCATGGATTATACACACTCTCACCTTTCCGCCACTGCTAGCCTCTCTTGTACCGCGCAACTCTCGCCGGTACCATACACCCACCTTATACCTTCCTCAAAAAAGCCACCATACCTACCTATTATGGCATTTCCATAGCCATTCCGCGATATATTGCCATGCAACTTTCCACCATTCCGTTTATTATGACACGCACCATCATTGTCATATTGCTTTGCATGATCATGTAGTTGACATCGTATTTGTGGCAAAGCCACCTTTCATCATTTTTTATACATGTCGCTCTTGATTCATTGCACATCTCGGTACACCGCCGGAGGCATTCATATAGAGTCATATTTTGTTCTAGTTTCGAGTTGTAATTTTTGAGTTGTAAGTAAATAGAAGTATGATGATCTTCCTTATTAGAGCATTGTCCCATGTGAGGAAATAAAAGAAAGAAAAAAGAAAGAAAAAAAAGAAAGAAAAAAAGAGAAAAAAAGAAGAAGAGAAAAAGAGAGAAGGGGCAATGTTACTATCCTTTTTCCATACTTGTGCTTCAAAGTAGCACCATGATCTTCATGATAGAGAGTCTCCTATGATATCACTTTCATATACTAGTGGGAATTTTCATTATAGAACTTGGCTTGTATATTCCAATGATGGGCTTCCTCAAATTGCCCTAGGTCTTCATGAGCAAGCAAGTTGGATGCACACCCACTTAGTTTTCTTTATGAGCTGTCATACACTTATAGCTCTAGTGCATCCGTTGCATGGCAATCCCTACTCACTCACATTGATATCTATTGATGGGCATCTCCATAGCCCGTTGATACGCCTAGTTGATGTGAGACTATCTTCATCTTTTTGTCTTCTCCACAACCACCTTCTATTCCACCTATAGTGCTATGTCCATGGCTCACGCTCATGTATTACGTGAAAGTTGAAAAGGTTTGAGAATATCAAAAGTATGAAACAATTGCTTGGTTGAAACCGGGGTTGTGCATGATTTGAGTATTTTGTGTGACGAAGATGGAGCATAGCCAAACTATATGATTTTGTAGGGATAAGCTTTCTTTGGCTATGTTATTTTGAGAGGACATAATTATTTTAATAGTATGCTTGAAGTATTATTGTTTTTATGTCAATATTAAACTTTTGTTTTGAATTATACGGATCTGAACATTCATGCCACAATAAAGAGAATTACATGGATAAATATGTAAGGTAGCATTCCACATCTAAAATTCTGTTTTTATCATTTACCTACTCGAGGATGAGCAGGAATTAAGCTTGGGGATGCTTGATACGTCTCCAACGTATCTATAATTTTTGATTGTTCCATGCTATTATATTATCTGTTTTGGATGTTTAATATGCATTAATATGCTATTTTATATGATTTTTGGGACTAACCTATTAACCTAGAGCCCAGTGCCAGTTCCTGTTTTTTTCCTTGTTTTAGAGTTTCGCAGAAAAGGAATACCAAACGGAATGAAACTTTCGCGATGATTTTTCTTGGACCAGAAGACATCCAGAGGACTTGGAGTGCACGTCAGGAAAGCCACGAGGCGGCCACAAGGTTGGAGTGCGCGCCCAGGGGGGTAGGGCGCGCCCCCACCCTTGTGGGCCCTCGTGACTCCACCAACCTATTTCTTCAGCCTATATATTCTCAAATACCCCAAAACCTATCAGGGGAGCCACGAAACCACTTTTTCGCCGCCGCAACCTTCTGTACCCGTGAGATCCCATCTTGGGGCCTTTTCCGGCATCCTGCCGGAGGAGGATTCGATCACGGAGGGCTTCTACATCAACACCATTGCCTCTCCGATGAAGCGTGAGCAGTTTACCTCAAACCTACGGGTCCATAGCTAGTAGCTAGATGGCTTTTTCTCTCTCTTTGATTCTCAATACAAAGTTCTCCTCGGTGTTTGTTGGGGATATTATTACTGGGTGTAAACCGGCCAGGAGAGGCCGGGTTATCCCCATAATGAGTTATTTATATTTGAAGCCCATGAAGACAAGGAGTATGGTGCTTTATGAAGGCCCAGGGCCCAAAGGCAGATTAAGGGCTTGTAGGTGTAAACCGCCATATTATATGTAACTTGTCTTGTAAGATAAGAAAAGAGTAGAGACCGAGCCGGACACGTTTATGAGCCGGCCTCGGGATTCTGTAAACCGTCGGGCGTCAACCTGTGTATATAAAGGGACGACCCGGCTGCGGTTTGGGGGGACGGACAACAATTCGAGAGCCAGGCATAGCGGATTCGCTCCCTGGTCATCGAAACCCTAGCAATTCCACAACAACTGGATTAGGCCTTTACCTTCACCGCAAGGGGCCGAACCAGTATAAACTCTCTATGTCCCTTGTCCGCTTTAACCCCTTTAAGCTAACCCGTCGCGATGGCTCCACGACTAAGTCCTTTCTCTAGGACATCTGCCGTGACAAGACCACGATAGTTGGTGCCCACCGTGGGGCGATCGCACGATGGTTTCGAGTTCTTAGAGGGCAGCTTCGAAGGACTCAAGGGATACGCTGTGGGCCGGATGACCAAAAGTCATTGCGGCAAGCTCTACATCGATGACGCAGGCTGGGGCCCTGAGGCCGGTTCGATTGAGTACGGGTATCGGGTCCCCTTCGGCGGCATTCACGTGTTCATTGGCAAGATTGGCGAACCGGGCCCTGAGTCGGACATCTGCACCGACATCGTCGAAACAACTCAGCATGCGAGATCTGCCCGGGTTAAGCCTGTCATGAAGCGTGCCTCATCCACGGAGTGGAATCTGAAGATGGATCAGAATATGATGGCGAAACCATTGTTTATTCCGGTGACAAGTCATCTACTGGAGAGACCGAGTCATTGTACCAGCTGCAGGATGGCCGGTTTGGTGGTTGTTCCGATGGCGACAGTATTCCGGACTCTCTTGACCCGCCAAGCCGGGTTGCGATCTTCATGGCCGGTACACAGTCAGTGCCACAATCTTCGACCGCTGCGGCGATGATCTCCGGTTCAGCAGTGGCGATGGCAGCTGGGGCAGGAGGCCCTGCGCCACCACCGGCTCAGGCTCTGTCCGATTTATTCGACACCTTGGCAGCACTGTTTGCGGCCGAAGTCAGCCCGGCGGATCAGGAGCGGCACAACACAGAAATGGCGAAGGTGAAGGATCAGATAGCCCAAGCCAAGGTGGATTTGGCAGCTGAAAACACCAGGATGGCTGCAGAGCGGGCCGAGTTAGATGCACAGGCCTATCGGCTTACGTTGGATCAGAACGCATCAAATGATGTAATGAGGAGAAGGTACCGATCTCACCTGCCTCCGGTTTACGAAGCCAGGAATCTCTTCAATACGCCAGGGGCCAGAACCAGCAACCAGCCAGTGGTAAACCGGGTAGAAGCACCTGGAACGGGGACGCCGGTTCAGCCACGCGCAATGGATCCGCCTCCTCAGAATATCCCATCCCAGCATGTGCCCACGCCTCCGGGTCATTACTCCAACCCCTTGGATAACATAGTCGTGGCCGCTTCACGATTGGCAGCCCTTCCAGTCGATGGTGAGTCCCCTGTAGCGGTGGAGACGCGATGAGCAAGGGAGCTCCTTCAGACAGCTTTGACTTAGCAACAGGCTTATTCGTACAGTCGCGAGAGGATTCATTCCACCCCCCGCCCAAGCCGGAGTTACAGCAGGCATGTTGATGAACCGGTTGTGTCTAGCAGTGCCCGCAACCGTAATCTGCCACGAGGCCATAACCCGGCGGGTGGCGGTGTTGATGCTCAGGATGTGGTGGACCGTGCTAGGGCACATCGAGAGGCTGAGTTAGCAGCACAGAACGCGGCCCGTCAGCTTACTCCGGTTCGTCCAACAACTTCGGTGGAACCAGGGGTTACCTCCAGTTCTTTGGGGGTGTCGTGTCTCGTCCCAGCATTACGCAATGTACGGCTGCCCAAGGACTTCAAGGGCCCACGTAAAGTGCCGAATTACACTGCTGATTTATCCCCCGAGTTGTGGGTGGAGAGTTATGAGATGGCGATGGAGATGCTGGACGTAGATGACGTGGCATGTGCTAAGTACTTCACCATGATGTTGGAAGGGACAGCTCGCACTTGGTTGAAAAACCTACCAGCTAACTCCATTGGGTCATGGGCCGAGCTAAGAGCCCGGTTTATTCAGAATTTCAAAGGCACGTGCAAACAGCCCATGTCAATTGTGGATTTAGCGGCCTGCGTCCAGGAGGAAGGAGAATCAACAACCCATTGGGTGCGCCGGGTTTCAGAGATTTTGCATTCATCGGACCGCATCAACGCTGATACGGCCATTTTGACGTTGGAAGGCAATTGCCGGTTTACGCCTCTTAAGTTGAAGCTGGGACGGCTCAAACGCCATTGCAATGACATGGGGACACTTATGGCAGCTCTGGTGAAATATGCCGACTCTGATAGTACAAAGGACCCTGAATCTGATGATGACAAGACAGGAAAGGGAAAGAAGGGTGGCAGCACCAGAGGGCAGCAGCATAACTCGGCGGGGCATGGAAACAGCGGTAAGCGTAAAGCGGATAACAGTTCAGATTTTGTAGCTAATACCAACGCGCAGGGTAATGGTCAGCGTCGAAAGGGTAAACCGCCCCCGCGTGGAAGAGAACCAAGTCCCAATCCAGAGCGCCTGAATTACCTGTTGAACCAGCCCTGCCCAAAGCACAGATCGCGGGACAAGCCGGCCACGCACCTCTGGAAGGATTGTTATATTATGCGAGAATTCAAAGATTCAGATTTTTTTCGGAATGATAATGGACCGGCTGGCGGTTCAGGCCCCGGGTCTCATGGGCCGGGTTATGGTGGAGGCAGTTCCGGTTCAGGATTCCATGGTAATCAAAGCGGACATGGCAATCAAGGCAACCAAGGTGGTTATAATCATCAGGGGAACCAACAGCGGCAGCAGCAGTCGGGTTACCAGAGCAACCCGAAGCAGTTAAACAGTGGACAGTACCATGTCTTCACCACCAGCCTGTGCAAGCGCGATCAGAAGCTTCATAAAAGGGCAGTGAACTCCGTTGAACCAGCGGTGCCCCGTTACTTACGCTGGTCTGAACAGCCCATTGTGTGGAGTCGAGAGGATCATCCACCTCAGGTTGATAATCCGGGTCATCTGGCGTTGGTGGTGGCACCTCAGGTGGGAGGTTAAAAGTTCACTAAAGTACTCATGGATGGGGGGAGTAGTATCAATATCCTTTATTATGAAACCTTCCGTCGCATGGGGTTAACAGATAAAAATCTTAAACCGTCCAGCACGGTCTTCCATGGTGTGGTGCCTGGTAAATCGGCGTATCCGGTCGGTAAGATAGCTCTGGAGGTTGCTTTTGGTGATGAGCATGATTCAAGATCAGAAACATTGACTTTTGAAGTGGTGAAAATCAAGAGCCCGTATCATGCCCTGTTTGGGCGGCCGGCTTATGCTAAATTCATGGCGAGGCCCTGTTATGTCTATCTGCAGCTCAAGATGTCGGGTCATAAGGGGACCATCACGGTACATGGGAGTCGTAAGATCGCTTTGGAATGTGAAGAAGGTGATGCGGCTTATGCTGTGTCGGTTTGTGCAACAGAGGAGTTGAAGTTTTACAAAGACAATGTTGATCCGGCAGATATGACTTCCTTGAAGAAGCCAACTACAGAGCATGATCCGGCCTTGAAGTTTAAGTCGGCTGATGAGACTAAGCTGGTTGATTTTGTTCCTGGCGATTCATCCCAGCAGTTCAGCATCAGCGCTACCTTGGATCCGAAATAGGAAAGCGCGCTCATCGAGTTCATCCGTGAGAACCGGGACATCTTTGCGTGGAAGCCTTCTGACATGCCAGGTGTACCGAGGGAACTCGCTGAGCACACTCTTAACGTTGATCCCAAGTTTAAACCGGTCAAGCAGTTTCTCCGCCGGTTCAATGAAGAAAGACGCAAGGCTATTGGTGAGGAAGTGGCCAGGCTCTTGGCAGCTGGCTTTATTGTTGAGGTATTTCATCCTGAGTGGTTGGCTAATCCGGTGCTAGTACTTAAGAAGAACGGCACTTGGCGTATGTGTGTGGACTACACAGATTTGAACAAGGTTTGTCCAGCGGATCCTTTTGCCCTCCCTCGTATTGATCAAATCATTGATGCTACGGCGGGTTGCAAGCGTTTGAGTTTTCTGGATGCTTATTCTGGCTACCATCAGATCAAAATGGCAGTTAAGGACCAGGAGAAGACAGCTTTCATAACTCCCTTTGGAGCCTTCTACTATGTGTCTATGCCCTTTGGGCTAAAGAGTGCCCAGGCGACTTATCAGCGCTGTGTGCAGAACTGTCTTCATGATCAGATCGGCCGCAATGTTCATGCTTATGTGGATGATATTGTGGTGAAATCCAGAGAGAAGAAGACATTGATATATGACTTGAAGGAGACCTTTGATAACCTCCGGGTTTATAAGATGATGCTTAATCCGGCCAAATGTGTCTTTGGTGTACCGGCAAGCAAGCTCTTGGGCTTTCTGGTGTCTAACAGGGGCATTGAAGCTAATCCGGAGAAAATCAAGGCCATAACTTCTTTGGCTAAACCAAAGTGCATCAATGATGTTCAACGCTTGGCAGGCCGGATTGTAGCCTTGAGCCGGTTTATCAGTCACCTCGGGGAGAAGGCTATCCCTTTATATCAGATGCTGAAGAAGACGAATAATTTCGTATGGAGCGACGCCGCCAATGAAGCGTTTGAGGATTTAAAGCGGCAGCTAGCCGAGCCGCCTATCCTTGCTGCTCCTGTTGATAAAGAGCCTTTGCTGTTATATGTGGCTGCCAATGCCTGGGCAGTTAGCGTGGCTATTGTGGTGGAGCGCAAGGAGGCCGGAAAGGAGTATCCGGTTCAACGGCCGGTTTATTACGTCAGTGAGGTACTTATTGAGTCTAAGCAAAGGTACCCACATTGGCAGAAGCTGGTGTATGGAGTTTTTATGGCGAGCCGGAAGCTTAAGCAATATTTCCAGGGTCATCCCATCACTGTGGTCAGCTCTGCTCCTTTGGGGGAAATAATCCAGAACAGGGAAGCGACTGGCCGGATTGCCAAGTGGGCCATTGAGCTTGGACCTCACGGGTTAAATTATGTGCCTCGGACGGCAATCAAATCACAAGCATTGGTGGATTTCATCAATGATTGGACAGAGTTACAGGCGCCAGAAGAGAAGCCGGATCATACTTATTGGACTATTCATTTTGATGGGTCCAGGCAATTGGAGGGCTCGGGGGCTGGAGTCATATTAACTTCCCCATGAGGTGATAAGTTTTGTTATGTTCTCCGTTTAATGTTCCCTTGCACTAACAATGCAGCTGAATATGAGGCCTTACTCCATGGTCTTCGGATGGCTAAGGAGATGAATTTGAGCCGGGTTAAGTGCTTCGGTGACTCGGACCTGGTGGCTCAACAAGTGTCTGGTACTTAAGATTCTAAGGATCCGCTCATGGCTGCATATCGTCGAGAGGTGGATATTGTTGCAGGTCACTTCAAAGGCTATCAGGTTGATCATGTGGACCGGCGGAAGAATGAAGCGGCGGACGCTTTAAGCCGTTTGGGTTCCCAGCATAAGCCGGTTCCACCCAACGTCTTTTTGGATGTGCTGCATAATCCGTCGGTTAAACTTCCCACAGAGGAGGAGCTGGTTGTTCCTGATCCAGAGGCTCAATTGGTGGCAGCACTTCATGTTATTCCGGATTGGACCGTCCCGTATCTGGCGTACATGAACCGGGGCGAGTTACCAGAGGATGAGAATTTGGCCAGACAGATAATCCGGCGATCCAAGTCAATGACTATTGTCAATGGCGAATTACATCACTGCAGTGTAACAGGGGCGTTTCAACGTTGTGTATCTCCAGAAGAGGGCCGTGAGATCCTACGTGAGATCCACGAAGGGGATTGTGGTCACCATGCCGGTTCAAAGTCCCTGGTAGCTAAAGCTTTTCGTCATGGTTTTTATTGGCTGACGGCTCATGCTGATGCGGAAGACTTGGTGAAAAAGTGCGATGGTTGTCAGAAGTTTTCACGCCGAGCTCATGTTCCGGCCCAGGAATTGAGGATGATTCCAATCACTTGGCCGTTTGCAACTTGGGGGCTGGATATGGTTGGGCCCTTTAAGAGATCCAAGGACAAGAAGACCCACCTTTTGGTGGCGGTTGATAAGTTTACTAAGTGGGTGGAGGCAGAGCCAGTCAGTAAATGTGATGCAGCTATGGCGGTTCAATTCATCAAGAAGGTGATTTTCCGGTTTGGCTTTCCGCACAGCATTATAACTGATAATGGTACTAATCTGTCCAAAGGTGCTATGAAAGAGTTCTGTCAGCGTGAGCACATCCGACTTGACGTATCTTCAGTGGCTCACCCCCAATCTAATGGTCAAGCGGAGAGAGCCAATCAGGAGATCTTATGAGGCATCAAGCCCCGGCTTATGGTTCCTTTGCAACGGACGTCGGGTTGTTGGGTGGAGGAGTTACCTTCTGTGTTATGGAGCATCAATACCACGCCCAACAGGTCTACGGGTTACACACCTTTCTTCATGGTCTACGGAGCAGAGGCGGTTCTCCCGAGTGACATCCGTCATGACTCGCCTCGTGTGGCGGCTTATGTTGAAGCTGATAATGAAAAGGCACGGCAGGAAGCACTTGACCTGTTAGATGAGGAGCGTGACATTGCAGCAGCCCGTTCGGCGGTTTATCAGCAAGATCTGCATCGTTATCACAGCCGCCGGGTTAGAACCAGAACTTTTCAAGAAGGCGATCTGGTGCTCCGACTCATCCAGGATCAGACGGATATGCACAAGTTATCCCCGCCTTGGGAAGGACCCTTTGTGGTCAGCAAGAACCTGCACAATGGGTCATACTACCTAATCGATGTTCGAGAGCACAAAGACTCACGTAAATCGGAGGAGGAGACCCACCGGCCGTGGAATATCGCTCATCTACGGCCTTACTATACCTGAGCCCTAGGCTCTGCTATGTACATAGTTATGACAATGTATATATTATGATCAATATAATAAACCGGAGCCTCAGCTAAAGCGGGGTATCTGTTGTTTTTTCTTACATCAGGTGTGGTTACATGGAGGTTTCTACTTATAAAGCGGCGTCCGGTTTACCCCTTGATTCGGCTTCTCAAGCCATATATATAAATCACTTGGGGGCTTGGTCGTATTCGAACCTTAGCTACACCTCTTGATAGGTGCAAGGCCACCAGAAAAATCACTTGGGGGCTTGGTCATATTCGAACCATAGCTACACCTCTTGATTGGCTCAGAGCCAAAAAGAAAAATTACTTAGGGGCCAAAGAGAGTGTTCCAAAAGAACAACTCAAACATAGGCACCCACTGAGCACAGCTCAAAATATTGCTCGGGGATTCTTTGCTATCGCAATGAACAAAGAATCTACACTTGTAATAGGCTATCAAGCCACGGCTTGGAAGCCTGGTGTATACACCTAAAACCCCAAGTTAGCCTGCCTTTTTTAAGTAAGTCGCTCCGTCCAGGTAAACCTGGTATGACCCGTCGAACTTCGACAAGTCAATCTCATAAGACCCTGAACTTGTCAAAGTTAAAACGACGATTGGTTAAAGATTGAGGTCCATCTTAAAAGGCTTTGTAAAATGGTTTAACTCAGCGGCCTGGCAGCCCATGAAAAGCCTCGAATTTGGGGCCTGGCAGCCCGTGAAAAGCCTCGACTACAAGTTTTCATATGCTTTTATTTGCCAAGTTTTTTCTCCTTTGATGAGATTTATGATGATTTTGGTAAACCGGCGTTAATTAACCCGGCTCGGCTTTCAACTACAAGTTGTCAGTACATGATTAGTCATAATCCGGTGCTTATTAACCTGGTCTGGTTTTGACTATAAGTCGCCAGTGTTATATATGAATAATCCGGTGTTTTTTTCACAACCCGGTACGGGTTTATCATAAACCGGCACAATATGGAAGGAGTTATCAATACTCATGATTAGGGGTATCACCCTTACTACAAAAGTTGGCCAAACCTACGATGTGATTCAATGTCACAGGTATCATTTATTTTCATATTTGATTATTTTTAACAGCCTTGTTTATAAACCCAGGCTATATGTTTGGGCATCATGACCCGTCCGGTGGTAAACCGCCAGGACAAGTTCAACTTTTTGTATGCAGGAACAGCCTGAATAAATCGCTCTGGATTATGAACATTATATATCTTAAGCATGGTGAATTAACGATATCAAGCAAAGTAAATATGCACGATGGCATAGCAGACCAAGTGTTTAAACTAGCCTATTACAAGGCGTTTTAGTGCCCAAAAGAGTAATTGTTTTTTGGCAAGTATTGAAGCATGCGGAAGGTTAAATCGGCCTCCGGATCATGACTCGTCACCGGGCTGCCCTGACGGTTGTGGATCGCCTTGCACTGGTTCATCCTCTTCCTCTCTACCCAGCGGCTGGAAGTCAATGGTGGCCCAATCGATCCCAGTTAAGGCTTGGAACACAGCTTCATCGCTTATAAGTGTGGACGGTTCAACGTCAGGGGCATAGGTGTGCTTACGGATTGGCGGGATAAGATTTTGAGCCTCAGGGGTTGGTGCAGCAACCCGTTTGTTGTTGACATCATAACTCGCCTGGTAATATGAAAGATCACTTTCTTCAGCCAGTTGGCAAGCTAGTGGACGTACTTCCCGGTTTATTGCTCGGAGGTCCTCATGGCCAAATTCTGATCCGTCTTCTTTTAAGCTTGGATAGCCTTTAGCCACATCCACTGGATCAAGATCAGGCACCCATGCTTTTGCCCGGGTTAGTGCGGTCAGAGAACCAGCCCTGGCAGCAGATCTCTTTAGCTCTTCTACCCAAACAGGCAGCATTGACAACCTTTCTAAGGTCTCCTTGATTAAAGTTGGGGGCGGCTTGTTGTGAGAAGCAGTGCAGATGATCCATTGCGCGCCGGTATATAACTGCTCTATAAGAGTATAGGCAGCCTTCAGCTTCTTCTGTACGTCAGAGCCCAGATGACTAATGCGAGTTCCTGCGCCATTACAAACATCAGTAAACCGGCAATATATGGGATGATATGTTGAAAATTTAAAGCCAGGATATTTACCAAACACAGCAGTAGTCATGGCATGTATTTGCCGCTTTACACCAGTTAGCTCGTCTACCACCGGTTTAAGAGCTGCTTCTGCGTCCTCGGCTCTTTTTTGCAATGCGGATTTTTCTGTGTCCCAATCCGCCCGCTCCTTGTTGAAACTCTCCTTCAGCTTTTCCATAGCGGCTAAGGCACTGGTAAGCTCATCTTTGGTTTTGGAGGTTTCTGCCTGCTGGGACTTGATGTTTTCTTGCAGATCAGCGGTTTGAGTTTCCTTTTTGCTCAGCTCAGCCTATAAGAGAAACATATCATGAATTGGAAGTGCATATTTGAAGTACCAAGCACATAACAAGTTATGCACCTGATACTTGGGGGCTAATGCATATTTGCTCGTAATTAGAAATTTCTACAAAGTCCCAAGTGCAATACAAGTATTACTCTTGGCACTTGGGGGCTAATGTATGCTTGCTCAAAGTGACATTATGAGTATTCTTCCAAAAGTCCCGGTGCATCTTCATCAGTTAAACCGGCCCTTGGGGACTATACCGGCGAAAGTTGTAATATTGCAATTCTAAGGTACCGGTTCATCTTAGAAAGATAACCCGGCCCTTGGAGGCTAAGCATGCAAAGTTGAGATATTACAAAGTCCCAGTTTAGATGACCTTCATAAACCGGCACTTGGGGGCTACTGGAGTTAATATTTGGAATTGAACACAAGAGAGAAGCAGTTATGCAGTTACCTCATATCGTTCCTTCATTAGATTCACTAAACCGGCTTCAAAGTCGCGGCTTGTGTACAGGCGGTTTAAAAAACCAGAATGGATGTCTTGGGCGTTGAGGTGAGCATAGGTTGACAAATCTGTGTTCCATTTGCCTTTGCCCATAGCAGAAACCACGTCCTTGGCACTATGCTTCGATAAAGCAACAGGATTGCCAGGAGCGGTGTGGCCGATGCCAGTAATCATAATATCATCTTCTTTATCATCAACAGCCTTCACGGGAGTTGACGGTTTATCAGCAGCCTTAGCTAGGCTGGCCGACTTATCATCCGCGCGAGCCGGGCTAGTCGGTTTATCAGTGTGGCCTGTGGTGTCAACTTCTGTTTGTTCAACTATGAAGTTATAATCTTGAGGCGGTGGATCATCATGTGTAACATCAGTATTTGTTCTTTCCAGATCTGGAGTCTTCTCCGGTTCAATATCCACATCGTCATCAGATGGTTTATTTAACCGGGCCTTCTTACTGGGTCTAGGCTTGGCACTGAGAAGAATAAACATAAAGATCAGTACAGTATGCAAACATAACACATTAAGGATAAGATTAAAGCATAACCTACCCAGGGACCGTCTTGAGGATTGGAAGTTGTGTGGCCGTTGACTCGCCAGAGGACGAATTAGGTGTTCCCTAATAATTTGAATCAGACGGATTAAGAGGCTGTCGAAAACAACCCGCCTTGGGGCAAGAAATATCAGGAGTATAAGGGACCTCTGATCGACGTTTCCGGACCGGAGTGTTCGGTAAACCGGCAGAGGTAACTACCTGGCCACTGTGCCGGGTTGTGCGGCGGGCTTCGTGTTGCTGTTTCTTCAAAAGAAAGTTTGGGTCCAAGTGAGCTAAGGGGTGAGAAAATTTTATTTTCCGGTTTGCTTAACGGATTTTCTGTGTTGGCAGAGGGTCTGAACCGGAAGGAAGGATAATTACCTCTGCATCGTCATCCTGGCTGCCTTCAGCGTCGTCCTGATGACAGTCATTATCAATAAGGTGTATGAAAAAAGAACCAAGAGAGTCAAGTTCTACCTCTGAGTCCGTATTAGCCAAATCCGCATCAGCATTTGGTTCAGAAGATTCAGTGGTCCTCTTCTTGGCAGGTTTCTCGGTGGCCTTGGTCTTCGGGCGAAGTGGTTTTGCCGGCTTATCCTGTGGTTTGGCCGGTTTATCCTGTGGTTTTTTCTTCCAGAATGGGTCATCGCCCTGTGAAAGATGGACAAAATTTTGAGACTATCTGAAAAGGGGTAAACTAAAACAAGAAAGTTGTGATTCTTACAGTTGGCGGTTTATTGGAGACGCAGAAAGGGCTTAACCCGGTCTGGCTACAGACAGCTTCCGGTTCATTCAGTATTTTCTTGACAGCCTCAGTAACTTCGGCTTCTATTAGCTGAATGTCGATGTGTCGTTGAGGGTCTTTCAAATCCCCTGTGTACTCACACATTAAACCGGGGCGCCGGCTTAAGGGCAGAATGCTCCAAGATATCCAACAATGAACAAAGTCGACACCTGTCAAACCGTTTGCCATAAAGGCTCTGAGCTTTGACAGTTGTGGTGCATAGTTGGACCGTTCCTTGGCAGTCAGCCTTTGAGGGAAGGGATGAGTGTTGCTAAGCCGGTGGGGACGGTAACCCGGCAGAAGATTTTCATCAGTTGGAGATGTGTCTTTGCAGTAAAACCAAGTCTGATTCCAGTCCTTGGGGTGACTATGAAGCTTGGCATGAGGGAAGCTGACATCCTTCCTCTTTTGAATTGCCATTCCACCAAGCTCAGTGTTGGGTCCGTCTGTGAACTCTATGCGACGGTTTAAATAAAAGAAATCCCTGAACAGTTCAACTGTGGGCTCCTCTTGAAGATAGGCCTCACAAAATACTTGGAAATTGCAAATATTGGACACAGAGTTTGGTCCAATATCTTGAGGGTGGAGTTGGAAGCTGGCCAGCACATCCCGGAAATTTTTTGAACCGGGAGGGCTAAAGCCTCGACCCAGATGGTCAGTAAATACAACTACTTCTCCGTCCTTGGGTTCAGGAGGATTTTCCGGACCAGGGGCCCTCCAGTGGATGACTTCTTTCTTGGCTAAAGCTCCAGTTGTGACACATCTGTTTAATTGCTCTTCAGTAACCCGGGAAGGAACCCAGTTGCACTCGTAAACTTGTTTGGCCATTTCAATGGGAAGTTGAAACATATTTATTGCCGGTTTAAGATTTATGACGGGCGAGCATAAGGCAATGCAAGATAAGCAGAAGCAGAGGTATATGCATATTGTTAAACCGGAGTTTGATATTACTAAACCGGAGTCTGACAATGGAGAAGGTGCAAAGATCAATGAATCGGCGGTTTAAGAGGGGACTAATGATGGCTACCGGATTATTGTTCTTTGACAAAGCTAAACCACCTATATTGGTACCTAAGTGAGGGAAAAACAGACTTCACAGACTGGTAAGATAAATTCAGATCTGCGGCGTGGCAGAAAACAGAAATATATTCAGACCTAAAATACAGGTGCTTCAACAGTTCATCGGATTCAGATGAGTTTTTCTATACGAAGAGGATGCTCTAATGAGGAAAAAGGGGCTATGACTACGACCGCACAAGAAATATCAGATCCAAATTAGCCATTTATGGTACTAAGAAGAACAAGGACGAACAACGCCGGAGCTTTAATGAACTCCGACGAACACCGAAACCCTAATGGTGAATCTGGAGAAAGAGAAAAGGGACTTACGGATGTTGATGGAGCAGCGAAGGAGCATCGCGTTTTTTCTGGTTCGTTCAGGTTGATGCAGCGGCCGGAGTTGAGGAAGAAGGCGGAGCTTGACGACGGCGGCTGCGTGTGACGGTCAGGTCGGTGCGAGGAAGAAGGAGAAAGACGAAGAGGCAAGGGGAAAAAATGAAAAGGGCCCCCGGCCTTATTTATAAAGGTGAAGAGATAAGTGACAGACGCGAGAATCAAGGAGCCCAAAGGTTGGATATGTGACAGAGCTGTCGCCTCGATTCTCGGAGGCTCATTTTAAATAACAGGTGACGTCATGGCAATTTATTATGATCTTGGAAGATGACGTCATGGCGGTTTACAAGACTTAAGCGAAGGTTTTGAAGAAGAAATTTTCTTAAGTGTTGGAGATCGACATGAACAAGTTCAAATCAATCTGGGGCCTAATGTTGGGGATATTATTACTGGGTGTAAACCGGCCAGGAGAGGCCGGGTTATCCCCATAATGAGTTATTTATATTTGAAGCCCATGAAGACAAGGAGTATGGCGCTTTATGAAGGCCCAGGGCCCAAAGGCGGATTAAGGGCTTGTAGGTGTAAACCGCCATATTATATGTAACTTGTCTTGTAAGATAAGAAAAGAGTAGAGACCGAGCCGGACACGTTTATGAGCCGGCCTCGGGATTCTGTAAACTGCCGGGCGTCAACCTGTGTATATAAAGGGACGACCCGGCGGTGGTTTGGGGGGACGGACAACAATTCGAGAGCTTGGCATAGCGGATTCGCTCCCTGGTCATCGAAACCCTAGCAATTCCACAACAACTGGATTAGGCCTTTACCTTCACCGCAAGGGGCCGAACCAGTATAAACTCTCTGCGTCCCTTGTCCGCTTTAACCCCTTTAAGCTAACCCGTCGCGATGGATCCATGACTAAGTCCTTTCTCTAGGACATCTGTCGTGACAAGGCCACGACAGTGTTCTTGGAGATCTATTTGATGTAATACTCTTTTGCGGTGCGTTTGCCGAGATCCGATGAATTGTGGATTTATGATCAGTTTATCTATGAATATTATTTGAATCTTCTCTGAATTCTTTTATGCATGATTTGATATCTTTGCAAGTCTCTTCGAACTATCGATTTGGTTTGGCCAACTAGATTGGTTTTTCTTGCAATGGGAGAAGTGCTTAGCTTTGGGTTCAATCTTACGGTGTCCTTTCCCAGTGACAGCAAGGGCAGCAAGGCATGTATTGTATTGTTGCCATCGAGGATAAAAAGATGGGGTTTTCATCATATTGCTTGAGTTAATTCCTCTACATCATGTCATCTTACTTAATGCGTTACTCTGTTCTTCATGAACTTAATACTCTAGATGCAGGCAGGAGTCGGTCGATGTGTGGAGTAATAGTAGTGGATGCAGAATCGTTTCGGTCTACTTGACACGGCCGTGGTGCCTATATTCATGATCATTGCCTTAGATATCGTCATAACTTTGCGCTTTTCTATCAATTGCTCGGCAGTAATTTGTTCACCCACCGTAATAATTTCTATCTTGAGAGAAGCCTCTAGTGAAACCTATGGCCCCCGGGTCTACTTTCCATCATATAATCTTCTACTCTCCATCATATAAGTTTCCGATCTACAATTCTAGTTTCCTATTTACTTTCTTTGCAATCTTTTACTTTCCGTTCCATAAACCAAAAATACCAAAAATATTACTTTACCGTTTATCCATCTTTATCAGATCTCACTTTGCAAATAACCGTGAACGGATTGACAACCCCTTTATCGCGTTGGGTGCAAGTTGGTGTTTGTTTGTGCAGGTATTCGGTGGCTTGCGCGTTGTCTCCTACTGGATTGATACCTTGGTTCTCAAAACTGAGGGAAATACTTACTCTACTTTGCTGCATCACCCTTTCCTCTTCAAGGGAAAAACCAACGCAAGCTCAAGAGGTAGCACATACGATGCCATTTCAACGATTGTACCACAAAAGCTCAAAATATTACAAGGTTCAAATTCCAGAGTTATATGGCTCAAATTCAAAGATTACAAGGTTCAAACTAATATTAGAAATGAAATTCAGCTCATCAGCTTCAAACCCCTGCGATGATCCGCTGAACATGGATATAAGAGAGGTTCAAACTAATATTACCACTTGTAAGGCTGGTTTGGAAACCTCATAATTTTTGCAAAGGGGTCAGCCACTGAGATGTCATGTATGGGGTTGACACGATGACTTCCGATTACTCTGTCATCTGAAGTTCCAAAATGAAATTCAGCCTTTTCGGAGCCTATTCCATTCTGCCGCAGCCGTCAGCGCTGATCAACAAACCATTCATTTTTGTGAAACAAATGTAGGCAAAACCTCATTACCTTCAGCACCCTTCCTCTGACAACAAAGAACCCAGCGAATATAATCTTAGGTAAGGTCCCTCGGTAGGAGTTGAAAGTAATTTCTGAGAGATGCAGATCTAGGCATTCTATGTGATTGTTATACTGTTTCACACTATCCACCACCGGGCCTAATCTTATCTGCAAAAAAAGAAAACATGTTAGTGCCTATATGTAGTTTTGAACACTACTACAGGCCTATTTGGCTTGCAGGATTTGTAAAATGCACTAATGTGCCATCTTCGATCCGACATGATTAACATGAGCATTTGATTACAATCTAAAAAAATGTAGCCTTCTTCACAAGAGGTTGGAGTGGATGAAAAGTTCCCTAAGAAAACTAGTACAGATGAATCCAAAGGAGAAATGCTTATGGATTGTAACCATATGGATGAAGCAACCAATATGGGGGGGGGAACATGTATGTACTGAAATCCTCCAAAAATCCTTCAGAAATCGTAGTACATTGTCATTGTAAACTTGGAAAAAGGTGTCAAAAATTGAACTTCCTTATGGTTAACATTTAACAGGAAAGGAACATCACCTCGATATATAGCTTCTCCAGGCATGGAAAACATCTCAGAAAACTAACAACTTGGTCCAGGTTGGGGTCGATAGATTCTAGTGCCAAGACCTTCACTGTGCGCAGTTTCGGGGTCAAGCTTGTCGGAATCATTTTCTGGATGACAGACGAACATACATCTTCAAAATTAGAAATAATGTTAATTTCTAGGAGAGGTAGAAGGCGGCTGTTGTACCTGAACGGGTGTGGATCCAATAACAAGTTTAGAGTATTTGTCAGATGAGTAGTCCACCACTGTCAATTTCGGTGCAGAAATGACATTGATTCTTGTTGGACCTTCTTGATCAACTACAAGTAATATCTCAAGTGAAGGTGTGTCCTCAATGACCATACAGTGGCAAACATTTTATGATGTCTTCTTGCAGCACCAGCAACACACATAAATAGTCCGGAGAGTCATGGAGGTGATGTGGAAGCTACTCAACCCATTGATCGCCTGAAGATGAAGGTACTCGAGTGCAGTACAACCACAGAGCAGGCGCTGCATGTCACCGTTTGGGAGGCAGACGGCAATGAGCTCGAGGTGCTTCAGTCGTGGTAGAATAAGAGCGCCGCGTCATTAAGTGGGGGAATGGTAGTTCATGAACTTGGCGACGCGCAGCGTGGGTGCGAGGCGGAGCGCGGACGTTGGCAGTGAGCGCATATGCCCATCATCAAAAGTGAGCTCCTCGAGCTGATCTAGGGCGGGGGATCGGAACCACTCGTCAAGCTTGGCTCGGTCCTTGCCGTTGGAACATAACTTACCCATCCTAAGGCCTCTGGTTGGGCCATGGTGACTGACAAGGATCTAGGAGAACGCATCCAAGCTTTTGCGATAGCCATGGCAGAGCTCGTGGGTGTCGATGAGTTCAAGAGGGTTGGAGTGCCATAGGGGGCGCCACCGCCGGGAAAGGACGGTTGTCCGCGCCCCATATTTGATTGGGAGGAGGGAGATGATGACTATCAACATGTCATCGGGGAGGCTGTTGATGAAGTCTAGGCCTGCTGGAGTCGCTTGCGGTTCTTGCTCGACCCACCTACGCTTGTTGGCAGCCCCGTTCTCCACCTCCGGAGTCTCCTTATCAGCGGCATTTTCTGATATAAGTGGGAGTACAGGGAATATTTAGTTAAAACAGGGCAATAGAAAAGTGTATTGGTAACTAGAAGTTAGTAAGTAGGAATAGAGTAAGAAAATGGAATAACAATTGGTTGCTTAAATACTACACAATTCCTTGGATATTGCTGGGTAAGTCAACATGCAGATAGTTGAAAAGAACACTTACTTCAAACAAAGTCTGGACGGATGATATCGTCGGGGAAGTTAGCATATATCTCATGACCAGGCTCTTTTATGTGCAGTGCACTTTTAGTGCCAGCTTTCAGTACATAAAACTTAGAAATTTCTATCCAAAGGCCCGTGGCAAAATAGGAGTGACCACATTCATCAAGTCTTCCAGAAGCAATGATTGTAAATCCATGGTTTGTGTTCAGTATGACATCCCTGCAGTCTTGATTTATGTAAAGGCAAGATTGCATACTACAGATTCTGTTGCATAGCAAGGGACACGCTGCAGTAAATGGTAGGATTGTAAAAGAATATGGTAACATGCAAATATGGGCGAAATTGAAAGAACTGTACAGCAGTTGAAATCAAAGGACAAAAATCTATAATTAAACAGATAGGGTAACCATGATGTCATGGAAATATGAGAGTAATCAAAAGAACAATACGTCATTAATTTGCCTAATATAGAAACAAGAGGGGAAAAATCCCTTTTGACGTATATGCTGCATGTGGCACCTTTTGTCCTAATGTAGCAATATATAGTACATGTTCAGGAAAGTAGGCCATGCCAACCGATTTAGGGTGAGATTGAACACACCGCGCGCATCCTCAAGTCATCTGGTATGGTGAGATGGAACTCCATGGATGTCTGGCCAAGGCCGCAAAGTCCTAATGTGTCCGCGCACTGTACACTCTATGAATGAATGAAAATCCTCAAATCTGCTCGAATAAAAATGATTTCACGGTGATTTCGGCCGGGTGATTAAAGGAGGTAGATGAACTGGTGTAAGAGATGAGATAATATCTCATTAAATTAGTTACATTGTTATCCATGAGAAAACCCGTCAATACGGCGGATTCCCCAATCGGGCGGAGCTGGGTCGACCGCGAGCAGCGTTGAAAAAGTCGATGGCGATAGGCAGCGGCAAGCGGAAGTGGCGAAATGTGGTGGGGTTTGCCGGCAGCCTGGCGGCGGCGACAGGCGTCGAGCTAAGTGGTTGCCGCGGCGATAGGCGGTGCCATGCAGAGTCGCGAAGGAGCTTGTGCAGGTGTGAATGGGGACCGGGCGGGGTGAGGGTTTTTATGACGTGGGGATGGTGAGGGTTTTCTTTTTTCTTTTTTGAATTGGGTGGTGAGGGTTTTCTGTCACACAAAGAGATTCGGAGGCAACTGTTTGCTAGATCCAACCGTGTGTGATTGACATAACAGGGAAAATGAAAGTCATTGCACACGGTTCCAATTTTGGGAACCGTGTGTGATTGACGTACTACCTCCGTCCTGGTTTATTGGTCCCCTTTGTAATTTGTGCCAAATTTTTACCAAAGATTTAACTAAAAAATGTTTATGCATGTCACCAAAAATTATGTCATTGAACACTATCTTCAAATACGCATCCAACGATATAATTTTTGCTGACCTGCACTAACATTTTGTCTGTTTAATCTTTGGTCAAAATTTAACACAAATTACAAAGGGGACCAATAAAACAGGATGGGGGTGGATTCCATCAACCAAACTGATTGCATCCATATCCCACATTTAGACATAAGTAAACATAGATTAAACATACTCAGACATAGATAATAAGCGTACACAAGCATAGTTCAACCATAGGTATATAGTTCAACCATCCTTAAGCATACTCAAGCGCATTTATAATTAAGACACTACATAGCCATACATAGTTCGATCCCACATCTCATCTCGTCTGCCGGCACGATCCTGAAGCTTCTTCAGGTACTCGGTGTACGCGGCGTGCGCCACCCTGCGAGAATACTTCTGCTTGAAGGTGCCAACGGCTCGTCCTCTTGCATGCACCAGAACACTTTGATACGCATGATGATGCTTTTGGTTGCAAAATGGGCATCGATAGCCCCAGTTCCAGGTCCTAATACACCTGTTATGCATTCCCGCATAAAGCTCCCTGAGGATTTGCCTCTTGTACCTCCTCTGGCCATCTTCATCATCGCTATCGATATCGTCAGATAACACCTATACACATAGTAAAAAAATGTGGCGTCAAATTTGGAATACAAACTAATCTCTAGCGAACATTTGGCAGTTGCCAAAATTTGGCATCAAATCAATGTTTACATGCCATAAAGTAGGATTAGGAATTTATGGCTATTTTTTTAGACATATCCAGAGATTATGGTTCAATTTTTAAGCACAAACGTCTATGTACAGACCAATATTAAAGAAAATAATGGCACAAACATATATGTAGGTCATTCAAAATCAATTGTCAAGACTTGGCTAGGAATTATTAGCGCAAACACTAACCCTAGTCGGATTATTAGCAGAAATCATTTGCACAGATGAAACAACTAATCACTTATCACTTGTACCATTCAAACAATCAATACACTACACGGATCTAACGAAACTTACTCAGATTTCATGAATTGGGAGAACATAACCATAGGATTTCTATTCCAAAAGGGGGGAGGCAGGACGCAGGAGTAACCAGAGAAACCCTAGGATGTATTTGACACATAAATGGGTATAGATGACTAACCGGTTCTCCGTCGTCGTCGGAGTCGTCGCCGGAGCCGTCGCCCAAGTCGTCACCGGAGTCGGTGTGGACCTCCAGCTCTGACTGTGGAAGCACGACGCCGTCGACGACGCCAGGGTGCAGCGATACCTCGTCGGCGGCGACGGCAACCTCTATCTCCATCTCCACGCCGTGCTCCGGTGCTTTAGCAGCCCCGGCATCGCCACTCCCTCCGATGGGGCGCTTCGGTGGCATCCTCATACACTGACGGCTTTGAGAACTGAGAGCGGCGTCGAGGATGCAAGTAGAGATCGAGGATTGTGTGTGTGGCGAGGATGGGGGGTGTGGCCGCTTAGGCGTGCCATTAATATGGAGTAGTGGGAGAGAGGCGGGCGGCGGTCAAACCACTGGCTGGCCTCCCGGTGAGCCTGCGCACCAGACTGCTGGCATGCCTACCGTCATTTCACACAGCTACTCGCACGCCTCCCGATGACACTGCGCAGCGAGCATGCCTCCCGTCAATTCACACACCTGCACCCACGCCTCCCGGTCTGCCTGCGCGGTGGACTGCTCGCATGCGTCTTGTCAACTCACGCCTGCTCGCACGGCACATGGGTCGCGTGGCGGCACGTATATTGTTTTTCTATTTTGATGATTAATGCTGCCACTTTATTGCTTAACCAAAGCATGGCACGTATCCATTGTTGGTCTAACACCCATGGTTCGAATAAATAATCCGTTTGCGATATTGGTTCCCAATTATTAATAATCTCCCGTTTGTAAGAAGATAAAGATTACATCAAAACTTGTCTCAATTTTGACAAAAAAAGTACAATGCCACTGTGTATTGGTGTCCATATGACAACATGATAAGTTTCATGAATTTCAAATAAGTTTTGGATGTACTAGATTTTAAAAATCAAGATTCTCAATGTTTGAAATTTCTTGCACGGGGAGTAAACATGCACCCAGTGAGACACATGTGTTTTTCCAATCCATTTAGGTGCACTGTCACGTGTGCATGTAGCTCAAATTTGATTTTTTGCACATTATACCCCTAGAAAATTAATCAATGTACTAAAACGTCTTAATGATCTCTGTTTTTTTCAAAATTAAAACGTCCCTCCTTTGGTAACATATGTTCACCGCGGGAAAATTTAACATGCATCATAGTTGCGGTGGATGCGCGGTGTGTGTGTGCGCGCGCGCGTGCGCGTCTGGGGGGTGGCTGGCAGTACACTACGAGTCGTGAGCTACCGTGTGGGTTGGCCGTTTTGTGAGGCAGGTGCCACATCAGAGTTGTGAATTCGTTATTTAAAACATTACACGACCCTTTCATACATACTTGTTTTTGCCACATGAAGTCGGTGGTTGTCCTACACGACACTCACTCGCGTGTGACGCTTTCTGTGGGCCCGCAAGGTCATCGTCCATCACTTTGACCAACAGCCGGCAGAGAGGTTAATTTGACCAGCAAGGTAAAATCTTTTTTGTTTGTGTTATGGTGGGAGTATATAGTACGCGTCGAAGAGGTGGGAGGGGACTAGCATATATACTATGTACATGTCCGTGAACACATACACCTCACTCAGTGTCGGGACTTTTCATTTTCTGAGGCACGTGCCACATCAAAGTTGTGCATTGGCTATTCAAACATCACACAACACCTCTTTGGGCCACATGCATGCAGGCGGTGGTTATCCTAGGACACTCACGTGTGACGCTTCCATCTGTGGGCCCGCGAGGTCATCGTCGATGCATGCATCACTTTGACCTACATCAGGAGAGGTTAATTAATTTCACCATCAAGGAGGATTCATTTTGGTTTGTATGACAGTAGGAGCATATATATAGTATGCATTCAAGAGGGGGAAGGGGACCAGCATATGTAGTACGCTTCATGAACCTCGCTCTGTGTGGGGACTTTACGGTTTTTGAGGCATGTGCCACATCAAAGTTGTGCATTTTGGGTATTCAACATATGTTTGGCCCACATGCAAAGCGATGATGCACTACTGCAGGTTGGTCGAAACATGATAGTCCAATCAGAGACCCTTCGACGAAACTGTGTGTGATGCATTAATCACAAATGGTGATGTAATAAAACCGTGCAAAAAGATACAAAACATTTGCGATGGCAGTGACATCAAACACGGTTCAGATTAGAGTTGCGTGTGCGATGCGTGGCATACGGTTAATCCAGCAGAACTATTTGCGATGAGGCAGAACAACAGAAATGGGCAGCCAGATGAGGGTGTGTGCGATATACGGCATACAGTTCACTAGGATGAACTATGTGTGATTAGCCAACACAACAGAAACGGTCAGCCAGATCAAGGTGTGTGCGATGGAGGGCATACCATTCACTCGGATGAACTGTTTGTGATGAGCCAAGACAACATAAACAGATCAACTGAACAAGATGTGTGTGATATGCGGCAAACATGTCCGTAATCAGAAATGTGTGCGAAGACCAATAATAACACAGACGATTGCTGCTAATGAGCCATGTGATTTGCTCTGTCTACAGAAGAATAACATATATATATATATATAACTAAAATAAACATCCAATTACATAAGTGACTATACAGATCATTCGCACACACCTCAATAAACAATTGCATGCATTCTAAACTAGGAGAAACGATCGTCTAGTCATCTACTTCTTGTGACGCTCCTGCCACTGCTCTGTGGCTCGATCCCTTGTCTGGGGCAGGAAGAAGACACTTCCTCATGTCAACGATCCGCCTGTACATCTCGTAGCTTGTGTACGCGTCCTTGGCCACGTACTTGACATGT
Source organism: Thinopyrum elongatum (assembly GCA_011799875.1). Classification (NCBI taxonomy): domain Eukaryota; kingdom Viridiplantae; phylum Streptophyta; class Magnoliopsida; order Poales; family Poaceae; genus Thinopyrum; species Thinopyrum elongatum. Next base: position 519,670,176 of record CM022298.1, read on the forward strand.
TGTTCATCCAGTCTCTGATGCCAGACACTGTGCCAGGCGTTCTTGTCCTTCTTGCTCTCATCCTTCATCTTCATGTAGTAGGGGTCGATGATGGCCAAGGCAAGGTCTACCAAGGAGTTCTGTTTGTTGTTGTCGCTGCCCCAGACCTTGTAGTGGTCCTGGATGTTGACAAGATTCTGGCATTTCAAGCCCGAAACCTTGAGCGCTTTTAGATCATTGGTGGTGTCCACCATAGCGAAACTGTAGTCAGGGCTGTTGATAAACCTGGAGAAACGCTCGCAAGGCCTTGTGGCCAGGTGGTAGTGGTAGACGAGGACGTCATGTCACACGCACAACTAGGCGACGGCAACCTTCTGTTCATGCCCGGCACGACCGATGGTGTACTCGAGGTCGAAGCCGACCACTTGGTACTTGTCCTCAGCAAGCAACTGCTCCATAGTTTGGATGGAGCTCTCCACCGAGACCGGCTCGTTTGTGTACACCACCGAGATTGCCTTCCCCCTCACGTGGGTGTCCACTACATGATGCGCGGTGAACTGCCCCCCGTTGTCGTCGTCGGCCGCTGGGAGCGCCATTGGAGCCACGGGGAGTGCCATTGGAACCGCTGGATGTCCTCTCTGTATGTGTCATCGTGGGTGTGCTTATTGTGTCGTGTGACGCAAGAGATGAAGGAAAATGGCTGCAGGAATAAATGGGGGCCAGGCGGCCTGGATTCTCGGCGCGTCCGCATGGCAGTTTTTGCAGCGGGTAACTGCATCGTGGCACCGCGCCCGGCGCAACCGCATGCATAATGGCAGCACGAACGTACGTGATCGAGCGCCGGCCCCAAACACTGGCAGCGCGCGTGGAGGGACGAGGGCAGAGCGCCCGGAGCGGCGCGTGAGCATAGCGCGCACGGCAGGACACGAGCAAAGCGCGCCGCGGCCGCCTCAACCATGAGCAACCACACACATAGAGTAGTTGAACACGCAGGGAATATGGTCGTCTACAAGCCGGCCGGCAGTTGCGACGCTGCGTAGAGAGCGGCCGTGTGCTACTACCTCCATCTTCGTCTATTAGTCCCCTTTATATTCGGTGCCATATTTTGAACTTAAATTTAACCAACAAAATGTTGATGCATGTTATAAAAATTATATAATTGGAAACTATGTTCAAATACGAATCCAATGATATAATCTTTGGCGACATGCATTCGTATTTTATTAGTTAAATCTCTAGTCAAAATTTGGCACAAAAATACATAGACGACTTATAAACCAGGATGGGGGTAGTAGGTAATTAAATCGCAAATGTTTTTTTATTAACCATATGTGTACGTGTCCTTTCGTCCCCCTCTCGCACGTCTTGTCACCCCGGTGCCGCAGACGGCTTACAGCGCAAGCTTGCGCAGCGCGCGGGGGTGTTCTTTTGGCCAAACGGTGCCTCGAAGTGGCGCCAATGAATCGTCGGTGAGCCCATTCCCGCGCAACCTCGCAGGTTCCCGCGCGAGCTTCCCGCCCGACTCGGTGAAATCCCCCTAAATCCCAATGCTTACCGGCCTGCTATATAAACCCTCACGGCCGGCGAGTCCTGCGTCACATTTTCCCCACCCTCCCTGTAGATTATCTCGTCTGCTTCTCCCATAATCGCCAATGGCACTGGTCTGTGATCGTCGCTTAGCCACTCCCCCGTCATCAGAGGACAGCTCCTGCTGGGAGGCTACACTGCAGCGGCGGCGCAGTCCCCGGCGTAGTGTAGTGCGTGTGGCGTCCCTGTTGGGTATTCGCGGAACACCCACCACACGCTCCGCCGCCACTGCCCGTCGGCAGCTGTTGCCGGCCACCGTTGCCGTCACCCCACCATCTGCCGCCGTGGCTGCCACACCATCGTCGAACGCCAGGGCCATCGCCCGCTCCGCTGCCGCGGCCCGATGGCGGGAGGTGGCCGTCGTGGCCGCCACCCCACCGGCGGCCACCGTGGCCATCACCCGCTCCGCCACCGCGGCCCGAAGGCGGGAGGTGGTGGTCATGGCCGCCATCCCAACATCGGCCGCTGTGGTCGCCAGCCCACCATCGACCGCCGGGGTCATCACCCGCTCCGCCACCGTCGCTCGAAGGCGGGAGGCGGAGGTGGAGGCCTGCACATGCGTCAGCGACCTTGCGCGCTACATCGAGTTCCTGCGGGAGGAGGAGGAGCGCCTCATTGAGCATGCAAAGAGCCTTACCCCCGCCATGGCCGCAGCACATGCCGCTGCAGAGGCGAGGAATCAGGAGATCTACGAGGAGAACCACCGCTTCGAGAGGGGTCGTCTGGAGCGGCGGAGGGCGTTCGAGGTGAGCATCGCTGAAGGTGCAGCAGCGGCAGACACCGTATTGCAGTTGTCCAACTTGTCGGTAGGCTCCTCCTCTGCCTCTTACTGAGGGCGCTCGGTAGAAGAGAGGCTGTCGGAAGTAGTACAAAGCCTCTCCGTAGTAGTAGTATTTAGGGGCTATTTTGTTTAGTTCATCTGACTATAGATGTGGTGGAACTGTACAATGTACTTAAAATTAGCTAGTATATATAGTTGAACTAGCTATTTCAGTACGTGGTTGGCAACAATTGGGGAAAATTTTGGTCGGTTCAGCTGTCGAGTTGAACTGTTTGTATAAAGAACGACTGCTTAATCTATGAATGAAATCTATGCTTAATTACTGAATTTTAGTGCTAGTGATTTTTAGCTGCATATTTTGACAAATGGCAGTGTTACAAGGTTGACAAATGGCAATGTTACTAGATCAACAAATGTCAATCTTTCCAGTTTGACAAATGGCAATATACCCAATATGACAGATGCAAATCTTACCAAATTGTCTGTACGTGCTTGCACACGGGTCATCCAAAACAACCGTTTGCGTTGTAGGGATGTACAAATCTTGCTCGGCACATTTTCTCTTGGCTTAGTGCCGAAGTCTGGTTTTGCATACCGTATTCAATCTAAACCGTTTGCGTTGAAGAGATGCACAAATCATGCGCTGCGAGTTTTCCCTTGGCTTACTGGGGAAGACCATAGCTCTCACTTTGCATACGGGTGTACTATCTAAAACATTTGCGATCAAGAGCTGCACAAATCCTGCTTGGCACATTTTCCCTTGGCTTCCTACGGAAGCTGTCGGTTTGCATACATGTGTTCTATCTAAAACGTTTGCGATGAGTGTTTTATATTTAAAAACCATTTACGTTGTTTTTAAACAAAATCGTTTGATAAGTCTGTACATTCAGAGAGAAAAACGCAAGTTCATTCAAACCATATCTTTCATTCAGTCACATTGCGAATTTATATTCATATGATTGAGATACACTGATACAGTATTAAACCCCCCCAAAAAACTAATTTCGGCAGCGGCGGCGGCGGAGGCGGCGTGCCGCGCCGGCGTTGTTGTTGTCGTCCTCCGGCACGCCGTTGTTGAAGTCTTCAAGGCTGCACAGAATGTTCTTCACTTGGAAACGGGAGGTCTGCGGGAGGGAGGGGAATGGGAGGCAAACAGTAAGGCTGCCAGTATTAAACAGCAGCTCGGGCGCCATTAATGAAGTGGATGCGAGCAAGGCAGGCGGCCATGGACGTCAAAGGGCTCGCTTCCCAGTGAGCCTGCGCAGCGTACAACTCACATGCTTCCTGGTGAGCCTTTGCATTGGAGGACAGCTTGCATGCCTCTCGGTCAGCCTGTGCACCGGACTACGCTCGCACGCCTCCCGTTCAGTCAAGCAGCTGTCCACACGGCACCTCCTATAGCCATTAAAAGAGAGACATGTGGCGTCACGTGAATGGTTAACATAACGCACACGATTTAAATTATACAAATGTTTGAGATGTTAAAGTGGCAGCTATTTGTTTCAAAATGCCTTTGTTGGCTGTTATTCGAGTGCGCCTTCTCTCAAAATGGACAGTCTGGTGCCATTCCATGATAGCATGCCAAGTTTCATGAATTTCAGACGAGTTTTGGATTTACTAGAATTTAAAAACAAAGTATCTCAATGTTTTGCTGGCAATCAACAGTGCCATGGTGTTTGAAATTCATTCCCATTTCTTGCATGGGACCTAAGCATGCACCCAACAACACACATTTGATATGTCAACCCATTTTTCTGCACTAGAGCTTGTGCATGGAGTTCAAATTTGAATTATGCACATAAAATGCCTAGAAAGCCCAGTTAATGTATAAAAATGTCCAAGCGAACCCCAAAAAATGCCAAAAATTGACACAACACTCTTGTTGTTCTATGTTGACACTAGAAAAATTTTGAGAGCAAGAAGAGGCAACAGATATCGTTTCCTCCCCAAAGGTGGCATGTTCCCTACTGAAACCATCAGGCTTGTTGTGAGAAGCTCTGGTTTGCGAGAAGCTTATACCCAAACCTGCCCCAAATGGGACAATTTTTTTACCATAGCATGTTGATGCCGCTCCATGATAGCATGTCTAGTTTCATGAACTACACACGAGTTTTGGATTTACTAGAATTTAAAAACTATGTATCTCAATGTTTGTGGTCGAGCGACGGTGGCAAGGTGTTTGACATTCATTCCCATTTCTTGCATGGGACCTAAGCATGCAACCAAGGACACATATTTGATTTTTCAACCAATTTACATGCACTAGAGCATGTGCCTATAGTTCAAATTTGAATTATGCACATAAATGCATAGAAAACTCAGTTAATGTATAAAAATGTCCAAACGAATCCTGAAAAATTCCTAAATTTAACACAACACTCCTGTTGTTCTATGTTGACACTAGAAAAAAATTGAAATCAAGAAGAGGCAACGGATATCGTTTCGTCCAGAAAGGTGAAACGTTCCCTACCGTAACCATGAGGCTTGTTGTGAGAAGCTCTGGTTTGTGAGAAGCTTATACCCCAACCTACCCCAAATGGGACAATATTTTTACCACGGCATGTTGATGCCGTTCCATGCTAGCATGTCAAGTTTCATAAATTTCACACGCGTTTTTGATTTACTAGAATTCAAAAACCATGTATCTCTATGTTAGCAGCCGAGCGACGGTGGCAAGGTGTTTGACATTCATTCTCATTTCTTGCATGGGACTTAAGCATGCAACCAAGGACACACATTTCAATTTTGAACCCATTTATATGCACTGGAGCATGTGCATGTAGTTCAAATTTGAATTATGCACATAAATGCATAGAAAACTCAGTTAATGTATAAAAATGTCCAAGCAAACCCCAAAAAAACCCCAAAAATTGACACAACACTCAGTTAATGGATATCGTTTCGTCCCCCAAGGTGGCACGTTCCCTACTGAAACCATCAGGCTTGTTGTGAGAAGCTCTGGTTTGCGAGAAGATTATACCCAAACCTGCCCCAAATGGGACAATATTTTTACCACAGCATGTTGATGCCTTTCCATGATATCATGTCAAGTTTCATGAATTTCAGAGGAGTTTTCGATTTACTAGAATTTTAAAACCATGTATCTCAATGTTAGCGGCTGAGCGACAGTGTCAAGGTGTTTGACATTCATTCTCATTTCTTGCATGTGACCTAAGCTTGCAACCAAGGACACACATTTGATTTTTCAACCCGTTTTTATGCACTGGAGCATGTGCATGTAGTTCAATTTTGAATTATGCACATAAATGCCTAGAAAACTCAGTTAACATATAAAAATGACCAAATGATCCCCAAAAGATTCCAAAATTTAACACGATACTCCTGTTGTTCTATGTTGACACCAGAAAAAAAATTGAAAGCAAGAAGAGGCGACGAATATTGTCTTGTCCACAAAGGTGACACGTTTCCCTAACGGAACCATGAGGTTTCTTGTGAGAAGCTCTGGTTTGTGAGAAGCTAATATCATAACCTGCCCCAAATGGTACAATATTTTTTACCCCAGCATGTTGATGCCATTCCATGATAGCATGCCAAGGTTCATGAATTTCAGACGGGTTTTGGATTTACTAGAATTACAAAAGCAAGTACCTCAATGTTTGCCGGAGAGCCACGGTGCCGTGGTGTTCGAGATTCATCCCCATTTCTTACATGGGACATAAGCATAAACCCATGGACACATATATGATTTTACAACCCATTTTGGTGTAGCGGAGCATGTGCATGTAGTTTAATTTTGAATTGTGCACCTGAAATGGCTAGAAAACCAAGTTAATGTATAAAAATGTCCAAACGAACCCTGAATGATTCCAATTTTTTGACGACACACCTATAGTGGCATGTTCACTGTAGATAAAAGTTCTAGAAATTCAAACACCCTCCTTTGCCGCTGTGACCCCATTATGTAATTCAAATCAAGACAAAAAATCAAGTAGATCAGACATAGTTTATTATCACCGACCGTGTGACATGCAGTACAAAATATCTTGGAGCACCGTCGGAGTATAGTACGCCTATGGCTTACGCGAGAAGGTGCGTCGGCTACAGTCCATAGCCGGCGTGTCAAGCACACTAGCTCGCTCCCAAAATATCATTTCATTGTTCAATCATCGCCGGTGAAAGATGGGGACGTGAACCCGCTTCGTGAGGGCATCTTCGGCGGCCCTCTCCGGCAAGAGCACGGCCGCAGCCGCCAGGCACGTGCTAATAAACTTCGTGAGCGCGGCCGCAATCTGCGATCGGGCAGCCAAGGCAGCCCAAACGGCCGCTGTTGCTTCTCAGGTGGCGGCAGCAACATCTGCCTCGGGGATAGCAATTGACAAGAGCGGCTCAGCAGCTGTCCGTTCTGCAGCGGCAGCCTTAGCCCTGATGGAGGCCGCCCACGAACATGTCGAGGCCGCCCACGCCCAGCTCATGGCGGTCACCGCACGAATCGAACGAAGCTTCTCCGACAACGGTCAGCAACCCACGGCCGAAGAGTTGGCAATCGCCGAGAGTGTTCGAGCAGCCGTCCGTTCCTCCGCGGCATACCTTGCCACGACGGAGCCCATCCAAGCCTAGATCGCGGCCGCCCACGCCCAGCTCATGGCGGCCTTTTCCAAAGAGATGGTGGATGCGGATGGCGAGATGCTTGCCAAGTATGGTGCGATGGATGCCATGGAGCCCCTTCCCCAGGAGATAGTCGGGCGCGAGCTGGACATGGAGGAGGCGGCGGAGATCGACGAGCACCAGCCGGAGTAGTACTCTTTGTTTTGTTTAATTAAGAGCGCCGATCTTTAATTTGTTAGAGTAATGTTTAGGTGAGCTAGCTCTGTTTAATTGCTGAACTTGCTCGATTAAGAAGTGTGGGTGTGCTGTAGTCTCCTTTGTGTACCCAAATTATGCAATGACGTGCATGACCACTGTAACCAGGGAAACTCGAACCAAAATTTGCACGTTCAAACTCATCACACACGGGTTAAGCTATATGAATCGTTTGTGATGTCCACATATCGTACACAGTGCTGAATAAGGGACCGTGTCTGATGACACTTTGTGCGCCAGTTTTTTCGCTGCACCGATCCAAAATTTTTGGCTTCCGCGGAAATATCTACCTCCCCGCCCCCTCCCCCTTACCAAAAGCCACATTTCCCCTGTTTCCGCCTTCCTTTCCAAGTTGAAACCTTCACTCCTTGCTTGCAGCGCCGCCTCCTCACCGGCGACCCTCCTTCACGCTGCTCGGCCTCGTTGATCCAGGAAGGTAATCCACACCCGACCCCCATCCTCCTCCTGCTTTCACATCCCACATGCCCCGACCGTCGGCGCGACACCTTCCACCCAAATCACCGACCCCTCCCCCAAATAAGTGTCGTCCTAAGCCATGGTGCACGCAGTATAGCCAGGAGCTCAAGGAGCATTTGGCAACAGAGAAGCAAATCGCGGCCGCACGCGCGGATGAGGTCACGATGGCAGCCATTCGAGCCGACCCCTAGATCATGGAGGAGCACCTCACCATCGAGGCCACCGTCGACCCCTCGCGCGCCGACACCGGGATGCGGTTGGCTGCTTTAAATGACAGTTCATGGCGTTTTCTCGAGGCCACCGTCGGTGCCTTCGACGAAGACTACGAGGTGTTTTCTCAGCGTGCCCGTGCTTATCTCAACTTGAGAACCAGCAGGTTGGTGCCCAGAGCAGCTCAGGCAACTCACCACTACGATGAGGGCACCCACGATGTGGAGGCCTCGCCCTCTTCCATTTCGAAGGAGCCAATCATCATCGATATCTCCGACGATGAGGAGTAGCTTGTCTTATTAGCTCACTATAAGGACCTATGTTCAGTTTGCTAGCTACGCTGGTTAAGCATGCTCAGTTTACCCGTTGCATGTGCTGCTCCTGCCTTTCCTTAACAAATTCTAGTGAATTGTCCTATCTACTTTTACCATGCAATCTGTTGCTCTAGTGTATATGTTCTATATGTCGTGCAATGTGGTGCTCACTTATTGACTGTTTGGTTAATTAGTTGTCGTGTTCAGTTAACTATTTGGTTCAATTCTGCAAATGTAATGTTCAATTCTTCAGGGTGCAATTTTGTATTGTCTTCCATGTGAGAAATAAATTGAATTTATCTTTACAAAATACATGAGAAACAAATACAATTGCTATATTTCCAAGTTCTCAAGCATGCTTGGTTTGGTTAACTGTCAGATCTTCTAGTATGTTATACATTGTGCAATGTGGTGCTCAGTTAACGTTTGGTTCATTTGTTGTGGTGTTTAGTTAACTGTTTGGTTCAATTATGCAATGCGATGTTCAATTGTTGTGGGTGCATTCTATTATTGTATACCATATGAGAAATAAATCGAATTTGGCTATACTAAATACATGAGAAACAAATACAATTGCTATATTTCCAAGTTGTTAAGCATGCTTGGTTTGGTTAACTGTCTGATCTTCTATTAGGAGTATGTTATATTGTGCAATGTGGTGCTCAGTTAATATTTGGTTCATTTGTTGTGGTGTTTAGTTAACTGCTTGGTTCAATTCTGCAATGCGATGTCCAATTGTCGTGGGTAGAATTTTGTATTGTTGTGCATGTGAGGAATAAATCGAATTTGGCTGCACTTAATACATGAGAAACATATACAATTGCTATATTTCCTAGTTCTTAATCATGCTTCATTTGGATAAATGGGTTTTCCATGTGGCTTGAATTAATCTGATGAATCTGCCATGTGCTTATTTTTCATCAACATATTTTACTGATAGCATGCGAACCCTCACTTAACCTGATCACTAACTACATTATGTGTGTTACATGGAAACAATGGGAAGCACTGAGGTTTACAATCGAGGTTTGCACATGCATGGTCCTTTGACTAATAGCACATTATTGTGCAATTGCAGGAACCATTCTAATATTTAGGTTTTTAACAATTTGGTCTTGCACATGTAGGTCCTGATTTTAGAGGTTTTGACCCACTGTTCGACCCTTTTTGCATATGGGGAAATGAGTTGTCCATGAATATCAGTCAAGTCAAGAAACTCAGAAAGATTGTTAGGATAAAGAAATTAGCAACAAAAAACCACAAGATCTTTGCCTAAACAATGTAGAAGACATCAGTTCACTACAGGATGGTACTAACTATTATACCTTGCCTTTTTTATTCCTTTGGCCCATTTCCAATATAGAGAAGATATTTATGCACATCCTTGTTTTCAGGCCTTTCCAAAGCAGTTCACTGATGATTACCTCTCAAACCACCTGTATGGTCAGGTGGTGAGGAATGTATTCATACAACACCCACGGTTCAATATTGAAGTGTTCCTGAAGAGGACGAAGGATGGACGGTCAATCATCCACAGGCACTGGCCTAAAGTTGCAAAGACCTTCAACATCAATGAAGGCTCAATATTCGCCTTCCGCTTCAGCAGTTTTCCAGATGAGATTCATCTGTCAATGTACCATCTATGATGCTAATTTCGAAAGGTTATAGATGTTGCATGTGAAACTTGGTGCTGGTGCAGTTGTGTAATGGGGTAGCAGAGTGCTGAAGCTATATGGTGTTGTACTCTGATGTATTTCAATTATGAAATCCTGCTTCCTTAATATGAAAATGAAATATATTGTGTGCTTAATATGAAATGCCAATTAGATTAATAAATGGATTATTAATAATAGGACAATTAGCCTGCCAATTGGGTTTTTTCTATTGCAAACGGTTATTGAGAAAACACCATGGGCGATGACCTCAGGCAACGCACACAGTTTCTAGGAATAAACCGTGTTGGATCAATGAACAATCACACACAACATCCTCTTGAAAACTGTTTGAGTTAGGCCACCTTGCGCAAATGTTTACCACATAAATAGTGTGTGTGATGGACAACCTTTGCCACACAGTTTCTTCTACGTACCATGTGTGATGCATTCAATAATGCAAACGATAAAATTGTTAATATCGTCTGCAATAGGAACGCTATCACAAACGATTTAATGGGGAAAATGTGTGTGATGTACCTGCGAACAGAAATGTTTTCCTTGGAGTGACTGTGTGGGATGTATATACAAACGGAAACGTACTTCTTGGATTAACTGTGTGGGATGTACATACTAACAGAAACGTATTCCTTGGATTGACTGTGTGGAATGTACATACGAACGAAAACGTTTAGGAGGGACTGGTTGTGTGGGATGTACTTACGACCGGAAATGATTTGGCCTGTATAATTGTATTTTTTTAGCACAACTATACATATAACTGTATTTGATCACCTATATAGCACCTCATTGTACTAGTGGTGGTTGTCCTCTGGCGCCTACTCACGCAGTTCTCAGCGATGTCGATGCTTTCCATCTATGGGCCTGCTTGGTCCATCACTACTTTGCTTGACAACGAGAGAGGTTAATTTGACTTAGGAGGGGATTATTTATTTGTTTGTATTACGGTATATAGGTCATGCTCTGGGATGACATGATACAGTTTGAGCACACATGCATGTGTACGCATGAATCCCTCCCATCGAGTCGAAGTGGCAAGTACCACGACACGTCATGAATCGATCTCGCTCTGTGTGGGGACTGTACGATATTCGACACACGCGCCACATCAATGTTGTGAATGGTATTCAAACATGCATGCACGCATCACCTCCATACATACATATGCATGTAGTGGTTGTCTTCGAACGTTACACTCCCACACGTGGTTATCGGTGACAAGCCTATATATTCATGGGCCCGTGTGGGCATCCATGATCACTTTGACTAACAACAAGATAGGTTACCATGGCGGATTCTTCCTTTGGTTTGTGTTATCATAGTAGGTCATGGTGAGATTCAAACCTAATTAAGTTTGAGCACATACTATGCATGCATGCATGAATCCCCGTCATCGGCTTGAAGTGTGGTGTGACATACATATGCATCGTTAACTAACCCTCGCTCTGTGTGGGGATTTCTGGTTCCAAAGCACGGTGCCACATCAAAGTTGTTCCATTGTGTATTCAAACATCAACACCTTCATACATATGTTTGGGCCGCACGCAGGCAGTGGTTGTCTTTGGGGACTAGCTACTTGCGTGATTATTGGCGAGCTAGCCCATCTCTGGGGTCGCATGGACGGCCATCACTTTGACCAACAACAAGAGAGAGGTTGTACGACCAAGGTGGATTATTCTTGGTCCATTTTACGATACATCTTGGTGACATGCCCTCTCCTGCCGACTGAAAGTGTGTGTGTGTGTGTGTGTGTGTGTGTGTGTGTGCATGCATGTGTGTGTGATGGGGGGGGACTGCTACTTCGCACTTTGCTAGGTGAACCTCTGTGGGGGCGGGCATGGGTTCATAGCTTAGGATTCCCCTCCTGCCGACACGAGGGGGGCAAGCAATACCGTGCGCTTTGCGAGATAGGTGCCACATCGAAGTTGCATTTGGTATTTGAACATCAAACCACCCTTTTCATACATATATTTGGTCCACATGCAAGTGTGTTCGTGTTCTGACCCTTTCCCGCGTCATTTTCGCCAAATTTATGAACATTAGACAAGTCGGATGACGCAACAGACACGGTTCACTCACACTAACTGTGTGCCATGCCGGTGCCCCTGTCACGCACATCAGCACAGTACATTGGGCTCCATGAGGCTTCCCCTCTCAAAAATATCTACCTGCCTGCAGGTTTTTTCTGATTGATAACACACGGTTATTATGTTTCGACCGTGTGTGATGTTTGTTGTTCCCGCTCCCACCTACATCCCTCGAAAATATCTGCCTGGCTTGAGGGTTTTTTTGTTTCATAACACACGGTTGTTATTTCTGGACCGTGTGCGATGCACCATCATCCAAATTTTCAATAGCCCCGGCATTTCACTCCCGCGTTTGACTCCCGCCTAGTAAAATTTTCAGTAGCCGCGTCATTTCCTCAAACACACCCCCTCCACACACACACCCCAAAACCTCCTCGGGCGCGCGCGCACACACACACACCCACCACACCACCTCCCTTGCTCGAAACCCTAGCAAGGTCGCCGCCGCCGCAAGGCCTCCATTGTCAACATCTGCCGTTTTGCCCGTGCAGCTTACCCATTGATCTCCATACCCAGGCCGCCCTGAGTTTCCTGGCCATGCTGGTTTCTATAGGAGATTTATTAAAGACTTCTCTAAAATTTCTAGGCCTCTCACTAATCTTTTACAAAAAGATGTTCCATTTGTTTTTGATGATGATTGTGTAGAAGCATTTGAAATCCTTAAGAAAGCCTTAATTTCTACACCTATTATTCAACCACCTGATTGGAACCTACCCTTTGAAATTATGTGTGATGCTAGTGATTATGTTGTTGGTGCTGTTGTAGGACAAAGAGTTGATAAGAAATTGAATGTTATCCACTATGCTAGCAAAACTCTAGACAGTGCTCAAAGAAGTTATGCTACTACTGAAAAAGAATTTTTAGCAGTTGTGTTCGCTTGTGACAAATTCAGATCTTACATAGTTGATTCTAAAGTAATTGTTCACACTGATCATGCTGCTATTAAATATCGTATGGAAAAGAAAGATGCTAAACCTAGACTCATTAGGTGGGTTCTCTTGCTACAAGAATTTTATTTGCATATTACTGATAGGAAAGGACCCGAGAACGCCGTAGCAGACAACTTGTCTAGGTTAGAAAATATCCTTGATGACCCACTACCTATTGATGATAGCTTTCCTGATGAACAATTAGCTGTCATATTGTAGTACCCCATGGTATGCAGACTATGCTAACTATATTGTTGCTAAATTTATACCACCTAGTTTTACATACCAACAAAAAAAATTCCTATGATTTAATACATTACTTGTGGGATGACCCACACCTTTATAAAGAAGGAGTAGATGGTGTTATTAGATGTTGTGTGCCTGAGCATGAACAAGAACAAATCCTACGCAAGTGTCACTCCGAGGCTTATGGAGGACACCATGCCGGAGACAGAACTGCACACACGGTATTACAATCTGTTTTTTATTGGCCTACTCTTTTCAAAGATGCTCGTAAGTTTGTCTTGTCTTGTGATGAATGTCAAAGAATTGGTAACATCAGTAGACGTTAGGAAATGCCTATGAATTATTCACTTGTTATTGAACCATTTGATGTTTGGGGATTTGATTATATGCGACCTTTTCCTTCCTCTAATGGGTGTACACATATTTTGGTTGCTGTTGATTACGTTACTAAGTGGATAGAAGCTATTCCAACTAGTAGTGCTGATCATAACACTTCTATTAAAATGCTTAAAGAAGTTATTTTCCTGAGGTTTGGAGTCCCTAGATATTTAATGACTGATGGTGGTTCACATTTTATTCATGGTGCTTTCCGTAAATTGCTTGCTAAGTATGATGTTAACCATAGAATTGCATCCCCATATCATCCTCAGTCTAGTGGTCAAGTAGAATTAAGTAATAGAGAAATAAAATTGATCTTGCAAAAGACTATTAATAGATCTAGGAAGAATTGGTCTAAGAAACTTGATGATGCATTATGGGCTTATAGAACTACTTATAAAAATCCTATGGGTATGTCTCCATATAAAATGGTTTATGGGAAAGCATGTCACTTACCTCTTGAATTGGAACATAAAGCTTATTGGGCAATTAAAGAACTCAACTATGATTTCAAACTTGCCGGTGAAAAGAGGCTATTTGACATTAGCTCACATGATGAATGGAGAACCCAAGCCTATGAAAATGCTAAGTTGTTTAAAGAAAAGGTTAAAAGATGGCTGTCGTGGTGGAACACGATCACCTATGGGGCCATCAGCCCCTTGTGGTTCGGCAGGGGGGAAGATCACGTAGCACAAAGAGCGGAAGCCATGGAACAACATGACAGTGGTGACGCTGGTGGTTTTTACCCAGGTTCGGGCCGCTGAGAAGCGTAAAACCCTACTCCTGCTTTGGTGGATTGAAGAGAGGACCGTGGCGGTCACACAGTGCTCAAGCCCGGCAAGGTCGCCTCGGGGGGAGCGGCTACGCGCGTATGAGTGTACAAGGGTCCGAATCCTTTCTTAGGTTGCCATGGCCCTCCTTTTATAGGCTAAGGGGTTACCACAGTGGCAAAACAGTCATTATCTACTGATTAGAAAGCCAACAGTGCTATCATACCTAACTCTGGCAGTTAGGACAAAGTGCATTAAATGCACTGCTAGGTGTCATGCTGAGGATGCAGCCCGGCAAGCCTGCCGTGCCACTTAACCATCTTCTATCTGTCTGCATGACACGCCTCTGGACGGGTGTCATATAGAGGGAATCTCCCTTCCGAATGGCTGCCACATGCCAAATGACAGCCACTTAATCACTTGGGGGCTCGACACCACACTGATAAGTGATTTGCATCGCTGTGCGATGGAGCGGTGGAGTCTTGGCGGGGATATTTTCCCTTGGCGACCCCGGCAAGCCTGCCGGGGAAATCTTGGGACTTGTTCTTGGTGTGGCCTCGACCTGACCAGGCTCGCCTGCCCGGTAAGGGAGGTCTTTTATCAGTGACATCTTGTTCCCTTGGCTCGTCTTGGTCTTCTTGATCCGCCCTTTGATTCCTCAAAGAGCTATCTGTCTGGCTTGGTTTCGTCTTGGGAGCTTGGCACTGTTGTATCCTCGCCATTGCGCCTGTCTACGGTTTGGGCAACATACGTGAAGGTTTGTTGCACCAAAAGGTGCCCCCGGGCCTGGCCCGAACATGCTGCTGAGCACCATTGGGGTAGGCCCTATCAGGTACACAGGCAGGGCACTTGCGGTGGCTCCCATCTTGATATTTTCCTTGCTTCTTCATTAACCTGTGCTTGAGTCAGTTTCTGGTTTTCCCATGCATCATCCAAGACGTTGTGGGGGAGATTTATGCCATGATCCGTGGGCCGTCCATGTCCCAAGTTCACAGGGCAGTAACTGCCATTCCACTAGTTCCCACGACCCTGCCGTTTCCGCCATGTATGCCGCATGCATTGCACAGGGTTGGTGGCGGACGCGGAGGGAACGGGAATGAGTGCCATGGTAGAAAGCGTAAAACCCTACTCCTACTTTGGTGGATTGAAGAGAGGACCATGGCGGTCACGCAGCGCTCAAGCCCGACAAGGTCGCCTCGGGAGGAGTGGCTACGCGCGTATGAGTGTACAAGGGTCTGAATCCTTTCTTAGGTTGCCATGGCCCTCCTTTTATAGGCTAAGGGGTTACCACAGTGGCAAAACAGTCATTATCTACTGATTAGATAGCCAACAGTGCTATCATACCTAACTCTGGCAGTTAGGACAAAGTGCATTAAATGCACTGCTAGGTGTCACACTGAGGACGCACCCCGACAAGCCTGCTGCGCCGCTTAACCATCTTCTATCTGTCTGCATGACACGCCTCTGGACGGGTGTCATATAAAGGGAATCTCCCTTCTGAATGGCTACCACGTGCCAAATGACAGCCACTTAATCACTTGGGGGCTCGACACCACACTGATAAGTGACTTGCATCGCTGTGTGGTGGAGCGGTGGAGTATTGGCGGGGATATTTGCCCTTGGCGACCCCGGCAAGCCTGCCGGGGAAATCTTGGGACTTGTTCTTGGTGAGGCCTCGACCTTACCAGGCTCGCCTGCCTGGTAAGGGAGGTCTTTGCTCAATGACATCTTGTTCCCTTGGCTCGTCTTGGTCTCCTTGATCCGCCCTTTGATTCCTCAAAGAGCCATCTCTCTGGCTTAGTTTCATCTTGGGAGCTTGGCGCTGTTGTATCCTCGCCATTGCGCCTGTGTACGGTCTGGGCAACATACGTGAAGGTTTGTTGCAATGACAGGAGCCCCCGAGCCTGGCCCGAACATGCTACCGAGCACCGTTGGGATAGGCCCTATCAGGTACACAGGTAGGGCGCTTGCGGTGGCTCCCTTCTTGATATTTTCCTTGCTTCTTCATTAACCTGTGCTTGAGTCAGTTTTTGGTTTTCCCGTGCATCGTGCAAGATGTCGTGGAGGAGATTTATGCCACGATCCGTGGGCCATCCACGTCCCACATTCATGGGGCGGTAACTGCCATTCCACTAGTTCCCCAACCCTGCCATTTCCGCCACGTATGCCACATGCATTGCACAGGGTTGGTGGCGGACGCGGAGGGCATAGGAATGAGTGCCATGGCAGAAAGCCAGGCGACACGGATAGGCACAGGAGGTCGGATTTGATTCTTTGCACCATTGGTGACATACAGGATTCGGATTGGTGGAGCGGGGCGGTTGCCTCCTGGGTGAGGAGCCAGCCCTCGGCCCTGTTTGCTTATAAAAGGGGACGTGGGCGAGGTGCTTGCTCACACCCATCTCCTCCTCCTCCCATCTGACATCTTCTCTCCACCATGGTAAGGGGGAGAGGGCATGGTGGTACTCCAGCAGTGGCGACGAGGGTTTCTGCTCGACAACGCTTCCCTCTTCCCGTTGGGGAGGAAGTGGCAGCCGTAGCGCCCGGGGACGAGGAGGGAGCGGCGGTGCCTTGATCGCTCCTCCTCCAGTCACCATGGGCCCGAACAAAGGCCATGTCGGGGACCAGCCACTAGAATTCATTGTCAAGCTGCACGGGCCCCCGCGCAGTCGTCTTCGGCTTCCATCTCCATTCGCAAGAGTGCTGGAGGTTGAACAGATGCCAGGGCTGAGGCTGCACATGAGGGGCTGCTGTAATGGTAGTATGCGGGCGGACGTAGAGTTCCCTGCATCTCAGGTCATGCTTCTATGGCGTGGCTGGAAGACCTTCGCTCGTGCCCATAGCTTGGCGGCGGGGCATGTCCTTCACTTCAAGTTAGTGGATGCCACCCTGCTCTCCGTCAAGGTCTTCGGGCATTCGGGTGCTCGCTTAGGGTGCTGCGCGGAGAGCCCAACCGACGACGAAAGCTCCTCCTCGAGCGGCAGTGATGAGGAGGACAGTGACGGCGATGACGACGGCACCGATGGGGAGGACTATGTCTCCGACTCCGGCTGAACACCAGCCGCGCCGTCACCGTCAGCGCGAGGCCGGCGGCACCACTATCTGCACTTGCATCTTCTCCCCGGCAAGGCGATTTGCCGGGCTGTTGGGTGTGGATGGTGTCTCCGCCTCCTCCAGTAGTCTTCTAGCTGGACCCCGACAGGCTTCCTCGTGGACTCCGGCTTCGTCTTTCCTGCCGGTGTCCATGCTGTCGTGCCCTGCTGGCCCTGGTGGCGGTGACCAGGGCATCGCCTAGCCGCTCTCCCTGCCCATCACCTTCGTCTGCGCCCTCTCGATCTTGTCAGGCTGCGTTCCACAGGTCCTGACGGGGTCATGCTGGGCTTCTGCCCAGGCACTCCTTTTTCCCTGTTCACCTCCCACCGTAGTTCCTAGGAGGAGAGGGACAAGAAAGGGATTACGGGGCACTTATGTTTTTTCAGTCTAAAACATGTAGGCATTTGCCAAATTTTAGTCTTAAATATGTAATCTCTTTTATACATGTTTGTGCTCTGTAAGGTTTGTACTTGTTTATCCACATATTAATGAAAAAGACAAGCCTTGCCGGGTACTTGTGCATGTATCTTATCCATGCAGAGGAGGAATGCCTCTATACTTTTAAGTAAACAAATTTTCCCGGCAAGCTATCTTGTTGGTGCCCTCCGTTGTTGCCTCCTGCCGGGCTTAAAACTACGGAAGGGAACCGGCTACTTGTCGATCCTTCTCTATCAAATGCTACTACAACCATCTTGACTGAAACAACATTCGGATCAAAGGATGGGAGCACAAATGTTTTGAAGGTGACAAGGTTTCTCTATGCACAACTTTTCTTCTTATAGAGACATGTATGGATAAAAGGAAACTTATCTGTTTGGCTTATCGAGGGTCGATATGTAAGCTTGTTTTCCGTCCCTTCTTCCCAGGATCAAGTCTGCGGCAAGAGCCCTGTAGTTAGTGCAGGGGAAAACACAGCAGCGTATGACCTCATCTAAATGACCATGGCAAGTTTATGCTTAGCTAATCATGCATGCATGTTTTTAGGGCGCCAGCGCTTCGTTTTATTATCTGTGCTCAGGGTCTGCGCCTGGCTTTGTACAAAGGGTTACATGCGCATCGGCAAGGCTTGTACAAAAGGGTGGCTGTCGGGGCAGGGCCCGACAGCCGCGCCTTACGGGTAGAACTTGCGAAGATGCTCAATATTCCATGAGTTTTGCATTTTGATGCCATCTTCAGTCTCCAGACGGACTGCGCCATGTCTGGTGACTTGTACTAACCGATAAGGGCCTTCCCACTTCAGCGTCAACTTGTTGGAACCCTTGGCGGACTGAACAGGCCTAAGGACAAGGTCACCTTCCTCAAGGCTCCAGGCATGGACCCTGCTGCTGTGATAGCAGCGCAGGGCTTGCTGGTAGCGTGCAACATGCACAGCGGCCCGGAGACGGTTCTCCTCAAGGAGCACGTCATCGTCATGCCGGTGCTGCTCTTGCTCTACTTCATCGTAGGCAAATACTCGAGGTGACCCGTATATGAGTTCCGTGGGGAGCACTGCTTCTGCCCCATAGACTAGGGAGAAGGGAGTCTGGCCGGTAGCTCGATTTGGTGTCGTACGGAGGGACCAAAGAACCACTGGCAGCTCGCGATCCAGCGTCTGCCGCACTTTTGCAGCTTATCAAAAGTCCTTGTCTTGAGCCCACGTAGCACTTCAGCGTTCATCCTCTCAGCTTGTCCGTTGCTCCTGAGATGAGCAACATAGGCGAATGAAACCTTGCTTCCTAGGGTTTGAACGTATTGCATGAAGGCGCGGCTTGTGAATTGGGTGCCATTGTCAGTGATGACTCTGGCGGGTACTCCGAAACGGCACACCAATCCTTTCAAGAACTTGATAGCTGATTGTGCGGTCACCTTCCTCACAGGCTCCACTTCCAGCCACTTTGTAAACTTGTCGATCGCAACATACAAGAATTTAAAGCCCCCGGTAGCACGGGGGAAGGGGCCCAAGATGCCGAGCCCCCGGACCGAAAATGGCCATGACAAAGGGATCGTCTGGAGAGCTTGAGCGGGTTGATGGATATTATTGGAGTGGAATTGGCAGGCTTCACATCTGGTGACTAGCTCAATTGCATCTTGGAGGGCCGTGGGCCAGTGGAAACCTTGCCGGAAAGCTTTTCCAACCAAGGCTCTTGATCCAATATGAGAGCCGCACATGCCTTTGTGTATCTTTGCCAACAGTTCCTTCCCCTCTTCCCGGCAAATGCACTTCAATTTTACACCGTTGGGCCTCCTTCTGTATAACTTGTCATCGACAACCTGATACATACTGGCCCTCCGGGCTACTCTTTCAGCTTCTTCTTGCTCTTCGGGAAGTTCTCTAGTTTGGAGGTAGCGGACGATGTGCCGTGCCCAAGTTGGAGCTTGTGGCTTGACAACTAGGACTAACGGCACCTCCTCACTCATGGGAGTGCCTACCTCGACCGCAAGGACCTGTGGTCATGCGGAAGAATGCAGCTCACCAAGCGAAGTGGAGTTGTTCCCAGCATCTTCTCTACCGGGGACTTCGGGGAGTCCTGCTGGGAGATGCTTGTCGGAGTCCAATTTCCTCCTTTTTCTGGCCATCGTTGTTGGGGATACTGAGGGTTGAGTCAGGTGGAGAACAAAAGTCCCTGGTTCCACAGGAAGCTTTTGTGCAGAGCATTTTGACATATGATCAGTGATGCTGTTTTTCGCACGTGGCACGTGCTCTGTTTGCAACCCATCAAAACGCTCCTCCAGCTTCCTCACTTCCTCTACGTATGCCTCCATTAATGGACTCTAGTAATCCTTGTTCACTTGTCTCACTATGAGCTGCGAGTCTCCACGGATGATCAACTTCTTAATTCCCAATTCTACTGCAATTCTGAGCCCGGCAAGGTGCCCTTCATATTCCGTAGTGTTGTTGGTAGCTTTCTCCCGAGGAAAATGCATTTGGACCACATACTTGAGGTGTTCTCCGGTGGACGTGACAAAGAGCACACCTGCCCCTGCACCTTGCAATGAGAATACACCATCAAAGTATATGATCCATGCTTGGGGTGCCTCCTTGCCGGGGATAACTGTTTCCGGTGTCTCTTCATCTGGAGTAGGCGTCCATTCCGCAATGAATTCTGCCAGTGCCCTACTCTGAATGGTGGAGGTACATTCATACTTCAGACCAAAACTTGACAACTCTAATGCCCATTCAACTATCCTGCCCGTGGCCTTAGGGTTCGTCAGTATGCGTTGCAAAGGGAAACGGGTGACAACCGTGATCTCGTGGGCTTGGAAGTAGTGGCGCAGTTTCCTTGAGGCCATGATGAGGCCGAAGATCAATTTCTGCACTCTAGAGTATCTTGACCTAGCCCCCTACAACAGGGAGCTAACAAAGTAAACTGGTCGCTGCACCACCCTCTTTGTCGTGGCCTTGGGGTTGCTTTCACCACCCAGCTCTTCTTTCTCCTGATCCGTACCCAAGCTTGCCGCGACTGGTTCACTTCCTTCTCCGGGGAGGACAGTAGCTACGGCTGCTCCTTCATCTACTTCCCGCTGCGCCACCAGCACTGCACTAACCACTTGATTGGTTGCCACCAAATATAGCAGCAACGGTTCTTCTGGTTTAGGAGCGACTAAGGTGGGAGCAGAGGAAAGATAGGCTTTTAAGTCCCGCAGCACTGCTTCTGCCTCTGAGGTCCACTTCATGGGCCCTGCCTTCTTCAGGATTTTGAAGAATGGCAGGGAGCGCTCGGCAAACTTGGAAATGAACCTACTCAGCGCGGCAACACATCCAGTTAAATGCCTTACGTCCTTGACTGTCCTGGGTGCTTGAATCTGCTCGATCGCTCTGATCTTGTCGGGGTTGGCCTCTATCCCCCGGTGAGACACAAAGACGCCAAACACACACTTCTCAGGGTTCAACTTCAAGTTGATCTTGCGTAGGTTTGCAAAGGTCTCTTCCAAGTCCTGAATGAGCATTGATGTGTCCTTGGTTTTGACCACTATGTCATCCATGTAAGCCTCAATATTCCTATGCAACTGAGACTCAAACCCAATTTGCACTGCCCTTGCAAAAGTGGACCCAACGCTCTTTAACCTGAAGGGCATCCGCACAAAGCAGTACATGCCACATGGGGTTATGAACGCAGTCTTCTCCTCGTCTTCCTTAGACATGAATATCTGGTGGTATCCGGAATATGCATCCAAGAAGGAAAGCAGATTGCACCCGGAAGTGGAATCCACAATCTGGTCGATACGCGGCAACGGGAAAGGGTCCTTCGGGCATGCCTTGTTTAGATCTATGAAGTCTATGCAAAGCCTCCATTTCCCATTCGCCTTGCGCACCACCACTGGGTTCGCCAACCATGTTGGATGCAACACTCCCCTGACCAAACCAGTTGCTTCAAGTTTCTTGATCTCTTCGGCAATGAATTGCTGCCACTCCAAAGCTTGTTTTCTGACCTTCTGCTTGACGGGTCGAGCATGAGGGCAGACAGCAAGGTGGTGCTCGATTACCTCCCTAGGAATGCCAGGGATGTCAGATGGTTGCCAAGCAAACACATCGACATTCACCCGGAGGAAGGCAACGGGCGCGCTTTCCTATCTATCGTCAAGGGTGGAGCTGATGGTGAACGTACCATCAGCACCAACCAGCCCTGCTGGGACCCTCTTCATAGCAGGCGAAGCAACTTTGGATCTCTTGCTAGTGGAACTCTCTGGCAAATCATCGACGGGCGTGGTGCACTCCGGAGAGGCGCACTTCCCGGGTTCTTTGCCGGCATCCCTACTAGCTTTCTTTTCTCTTTTGTTTTCCTTGGCGCGAACTGCAGCCTCGGTAGCGACTACATCCTGGTACATCTTATCCACGCATATGATTGCATCCTTCTTGTCCGAAGGGATGGAGATGATGCCCATTGGTCCTGGCATCTTCAGAGTATTATAGGCATAGTGAGATGCTGCCATGAATTTTGCCAGAGCTGGAAGACCAAGAATCCCATTGTACGGCAAAGGAAGCTCGACCACGTCGAACACAATCTTCTCGGTCCGATAGTTTAATTCTCCTCCAAACGTCACCGGCAGTGTGATCTTTCCCTTAGGACGACTCCTGCCGGGGTTGATTCCTTGAAAAGTGCCAGTAACCTTGAGCTCTTCATTTGATATTTGCAACTTGCTGAGTACCTTGGGGGAAATCAGATTCAACTCTGTGCCACTGTCAACCAACATCTTTGTGACCTTGAGGTTGCGGATTATTGGCGAAACCAACAACGGCAAGCACCCTACCGTGGTGGTGCGGTCGGGGTGATCCTCTTCGTCAAAGATTATGGGCGTGCGGGACCATTTGAGTGGTTTCCGGGAGTCTGCCGCTGGCTCTACAACATTGACCTCACGTACCCATTGTTTAAGCTGGCGGTGAGAGGAGTGCAAAGATGTGCCTCCGTCAATGCACATGGCCTCAGTGGCTTTCTGGAACTCTTGCTCACTGGTTTCTTCTTCATCCCCTTCATCACTTTCATCATCACCTTCCTTCTTCTCATGACCTCTAGTAGATTTTTCTTGATGCTGGGGAATCTTGCCGCGGTGGCCTCCTCTGCTGCCTCGGCCCTTCCCGCGAGCACCTTCTTGGTCTCTTTCCTTGTCACGCTTCTCGTACTCAGCTTTCTGCTTCTTGACAAGTTGTTCAACTTGGTGACACTCTTGGAGGTCATGGCCCTTGGTCCGGTGGATCTTGCAGTATGGTCCATCAGCTTTCCCAGCCTTTTCGGCCACTGCAGCCTCTCGGCAATCAGTGCACACGACAACTTCCTTGCCGGGGGCTCTGATCTTGGCCTTCTTGCCAGTACTAGGAGTGCCAGAACCCTCAACAGCCAGTACTGCCTTTTCCTTGCGCTTCTTGTAGCACTTTTTGTTCTTCCTCTTTGGGTTAGTGGCACCGTCGTCATCTTCTGAGTCAACTTCGATGCCATCCTCTTCCCCGGGGAGCCGCCTCCCTTCCTCTGTACAGGCACACTTTTCCGCCAAGGTGTACATCTCATTCACAGTCTTGGGCAACCAGACATTCTTCTTGGAACGTATCCTCCTGTTGCGCATGTTGGACTAGAACATGGCAATCACAGCTACCGGGTGGATATCTGGGATGTTCCTGTGCACCTGGCTAAACCTCTGCATGTACTTCCGTAAGCTCTCCCCTTCCTTTTGCAGAAGAAGCTGCAAATCGCTGGGCCGTCCTGGTTCTGGATGGCCGCCCGTGAAGACACCAACAAACTCATTGCATAGGTCAGCCCAGGACGAAATGGAATTCTTCGGCAGGTGCATCAGCCATGACCTCACGTTCAGGCTTAAGTGCCAAAGGGAAGTAGTTGGCTAACACCTTCTCATCTCTTCCTCCGGCGGCTTGAATAGCGATGGTGTAGATGCTCAAGAACTCTGCCGGGTTCAGCCTTCCATCATACTTTTCTGGTATTTCCGGTTTGAAAACACGGGCAGACGGCCAACAGACTTGACGAAGCTCGCGAGTGAAGGCAGGGCACCCAACCTCGAAAGGAAAGTATTCGCCTTCACTGGGCGCGGGTTCGTCGATGTCTGGGCCATTGCGCCTGTCAGATTGGCGGCGGGTTTCGTGGCGTCGTTCTATAGTGACGCGCGCGTCTTCCCTCCGCCGATCTTCAAGGACCTGCTGCTGATCTCGACGGGCCCGAGGATCAGATGAAGCCATTGATGCCTTGTCAGGCTCCTGGTCACGCGGTTCAGGTTGCAGCCTCTGCGCTGTCTGTCACGGAGGGGATTGCACCATTGGAGTGGCCCCCTCGACATGGTCAGCAGCTCGGGCCGTGGTTGTTGCTTGCGGGCGCCATGGCGGCCCTGCCCGCGTTGATCCTTCCGCTTCAGCAAAACCGATCAAACTCTGAATGGTGGATCTCCACTCATCCATTTGATCGGACGCTGGTGGGAGTCTCAGCAGGAGTTGGGCTCGCGCCATCGCTTCCGAAGCAGTGCTTGGCATAGATGATGACTCAGACCACGACGTCGCTCGACTGCTGACAGTACCAGTAGTGGCGGCGCCGTGTTCTCATCACCGTGAGCCGGCCGCCACGGCGGTATCATGGCAAGAAGGGTGCGCATGGGGGTTGAAGACCCCGTTTGGCGCTTCGTCTTGGTTGCCCTGCCCTGGGGAAGGCGCACGCCCTGTAGTTGCGCCTGTAGCAGGGACAACTAGGGGGTGGCGACTCACACCAGAGCAGGCATTGTCGCTGCGTCTGCGCCCTCCAGCGCGGTGGGGAGGCGGAGACTGAACATTCCCCCCACCCACTCCTTGGGGAATACGGCTGTCGGGATGCTGTTGATGCCGCCCTGCCCCGGCGTCTTCCGCTCCCGCTTCGGCTGCAGGGGGAACGATGACAGCGCCGCCTACACCGGTCACGTCCCCCACGACGTCCGCATCCCCCAACTCCACGGCAGTGCCCATAGTATCGGTGGCTGCATGCGAGGGGGCCTTCGAGGTGGAAGGGTGAGCTGTTGCGCCGGACTTTTTCTTGGGCGCCATGGATGATGAGGCTAATGATGAAGAAGATGATGATGAAGACTGGCGCGCTGTTCACAACCTCGGGTTCACGCAAGCGCTTCCCCCTACCGGCCCGCCAAATATGTCATGGTGGAACACGATCACCTATGGGGCCATTAGCCCCTTGTGGTTCGGCAGGGGGGAAGTTCACGTAGCACAAAGAGCGGAAGCCATGGAACAACACGACAGTGGTGACGCTGGTAGTTTTTACCCAGGTTCGGGCCGCTGAGAAGCGTAAAACCCTACTCCTGCTTTGGAGGATTGAAGAGAGGACCGTGGCGGTCACACAGTGCTCAAGCCCAGCAAGGTCGCCTCGGGGGGAGCGGCTATGCGCGTATGAGTGTACAAGGGTCCGAATCCCTTCTTAGGTTGCCATGGCCCTCCTTTTATAGGCTAAGGGGTTACCACAGTGGCAAAACACTCATTATCTACTGATTAGATAGCCAACAGTGCTATCATACCTAACTCTGGCAGTTAGGACAAAGTGCATTAAATGCACTGCTAGGTGTCATGCTGAGGATGCAGCCCGGCAAGCCTGCCGTGCCGCTTAACCATCTTCTATCTGTCTGCATGACACGCCTCTGGACGGGTGTCATATAGAGGGAATCTCCCTTCCGAATGGCTACCACATGCCAAATGACAGCCACTTAATCACTTGGGGGCTCGACATCACACTGATAAGTGACTTGCGTCGCTGTGCGGTGGAGTGGTGGAGTCTTGGCGGGGATATTTGCCCTTGGCGGCCCCGACAAGCCTGCCGGGGAAATCTTGGGACTTGTTCTTGGTGTGGCCTCGACCTGACCAGGCTCGCCTGCCCGGTAAGGGAGGTCTTTTCTCAGTGACATCTTGTTCCCTTGGCTCGTCTTGGTCTTCTTGATCCGCCATTTGATTCCTCAAAGAGCTATCTGTCTGGCTTGGTTTCGTCTTGGGAGCTTGGCACTGTTGTATCCTCGCCATTGCGCCTGTCTACGGTCTGGGCAACATACGTGAAGGTTTGTTGCACCGAAAGGTGCCCCCAGGCCTGGCCCGAACGTGCTGCTGAGCACCATTGGGGTAGGCCCTATCAGGTACACAGGCAGGGCACTTGCGGTGGCTCCCTTCTTGATATTTTCCTTGCTTCTTCATTAACCTATGCTTGAGTCAGTTTCTGGTTTTCCCGTGCATCGTGCAAGACGTCGTGGGGGAGATTTATGCCATGATCCATGGGTCGTCCATGTCCCACGTTCACGGGGCGGTAACTGCCATTCCACTAGTTCCCCCGACCCTGCCGTTTCCGCCATGTATGCCGCATGCATTGCACAGGGTTGGTGGCGGACGCGGAGGGAACGGGGATGAGTGCCATGGCAGAAAGCCAGGTGCCGCGGATAGGTGCAGGAGGTCGGTCTTGATTCTGTGTGCTGTTGGTGACACAGAGGAGTCAGATTGGTGGAACGGGGCGGTTGCCTCCTAGGTGAGGAGCCACCCCCCGGCCCTGTTTGCTTATAAAAGGGGACGTGGGCGAGGTGCTCGCTCACACCCATCTCCTCCTCCTCCCATCTAACATCTTCTCTCCACCATGGTATGGGGGAGAGGGAATGGTGGTACTCCAGCAGTGGCGATGAGGGTTTCTGCTCGACAATGCTTCCCTCCTCCCATTGGGGACGCAGGGGCGGAGCCCAATGTAGGAGGAGGCGGCAAAGGACGAGGACATGGCCGTCGTAGCGCTCGGGGACGAGGAGGGAGGTGCAGTGCCTTGATCGCTCCTCCTCCAGTCACCATGGGCCCGAAAGAAGTCCACGTCGGGGGCCAGACACTGGAATTCATCGTTAAGCTGTGCGGGCCCTCACGCAGTCTTCTTCAGCTTCCATCTCCATTAGCAAGAGTGATGGAGGTTGAACAGCTGCCGAGACTAAGGCTACACATGAGGGGCTACTGTAATGGCAGTATGCGGGCGGACATAGAGTTCCCTGCACCTCACGTCATGCTTCTCCGGCGTGGCTGGAAGACCTTCGCTCGTGCCCATAGCTTGGAGGCGGGGCATGTCCTTCACTTCACGTTAATGGACGCCACCCTGCTCTCCGTTAAGGTCTTTGCAAGAGTCAGTCGGGGAGAGTCGGGTCTCTCATCCAACACCGGATCCAAGAGCATACAGCGAAGCTAATCTCTTGGGGTGGTCAATGGAGGAAGAGATGGAAGCCGGCCTGAAAAGAGTGGATGCCATGGAAGAGGATCAAGAAGTTACTTCTCTCCCTCAACCTGGAGCCATGCGTGTGGAACTCGATGACCCGATCCTTCCGAATTCGGTCAAACCTCCCGGTGCTAAATTTATATCTTACAATAACTTGAAAAAGAGTGTTGCTTCTTCCTCTGCAGCAAGGATGCATCCGTGGGTGGACGGTGCTTTAACTGTCACCGGAAAGCTACGTAAGGAAATTATGGATCTCAAGTAGCAAGTTAATAAGCTCGAGGAGGAAAATCGCATCCTGAAGGGCATCATTGCCAAAAATATTGCACCACCACCTCCGAAGAAGGAGACTTGAGTACATGGGTATGGGCACTCCCCTTGGCTTATGCCAAGCTTGGGGGAGGTGCCCCAGTATCGTATCACCATCACATCTTTATCTTTATCGTTTACCTTAGTTCGATTCTTTTGGTTAAATCTTGACCTAGTAGAATAAAAGTTTTAGTATGATCTAGTCTTTGAGTTTTCGCTTTGTGTTCTATCTATGTAATCGAGTGCGAGTGTTATATAATAAAGATTAGTTTTGAGTTAAGGGCTTTACTTTCTTGCTTTGATCTTAAGAAAAAGAATAAAAGAAATAAAAAAGGATTATATAATAATCTTATGGGGAGTGATGACTTCACATATAAGAAGTATGATGAATGAAATTTGTTGAGGGTTAACAAACATAGTATTGGTTAGTGTTGCAAGTAATAGGAAGTAATAAAGAAAGAGAGGTTTCACATATAAATACACTATCTTGGACATCTTTGTGATTGTGAGCACTCATTAAAATATTATATGCTAAAATTTGATGTTGGACAAGGAATACAACATAATGTGTTATGTTCCCTTATATCCGAATAGAAGTTATATTGTCATGGGTCCTCCAACATGTTGAGCTTGCTTCTCATCCTATGCTAGCCAAAAATTCCGTACTAAGTAGAGATACTACTTGTGCATCCAAAAACCTTTAACACAGTTTTGCCACGAGAGTCCACTATATCTACCTATGGATTGAGTAAGATCCTTCAAGTAAGTTGTCATCGGTGCAAGCAATAAAAATTGCTCTCTAAATATGTATGATCTTTTAGTGTGAGGAAAATAAACTTTATACAAACTTGTGATGGGGAAGAAATAAAAGCGACGGAATGCATAATAAAGTTCTCTATCACAAGCAGCAATATAAAGTGACGTTCCATTGCATTAAGATTTCATGCATCCACACAAAAAGCGCATGACAACCTCTGCTTCCCTCTGCGAAGGGCCTATATTTTATTTTACTTTCTACCTTTATGCAAGAGTCATGGTGATCTTCACCCTTCCTTTTATATTTTCTCTTTTTGGCAAGCACTATGTGTTAGGGAAAGATCCAGACATATATATCCACTCGGATGTAGGTGATCATAAATTATTATTGTTGACATTACCCTTGAGGTAAATTGTTGGGAGGCGAAACTATAAGCCCCTATCTTCCTATGTGTCTGATTGAAGCTTTGATCTCATAGGTATCACGTGAGTGTTAGCAATTATGAAAGATTAAATGATGGTTGAGTATGTGAACTTACTAAATAAGAGCTCTTACATTGACTCTTTCCGATGTTATGATAAATTGCAATTGTTTCAATGAACGAGATCATAGTTTGTTAGTTTTCAATAAAGTTTTTGGTCTATACTTTACCTTGTGAATGAATTATCACTTTGGCATAAGAAGTTATATGACAATATATTGCTGTTCTAAAGATGATCATGATGCCCTCATGTCCGTATTTTATTTTATCGACACCTCTGTCTCTAAACATGTGGACATGATTATTGATTTCGGCTTTCGCTTGAGGACAAGCGAGGTCTAAGCTTGGGGGAGTTGATACGTCCATTTTGCATCATGTTTCTATGTTGATATTTATTGCATTATGGGCTGTTATTTCACTTTATGATACAATTCTTATGCCTTTTCGCTCTTATTTTACAAGGTTTACATGAAGGGGGAGAATGCCGACAGCTGGAATTCTGGACCGGAAAGGAGCAAATCTGAGATACCTATTCTGCACAACTCCAAATGTCCTGAAAGTTTACGGAGAATTGTTTTGGAATATATAAAAAATATTGGGCGAAGAAACAATAGAGGGGGACCCACCAGGTGGCCACAAGACTGGGGGGTGCGCCCTACCCCCTAGGGCACGCCTCTCGAGCTTGTGGGGCCCCTGGCCAGCCCCCGGTGTCCATATTCTACTATATGGAGGGTTTTAACCTAGAAAAATAACAAGGAAGCTTTCGGGATGAAGCACCACCGTCTCAAGGCGGAACCTGGGCAGAAGCAATCTAGGGCTCCGGTAGAGCGATTCTGCCGGGGAAACTTCCCTCCGGGAGGGGGAAATCGAAGCCATCGTCATTACCATCAATCCTCTCATCGTGGGAGGGTCAATCTTCATCAACATCTTCACCAGCACCATCTCCTCTCAAACCCCAGTTCATCTCTTGTATTCAATCTTTGCCTCAAAACCTCAGATTGGTACCTGTGGGTTGCTAGTAGTGTTGATTACTCTTTGTAGTTGATGCTACGTTGTTTATTTGGTGGAAGATCATATGTTCAGATCCTTAATGATATCCAATACCCCTCTGATCTTGAACATGAGCATGCTTTATAAGTAGTTACATTTGTTCCTGAGGACATGGGAGAAGTCTTGTTATAAGTAATCATGTGAATTTGGTATTTGTTCGATATTTTGATGAGATGTATGTTGTCTTTCCTCTAGTGGTGTTATGTGACCGTCGACTACATGACACTTCACCATGATTTGGGCCTAGGGGAAGGCATTGGTAAGTAATAAGTAGACGATGGGTTGCTAGCGTGACAGAAGCTTAAACCCTAGTTTATGCGTTGCTTCGTAAGGGGCTGATTTGGATCCACATGTTTCATGCTATGGTTAGATTTATCTTAATTCTTCTTTTGTAGTTGCGGATGCTTGCGAGAGGGGTTAATCATAAGTGGGAGGCTTGTCCAAGTAAGGGTAGCACCCAAGCACCGGTCCACCCACATATCAAATTATCAAAGTAACAAACGCGAATCATATGAGCATGATGAAAACTAGCTTGACAATAATTCCCATGTATCCTCGGGAGCGCTTTGCTTTATATAAGAGTTCGTCTAGGCTTATCCTTTGCCACAAAATGGATTGGGCCACCTTGATGCACCTTTGCTACACTTGTTACTTGTTTCCCGTTTTGAATTATTTTACTATCAAATTATGTGTTACCAATAATTTCAGTGCTTGCAGAAAATACCTTGCTGAAAATTGCTTGTCATTTCTTCTGCTCCTCGTTGGGTTTGACACTCTTACTTATCGAAAAGACTACGATTGATCCCCTATACTTGTGGGTCATCAGTTGCCCTCTCCCTCCCCCTCCACTTCTTGTCCGTGTAGCGCTTGGCGAAGCCCTGCCGGAGTTCCGCTGCTACCACCACCATGATGCCGTCGTGTTGGATCAGATCTCATCTACCTCTTCTCCCTCACTTGCTGGATCAAGGAGTAGGAGACGTCAGTGATAGCCTACAAGTGCACAAGGTTTAGTTGTAGCCTTTTTGAAGCAAGAGTATCGATCCCACAGGGAGCACAGAAATTAGGCTTTTGACCCTTTGTAAAGAATTATATAGCTTTGTGCCTGCAGATAATTGTAGACTTGAAGCAGAGTGAGGGCGGATTTAAATAAGGATTGAGCAAAATGGTGACGTGTCACTAAATAGCATGAAAATAAAATAAAGACAAGGACAGTAAAGAATGACGAAACAATAGAATTAAAAAGGCATTCTCAGGGAATCTAGAATCCCCATTGGTATGTTTCTAGTACTACTATGCATAAGCATAGCATGTAATGGATACTTGAGCCATTGTTGACGATTATGCTGGGCGGAACCGAGTACAGAACATGTTCTACTCGTGGTAGACTTCATGCCACGCACGCCATCGTCATAGCCTCCCCCAGAGGGGTTACAGCTCATGACAATTAAGGGTTTACCCCGTGGATGCAGCCTCACTAAGGGTTCTCCATGATCCTTGGTCACTTGTAAAGGTTAGGAGCAGTAGGCTTTTACTGTTTCCTTGAATTACCTCCACATCCTAAACCTATGCAAAGACAGTGATATACTTCATGGCCTACAAAGGCACAAATGTTGATTGGCGCCCCTTCACAACATTCACAAAGTTATTAAAATAAGCATTCAATAGGTGATCTCATATCCACATTATACGTTTCAGATCCTACACATACCAAGGTTCATCCATATCCACGAGAACTAGGGGTCTACTCACGCATAAGAACAACAAGCATCATGGGGATGGTAATAGGATACATGGATGAGTGATTCAACCGATACACCAAAGGATCCATGTGATGCCCCCGATTCAATCGTACACTAATCATACACGCAAATGTGTACTATCAAGATCAGGGACTCACGGGAAGATATCACAACACAACTCTAGACACAAATTAAAGTAATACAAGCTTTATATTACAAGCCAGGGGCCTCGAGCGATCGAATACATCAGCTCGAATACAAACGAGTCAGTGGAAGCAACAACATCTAAGTACAGACATAAGCTAAACAAGTTTGCCTTAAGAAGGTTAGCACAAAAGTAACACGATCGAAAAGGCAAGGCCTCCTGCCTGGGAGCCTCCTAACTACTCCTGGTCGGCGGCGGCCTCCACATAGTAGTAGGCACCCTCGGGGTAGTAGGAGTCGTCGGTGGTGGCATCTGGCTCCTAGAATCTGCCATCTGATTGCAGCAATCAAGTATAGGGGAAAAGGGGGGCAAAGCAACCGTGAGTACTCATCCAAAGTACTCGCAAGACTTACATCAGAACTATGCTAAGTATGCATTAGTATCAAAGGAATGGGTTGTATCTGTGGACTGAACTGCAAAATGCCAGAAGAGAAGGGGAAAAGCCTAGTGAGGGAGTCATGGACTAAGGGGTCCTTGAGGCGACGGCCCATTGTACATGGGCCGGACTGGTGGAGCCGTATAATGACAGGAGATCTACGAAGCCGTGGTGTGCCCTCCAAGTCAAGAAGGCGGAGGATCTCTTTAATTCCTTATTGTAATCTATCTTCGGTAACCCTAACCCTACCGGTGTCTATATAAACTGAGGGTTTTTAGTCTTTAGGGCTAGAGCTACAGTCATCACCTCATAGCCTTAGGGTTTAGCTCATGCTAATCTCAAGGTAGATCTACTCTGTAAACCACGTTATACATTCAATACAATCAAGCAGGACGTAGGGTTTTACCTCTTCGAGAGTGCCTGAACCTGGGTAAACACTGTGTTTGTCGTCCCATGTTACCCATCGATCCTTGATCCACAGCTCGGGACCCCCTACCCCGAGGTCTGCTGGTTTTGACACCGACATTGGTGCTTTCATTGAGAGTTCCGCTGTGGGATCGCCAGAGGAATCGATGGCTCAACCAGTCGTTGGAGACCACACCCGCGCCGAGGGCTTCCCCGCCCCTGGTCATCTCCTCGTCTTCGACGGCATACTAGTGCGCGCCGATCCCACTAGTCGCCTCGACCAGATCGAAGGCTTCACCCACGTCGAAGGATTCATCGGTTCAGGGGCATCGACCCCAGGACCAGCAGACTCACAAAAATCTGGTATCCCTCAGAGTCTGGCCCTGAAGCCCGGCTCCGATAGACCGCCCCAAAGACCTCCCGCCGAATCGCCGGAGTGCCCGGCACCCCCATGTGGCCAGCCAGCAGACCACCTGGCGAGCCTTTTTCGTGCAATGGGAATCTCTGTTACCAGGCCTACGGCCTATGATCAGATCGGGCTTAGACCCGACGACCGAGAAATCAACACCCCTTCGGTCACACACCTAGTCGCCACAGTCGAATAGGCCCAGGAGGGGCCACAACCTTGCAAGCTAAAGACGGTGTACACTCGAATCCCCAGCTCGAAGTCCGACAACAGCCCGGATGTACGTCCGGGCATAACCCCCAGCTAAAGTCTCGGCCTAGAGCCTATCCGGCAGCACACCAGTTCGGATCCGAGCCCTGTGTGGTCAGAACCGGACATGACTCAACCGCCCATCAAGGATAGTCCGGATCCGCGGCATGAGGGAATTCTCAAAATTTTCCCGCCCGCCCACCACATGGAATATAATCCGGACTCGAGAAACCCAGACATATGGGACCTCATGTACGTCAAGCAGCTGCCAAACGAGACAGTCCATGATTATTGGGCTAGATTTCTCCTGGTAAAGAACATGATGGCACCTTGCTGTGACAAAGAAATAATTAAAGCCTTCCAGTTTAACTGCAGGGACGAGGGCCTCTTAAACACCCTCGCGCATTTCCGAATTCAAAGCTTCACCGAACTATCAGACATGTTACACAAATATTGCGCCATGGAGAACACGTGGAGGGCACAACAGCTGAACATGGGGCCACAGCCCGCCACGCATCACGGAAGGCCCCGCCTTAAACGGGCTTACACAAATCGGTCACCGGGGTGCGAGCCTAATGAAAGGAAAACTAGGCCCAGATCGGTGTTAGACGAGTTGCTGGATAAACCATGCCCAATACATCCGGTCTTGATAGACGCAAACCCAACCCACAGACTTTGAGCCTGTTGGGTGGTAAGACAAGTGGCCAAATATGGCGAGCCAATCTTGGGCCTTACACCCCCAGATAAACAGTCCTCAGCTTCACCGCAGGACCACGATGTCCTTACGGTATACGAGACATTCGCCTCAAACAATAAAAGGAAAAAGGCTCTTCGAGAGCTCAATCAAATATATCAAGTGACGGCCGCACAACCATGGGCGGCCACGCCTATCACCTTCAACAAGAAGGATGAGCCAAGCCCCTGTAATAACCACTCACCGGCTGCATTGGTCCTCGACCCCATTGTCGACGGTTTTCGGCTGACTAAAGTGCTGATGGACAGAGGCAGCAGCCTCAACCTCATTTATGAGGATACTTTAGACAAGATGCAGTTCAATAGGTCTCGCATCGAACGTAGTCATACCACATTCTGAGGTATAATACCCGGAAGGGAGGCACACTGCTGGGGACGCGTAACCCAGGACATTGTGTTTGGTACACCCGACAACTACAGATCCGAACCCTTGCTATTTCACATTGTGCCCTTCCGTAGCGGATACCACACCCTTCTAGGACATGAGGCATTCTCAAGATTTCAGGCCATACCACATTACGGGTAAATGAAACTCAAAATGCCAGGGCCCAACGGGGTAATTTCACTTAAAAGCGACCCAAGCAAAGCCTTGCGAGCCGAAAACAAAACGACATCCCTCGCCCTAGAGGCACTATCCGAAGCCCTCGCGGGTGAAGAATTGACAGCTCTACGCACTCCCGTCCACAGGGATGATGTGGTTCTCAGTAAAAGACAAAAATCCACGTCATTCAAGCCAGCAGATGAAATAGTAAAGTTTCAAGTGCACCCAACAGATCCCAACAAAACGGCGTCCATAGGAGCGCAGCTGGACCCCGCAGTCGACGAGGCATTAAGGACATTCCTGCGTGAAAATTGGGACATATTCGCCTGGCACCCCTCGGACATGCCAGGAATCCCACGCAGGAAAGCAGAGCACAGCCTCAACATTCTAAAAGGATTTAAGCCAGTGAAACAGACCCTGCGCCGATTCTCTGAACCCAAATGACAAGCCATGGGCAAAGAACTCACAAAATTGCTGGAGGCCAGATTCATCCATGAGATCAAGCATCCCGAGTGGTTAGCAAACCTGGTAATAGTACCAAAGAAGGATAAGTCCTAGCGGCTCTGTGTCGATTTCAATGACCTTAACAAGGCATGCCCTAAGGATCCTTTCCTCCTGCCACGGATAGACCAGATCATCGAAGCCACCGCTGGACATGACTCACTATGTTTCATTGACGCATTCTCCGGATACCACCAGATCAAGATGAAAGAGTCTGACCAGGCGGCAACCGCGTTCATTACCCCTTACGGGCCCTTCTGCTTCAACACCATGCCGTTCGGATTAAAAACGTAGGAGCCACATACCAATGCATGATTCAAGCATGCCTCGAAAATCAAATTGGCAAAACGGTCGAGGCATACGTGGATGATGTGGTTGTCAAAACCAAACACATAGACCAACTGGTAGACGACCTACGCCTAACCTTTGATAACTTACGCGCTTATGACATACGGCTCAACCCGGAAAAATGTGTCTTCGGGGTCCCCACCGGAAAGCTACTCGGATTCATAGTTTCCCATAGAGGAATCGAAGCCAATCTGGCCAAAATTAGAGCGCTATCTCAGCTCGCAATACCAACGAAGCTTAAGCATGTCCAGAAGCTGGCAGGATGTGTGGCCGCCTTGAGCCGCTTCATATCCCGCCTCGGAGAAAAGGCAGTGCCACTCTACAAACTGCTTAAAAAGACCAAGAACTTCCAGTGGATAGATGAAGCAACCATGGCACTCGAGGAGATTAAAACACTCCTCATCGGCAACCCTATCCTGGCCACACCGGGCATCGGCGAACCCATGCTACTATACATTTCGGCCACCAATCAGGTGGTCAGCGCAGTGCTCGTAGTAGAACGGGAATCCGAGGGCCACAAGTTCCAAGCCCAGAAGCCGGTCTACTACGTGTCCGAGGTGCTTACGCCATGCAAATCACGATACCCGCACTATCAAAAGATAGCCTACACAGTCTTCATGACATCTCAAAAGCTACGTCATTACTTTCAAGAATGTTCAGTCACAGTAGCGTCAGAGGTCCCCTTGAATGATATAATCAATAACAGGGACGCCACAGGCCACATCGCCAAATGGGCCATCGAGCTCCTCATGTTCGAGATAACATACAAGCCATGCCAAGCCATTAAATCTCAGGTGCTGGCCGATTTCATAGCCGAATGGACCGAGGCCGAACTACCCCAGGAATACTCTACATACTCGCACTGGACAATGTACTTCGATGGTCAAAGATATTAGCCGGACTGGGGGCTGGGGTCATCCTCATCTCCCCCACAGGCGACACTGTTCGGTATGTTCTCCAAATAATGTACATGGACTCGAACAACGAAGCCGAGTACGAAGCACTACTACATGGTCTTCGTATGGCCACAACAATGGGCGTGCAATGCCTTGAGGTAAGGGGAGACTCAAATTTGGCGATCTCTCAAGTCAACGGCGAATTCGATGCCAAAGACCCCAAGATGGCGGCGTATAGAAACATGGTCCTCCGGATATCCGCTCGATTTGAGGGCCAAGAATTTCACCATGTCGCTAGAGACAGCAATCAAGCAGCCGACGTCCTCACCCGCATGGGCGCCAAGCGCGACCCGGTTCCTAAAAACACCTTCCTTGAGTGGCTCTTTAAGCCCTCCGTGGTATGGCAGGATGACATCATCGATGCACCATCCAACGAGCCCGCTTGCAATGCCTCGCCCGAAAATGAACAAGACGAGCACGTCATCGGCGGCTCTGCACTCGAGGAAACACCTTCCGCACACGAGGTATTGGCCGTAATCCTACCCTAGATAGAACCCCTGCTAGCCTACCTCACACAACATCAGCTTTTGGAGGATCAAACCGAAGCACAACGCATAGTTCTCCACTCTAAAGCATACAAGGTCCATGAGGGTGAACTCTAAAAGAAGAGTTCCACAGGAGTTTTACAAAGGTGCATCTCTGAAGAAGAGGGGCGGTAGCTTTTGGCAGAGATACATGTGGACATGGGCGGACACCACGCAGCAGCTTGGGCACTAGTCAACAAAGCTTTCCGAGCAGGTTTTTTCTCGCCTACCGCCCGTGAAGATGCCTGGACATTAGTCCAACACTGCGTCGGATGCCAGCTGTTCGCAAATAAAGCCACATGCCCCCCACAGCTCTTCGGACGATACCGATCACGTGGCCTTTTGCAGCCTGGGGTCTCGACATGGTCGGACCACTCAAAGGGGGGGCAAACAAAAAGAAGTACCTATTGGTCATGGTCGACAAATTCACCAAGTGGATCGAGGCAAGACCCATCACTTCGGCAGAATCCGGACCAGTCGTCGACTTCTTATCCGATGGCATACAATGTTATGGTGTCCCCCACAGCATAATTACCGATAATGGTACCAACTTCACAGCCCAGGAAGTCAAAGACTGGTGCGGCAAAATGGGCATTAAGCTCGATTACGCCTCGGTGTACCACCCACAGACGAATGGGTAGGTCGAACGAGCCAATGGACTCATCATGAGCGACATTAAGCCTCGCCTAGTTTGATCCCTTGAACAATCAGACTGCCATTGGGTCGAGGAACTCGATTCTGTACTATGGGGGTTGCGCACTACTCCTAATCATTCCACCAGATACACACCATTTTTTATGGTATACGGTGCCGAAGCAGTTCTCCCATGCGACATTATTCATGACGCGCCTAGAGTGCACATGTACGAAGAAAAGGAAGCCGAGCTCGATCGGCAGGATAATCTAGACGCTCTGGAAGAAGAGCGAGACATAGCTCGAGCTCGTTCCACGTTCTATCAGCAGCAAGCACGACATTACCACAACTATGAAGTCCGGGCAAAGACATACAACGTGGGAGACCTTGTCCTCCGACTCCCCGAAAAACAGAAGAATAAACTATCACCTAAATGGGAGGGTCCGTACATCATCGATGAAGTACTCATAGGAGGAGCGTATCGTCTTCGCCGCCGTCCAACAACGGCCTCGAGCCGAACCCGTGGAACGCAGCAAGGCTGCGGCGTTTTTACGCCTGAGTCCGACATAAATTTTCACCTTTTCTTTCTTTTTATTTTTTATGTTTTTTCTATCTTTTGCCGTGGTGCTAGTTTGGCTAAACCGAACCATACCAAGCTCATACGATATACACCATTAAATGTAATACCCAGCTTTGCTTGGGGGCTCCCTTAGAAGAGCCGAATATATGTATAAATCGCATTCGTCCTGATTGCATCCTTCTCATACACGTTAAGCCAACATATGCATTTGTTTGCCTTAAGATCTTTGCCAAGCTGGGTTGCCTGGCTCCTGTGCTTACCCCCTACGTTCCCGATTGTTCGGCTAGGGCGTAAAGGGAGCACCTCTGCGATTGTTACGACCGGGTCACCTGGGACCGTACATCAGACGGGTGAAGCCGAAAGCTAGTGTTCTTACAGAATACAACAAGTCGGCCTAAGGGAAGTGAATACCATCAAGACCTGTCCGGGCCAGTCCAAGGTACGCATCCACCGAATTAAAAGCATTAAATTCTTCTTCTGCAAATGCAGTATGACATAAAGTCTCCCTCCGGTGGCGATGGTTCATTATGCTCTCGACCTCGGAATTAGTGACTGAAACATCGTCAGAGTCCGCCGAAGGTACACCAGCTGCTGCGTGTTCAGAGGAGGCTCTTGCTTGTGCCGAAGACTTGAGACCGGAGTTGCGGTTTGGCGCATCTGGGTGATCTTCGGATTGGTGTAGGGGCATACGCCTTCTGCAGAATTGAGCAAGCTCTAATAAGAAAGTGCCAACGGCAACCCTTGCTGCAATCCCGAAATTTGTTACCTTTGGGCCGAGGGGGCAGGTGCCTCTGCCTCGACGGAAGCTTTCCGCTTTGATCTCCCGTCAAGGGCCAAAGCTGGCACGGTCCGCGCCCCTCCCGAGACATTCTTGCTCGTAGTGCGGCGGCCCTTGGGAGTAGAAGTCAGCATGTGGGTGGTAGTGCTAGATGAGCGCCCTGTTTGGGAGAGGGTCTTCTTTTCACTTACTATGGAAGAGGGAAGAACCCCGGGGTGATCAGCTGTTACAGCCACTTTGCCGCCATCAAGGCCCTCCTGATAGAACACCCCATCTTCAAATTCGATTGACGTCTCTGGGTTGTCATGATACCCCGGATCGCCGTCACGAGAGTGATTCTCTGGTTGAGGAGGAGGACAATTAATGGACGCAACCTGACGCCTCCAACCCTATTCAAGTGGCGATCAGTAAGAATTCGGCGAGATCTGTGGGCTCAAAGTAATGGATTGTGACCTACCCAGTCCGCCGGATTGTATCCGGAGCAGCCTTCTCGAATACTCATGCGAGCAAACTCTGCTTTGTCTCCCTTGAAGAGATCTGCCAGTATTTTGGCCAGGGCCACCTTGTTGTCTAGCCCTTGCCCCTGATGACGTGTCACATCGTTGGTCCCGTTATAGCACCATAAAGGGTGACCCCACTGTTGGAGGGGTTGCACGCATCGGGTAATGGCGATGGCCATAACTTCGATCATGGTCAGCTTGCTGCTAGTTAGCAGCCTGATCTTGGCCGACAGTGCACGCACTTCTTGGCTGTCCTGTTGGGAAGGGCCTCTAGGCTGCCAGTTGTACCGCTTTATAGGCGGATCATTTGAATATTCGGGTAGCCCTTGCCGAATTGGATCGGTAAGGGGAACGTCTTCGATATAAAACCACTCCGAAGTCCATCCTTCAGGATCTTTCTGTGGGGCCCCGATTGGGTACCCTGTGCCAGCTATAAGCCATACTTCGGCACCGCCTACCTCAAATATAGATCCCTCCTAGAGGCGGGGGACAAGACAGAAATACTTCCTCCACAAGTCAACGTGGGGCTCGCAACTCAGAAATATCTTGCACAAGGCTACGAAGCCAGAAATGTGCAATATCGACCCCGGGGTGAGGTTGTGGAGCTGGATCCCATAGAACTCTAGCAGACCCCGTAGAAAGGGATGAATAGGAAAACCCAAACCTCTTGGAAGGAAGGGCATGAGACATACCCTCTCCTCCTTGCTTGGCGCGGGGGAGTTCTCGGCAAGGGCGCGGCCATCAATGGAGATGAGACCGCCGCGGACTGGGACTAGATCGGTCGAAGGGAGGAAGCGATGCGTCTGCAAGCGACTCAGCTGGATATGCAAGACCGAACAGCTTGACCAATCTCCTACGAGCGGGCCATGAGGAAGAACCTGGGATGTCGGCCATGGCTTTGGAGAATTTTTTTGGTGTCGTTCTTGGCGAAGGGGAAGATAACTGTTCTCAGCCCCCTTGGATCTATGAATAAGCGTCTTATTGTGAAGCCGAAAGGATGGGTGCATGGAAGGACGGCATTGGGCCACACACCCTCTGGAAAGGTGTGCGAAGCCCTTGCCCCGAAGAACGGCATTAAACTCTGATGGTCCCACCTCAATCTCGAGATGTCTTCGGATCTTAGAATCTTTAGACTGTCTGGACCCCAGTACATTAGAGCGGGTTCCGGATAAAGTTCGTGAAATTAACACGGCTTCAAATTGAAAGGGAACTCGTCTCGCAAGCCGATGATGTGAAGATTCCAGAAGACGATCCCCGGCGTTGGAGGCAAGTTCGGGGGCTACTGAGGGAGTCATGGACTAAGGGGTCCTCGGGGCGATGGCCCATTGTACATGGGCCAAACTGGTGGAGCCGTATAATGACAGGAGATCTACGAAGCCGTGGTGTGCCCTCCAAATTAAGAAGGCAGAGGATCTCTTTAATTCCTTATTGTAATCTATCTTCGGTAACCCTAACCCTACCGGTGTCTATATAAACCGAGGGTTTTTAGTCTTTAGGGCTAGAGCTACATTCATCACCTCATAGTCTTAGGGTTTAGCTCAAGCTAATCTCGAGGTAGATCTACTCTATAAACCACATTATACATTCAATACAATCAAGCAGGACGTAGGGTTTTACCTCTTCGAGAGGGCCTAAACCTGGGTAAACACTGTGTTCATCGTCCCTTGTTACCCATCGATCCTAGATCCACAGCTTGGGAGCCCCTACCCCGAGGTCTGCCTGTTTTGACACCGACACCTAGCCTATCGAAGACTAGCATCTTCAAGCATCTTGTAGCATTTAGAAGAGTACATGATAGCATTTTATATATGGCAAGCATGTTCTAACATTAACGCCCAGAGATCCTTCCTCGACTCCCTGCGGGAAAGCAATCCCGAAGCCATCATATCCATTTCACATCTCAGTATCCAGTTCTAGTTGTATAGATCGGGATACAACTCCAAGTCATCCTATTATCGTGCACACGGCTATTCAAATAGATAAACTTCCCTGCAGGGGTGCACCACATTACCCGACATGCTCGATCGCTCTAGCCGCACACACTTTCCTGGGTCATGCCCGGCCTCGAAAGATCAATACATCGCTTCCCTACCTAGGCTCAACAGAGAGGCTAGTACGCCGGTCTACATCTTAAGCGAGCAGGGGTCTTGATCCCATTGCCCTTTGCACTCCTGCACATTGCAAACGCGGCCGGTGAGCAGACCTAGCCCCCTTAGACAAGCGGAGGCATTCACAGTCCAACCTGGCATGCGCCACTCAGTCTCTGACATCTGAAGAGCTTCGGTTGATACTACGACACCGGTTGCCCATATCTTGTCCCACATGGTGGTTAGTGTGTGTAGGCCAGTGGCCAACTCAGATCAAATACCCAAATCCATTAGTGTCTTGGGAGCGCGCGGTAACGAGTAGAGACTCACGATCATGTGACCTCATCGCCCTGTCTCGTGGACTTATGGCAAGGGCCCGGAATCCCTGGCTGTGCCACGTAGAAATCTCACGGGTACCCTCCAGATCAACCCGACTACACATCAACTCATGGGTACCCCTCAGGGCCGACCCGACTTCAACAAGATTCTATGGAAAAGTCAAAGTAATCGTGTGTCCAAAATAGCAAGGGGGAAACCCGAGGAATCACCCTCGATGGATTCCACTTGATGTAAATGTCAAGGTGAACTTAGAGGAATCACCCTCAGAGGTTCACTCTTGATGTGTTGCACGACAGAGTCGTTATCGGGAGTGGTGCGGGAGGAATCACCCACCATAGACCACGACCGATCTACTACACTACAGAGATCTCATCAGAAGTGCTATACGAGGTATCACCCTCGGCACTCGATAGTAACCCTGCAGTGTCGTACAAATAAGGGGCTGTGATGTGATTTGTTGGGCTCTGGACGTCAATCACATTGATCGAGTCATCGAACATAAAGCAGGGGCAACTGGGACAAGGTGAGGGGTCACTGGTGGATCACTAACCAACCTATGCTAAGCAGTTTAGGATAACCAGGTAAGGTACAAGAGTAGGTTACAAAAGCGAGCTATGCATCAGAATAGGAGCAATCAAGTACAGTAGCAAAATCTAATGTAAGCATAAAAGAGAATGGAATGGGCAATATCAGAATGATCAAGGGGGGTTTGCTTGCTTGGAAGATCTGCGGAGAAGGACAGGTCGTCAACACCATAGTCTATCGGGGCAGCAGCGGTGTCAGTCTCGAAGTCTACCAGAGAGAAGAGGGGGAAGAAACAATGAATACAATGCAAACAGATGCATGACTATGCATGACATGACAATAAGCGGTGCTAGAGGTGACCTAACGCAGTACTAGGTGGTACCGGCGAAGGGGGAAAACATCCGGAAATGTATTCCCAGAGTTTGGCATTTTTGGACGAATGAAACGGAGGGGGACGGTTCCATGTTCGCTATGACAGAGGCACGTGACAGATAAACGAAGAGCGTATTCGGGATCGTCGTATTTTTCTGAGCAACTTTCATGTATAAAATATTTTCATCCGAGTTACGGTTTAATTTATAACAATTTTCGAAGTTTTATTGAATTTCTAGGATTAATTAATTTCAAAATAACAACATAATACTTTTGTCCCCTAGCCCTTGCCTAGACAGGGTGTATGACAGATGGGGCCAGGGGGTCCCTGTTGACAAGTCAAAGTTGATGGGTCAACAGGGGTGGGGCCCCCTGTCATTGTCTATGTAGTTAAATAATTAAACTAATTAGGTTAATTAAGTAGTTGATTAATTAATTAATTAAATTATTAATTACTATTTTTATTTTTTATTTTATTTTTTAATTCTCCCTTTTGTTTCAATTTTTTTAAACAGGGGCATGGGCCCACATGGCAGTGGCCCGAACCAGCCACAGCTGGGCTTGCACGTGCGGTCGCTCACAGAGGAGCACCGACGGCCAGCTCGTAGAGCACTGGGGAAGGGGCAGGGCGCGGCCCCGGCAGTGGTGGCCCTGACGTCGCGGGGCGGGGCACGCGCAGGACGAGCAGGGCGGCCGAGGTGTTGTGGGGCAGTGGCTGGGGGCCGCGGGCGCACGGCCGGGGAATGGCCGGGCGAGCGTTGGCGCGCGTGCGTGCGGGCAGGCGACTAGGGGCGGGGACAGCACGAGGGGCGTGCGGGTTCGCGCGCAGCGCGCGACCATGGGTGAGGCAGACGAAGGGCGTGCGGGGGCCCGGCGCGGCCACGGCGAACTCGACGGCGAGCGGAGGGGTTCGAGAGGGGGGAGCGTGGCTCACCCTCATTGCTGAGGAGGGGGGCGGCGAGGCCTGGTGTAGGCCGTCGGGGAGGCAAACAGTGACGGCGGGCGATGGCGACGGCGCCGAAGATGG
This sequence comes from Thinopyrum elongatum, assembly GCA_011799875.1. Classification (NCBI taxonomy): domain Eukaryota; kingdom Viridiplantae; phylum Streptophyta; class Magnoliopsida; order Poales; family Poaceae; genus Thinopyrum; species Thinopyrum elongatum. The sequence goes on from CM022298.1 coordinate 519,713,633, forward strand.
CGAGCAGCAGGCGGCGGCCTCGGTCGCCCACGGGCGTGGCAGACGGAGAGGGGGCACACGGGGAAAGTGGGGGAGGGGTAGCTAGGGTTTTGGTCATCGATGGAGGGGGTACTAGTAGGCAGGGGCGCCAGCCGGATGGCCGCCACGACGATGCCCGTCGGCGTCGCGGGCATCAGCAGAGGCCACGGCACGGGGAGGGGGGAACAGGGGAGAGGGAGGGGGTAGGTTGTCGGCCTGCTCAGGCGGCCGGCTGGCCTGGGGAGTTACCTGGGCCAAGTGGCCCAGTGTCGGTGCAATAAACCAGCACGTATGTTACCTAGACTGTACACTGGCGCAATGGTGAGGACACAATAGCGCCAAGCTCCCAAGCCAGAAAGATAGCTCTTTGAGGAATCAAAGGGCGGATCAAGAAGATACTCGGTCTGTCAGTATCTCTATGTAAATAGTAGGCCGTGTAATGCTTTAGCACTGTTGCTGTAATCAGACTGCTGAATTGACCTGACCGACTTGAATATCCCCTTCTGATGATTCTGAACATGTCTAGCTGGCTGAACGGGTTACCTTGTTATGAGGTTCTTGCAAATGGAATAGACCCCGTGGGTGTGCACCCATGGTGATCGGTACCGAACCAGACTGTCCAGAGTATCTGTACCATGCAACCATTACCATACATGTATGGACTATCTTGCTCTTTTCATTATGGTTCTCTTTGCCTGGATCCTTTGCTGAAATAACTTGGCCTTATATGTTCTTGATTTTCGTGTGACCATAGGTGCTGCCAGGAGCAATATTCTGGCAGGCATATCTTATCTTGATCCCCTGACAGGGTATCCTTGCTCACAGGACCAGTTTTATCGTCCTCCACACTTTATGCGTAGGGAAATGGTCATCCGAACTCAGGTTTGTAGTTACTTGTATGGGGCTCCTGGCTGTCATCAACCATGCAAACATTGACAAGAGTTAATGATATCACTTTGTCGGGTGTGAGGGAACTGGCCTTGATAATCACTGCAAAATTTGTTGTCTCGATGTTGTCTGGCTTCATATCTTGCATCACACCGAAGTGTATAACTGGCTTTCTTCTTCTTACATAACTCAGGTGATAGTCAGATTCTCACCGGGCTGACATCATTGTATGAGTAACTCATATGACCTTGGCAGCATGTTCACCATATCTATGGAAACATGTGTAGCTGGGCACTTGATTTCTGATGCAGACTTGTGTCCTGACTGATTTTTGCTTTCTGACCAACTGTTGACTCTTGGGAATGCATTGTCATATGCTGCCAACTGTTGGTGGAATATCTTGTACTGATGACGATGTGTTGCCTTGCTGACAAAGATTGCATAGCTTGTGCTGGAAGCCATCGAGATTATCTTGCTGAGGAAGACTGAATAGCTTGTGCCTGAAGCTTCTGCTGGGATAGCGTGCTGAAGAAGACTGGATACCATACCTCAGAAGCTTCCTCCCATAAAGACTTGCTGGGGAGGACTCGGTACCTTATGCCAGAAACTGCTGCGGAACTTATTGAAGAAGTCTAAGTACCTTGTACTAGAAGATATCCATGTGTCGTATCGAGGAAGACAGAGGAACCTTGTGTCGTAAGCTTCTCTGGTAGCTTGCGCAGAAAGACTAGGTTGCTTGCATCTGAAGCTTTCTTTTTGCCATATGCGGACTGAGTGCATATATATATATATATATATATATATATATATATATATATATATATATATATATATATATATATATATATATATATATCCCTTAATGTTTCTACTGTCGGTTACTTGTTGTGGGAAGAACGTTGTTCGAATATCCTTCTTGCTGAGCACTTTGACTCGAAATATACTGTTGATCATACACACATCTTTGCCTTCTTGCTGTTTTAATGATTACTGCTGTGAAGATTGCACATTGATGTATACTTGATGCTGACAATCAATCCAGAATACCATTTATAGTCAGACCAGATATTCCCAATATCAGGTAGTCGGCGGAAAATTCCATACTATTGAGCTGAGCTTCCAAATGCTTGCCTCTTCACTGATTCTTTGAGTCCGGTGTTGGTGAGCAACTTCCATAAGGGGACATGAGGTAACACCAAGGGCCCAAAGAAAGAAGCAAAAGAAACGACTAAAGCAAAAATACACAAAGTATCAAGATCACACACAAGCAATATCATATCTTATAGCTATTCACAACAATAGTATGCATGCCTACTTAAGCACACAAATCTCACGGAAATTCTGGTACTATGGTCTAACATGCTGTGGCGATGTGCACGAAAGTGAATCCACGTGTGGAAATAGTTGGTGTAAACAAAGCTACACCAAACAGGGGCTTAACACCGGTTGCAGCTGGACGGACACGGAGGTGAGGACGGACTTGGTGATCATGTATCAGAACACGGAGGTCACAACCACATCATCATCAAGCGGACGGAAGAAAACTGTACTCGTCCAGAGAATGGGAGGTAGGGTAGGATAGCGATGACAAGAAAGGCTTGCGGGCATTGCCCTTTTCCGGTTACGAAGATCAGTAAGGGTTGCCAACGCGGCTAGTGGGATGGCACGAGCCGGGATAGAAACATGTCTATCACCGAAACAATAGGGGTGGCTGAATAGGATAATTGGTGTTGTACCGGTGCATCAATCCGACAAGGAATCGACAACACCAAGCACCTTGCCATCACTCCGCTGGGACGGAGATGCCACCGCACCAAGGAACAAATATGCAGATAGGAGGGTGCAGGTAGTGAATCGAAGCCGATGCCACCTACACTCACCAGATCAACCGCTAGTGACAAGATAAATTATCTATATGCATGCTATGCAACAAACAAATGCAACAAACAAGTGCGGCAAACCTACTATCATTTACTAACGCTCGCGCAGTCTAGAGCATCCTACAGCCAAACCTGGCTCTGATACCAACTGATGTGGCACCCCGGCTCAGAGGAAACCGGAACCCCCCGTATTCCAGCCCAGAGACAAGTCTTCTGGAATACGACACTGTTGGCATAGAACAAATCAACTCTTTATTACTATGGATACGGTTACAAGGGTACATGGATTACATCGGCACGGCGACACTACGCCTGCCCAGGGTAGCTCTATGCTAACAATGGATCAACCCGTTGTCGGTGCAACAAACCCTGGGTCTGTTGCCCTTATCATGCACAAGCACGAGAACAAGATTACAACACCAAGGCCGTGCCAAGATACAAGAGACCAAGATCTTCGAAGAACCAGCATGCTGATTAAGAAGGCCAAGACCAAGATAGAGAAGCGAGACACCACCAGGAGAAAAGCCTCCCTTGCCGGGCAGGCGGACCTGGCAAGGACAAGGGCTCCCCCGGAAGAAAGCATTCAAGACGTCCCGGCAGGGCCTGCCGGGACTCACGAGGGCAAAGACACCTCACCAAGCCATCTCACCATGACCCATGTCGCTGATCAATGCGGTGTCAAGCCGCAAAGTGACTAAGTGGCAGCCATTCGCCACATGGCGGCCTCTTTCTACAGGAAATACCTACAGATCAAACCTGTCCTGCGACATGTCAAGCAAGCAGACATGGAGCTGGCAAGACGAGCCCGGCAAGGCTTGCCGGGCGAGCAATGATGTGACGTTGAGTGGTGCATTTAATGCGCTCTGTCAGCCTGCAGAATTAGGTATGATTGCACTGTTTGCTATCTTATCAGTGCATAATGACTGTTTTGCCACTGTGGTGACCCCTTAACCTATAAAAGGAGGCCCATGGCAACCGTAGCAAGGGTTGGGAAGTTGAACACCCCCACGCTCGTACGCGCGTAGTCACTGCCTCCCCAGGGTGAGCGTGCCGGGCAAGTGTACTACGCTCCACCACCACTTTTCCACCATCAATCCACCAAAGCAGGAGTAGGGTTTACGCCTCGCGGTGGCCCGAACCTGGGTAAAATTGCCCGTGTGATCTCTGTCGTGCTGCCCCACGTTCTTCTGCTCTTTGTGCAACGCGACATCCCCCCTGCCGAACCAGCAAGGGGCCCCTTGGCCCCATAGGTGGCTGTGGTTTCCCGTGACACCCGAAGAATCGGAGTAATTGTCGGCAGCGAAACCACGACGGCGGTGATGGACTCCACTCTGCAGGGACTCTGGCTGGAACGCTTATCCTAGCTCGCAAACTTGGAATCCTCGACAAGCAATCATGGCATGACCTGCAAACTGGCATGACACGCCAGGTGAGTACTCTGAATGTACTCGAAAGCTCACAGCAACCAAAGCAGTCAAGACAAGCAACAGCACGGCATTTACAGGTTAAGTAGGTGTAAACATGATGATGCTAGAACAATATAGGCATGGCATGGCATATGAATAGGATGTCATTACATGCAACAGGTTAAAACTATCATGATGCCACTTACTCTGTTCGGGGTTACCTCGTAACCACCACATGCAAGAACTTACCATCGAGTGTGCCACATGATAACCTCAGGACCAACCAAACTTGGTATTACAATACCGTAGTGATAACATGATCACAAGGAGCTTGGTCTTTACCCGAGATCACCACATATCACTGTCAACCAAATACGGTATCCATGATACCACGGTGATCCTCTCGTGATCACGATCAACCAACATCGGTATCCTCGATACCACGGTGATCCTCTCGCGATCACATAAAGATCAACCAACTTCTTTCTTATCGAACCGGGTTGTTATAAGCAAGATTATTATACTATTGACCCATAGTGTGTCCTACTATGAACTGTGCCCATGACCGAGGACGCGGCTATCGATAGATCATACACTCTGCAGAGGTTAGTACACTGTACCCACACCACGGACTTCATGGCCTCGTGCTCCCATTCGGGTGGACCAACGATGTTCCGACAAAACCCAATCTATTGCATGGCACTCTCCCGGCCACTCCGACAAACTCCCCTTTGGGCTATGTCATGGGTGACCCCTGTGTCACTCTGGACACCTGCCACCATCGTGGCCAAACAAAACTGTCCCAAACGGGGACCTGAGCTCAATACCAAAACTGGGTTCACAAGGTTATAGCCGCCTACCTGATCAGGGTAGCACGCACTCATAACCTTCCCTGGTTGGAGGTACCGGCGAGAGGCATGACAATAGACCGAATTAGGGCAGCCCCATCCCGGCAAGTGTGGTTGCACTGGTGAGCTCGATTCGGTGGCGCACTATGACTCAGCCAACAAGTGTTCAAGTTCGATTAACATCCGGTTTAACTTGAATGTAAATGAGCTGAGTCACGATAACAGGATGAAACCATATTGCATATGACCATGATATAACCAAAGCAGGGATGGGAAGCATAATATCTGGAACATAGCATCAACAACATGCAAGCATTTAACCAGCTAAACACAAATGAGCATGGCATAGCGGTGAGCATGAACAACATCAGTATGTCCATAACAATCGATAAAGAAACATGCAGACATGTCATCATCTTAGCATGAATTACTGCAAGTATTAACCATGAGCATAATGCTACCAACGAGTACTTGATAACTAGCAAGATGCACATGGATAGAATATAAGGATAAGCATGAGACATGAGCATATACAGTATCCTCAAACATATTAACATGCACACATTGAATAAGTATGCAAGTAGGAAACCATAGCTACTACAAATCCATCATGCAAGTGGCTGTCGTGGCTTGCCTGGGTATGAAGAAACCACTGAGCAAAAGTGCGGAGAGTCCGCAAAAACAATTGCCGGAAGCAGTTCTCTCTCGGAGGGGGCTGTTTACGAGCAAGGGCAAAGTGGTCATTTCCACTATGTGAACACATTATGAAAATGGTACCAACAGAACGGGCTCGACGAGACGAAGAAGTGGGCGTTGGAATCACCAAGATTGGGGTTACGGTTGCGAAGAAACGGCCATTCGTCCGATAGGCAGAAATTAAATAAAAAATATTCTTTTTCTGCTCTTATCCAGTGAACGTCCGCAATATAACAGATTCGGACGGCTGGGTTAAACTGAAAGCGCACTTTGGAAAATATGCTTTCGCGAAGCCGAAAACGTATCCAGAGATAATGCGCTTCCACTTAACAGTGCGGGCCCGGGCGGGGTCTACGCCATGAGGCTTACAAGCGGGGCCCACGGCTGACCTCTCTCTCTCCTGTCTTCCTCCTTCAACCTCTCGACGGGGAGACAGGGGAGGCCTGACCAAGCGCGGCCGACATTGGCCTCGGCGCTGTTGGCCACCTCCGGCTGGGGTCCGGCCACCGGCGTGACCAACGCGTCCGGGCGCATCCACCAGGGAACCTGGCTCCCGCTGGAGAGCAGCGAAGCCAGCAGCCTCTGGACCACGGTGGACGGCGGCCATGGCGATGGTGGGCATGTGGAGACGGCCGCGGAAAGGAAGTAGTGAGCAGCGGGGAAGGGTCTACGGTGGTGGTGGATGCTCAAGGTGGTGGAATGAGGGGGAGGGAAGGTCGAACTCGCCAGAATTTAGGAGGAGGGCTGCGGTGGCCAGGGTGGAGATGGCGGCCGAGGAGGAGCTCCGGGGCTCGGGTGAGTAGCCAGGGGGACCAGAGGAGGGTGGTGGAGTCACTGGTGAGCTCGAGGAGGCACGGGGATGGCTTAAATAGCCGCAGCGACGCGGTGCTCGTACGCGGCCACGGTGACGCGTGTGCCGCCGCGCTGGCACGAGCAGAGCCACGGGAAGGGAGGGTAGACGCGTCCAGGAGCTTCACGGGGACGCTGGAGACCTCAGGTGAGCTTGGGAAGTCTTGGGAGAGCTCCGCAACTGGACACGTCGGCGACCGCGGCGGCAGGTCACGTGTATGGCTGACGCACTGCATAGGAGGGGACGTGAGAGGGGGAGAGGGGTCCAGGGAGAAGAGGACAACGAGGGGAAGCTCCTAGACATGGCTAGGTGTCGAGAGAGAGGAGGAAACCGACGAGACCGAGAGGACAGGAGCTGGGCGGCGCTCTGGACGCGACCAAACGCTACAAAGCACGTGCATAGGCGTCCAAACGCGTGATCACCGCATGTACATGCTCGAAGGGGACACGAGAGGCTGGCACACCTTGTCTAGAGTGTAGTCCTTGCTCCCAAGGCATCACAGAAGTGATAGATCAGCAAAAGAGACCAAGAGTAGATGTGAGGCTTCACTGAAAGTTTGTTGTAGCAAACTTGACTGAACAACTATGATCAACAGGGAGGTGATAAGAGCCAAATGTGATGTCTGGGAGGTTTAGGTTAAGAAGGACTATAATCCTGTGCAATTAGAGAGGATTTGGACAAGTATTTTAGCATAGTTGCTTTGCAACTAACCAATCTGGTCCAGAAAACAGATCTTGATGTGGCACTCACATATCGTGTTTCCTTGGGCTGAAAATGGGCATAGGATGATGATTTGGTCATATGAGAGTTCCATAAAATTTTCATACCATTTGGACACGCCAAAATGGTACTTCCTTCATAATGGACCTCTCTGACCAGAATCTTAAGAAGATTGCTGAGGAAAAATGGCTAGATAAAATTAGCCCAAATTTTGTGGAGATGGGTTATATGGGTGAAAGAATGTTGTGGTAAATTTTCAGCAATTATGAAGCAATATAAAATATAGTTGCTTCACAACAGGAAAACATGACCAGAAGCCAATATTTGATGGTATGCTCACATAGTTGATTGGATAGGGTTGAAATTTGGTGGAGAGTCATGATTTGAGCATATGAAGATGCTTCAAAATTTCAACTCATTTGGACCAACCTAGCTAGTACTTCCTTCATTAAGCTTCCAGCTGACCAGAAACTTTGGAAATTTGCCAAGGAAGATTTACTAGCCCACTTGAGTTGAATTTTGGCAAGAGGCAAGTATAAGGATAGGAAAGAGTGCACAAAAAGTTTGAGAGCAAGCAAGCAAATATAAAGGGTAATTGCTTCTCAACTTGACAGCTAGGGCAGAATCAGAAATGGAATATTGGTGAAATATTTTTGAACATGGCAAGGAAGGGTTTTGACATATCTGAGGAAGATATGACCCAAAAAATTTATGAGAATTATTTGGGAATCTTTGGAATGCTGGAAATGTGGGTTGCTTCAGAACCCAGGGCAGATAGGGTTATTCCTTTAATAGAAAAAGGAATATTCCCAAGGAAAAGAATATTGGGATTGGTCCAAGATGGAAATGACAAGGTCTTGGGATGGTTTTGAGCTTGACAAGCCACTTGGGAGAAGAATGAAGGATGATCTTTCTAGGATCCAAGACCACTAAGCCACAGAAAAGCAAATCCAGACCAAAATCAGAAGAAAAAGAAATGGGCAAGATCCAGGGTGTTACACGAGGCGACCTTGCCGGGCTTGAGCGTTGCGTGTCCGCCATGGTCCTCTCTTCAATCCACCAAAGCAGGAGTAGGGTTTTACGCTTCATAGCGGCCCGAACCTGGGTAAAAACCACCAGCGTCACCTCTGTCGTGCTTTCCCATGGCTTCCGCTCTTTGTGCAACGTGATCTCCCCCCTGCCGAACCACAAGGGGCTGATCGCCCCATAGGTGATCATGTTCCACCACGACATCTTTGGCGCGCCAGGTAGGGGGAAGCGCTTGCACGAACCCGAGGTTGTGAACAGCGCGTCAATCTTCATCATCGTCTTCTTCATCGTTAGCTTCATCATCCATGGCGCCCATGAAAAAACCAGGCGCAACCGCGCACCCTTCCACCTCGAACGCCCCCTCGCATGCAGCCACCGATACTATGGGCACTGCCGTGGCGTTGGGGGACACGAACGCCGTGGGGGATGTGACCGGCGCAGGCGGCGCTGTCATCGTTCCCCCTGCGGCTGAAGTGGGAGCGGAAGACGCCGCCGAAGGGCGGCATCAACAGCATCCCGATGGCCGTGTTCCATAAGGCGTGAGTGGGGGGAATGTTTAGTCTCCACCTCCCCACTGCGCTGGAGGACGCAGCCGCATCAAAAATGCTCGCTCTGGTGCAAGTCGCGACCCCCTGGCTGTCCCTGCTACAGGCGCAGCTACGGGGCACACGCCTTCCCCGGGGCAGGGCAACTAAGACGAAGCGCCAAACAGGGTTGTCAACCCCCAGGCGCACCCTTCTCGCCACCGTGCCGCCGCCACGACCACCTCGCGGTGACAAGAACACGGCGCCGCCACTACTGGTACTGTCAGGAGTCAAGCGACGTCGCGGTATGCATCATCATCTATGCCAAGCACTGCTTCAGAAGCCATGGCGCGAGCCCAGCTCCTGCTGAGATTCCCGCCAGCGGCCGATCAAATGGATGAGTGGAGAACCACCATCTAGAGTTTGATCCATTTTGCTGACGCGGAAGGATCACAGCGGGCAGGCCCGCCACGGCGCCCGCAAGCAACAGCGACGGCCCGAGCTGCTGACCATGTCGAGGGGGCCACTCCAACGATGCAATCCCCTCCACGACAGCCAGCGCAGAGGCCGCAGCCCGAACCACACGACCAGGAGGCCGACGAGGCATCAATGGCTTCATCTAACCCTCGGGCCCATCGAGATCAGCGGCAAGTCCTGGAAGATCGGTGGAGGGAAGACGCGCGCGTCACTATAGAACGACACCGCGAAACCCGCCGCCAATCTAACAGGCGCAATGGCCCAGACGTCGACGAACCCGCGCCCAGTGAAGGCGGATACTTGCCTTTTGAGGTTGGGTGCCCTGCCATCACTCGCGAGCTGCGGCAAGTCCGTTGGCCATCTGCCCGTGTTTTCAAGACAGAGATACCAGAAAAGTATGATAGAAGGCTGAACCCGGCAGAGTTCTTGAGCATCTACACCATCGCTGTTCAAGCCACCAGAGGAAGAGATGAGAAGGTGTTTGCCAACTACTTCCCTTTGGCACTCAAGCCGAATGTGAGGTCATGGCTGATGCACCTGCCGGAGAATTCCATTTCGTCCTGGGCTGACCTGTGCAATGAGTTTGTTGGTGCCTTCACGGGTGGCCATCAAGAACCAGGACGGCCCAACGATTTGCAGCTCCTTCTGCAAAAGGAAGGGGAGAGCTTGCGGAAGTACATGCAGAGGTTTAGCCGGGTGCACAGGAACATTCCAGATATCCACCCGGCAGCTGTGATTGCCGCGTTCCAGTCCAACATGCGCAACAGGAGGATACGTTCCAAGATGAATGTCCGGTTGCCCTAGACTGTGAATGAGCTGTACACCTTGGCGGATAAGTGTGCCCGTATAGAGGAAGGGAGGCGGCTCCCCGGAGAAGAGGATGGCATCGAAGTTGACTCAGAAGATGACGACAATGCCACTAACCCGAAGAGGAAGAACAAAAAGCGCAACAAGAAGCGCAAGGAAAAGGCAGTACTGGTTGTTGAGGGTTCTGGCACTCCTAGTACCGGCAAGAAGGCCAAGACCGAAGCCCCCGGCAAGGAAGTTGCCACGTGCACTGATTGCCGGGAGGCTGCGGTGGCCGAAAAGGCTGGGAAAGCTGATGGACCGTACTGCAACATCCATCGGACCAAGGGCCATGACCTCCAAGAGTGTCACCAAGTTGCACATCTTGTCAAAAAGCAGAAAGCTGAGTACGAGAAGCGGGATAAGGAAAGAGACCAAGAAGGTGCTGGCGAGAAGGGCCGAGGCGGCAGAGGAGGCCATCATGGCAAGATTTCCCGACATCAAGAAAAATTTGCTAGGGGCTGTGAGAAGAAGGAAGGTGCTGACAAAAGTGATGAAGGGGATGAAGAGGAAACCAGTGAGCAGGAATTCCAGAAAGCCACTGAGGCCCTGTGCATTGACGGAGGCGCATCTTTGCACTCCTCTCACCGCCAGCTTAAACAGTGGGCGCGTGAGGTCAACGCCATAGAGGCAGCAACAGACTCCTGGAAACCACTCAAATGGTACCGCACACCCATCATCTTTGACGAAGAGGATCACCCCGTTCGCACCACCGCGGTGGGGGGCTTGCCGTTGTTGGTTTTGCCAACAATCCACAAACTCAAGGTCACAAAGATGTTGGTTGACGACGGGGCAGGGTTGAATCTGATTTCCCCCAAGGTACTCAGCAAGTTGCAAATATCAGATGAAGAGCTCAAGATTACTGGCACTTTTCAAGGAATCAACCCCGGCAGAAGTCGTCCTAAGGGAAAGATCACACTGCCGGTGATGTTTGGAGGAGAATTGAACTACCGGACCAAGAAGGTTGTGTTCGACGTGGTCGAGCTTCCTTTGCCGTATAATGGGATTCTTGGTCGTCTAGCTCTGGCAAAATTCATGGCGGTATCTCACTATGCCTATAATACTCTAAAGATGCCAGGACCAATGGGCGTCATCTCCATCCCGTCGGACAAGAAAGACGCAATCATATGCGTGGATAAGATGTACCTAGATGCGGCCACTGCCGAGGCAGCAGAAGCCGTAGTTCTCGCCAGGGAAAACAAGAGAGGAAAGAAAGCTAGCAGGGATACCGGCAAGGAATCCGGGAAGCGCGCCTCTCTGGAGTGCGCCGTGCCCGTCGATGATTTGCCGAAGAGTTCCACTAGCAAGAGATCCAAAGTTGCCTCGCCTGCTGTAAAGAAGGTCCCGGCAGGGCTGGGTGGCACTGATGGTACGTTTACCATCAGCTCCACCCTCGATGACAAATAGGAAGCGCGCTCGTTGCCTTCCTGCGGGCGAATGTCGATGTGTTTGCTTGGCAACCATTTGACATCCCCGGCGTTCCTAGGGAGGTAATCGAGCACCACCTTGTTGTCTGCCCTCATGCTCGGCCCGTCAAGCAGAAGGTCAGGAAACAAGCTGTGGACCGGCAGCAATTCATTGCCGAAGGGATCAAGAAACTCGAAGCGGCTGGTTTGGTCAGGGGAGTGTTGCATCCAACATGGTTGGCGAACCCAGTGGTGGTGCGCAAGGCGAATGGGAAATGGAGGTTTTGCATAGACTTCACAGATCTAAACAAGGCATGCCCGAAGGACCCTTTCCCCTTCCCGCGTATCGACCAAATTGTGGATTTCACTTCTGGGTAAGATCTGCTTTCCTTCTTGGATGCATATTCCAGATACCACCAGATATTCATGTCTAAGGAAGACGAGGAGAAGACCACATTCATAACCCCGTGTGGCACGTACTGCTTTGTACGGATGCCCTTCGGGTTAAAGAGCGCTGGGTCCACTTTTGCAAGGGCAGTGCAAATTGGGTTTGAACCTCAGTTGCACCAGAATATTGAGGCTTACATGGATGATATAGTGGTCAAAACCAAGGACAGATCAACGCTCGTTCAGGACTTGGAAGAGACCTTTGCAAACCTGCGCAAGATCAACTTGAAGTTGAACCCTGAGAAGGGTGTGTTTGGCGTTCCCTCCAGCAAGCTGCTTGGCTTCTTTGTGTCTCACCGGGGGATAGAGGCCAACACCGACAAGATCAGAGCGATCGAGCTGATTCAAGCACCCAAGACAGTCAAGGACGTGAGGCATTTAACTGGATGTGTTACCGTGCTGAGTAGGTTCATTTCCAAGGCTGCCAAGTGCGCCCTGCCGTTCTTCAAAATTCTGAAGAAGGCAGGGCCCATGAAGTGGACCCCGGAGGCAGAAGTAGCACTGCGGAACTTAAAGGCCAATCTTTCCTCTGCTCCCACCTTGGTCGCTCCTAAACCACAAGAGTCGTTGCTGCTATATTTGGCGGCAACCAATCAAGTGGTTAGTTCAGTGCTGGTGGCACAGCGGGAAGTAGATGAAGGAGCAGCTGCAGTTACTGTCCTTCCCGGAGAAGGAAGCAAACCAGTCACGGTAAGGTTGGGTGCGGATCAGGAGAAAGAAGGGCAGGGTGGTGAAGGCAATCCCATGGCCACAGCAAAGAAGAGGGTGGTGCAGCGACCAGTCTACTTTGTTAGCTCCCTATTGCAGGGGGCTAGGTTAAGGTACTCTGGAGTGCAAAAATTGATCTTCGGCCTCATCATGGCCTCAAGGAAACGGCGCCACTACTTCCAAGCCCACGAGATCACATTTGTCACTCGTTTCCCTTTGCAATGCATACTGAGGAACCCTGAGGCCACCGACAGGATAGTTGAATGGGCATTAGAATTGTCAAGTTTTGGTCTGAAGTATGAAAGTACCTCAACCATTCAGAGCAGAGCGCTGGCAGAGTTCATTGCAGAATGGACACCCACTCCAGATGAAGAGACACCAGAAACAGTTATCCCCGGCAAGGAGGCACCCCAAGAATGGGTCATGTACTTTGATGGTGCCTTCTCATTGCAAGGTGCAGGGGCTGGCGTGCTCCACGTCGCGCCCACCGGAGAACACCTCAAGTATGTGGTCCAAATGCATTTTCCCCGGGAGAAAGCTACCAACAACACTGCAGAATATGAAGGGCTCCTTGCCGGGCTCAGAATTGCAACGGAATTGGGGATTAAGAAGTTGATCATCCATGGAGATTCGCAGCTTGTGGTGAGGCAAGTTAACAAGGATTACCAGAGTCCATTGATGGAGGCATACGTCGAAGAAGTGAGGAAGTTGGAGGAGCATTTTGATGGATTGCAAACAGAGCACGTGCCACGTGCGGAAAACAGCATCGCTGATCATTTGTCAAAATGTGCTGCACAAAAGCTTCCTGTGGAACCAGGGACTTTTGTTCTCCACCTGACTCAACATTCAGTATCCTCGACAACGATGGCCAGAAAAAGGAGGAAATTGGACCCCGGCAAGCATCTCCCGGCAGGACTTCCCGAAGGCCCCGGTAGAGAAGTTGCTGGGAACAACTCCACCTTGCTTGGTGAGCTGCACTCTTTCGCAGGACCACAGATCCTTGCGGTCGAGGTAGGCACTCCCACAAGTGGGGAGGTGCCGTTAGTCCTAGTTGTCGAGCAACAAGCTCCAACTTGGGCACGGCACATCATCCGCTACCTCCAAACTGGAGAACTTCCCGAAGAACAAGAAGAAGCTGAATGAGTAGCCCAGAGGGCCAGTATGTATCAATTTGTCGATGACAAATTGTATAGAAGGAGGCCCAATGGTGTGAAATTGAAGTGCATTTTCTAGGAAGAGGGGAAGGAACTATTGGCAGAGATACACAAAGGCATGTGCGGCTCTCATATTGGATCAAGAGCCTTGGTTGGAAAAGCTTTCCGACAAAGTTTATACTGGCCCACGGCCCTCCAAGATGCAATTGAGCTAGTCACCAGATGTGAAGCCTGCCAGTTCCACTCCAAGAACATCCATCAACCTGCTCAAGCTCTCTAGACGATCCATTTGTCTTGGCCATTTTCGGCCTGGGGGCTCGACATCCTGGGCCCCTTCCCCCATGCCACCGGGGGCTTTGAATTCTTGTACGTTCCAATCGACAAGTTTACAAAGTGGCCGGAAGTGGAGCCTGTGAGGAAGGTGACCACACAATCAGCTACCAAGTTCTTGAAAGGATTGGTGTGCCATTTCGGAGTACCCGCTAGAGTCATCACTGACAATGGCACCCAATTCACAAGCCGCGCCTTCATGCAATACGTTCAACTCTCGGAAGCAAGGTTTCATTCGCCTCTGTTGCTCATCCCAGAAGCAATGGACAAGCTTAGAGGATGAACGCTGAAGTGCTGCGTGGGCTCAAGACAAGGACTTTTGATAAGCTGCGAAAGTGCGGCAGATGCTGGATCGACGAGCTGCCGGTGGTTCTTTGGTCCCTTCGTACGACACCAAATGGAGCTACCGGCCAGACTCCCTTCTCCCTAGTCTATGGGGCAGAAGCAGTGCTCCCCACGAAACTCATATACGGGTCACCTCGAGTATTTGCCTACGATGAAGTAGAGCAACAGCAGCACCGGCATGACGATGCCGAGCTCCTTGAGGAGAACCATCTCCGGGTTGCTGTGCGTGCTGCACGCTACCAGCAAGCCCTACGCCGCTATCACAGCCGCAGGTTCCATGCCCGAAGCCTTGAGGAAGGCGACCTTGTCCTTAGGCATGTTTAGTCCGCCAAGGGTTCCAACAAGTTGACGCCGAAGTGGGAAGGCCCTTACTGGGTAGTACGAGTCACCGGACCTGGCGCAGTCCATCTGGAGACCGAAGATGGCATCAAAATGCAAAACTCATGGAATATTGAGCATCTTCGCAAGTTCTACCCATAAGGCGCGGCTGTCGGGCCCTGCCCCGGCAGCCACCCTTTTGTACATGACTTGCCGATGCGCATGTAACCCTTTGTACAAAGCCAGGCGCAGACCCTGAGCACAGATAATAAAGTGAAGCTTTGGCGCCCTAAAAACATGCATGCATGATTAGCTTAGCTTAAACTTGCCATGGTCATTTAGATGAGGTCATATGCTGCTATGTTTTCCCCTGCACTAACTACAGGGCTCTTGTTGCGAACTTGATCCTGGGAAGAAGAAACGGAAAACAAGCTTACATATCGACCCCCGACAAGCCAAACAGATAAGTTTCCTTTTATCCATACATGTCTCTGTAAGAAGAAAACTTGCGCATAGAGAAACCTTGTCACCTTCAAAACATTTGTGCTCCCATCCTTTGATCCGAACGTTGTTTTGGTCAAGATGGTTGTAGTGGCATTTGACAGAGAAGGATCGACAAAGAGCCGGTTCCCTTCCATAGTTTTAAGCCCGACAGGGGGCAACAACGGAGGGCACCGGCAAGATAGCTTGCCGAGAAAACTTGTTTACTTAAGAGTATAGAGGCGTTCCTCCTCTGCATGGATAAGATACATGCACAAGTACCCGGCAAGGCTTGTCTTTTTCACTAATATGCGGATAAACAAGTACAAACCTTACAAAGCACGAACATGGATAAAAGAGATTACATATTTAAGATTAAAATTTGGCAAATGCCTACATGTTTTAGACTGAAAAAAGATAAGTGCCTCGTAATCCTTTTCTTGTCCCTCTCCTCCTAGGAACTATGGTGGGAGGCGAAGAGGGCAAAAGGAGTGCCTGGGCAGAAGCCCAGCCCGACCCCATCAAGACCTGCGGAATGCAGCCTAACAAGATTGAGAGGGTGCAGACGAAGGTGATGGATGGGGAGAGCGGCTAGGCAATGCCCTGGTCACCGCCACCAGGGCTAGCAGGGCACGACAACATGGACACCGGCAGGAGAGACGAAGCTTGAGTCCACAAGGAAGCCTGACGGGGTCCAGCTGGAAGACTGCTGGAGGAGGCGGCGACACCATCCACACCCAACACCCCGGCAAATCGCCTTGCCATGGAGAAGATGCAGGTGCAGATGGTGGTGCCGCCGGCCTCCCACTAACGGCGATGGTGCAGCTGGTGTTCAGCTAGAGTCAAAGCCGTCGTCCTCCCCACCGGTGCCATCGTCATCGCGGTAACTGTCCTCCTCGTCGCTGACGCTCGAGGAGGAGCTTTCGTCATCGGTTAAGCTCTCTGCGCCGCACCCTAAACGAGCACCCGAACGCCCGAAGACCTTGACGGAGAGCAGGGTGGCATCCATTAACTTGAAGTGAAGGACATGCCCCGCCGCGAAGCTATGGGCACGAGTGAAGGTCTTCCAGCCACGCCGGAGAAGCATGACGTGAGGTGCAGGGAACTCTACGTCCACCCGCATGCTGCCATTACAGCAGCCCCTCACGTGCAGCCTCAGCCCCGGCGGCTGTTCAATCTCCATCACTCTTGCGAATGGAGATGGGAGCTGAAGACGACTGCGCAGGGGCCCACGTAGCTTGATGAATTCCAGTGGCTAGTCCCCGACGTGGCCTTCGTTCGAGCCCAGGACGACTGGAGGAGGAGCGATCAAGGCACCGCCCCTCCCTCCTCGCCCCCGAGCGCCACGGCGGCCACGTCCTCGTCCTCTACCGCCTTCTCCATCATTGGGCTCCGCCCCCACATCCCCAACGGGAGGAGGGAGGCGTTGTCAAGCAGAAACCCTCGTCGCCATAGCTGGGGTACCACCACGCCCTCTCCCCCTTACCATGGTGGAGAGAAGATGTCAGAAGGAAGGAGAAGGAGATGGATGTGGGCTAGCACCTCACCCACGTTCCCTTTTATAAGCGAACGGGGATGGGGGCTGGCCCCTCGCCCAGGAGGAAACCGCCCCGCTCCACCAATCCGACCCATCCGCGTCATCAACGGCGCACAGAATCAAGACCGACCTCCTGCGCCTATCCGCGGCGCCTGGCTTTCTGCCATAGCACTCATTCCCGTGCCCTCCGCATCCACCACCAACCCAGCGTAATGGATGCGGCATACGTGGCGAAAACGGTAGGAGCGGGGAAACTAGTGGAATGGCAGTTACCGCCCCGTGAACATGGGACGTGGACGGCCCACGGATCATGGCGTAAATCTCCCCCATGACATCTTGCACGACGAGCGGGAAAACTGGAAACTGACTCAAGCACAGGTTAATGAAGAAGAAAGGAAAATATCAAGGAGGGAGCCACCGTGAGCGCCCTGCCTGAGTACCTGATAGGGGCCTACCCCAACGGTGCTTGGCAGCATGTTCGGGCCTGGCCCGGGGGCTCCTGTCGGTGCAACTAACCTGCACGTATGTTGCCCAGACTGTACACAGGCGCAATGGCGAGGACACAACAGCGCCAAGCTCCCAAGCCAGAAAGATAGCTCTTTGAGGAATCAAAGGGCGGATCAAGAAGACCAAGACAAGCCAAGGGAACAAGATATCACTAAGAAAAGACCTCCCTTACTGGGCAGGCGAGCCTGGTCAGGTCAAGGCCTCATGAAGAACAAGTCCCAAGATTCTCCTGGCAGGCTTGCCGGGGCCGCCAGGGGCGAATCTCCCCGCCAAGACCGCACCGCTCCACTGCACAGTGACGCAAGTCACTTATCAGTGTGGTGTCGAGCCCCCAAGTGATTAAGTGGCTGTCATTTGGCACGTGGCAGCCATTTGGAAGGAAGATTCCCCCTATATGACACCTGTCCAGGGGCGTGTCATGCAGACAGGTAGAAGATGGTTAAGCGGCGTGGCAGGCTTGCCGGGCTGCATCCACAGCATGACACCTAGCAGTGCATTTAATGCACTTGTCCTAACTGTCAGAGTTAGGTATGATAACACTGTTGGCTATCTAATAAGTAGATAATGACTGTTTTGCCACTGTGGTAACCCCTTAACCTATAAAAGAAGGGCCATGGCAACCTAAAAAAGGATTCAGACCCTTGTACACTCATACGCGCGTAGCTGCTCTCCCCGAGGCGACCTTGCCAGGCTTGAGCGATGCGTGTCCACCACAGTCCTCTCTTCAATCCACCAAAGCAGGAGTAGGGTTTTACGCTTCACAGTGGCCCGAACCTAGGTAAAAACCACCAGTGTCACCTATGTCGTGCTGTCCCATGGCTACCGCTCTTTGTGCAACGTGATCTCCCCCCTGCCGAACGACAAGGGGCTGATCGCCCCATAGGTGATCGTGTTCCACCACGACACCCAGGGGGGAGGGGGAGGCCTTTTGTTCTTCTTTTATTTTTTTATCTTTTTGTTTCTGTTACTTTTGTTTATTTTTCTTTTCTGTTTTTTTTAGTATTAATAGCTTTAGTTTTCTAAAATACAAAAGTTATACTAAAATAATATTATTAATTATGTCACTGCCATAAATAATTTGGCACTTTTAAATAAACTAGTTGGTATTTGTTTATTATTTAAAGAGCATTTGAATAAAAAAAATTACCACTATTTTAATTAATTTAGAGCATTTAAATATTTTATAAAAATGTGGTTTCTCCACCAATATTTTCTATGGATTTTTCGGCACCTTTCGAACACTTTAGTTTTGACTTTCGAAAACTTTTATCATTTGACTTTATTTTAAATTTGAATGGAATTTGAATCAAAGTGAGATTAGCAACAGTAACAGTGGTGACATGGCATCATTAGCAGGGGATTACTTTAGCTTGATTATCCGGGCATTATAGTTCTCCTCCACTACAAGAAATCTCGTCCCGAGATTTAAGAGGTGGAGTAAGGGGAAGGTTCTAGTTACGAAATCTAGCGAGTGTTCTCGGTCTTGGTTGCTCTTCCCAAAGTAGTCGATCCTTATAGTTGATGTCTTTAGTTCTCTGCTTCAGGGCATCATGACAAAGTTGTCATTCTTCCTTCGGGAATTCCATTGTACTTACGAATAGGTAAGGGGCAGCTTGACAACGATAGGATGCTATAAGGGGTAATCATCTGGGGCTATCCCATGAATGAACACATGAGTATCTCTCGAGTTGAACAAATAAAACACATCGAGAGCAAGTAAGGAAGCTACAATAAGAAGTTTCAAATGGATAGACAATCGTTTGATGTTTGAAACAATGTGTGAAAGGGGTCCAAAGCAACGAGAATAAGTATTGCGGCTGACACCAGAATAGACCACTAGGAAGGTGGCTCGTGAATCTTATATGAAGCTAAGAGGTTGGAACAACTTTGGAAACAGGGATGCATTGGAGAGTCAGGTTTCGATCCCGTGGAACTATGGTTATGGGCACACCATGTGGGATAAAAGTAGGAATGGCGCTGACATCTTGCACGATCATGTAAGCAAGGCATGTCAGAGGATAGCTTGTCAGTTATGTCGGCAACAGCGTTGGTACCAAGGGCGAGGGACGAAGGGAACCATCTTCCTTCTCGTTAAACAAGGTGGACCAATAGGCAAAGTTCTCGTCTATCGATGGTTACCGGAATGTCATCAACAATAGTAATAGGGTCTTACTGACAGAGTTGTACACCGAGGTGTTTACATAAGCAGTGAATTATTACTGCTTAGATCATATAGATTACAAGAAAGGTTAAACAAACCAACGGAAAGGAAAATGTGATTAATAGATTAATCAAACCAATCGAAAGGAAAATGTGTTTAAACACAAGTATTAGGAGTATCTCCCTCACAAGAAAGCAGAGCATGATTTAGATGATAGGACATCAAGTACACCACCATTTAGATAAAGGGGAAACGAAATTCATGATGTTTACCCATACAACGGTGTTTGGATAATTGATCAAGAGGCATTTAGCATTGCACTTCCAATGTTCTTGTTGGTGATCGGAGTACCACAAACATGCTTTGGGATAGCCTTGACATGGTCATCGGGTAAAGGTCGGACTTTGGATACACAAAGGATCCATCAGAAACAACTTATAAAATAAGTCATACAATATCAGCAAGGAAAAGATGAGGATGTGGCCGACGGGCTCAGCAACAATTCATCAAGATTTCCATAAACATGGATCTCCACAATTAAGTGAACAAGGTGATAGCATTGGGCATACCAAGGAGAGAAATGGAGTATGTCCGGGGAGAACATCCACAATTAAACATTGATTGAAAAGTGCAACTGGAAATAAGGACTAGGTAGCACGATCAATGTTAGAATGGTGATTCAAAACCAATCGACTAACAATGAAATTATCGACCATTCACTTCAAAGCAAATAGGGTTGCTAGAAGTTTTGAATTCACACATCATATTCCATTTGTCAGTATTCCGTTTAGAAATAACACGGGGACCAAGAAATGAATGGAGATGGCAAGAAGTATCACTTGTACCAAGAATTCTTAACAGGTGGTGAAATTCCCACAACATTCTTTACATAAAAGATGGTAATACTCCAAGGTAGGACATAACATAAGTTGGATAGCAAGGAGCTCCATAACATGAACAAGTTCGTGTTGGAGGGAAGGCAATAATGTTGTCGGTGATAACACAAATCATTGAGGGGCAAGGATAGTATTTCTCATCATGAATTCGATTGATATCCTAGAAGAGCTCAGAATGTTGATGATGATCATGACATATTTGTCGAGAGGTTTCATAAAAATGTGATCGATCATCGACGATGACATCAAGTCAACGGAATGATGAATCGAATGGTTATTGGAACCATGGGTACGACACAAACTTGAAATCAAGCTTGTTGTTCAAGGCAAAATGATATGACGAGGAAGATCGACGTAAGCTTAGCTCATCGTCGAAAATTGTGCTTTAGGAAGAAGGACCAGGTAGCACAGTTAAAATTTAGCACAATAATGATATAGCCGACGAGGCTAGGAATGACTTGAAGGATTATTAAACTTGTAAGCGACAAAAATTACTTAGAGTCATTGTATCGGAGTGCGGAATCAATTCACTTATCGGTGTTCTCGAGTGACTAATAACTCAGAACCCGGGGGAATCTGAAATTGGTGAGAAACAATACTAGATGAAGACTCATAGGAAGCAACATAGTTATTTGATATTCTTGAGATATCGGAGGGTAATACTCAAAGGAAGATCAAAATAGAGGTATCGGAGATGCATTGATCTACAGAAGATGAGTGCTTTAACTTGTTTGAGAAATGGAATCAAGGAGAAAATCTGGTCGGGACCACATTTGCAAAAGACCAAATCCCAGATATAAGTTGAACTTATAAAAAGGGGGTAATCAATTATTACGAGAAGATTCCATGATGAGATCTACATCGTGTCCATGGGCATGAACACAAGCTCAAGGTTGACTCCCACTTCTCCAATGCACAACCTTTCATTCACTTCTCGCCTTTGAAGAAGTTGTAAAGTTGAAATTTTATCTGGCAAAACACCAGAAGAGTATGACTCGTGAAAACTTTCAAGTTCATATGGTTTAGGGAAGGCATAGGTTCAACCCATCGGGGCATCTTAGAAATATATACCACAACCTTCAAGAGTAAATATCACCAGCTCGAAAGTAGATCATGGTTGGCCAAATCAGAGAATAGGATTTACCAATGGCATTATGTATCAGGGAAAGAACTTCTCGAGGTTTTTGTATACAAAGGACACTGTCGGATGATAATTCAACGAAGGATCTGATGGTCCATAACAGAGCTGATGTGAGCATTGGCACACAACAGAGGAAGAAAATAATGCAAAGACATTTGATTATAGAAACAACTGACTAATTCAAAGCTCAAATGCAAAGGAACTACGATTTCCAAATCAAGGGATCAGGAGCAAACGCTCTGATTAAGGATGGATAAGTTGAGTAGGCTTAGGGGTACAATCGGCGGCAATTTGATTGGTCAAAATCCAGCTCATGTTTAAAATGACGCCTGAGCCGAAAGGACGAATTATAGGATCTGATTAATGATTGCGAGCATTCGCAACATATTGACTCAAGGGAGTCGAAATGATAGTGATAGAGGATGTCAACGGAGATTACTAGAAATATGGAATTAACCATAATAAAGGAAGGGAAGGAGTTTAGGAACAATAGGCTGCTGAGGATTTTTAGAAAATCGAGTAGTATTTTGAAGAATTTTGTGAAACACATGAACAAATCCTCGATGAGTGTGAGGATTTATTCGTAGAGGGGTATTCATGCAGCAAAGATCTGTAAGGCAGTGACACAAGGGATTCATAAAAGTTGGAGAATAATTCGATGTATCTTGTAATAGCAAGAGCAGCTAGGAATAAAAGTAAGAATGGCAGGTGTATGTTTTTATCCATAAGGATATATCAGTGGTAGGGAATTGCAAAAGTGATGGGCACAAAGTCTCGAGAGAACATCGGAGAGTAACTTTGGGATCTGCTGGTTTACCAAGCAATCATCTGGAGTGAGGGGCTCTCCGGGAGGAAGTAGTTACAAGAACCTAGTGTTAGAGTGAGCAAAATCATTTAATCCGAATAGAAGAGAGATCAGAGTCCTAGAGTAAAGATAGGAATAAAAGATCCTAATACCACCCAATGGCGACGTGGGCCCGTAAGCCACACAGCCATGTTAGTAAAAGTTTTTCAATGACTAGACTCAACTTCGGGCAAGGAGTTGGAAAGGGGGATTCGTATAGGCAGTCGGCTCTGATACAAACTTGTGACGCCCCCGATTCAATCGTACACTAATCATACATGCAAATGTGTACGATCAAGATCAGGGACTCACGGGAAGATATCACAACACAACTCTAGACACAACTTAAAGTCATACAAGCTTTATATTACAAGCCAGAGGGCTCGAATACAAACGAGTCAGCGGAAGCAACAATATCTGAGTACAGACACAAGTATAACAAGTTTGCCTTAAGAAGGCTAGCACAAAAGTAACACGATCAAAAAGGCAAGGCCTCCTGCCTGGGAGCCTCCTAACTACTCCTGGTCGTCGGCGTCCTCCACGTAGTAGTAGGCACCCTCGAGGAAGTAGGAGTCGTCGATGGTGGCATCTAGCTCCTGGAATTTGCCATCTGATCGCAGCAATCGAGTATAGGGGAAAAGGAGGGCAAAGCAACTGTGAGTACTCATCCAAAGTACTCGCAAGACTTACATCAGAACTATGCTAAGTATGCATCAGTATCAAAGGAATGGGTTGTATCTGTGGACTGAACTGCGGAATGCCAAAAGAGAAGGGGAAAAGCCTAGCGTATCGAAGACTAGCATCTTCAAGCATCTTGCAACATTTAGAAGAGTACATAATAGCATTTTATACATAGCAAGCATGTTGTAACATTAATGCCCAGAGATCCTTCCTCGACTCCCTGCGAGAAAGCAATCCCAGAGCCATCATATCCATTTCACATCTGAGTATCCAGTTCTAGTTGTATAGATCGGGATACAACTCCAAGTCGTCCTGTTACCATGGGCACGGCTATTCGAATAGATAAACTTCCCTGCAGGGGTGCACCACATTACCCGACATGCTCAATCACTCTGGCCGCACACACTTTCCTGGGTCATGCCCGGCCTCGGAAGATCAACACACCGCAGCCCTACCTAGGCTCAACAAAGAGGCCAGCACACCGGTCTACATCCTAAGCATGCAAGGGTCTTGGGCCCATCGCCCTTTGCACTCTTGCACGTTGCGGGCATGGCCGGTGAGCAGACCTAGCCACTCAGTTGCTGACGTCTGAAGAGCTTCGGCTGATACTGCGATGCCGATTGCCCATATCTTGTCCCGCGTGGTGGTTAGTGCGTATAGGCTAGTGGCCAACTCAGATCAAATACCGAAATCCATTAGTGTCTTGGGAGCGCGCGGTAATGAGCAGAGACTCATGATCATGTGACCCCGTCTCGTTGACTTACGACAAGGGCCCGAAATGCCCGGCCGTGCCACATACGAATCTCGCGGGTACCCTCCAGGTCAACCAGATTACACATCAACTCGCGGGTAGCCCTCAGGGCCGACCCGACTTCAACAAGGTTATGTGGAAAATTCAAAGTAATCGTGTGTCCAAAATAGCAAGTGTGAAACCCGAGGAATCACCCTCGATGGATTCCACTTGATGGAAACGTCAAGGTGAACTTAGAGGAATCACCCTCGGGGGTTCACTCTTGATGTGTTGCACGACAAAGTCAATATCGATAGTGGTGAAGGAGGAATCACCCTCCGTAGACCACGACCGATTTGCTACACTACAGAGATCTCATCAGAAGTGCTATACGAGGTATCACCCTCGGCACTCGATAGTAACCCTGAAGTGTCGTACAACTAAGGGGGTGTGATGTCATGTGTCAGGCTCTGGACATCGATCACGTTGATCGAGTCATCGAACATAAAGTAGGGGCAACTGGGACAAGGTGAGGGGTCACTGGTGGATCACTAACCAACCTATACTAAGCAGTTTAGGATAAGGAGGTAAGGTACAAGAGCATGTTACAAAAGTAGGCTATGCATCATAATAGGAGCAATCAAGTACAGTAGCAAAATCTAATGCAAGCATAAGAGAGAATGGAATGGGCGATATCGAAATGATCAAGGGGGGTTTGCTTGCCTGGAAGCTCTGTGGAGAAGGATGGGTCGTCAACACCGTAGTCGATCGGGGCAGCAGTGGCGTCAGTCTCGAAGTCTACTAGAGGGAAGAGGGGGAAGAAACATTGAATACAATGCAAAAAGATGCATGACATGACAATAAGCGGTGCTAGAGGTGACCTAAAGCAGTACTAGGTGGTACCGGCGATGGGAGAATACATCCGGGAATGTATTCCCAGAGTTTGGCATCTTTGGACAGATGAAACGGAGGGGGACTGCCGTGGTTCAACACGGCCACCTATGGGGCCATCGGCCCCTTGTGATTCGGCAAGGGGGAAGGGCGCGTTACACAAAGAGCGGAGACCGTAGAGCAACACGGCAGTGATGACACAGGCAGTTTTTACCCAGGTTCGAGCCGCCGCGAGGCGTAAAACCCTACTCCTGCTTTGGTGGATTGATGAAAGGACCGTGGTGGAGACGCATCGCTCTAGCCCGGCAAGGTTGCCTCGAGACAAGAGCAGCCACGCGCGTATGAGTGTACAAGGGTCCGAATCCTTTCTAAGGTTGCCACAGCCCTCCTTTTATAGGTCAAGGGGTTACCACAATGGCAAAACAGTCATTATCCAATGATTAGATAGCCACAGTGCTATCATACCTAACTCTGCAGACAGGGCAGGGTGCATTAAATGCACCGCTTAGTGTCACATTGTGGGGTAGCCCGGCAAGCCTTGCCATGCTATTCATCCACCTTCTCACCTGCTTGCGTGACACGCCTGTGGACGGGTGTCATTTGGGGGTGATCTTCCTCAGAGATGGCTGCCACGTTCCAAATAACAGCCACTTAATCACTTGGGGGCTCGACACCGCACCGATGGGTGACTTGCATTGCTGTGAGGTGGAGCGGCAGCGTCTTGGCGGGGTGATCTGCCCTCGGCGTCCCCGGCAAGCTTGTCGGGGGAGTCTTGAGACTTGCCTTCGGGGTGACCTCGACCTTACCAGGCTCGCCTACCCTATAAGGGAGGTTTTTCCTTATTGATATCTTGTTCCTTTGTCTCGTCTTGGTCTTCTTGATCCGCCCTTTGATTTCTCTAAGAGCTATACCTTCTTTTTGGCCTTGTCTTAGATGCTGCAACTTTGCTCTTGCGCCGGTGTACAGTCCGGGCAACATACACCAGGGTCTGTTGCACCGACGGGAGCCCCCGGGCCTGGTCCGAACGCGCTGCCGAGTGTTGTCGGGGTAGGCCCTATCCAGTACACAGGCGAAGAGTTTGTGGTCGCTCATTCTTGAGATTTCCTTTGCTTCTTCATTAACCTGTGCTCGAGTCAGTTTCCGGTTTTTCCGCGCGTCGTGCAAGATGTTATGAGGGAGTTGCGAGCCACGATCCGTGGGCTACCCACGTCCCACGTTCACGGGGCGGTAACTGCCATTCCACTATCTTCTCCGCTTCTGGCATTTCTGCCACGTATGCTGCATGCATTGCATAGGGTTGGTGGCGGGTGCGGAGGGCTCGAAAATGTGTGCCATGGCAGAAAGCGAGACGCCATGTAATTGCGTAGGGGGTCGGTCTTGATTCCATGAGCTGTTGATGGCGCGAGGAAGCCGGATTGGCAGAGCGGGGCGGTTGCCTCCCCTGAGTGAGGAGCAGCCCCCGGCCCCGTTTGCCTATAAATGGGGATGCAGGCGAGGTGCTGGCTCACACCTATCTCCTCCTTTTTTCTTCTGATATTGTTTCTTCATCATGGTGAGGGGAAGAGGGCGCAGCGTTACTCCAGTAGCGGCGACGAGGGCTTCGGCTCGACAGCGCCTCCCTCCTCCCATTGGGGACATGGAAGCAGAGCCCGCCGTGAGGGGAGGCGGGAGAGGACGGGGACGCGATCGTCGCGGCGCTCGGGGTCGAGGAGGACGGGGCGGTGTGCTGATCGCACCTCCTCCGGCCGTCCAGGACCCGAACGAAGGCCACGTCGGGAACCAGCCACTAGAGTTTATTGTCAAGCTGCGAGGGCCTCTGCGTAGCCGGCTTCGGCTCCCCACTCCATTTGCAAGAGTGATGGAAGTTGAGCAGCCGCCGGGGTTGAGGCTGCACATGAGGGGCTGCTATAATGGCAGCATGCGGGTGGACGTGGAGTTCCCCGCTCCTCATGTCATGCTTCTCCGGCGCGGTTGGAAGACCTATGCTCGTGCCCACAGCTTGGCGGCCGGGCACATTCTCCATTTCAAGGTAATGGATGCCACCCTGCTATCCGTCAAAGCCTTCGGACGCTCGGGTTCTCACTTAGGGTGTTGCGCGGAGAGCTCGACCAAGGACGAAAGCTCCTCCTCGAGCGATAGCGACGAGGAGGATAGTGACGGCGATGATGACGGCACCGATGGGGAGGACGATGGCTCCGACTCTGTCTGAACACCAGCCGCACCATCACCGTCAGGCGGCGGCACCACCATCTGCACCTGCATCTCCTCTCTGGCAAGGCGATTTTCCAGGGAGTTGGATGTGGAGGTGTGGATATTGTCTCCGGCTCCTCTAGCAGCCTTCAGCTGGGCCCCGGCAGGCTTCCTCATGGGCTCCAGCTTCGTTCGCCCTGCCGCGCCCTGCTGGCCCTGGTGGCGGTGACAAGGGGGTCGTCTCCGCCACTCTCTTCACCATCACCTTCGCCCACGCCCTACCGATCTTGTCAGGCTCCTTGTCATGGGGCCTGACGGGGTCAGGCTGGGCTTCTGCCCAGGCACTCCTTTTGCCCTCTTCACGTCCCACCATAGTTCCTAGGAGGAGAGGGACAAGAAAGGGATAACGGGGCACTTATCTTTTTTTAGTCCAAAATATGTAGGCACTTGCCAAACTTTAGTCTAAAATATGTAATCTTCTTTATCCATGTTTGTGTCCTGTAAGACCTGTACTTGCTTATCCGCATATTAATGAAAAAAGACAAGCCTTGCCGGGTACTTGTGCATGTACCATGTCCATGCAGAGGTGGGATGCCTCTATATGTTTAAGTAAACAAGTTTTCTCCGGCAAGCTATCTTGCCGGTGCCTTTTGTTTGTTGCCGCGGGGCTTGGCCTTCCGGGCACAAAACTATGGAAAGGGACCAGCTCCTCGTCGAACCTCCTCTGTCAAAGGCCACTACAACCACCATGGCCGAAGCAACATTCGGGACACAGGATGGGAGCACCTATGCTTCGAAGGTGATGAGGTTTTCATATGCACAAGTTTTCACCTTACAGAACAAGTATGGATAAGAAAGAACTTATCTGTTTGGCTTGTCGGGGACCGATATGTAGGCTTGTCTTCATTTCTTCTCTTTGGGACCGGGTCCACGGCAAGAACCCTGCAGCTTAGTGCAGAGGAAAACAATGCTACATATGCCCTTATCTACATGATCATGCCATGCTCATGTTATGCTTATGCATGCATGCAAGTTTTTGGGGCCCCCAGCGCTTCATTTATTATCTGCTGCTCAGGGTCTGCGCCTGGCTTTGTACAAAGGGTTACATTCAACATCGGCAAGGCTTGTACAAAAGGGTGGCTGCCGGGCAGGGCCCGACAGCCGTGCCTTACGGGTAGAACTTATGGAGATGCTCAATGTTCCATGAGTTTTGCAACTGAATGCCATCTCCGGTCTCCAGACGGACTGCGACAGGTCTGGTGACTCGTACTACCCGGTAAGGGCCTTCCCACTTCGGCGTCAACTAGTTTGCACCCTTGTCAGACTAAACGCGCCTAAGGACAAGGTCGCCTTCCTCAAGGCTTCGGGCATGAACCCTGCGGCTGTGATAGCGACGCAGGGCTTGCTGGTAGCATGCAGCACACGTAGCAGCCTGGAGACGGTTCTCCTCAAGTAGCACAGCATCCTCACGCCGGTGCTATTCTTGCGCTACTTCATCGTAGGCAAGTACTTGAGGTGACCCGTATATAAGTTCCATGGGGATCACTACTTCTGACCCATAGACTAGGGAGAAGGGAGTCTGGCCGGTAGCTCGATTTGGTGTCATTCGGAGGGACCAAAGAACCACCGGCAGCTCATCGATCCATCGCCTGCCACATTTCTGCAGCCTATCAAATGTTCTTGTCTTGAGTCCTCGCAGCACTTCAGCGTTCGCCCGCTCAGCTTGTCCGTTGCTTCTAGGATGAGCAACAGAGGCAAATGAGACCTTGCTTCCGAGGGCATGAACGTATTGCATGAAGGCGCGGCTTGTGAATTGGGTGCCATTGTCAGTGATGACTCTGGCGGGTACTCCTAAACGGCACACCAATCCTTTCAAGAACTTGATAGCTGACTGTGCAGTCACCTTCCTCACGGGCTCCACTTCCGGCCACTTTGTAAACTTGTCGATTGCAACGTACAAGAATTCAAAGCCCCCAGTAGCATGGGGGAAGGGGCCCAAGATGTCGAGCCCCCAGACCAAAAATGGTCATGATAAAGGGATCGTCTGGAGAGCTTGAGCAGATTGATGGATATTCTTGGAGTGGAACTGGCAGGCTTCACATCTGGTGACTAGATCAATTGCATCTTGGAGGGCCGTGGGCTAGTAGAAACCTTGCCGGGAAGCTTTTCCAACTAGGGCCCTTGATCCAATATGGGAGCCGCACATGCCTTTGTGTATCTCTGCCAACAGTTCCTTCCCTTCTTCCCGGCAAATGCACTTCAATTTCACACCGTTGGGCCTCCTTCTGTATAGCGTGTTGTCGACCAACTGATACATACTGGCCCTCCAGGCTACTCTTTCAGCTTCTTCTTGCTCTTCGGGAAGTTCTCCTATTTGGAGGTAATGGACTATGTGTCGCGCCCAAGTTGGAGCCTGAGGCTCGACAATAAGGATCAGCGGCACCTCCTCGTTCACGGGAGCACATGCCTCAATCGCAAAGACTGGTAGTTCGGCGGGAGGGTGCTTCTCACCGAGCAAAGGGGAGTTGTTCCCGCCAAGCTCTCTGCCGGGGACTTTGGGAAGCTCTGCCAGGAGAGGCTTGCCGGAGTCCAGTTTCCTCCTCTTTCTGGCCATTGTTGCCGGGGATACGGAGGGCTGAGTCAGATGGAGAACAAAAGTCCCTGGTTCCACATGAAGTTTTTGCGTAGCGCACTTTGACAGATGATCAGCAATGCTGTTTTCCGCATGTGGCACGTGCTCTGTTTGTAATCCATCAAAGTGCTCCTCCAACTTTCTCACTTCCTCCACATATGCCTCCATCAATGGGCTTTGATAATCCTTGTTCATCTGCCTCACCACAAGTTGTGAGTCTCCATGAACAATCAACTTCTTGATTCCCAGTTCTGTTGCGATCCTGAGCCCAGCAAGGAGTCCTTCATATTCTGCGATGTTGTTGGTAGTCTTCTCCCAAGGGAAATGCATTTGAACCACGTACTTGAGGTGCTCCCCAGTGGGTGTGACGAGAAGCACGCCAACCCCTGCTGAGGGAGTCATGTACTAAGGGGTCCTCGGGGCGACGGCCCATTGTACATGGGCCGGACTGGTGGAGCCGTATAATGATAGGAGATCTACAAAGCCGTGGTGTGCCCTCCAAGTCAAGAAGGCAGAGGATCTCTTCAATTCCTTATTGTAATCTATCTTCGGTAACCCTAACCCTACCGGTGTCTATATAAACCGAGGGTTTTTAGTCTTTAGGGCTAGAGCTACATTCATCACCTCATAGCCTTAGGGTTTAGCTCATGCTGATCTCGAGGTAGATCTACTCTGTAAACCACGTTATACATTCAATACAATCAAGCTGGACATAGGGTTTTACCTAATCGAGAGGGCCTGAACCTAGGTAAACACTGTGTTTGTCATCCCTTTTTACCCATCGATCCTAGATCCACAGCTCAGGACCCCCTACCCCGAGGTCTGCCGGTTTTGACACCGACATTGGTGCTTTCATTGAGAGTTCTGCTATGGGATCACCAGAGGAATCGATGGCTCAACTGGTCGTTGGAGACCACACCTGCGTCGAGTGCTTCCCCGCCCTGGTCATCTCCTTGTCTTCGGCGGCATACTAGCACGCGCCGATCCCACTAGTCGTCTCGACCAGATCAAAGGCTTCACCCCCGTCAAAGGGTTCATCGGTTTAGGGGCATCGACCCCAGGACCAGCAGACCCACAAAAATCTGGTATCCCTCAGAGTCCGGCCCTGAAGCCCGGCTCCGACAGACCACCCCAAAGACCTCCCACCGAATCGCCGGAGTGTCCAGCACCCCCATGTGGCCAGCAGGCAGACCACCTGGCGAGCCTTTTTCGTGCAATGGGAATCTCTGTTACCAGGCCTGCGGCCTATGATCGGGTCGAGCTTAGACCCGACGACCGAGAAATCAACACCCCTCTGGTCACACACCTCGTCGCCACAGTCGATGAGGCCCAGGAGGGGCCATAGCCTTGCAAGCTAAAGACGGTGTACACTCGAATCCGCAGCTCGGAGTCAGACACCAACACGGATGTAAGTCCGGACATAACCCCCAGCTCAAGTCCCGGCCTCGAGCCTATCTGGCCTCACACCAGTTCGGATCTGAGCCCTATGCAGTCAGAACCGGACATGACTCAACCACCCATCAAGGATAGTCCGGATCCGCGGCAGGAGGGAATTCTCGAAATTTTCCCGCCCGCCCACCACACGAAATATAATCCAGACTCGAGAAACCCAGACATATGGGACCTCATGTACGTCAAGCAGCTACCAAACGAGACAGTCCACCATTATTGGGCTAGATTTCTCCTGGTAAAGAATAGGATGGCACCTTGCTGTGACAAAGAAATAATTAAAGCCTTCCAGTTTAACTGTAGGGACGAGAGCCTCTTAAACGGCCTCGCGCGTCGCCGAATTCAAAGCTTCACCAAACTATCAGACATGGTACGCAAATATTGCGCCATGGAGAACATGTGGAGGGTGCAACAGCTGAACATGGGGCCACAGCCCGCCATGCGTCACGGAAGGCCCCGCCTTAAACGGGCTTACACAAATTGGTCATCGGAGCACGAGCCTAATGAAAGGAAAACTAGGCCCAGATCGGTGTTAGACGAGTTGCTGGATAAACCATGCCCAATACATTCGGTCTTGCTAGACGCAAACCCAACCCACAGACTTCGACCCTGTTGGGTGGTAAGACAAGTGGCCAAATATGGAGAGCCAATCTTGGGCCTTACACCCCCAGATAAACAGTCCTCAGCTTCACCGCAGGACCACAATGTCCTTACAATATACGAGACGTTCACCTCAAACAATAAAAGGAAAAAGGCTCTTCGAGAGCTCAATCAAATATATCATGTGATGACCACACAACCATGGGCGGCCACGCCTATCACCTTCAACAAGAAGGATGAGCCAAGCCCCCGTAATAACCACGCACCGGCCGCACTGGTCCTCGACCCCATTGTCGACGGTTTTTGGCTGACTAAAGTGCCAATGCATGGAGGCAGCGGCCTCAACCTCATTTATGAGGATACTCTAGACTAGATGCAGTTCAATAGGTCTCGCATTGAACACAGTCATACCACATTCCGAGGTATAATACCCGGAAGGGAGGCACACTGCTCGGGACGCGTAACCCTGGACGTTGTGTTCGGTACACTCGACAACTAAAGATCCAAACCCTTGCTATTTCACATTGTGCCCTTCCGTAGCGGATACCACGCCCTTCTAGGACGTGAGGCAGTCTCAAGATTTCAGGCCATACCACATTATGGGTATATGAAACTCAAAATGCCAGGGCCCAAAGGGGTAATTTTGCTTAAAAGCGACTCAAGCAAAGCCTTGTGAGCCGAAAACAAAATGGCATCCCTCGCCCTAGAGGCACTATCCGAAGCCCTCGCGGCCGAAGAATTGACAGCTCTACGCACTACCATCGACAGGGATGACGTGGTTCTCAGTAAAAGACAAAAATCCATGTCATTCAAGCCAGCAGATGAAATAGTAAAGTTTCAAGTGCACCCAATAGATCCCAACAAAACGGCGTGCATAGGAGCGCAGTTGGACCCCGTAGTCGACGAGGCATTAAGGACATTCCTGCGTAAAAATTGGGACATATTCGCCTGGCACCCCTCGGACATGCCAGGAATCCCATGTAGGAAAGCAGAGCACAACCTCAACATTCTAAAAGGATTTAAGCCAGTGAAACAGACCCTGCGCCGATTCTTCAAACCCAAACGACAAGCCATGGGCGAAGAACTCGCAAAATTGCTGGAGGCCGGATTCATCCGTGAGATCAAGCATCCCGAGTGGTTAGCAAACCTAGTAATGGTACCAAAGAAGGATAAGTCCTGGCAGCTCTGTGTCAATTTCAAAGACCTTAACAAGGCCTGCCCTAAGGATCCTTTCCCCCTGGCATGGATAGATCAGATCATCGACGCCACCACCGGACACGACTCACTATGTTTCCTTGACGCATACTCCGGATACCACTAGATCAAGATGAAAGAGTCCGACCAGGTGTCAACCACGTTCATTACCCCTTACGAGCCCTTCTGCTTCAACACCATGCCATTCGGATTGAAAAACCCAGGAGCCACATACCAACGCATGATTCAAGCATGCCTTGAAAATCAAATTGGGAAAACGGTCGAGGCATATGTGGACGATGTGGTTGTCAAAACCAAACACATAGACCAATGGTAGACGACCTACGCCAAACCTTTGAGAACTTACGCGCTTATGACATACGGCTCAACCCGGAAAAATGTGTCTTCGGGGTCCCCGCCGGAAAGCTACTCGGATTCATAGTTTCCCATAGAGGAATCAAAGCCAATCTGGCCAAAATTAGAGCGCTATCTTAGCTCGCAATACCAACGGAGCTTAAGCATGTCCAGAAGCTGGTAGGATGCGTGGCCGCCTTGAGCCGCTTCATATCCCGCCTTGGAGAAAAGGCATTGCCACTCTACAAACTGCTTAAAAAGACCAAGAACTTCCAGTGGACAGATGAAGCAACCATGGCACTCGAGGAGATTAAAACACTCCTCGTCGGCAACCCTATCCTGGCCACACCCGGCATCGGCGAACCCATGCTACTATACATTTCGACCACCAATCAGGTGGTCAGCGCGGTGCTCATCGTAGAACGGGAATCTGAGGGCCACAAGTTCGAAGTCCAGAAGCCGGTCTACTACATGTCCGAGGTGCTTACGCCATGCAAATCACGATACCTGCACTATCAAAAGATAGCCTACACGGTCTTCATGGCATCTCGAAAGCTACGTCATTACTTTCAAGAATGTTCGGTCACAGTAGTGTGAGAGGTCCCCTTGAATGATATAATCAATAACAGGGATGCCACAGGCCGCATTGCCAAATGGGCCATCGAGCTCCTCCCCTTCGAGATAACATACAAGCCACACCGAGCCATTAAATCTCAGGTGTTGGACGATTTAATAGCCAAATGGACCGAGGCCGAACTACCCGGGAATAATCTACATACTCGCACTGGACAATGTACTTCGACGGCTCAAAGATGTTAGTCGGACTAGGGGCTGGGGTCATCCTCATCTCCCCCACAGGCGACACTGTTCGGTATGTTCTCCAAATAATGTACACGGACTCGAACAACGCAGCCTAGTACGAAGCACTACTACATGGTCTTCGTATGGCCACAACAATGGGCGTTTAGCACCTTGAGGTAAGGGGAGACTCAAATTTGGTGATCTCTCAAGTCAACGGCGAATTCAACGCCAAAGACCCCAAGATGGCGGCATATAGAAACGCTGTCCACCGGATATCTGCTCGATTTGAGGGCCTAGAATTTCACCATGTCGCTAGAGACAGCAATCAAGCAGCCGACGTCCTCGCCTGCATGGGCGCCAACTACGACCCGGTTCCTAAAAACACCTTCCTCGAGCGGCTCTTTAAGCCCTTCGTGGTATGGAAGGACGATGTCATCGGTGCACCATCCAACGAGTCCGCTTGCAATGCCTCGCCTGAAAATGAAGAAGACGAGCACGTCATCGGCGGCTCCGCACTCGAGGAAACACCTTCCGCACATGAGGTAATGGCCGTAATCCCACCATGGACAGAACCCCTGCTAGCCTACCTCACACAACATCAGCTTTCGGAGGATCAACCCAAAGCACGACGCAT
This sequence comes from Thinopyrum elongatum, assembly GCA_011799875.1. NCBI lineage: Eukaryota > Viridiplantae > Streptophyta > Magnoliopsida > Poales > Poaceae > Thinopyrum > Thinopyrum elongatum. The sequence continues at coordinate 519,748,245 of CM022298.1, forward strand.
AGTTCACCGCTCTAAAGCATACAAGGTCCATGAGGGTGAACTCTATAACAAGAGTACCACAGGAGTTTTACAAAGGTGCATCTCCGAAGAAGAGGGGCAGCAGCTTTTAGTAGAGAGACGCGCGGGCATGGGAGGACACCACGCGGCAACTTGGGCTCTGGTCAGCAAAGCTTTCCGAGTAGGTTTTTTCTGGCCTACCACCCGTGAAGATGCCCGGACATTAGTCCAACACTGCGTCGGATGCCAGCTGTTCGCAAATCAAAGCCACATGCCCCCACAGCTCTTCGGACGATACCGATCACGTCGCCTTTTGCAGTCTAGGGTCTCAACATGGTCGGACCACTCGAAGGGGGTACAAACAAAAAGAAGTACCTATTGGTCATGGTTGACAAATTCACCAAGTGGATCGAGGCAAGACCCGTCACTTCGGCAGAATCCGGACCAGTCGTCGACTTCTTATCTGATGTCGTACACCATTATGGTGTCCCCCACAGCATAATTACCGATAATGGTACCAACTTCACCACCCAGGAAGTCAAAGACTGGTGCGGAAAAATGAGAATTAAGCTCGATTATGCCTCGGTGTACCACCCACAGACCAATGGGCAGGTCGAACAAGCCAATGGACTCATCATGAGCGGCATTAAGCCTCGCCTAGTTTGATCCCTTGAACAATCAGACTGCCATTGGGTCGAGGAACTCGATTCCGTACTATGGGGGCTGCGCACTACTCCTAATCAGTCCACCGGATACACACCATTTTTTATGGTATACGGTGCTGAAGCAATTCTCCCATGCGACATTATCCATGACGCACCTAGAGTGCGCATGTACGAAGAAAAGGAAGCCGAGCTCGATCGGCAGGATAATTTGGACGCTTTGGAAGAAGAGCGAGACATAGCTCAAGCTCTTTCCGCGTTCTATCAGCAGCAAGCATGACGTTACCACAACTGTGAAGTCCGGGCAAGGACATACAATGTGGGAGACCTTGTCCTCCAACTCCCCGAAAAACAGAAGAATAAACTATCACCTAAATGGGAGGGTCCGTACATCATTGATGAAGTACTCATAGGAGGAGCGTATCTTCTTCGCCTTCCGTCCGACGACGGCCTCGAGCCGAACCCGTGGAACGCAGCAAGGCTGCAGCATTTTTACGCCTGAGTCCGACATAATTTTTTGCCTTTTCTTTCTTTTTATTTTTTACCCTTTTTCTATCTTTCGCTGTGGTGCTAGTTCAGCTAAACCGAACCATACCAAGCTCATACTATATACACCATTAAATGTAACACCCAGCTTTGCTTGGCGGCTCCCTTAGAAGAGCTGAATATATGTATAAATTGCATTCGTCCTGATTGCATCCTTCTCATACACGTTAAGCCAACATATGCATTTGTTTGCCTTAAGATCTTTGCCAAGCTGGGTTGCCTGGCTCCTGTGCTTACCCCTACGTTCCCGATTGTTCGGCTAGGGCGTAAAGGGAGCACCTCTGTGATTGTTACGACCGGTTCACCCGGGACCGTACCTCAGACGGGTGAAGCCGAAAGCTAGCGCTCTTACATAATACAACAAGTCGGCCTAAGGGAAGTGAATACAACCTCGAGCGTAATATCAGGGTTCTTTTTTAAAGCCATTGGTGTCCGTTGACCCTACGTGTCCGGACTATAATTTTACCTGATGAAAGGAACTCTTGGAGGAACTATTTTCATCGGAAGATGTTTCTTATGTTAAACAGTAATATAACATCGCTCTCCACATATGTTTCGTCTGTTTAAACCAGAGGGTCGGATTGCCTAGTTCCTGAATTGTTGCCTTGTTTCCTATGGCACACAATATGGAACACTCCCCGATCTCTGATCGGAGAGGCAGAAGCCGATGGCCGGTCAAGACAACATTCTTTCAAAAATAACAATAAGAACGCGGATTGAGCACGGTCAACGTAAAGTACATAGATACATAGAATTGACAAGACTACTCATTCTCGACATTGTCTATCAACTGTTCTAAAGCACAATCCTTTTGAGAATAGCGAGCGGCTTGCATCACTTCATCATACACCAAGCTTAGTGGTATCTCTTGACCGTCAGGGCCCACGGGACCAACCCAGGCCATATGCACTGGGTCTAGCTTGGTGAAGCGGGTCTTTACCATAGCCCACGCCTCGCGCGCTCCTTCTCGGCACGCTGAGATCTTCCATAACTCAAACCTTCATCGAGCCCCTTTAAAGCGACTGGCTAGTTTGGCCATTCTCTCTGGTGGCGCATCTGACGGCCATAACGCCTTCGCCATGCTCTTCATGGCTTTTCGGGCCTTTTCATAGGTCTTAGAAGGTTCCCTTCATAAGTGCTTACTTCTTCCTCAGGCCGCCCAGTCAGGATACCTAACAAGCAGATGTTGCACATCATCATTAGCACATCAATGACACTTGTCAACAGCATGGTACGATCAGTACTTACCGAATATGCCACCTTTTAGCTTCTGGTTTTCCTCCGCAGTTTGGGCCGGCTGAGTTCTCAAACTTATGATTTCCTCGGCTTGCCGTTGATTTTCTGCCTTGAGCTCATTTTTCTCCTCCTGGCTTTGCGTCAGTACTCATTTACCAGCCTCCAGCTCCCTCCGCAGCTCGCTTACAGCTCCCTCGGCTGTGTGGTGAATACAACGTTAATGCCTAGCATACAATGTATACCTACAAAAATAGTCTTTCCTACTCACCGGACAATTCGCTGCCGGCTTTTCGAGCCGCATCCAGTTCGGCCTTGGCTTCGACCAATTGTGTCCGACTCACTTCGAGGTCCTCGGACAGCTTTTTGTTCTGCTCTCTTGCGGCCTACAAAAAAATATCATTATACACCCTTAACTCGGTCGTCCCGCCTGAATTAAGGCTTGGGGGCTAGTTGGTTAGGGAACATGATCTGCTTTCAAGCTATATACCTGCACCTTGTCGGCAAATAGACCGGCAATCCCATCAAGACCTGTCCAGGCCGCTCCAAGGTACGCATCCACCAAATTAAAAGCATTAAATTCTTCTTCTACAAAGGCAGTATGACGTAAAGCCTCCCTCCGGTGGCGATGGTTCATTACGCTCTCGACCTCGGAATTAGTGACCAAAACATCGTTGGAGTCCGCCGGAGGTACACCAGCTGCCGCGTGTTCGAAGGAGGCTCTTGCTTGTGCCAAAGACTTGAGACCGGAGTTGCGGTTCAGCGCATCTGGGTGATCTTCAGATTGGTGTAGGGGCATACACCTTCTGCAGAATTGAGCAAGCTCTAATAAGAAAGTGCCAACGGCAACCCTTGCTGCAATCTCCCATCAAGGTCCGAAGCTGGCACAGTCCGCGCCCCTCCCGAGACATTCCTGCACATAGTGCGACGGCCCTTGGGAGTAGAAGTCAGCACGTGGGGGGTAGCGCGAGATGAGCACCCTGTTTGGGAGAGGGTCTTCTTTTCACTTACTGTGGAAGAGGGAAGAACCCCGGGGTGATCGGCTGTTACAGCCACTATACCGCCAGCAAGGCCCTCCTGATAGAACAGCCCATCTTCAAATTTGATTGACGTCTCTGGGTCGTCATGATACCCCGGATCGCCGTCACGAGAGTGATTCTTTGGTTGAGGAGGAGGACAACTAATGGATGCAACCTGACGCCTCCATCCCTGTTCAAGTGGCGATCAGTAAGAATTCGGCGTGATCTGTGGGCTCAAAGTAATGGATTGTGACTTACCCAGTCTGCCGAATTGTATACGGAGTAGCCTTCTCGAATACTCATGCGAGCAAACTCTGATTCGTCTCCCTTGAAGAGATCTGCCAGTATTTTGGCCAGGGCCGCCTTGTTGTCTGGCCCTTGCCGCTGATGACGTGTCACATCGTTGGTCCTGTTATAGCACCATAAAGGGTGACCCTGCTATTGGAGGGGTTGCACGCATCGGGTAATGGCGATGGCCATAACTTCGATCATGGTCAGCTTGCTGCTAGTTAGCAGCCTGATCTTGGCCGATAGTGCATGCACTTCTTCGCTGTCCTGTTGGGAAGGGCCTCTGGCTGCCAGTTGTACCGCTTTACAGGTGGGTCATTTGAATATTCGGGTAGCCCTTGCCGAATTGGATTGGTAAGGGGAACGTCTTCGACATAAAACCACTCCAAAGTCCATCCTTCGGGATCTTTCTGTGGGGTCCCGATTGGGTACCCTGTCCCAGCTATTCGCCATACTTTGGCGCCGCCTGCCTCAAATATAGATCCCTCCCAGAGGCAGGGGACAATACAGAAATACTTCATCCACAAGTCAAAGTGGGGCTCGCAACTCAGAAATATCTCGCATAAGGCTACGAAGCCAGAAATGTGCAATATCGACCCCGGGGTGAGGTGGTGGAGCTGGATCCCATAGAACTCTAGCAGACCCCATAGAAAGGGATGAATAGGAAAACCCAAACCTCTTAGAAGGAAGGGCACGAGACATACCCTCTCCTCCTTGCTTGGGGCGGGGGAGTTCTCGGCAAGGGCGCGGCCATCAATGGAGATGAGACCGGCGCGGACTGGGACCAGATTGGTCGAAGGGAGGAAGCGATGCGTCTGCAAGCGACTCAGCTGGATATGCGAGACCGAGCAGCTTGACCAATCACCTGGGAGCAGCCCGTGAGGGCGCGAGGAAGAACCTGGGATGTCGGCCATGGCTTTGGAGAATTTTTTCGGTGTCGTTCTTGGCGAAGGGGAAGATAACTGTTCTCAGCCCCCTTGGATCTATGAATAAGCGTCTTATTGTGAAGCCAAAAGGACGGGTGCGTGGAAGGACGGCATTGGGCCGCACGCCCTCTGGAAAGGTGTGCGAAGCCCTTGCCACGAAGAACGGCATTAAACTCTGATGGTCCCACCTCAATCTCGAGATGTCTTCGGATCTTAGAATCTTTAGACTGTCCAAACCCGAGTACATTAGAGCGGGTTCGGATAAAGTTCGGCGAAATTAACACGGCTTCAAATGGAGTAAAGGAACTCGTCTCGCAAGCCGGTGATGTGAAGATTCCAGAAGACGATCCCCGGCATTGGAGGCAAGTTCAGGGGCTACTAAGGGAGTCATGGACTAAGGGGTCCTCGGGGCGATGGCCCATTGTACATGGGCCGGACTGGTGGAGCCGTATAATGACAGGAGATCTATGAAGCCGTGGTGTGCCCTCCAAGTCAAGAAGGTGAAGGATCTCTTTAATTCCTTATTGTAATCTATCTTCGGTAACCCTAACCCTAACGGTGTCTATATAAACTGAGGGGTTTTAGTCTTTAGGGCTAGAGCTACATTCATCACCTCATAGCCTTAGGGTTTAGCTCATGCTGATCTTGAGGTAGATCTACTCTGTAAACCACATTATACATTCAATACAATCAAGTAGGACGTAGGGTTTTACCTCTTCGAGAGGGCCTGAACCAGGGTAAACATTGTGTTCGTCGTCCCTTGTTACCCATCGATCCTAGATCCACAGCTTGGGACCCCCTACCCCGAGGTCTGCCAGTTTTGACACCGACACCTGCACCTTGTAGGGAGAAGGCACCATCAAAGTACATGATCCATTCTTGGGGCGCTTCCTTGCCGGGGATAACTGTCTCCGGCGTCTCTTCATCTGGAGTTGGTGTCCATTCTGCAATAAACTCCGCCAATGCCCTGCTCTAAATAGTTGATGTGCTCTCAAACTTCAAACCAAAGCTTGATAACTCCAAAGACCATTCCACTATTCTGCTAGTGGCCTCAGGGTTCCTCAGTATGCGTTGCAAGGGGAAACGAGTGACAACCATGATCTTGTGGGCTTGGAAGTAGTGGCACAGTTTCCTTGAGGCCATGATGAGGCCAAAGATCAACTTTTGCACGCTAGAATAACTTGATCTAGCCCTCTGCAGTAGGGAGCTGACAAAGTACAATGGCCGATGCACCACCTTCTTCCTTGCCATGATCCTGGAATTGTCTCCGTTGCCCCGCTCCTCTTTGTTCTGATATGCACCTGATCTTGCCGGGATGAATTCACTTTCCTCTCTGGAGGGGACGATAGTCATGGCTGCTCCTTCATCTACTTCCCGCTGGGCCACCAGTGCTGCACTAACCACTTGATTGGTTGCTGCTAGGTACAGTAGCAACGGCTCTTGTGGTTTAGGAGCGACTAGGGTGGGAAGAGAGGATAGGTAGGTCTTCAAATCTTGCAGCACAGCGTCCGCCTCCGGGGTCCACTCCACGGGCCCTGCCTTCTTCAAAATTTTGAAGAATGGCAAGGCGTGCTCGGCATACTTGGAAATGAACCTGCTCAGCGCAGCAACACATCTAGTCAAACGCCTCACATCTTTAACTGTCTTGGGTGCTTGAATCTGCTCGATCGCCTTGATCTTGTCGGGGTTGGCCTCTATCCCCCGGTGGGACACAAAGAAGCCAAGTAGCTTGTCGGAAGGAACGCCAAACACACACTTCTCTGGGTTCAGCTTCAAGTTGATCTTGCGCAAATTTGCAAAGGTCTCTTCCAAGTCCTGAATGAGGGTTGATTTGTGCTTGGTTTTGACCACTATGTCATCCATGTAAGCTTCAATATTCCTATGCAGCTGGGACTCAAAACCAATTTGCACTGCTCTTGTAAAAGTGGATCCAGCGCTCTTTAACCCAAAGGGCATCCGTACAAAACCGTACGTGCCGCATGGGGTTATGAACGCGGTCTTCTCTTCATCTTCCTTGGACATGAAAATCTGGTGGTACCCGGAGTAGGCATCCAAGAAGGAAAGCAGGTCACATCCGGAGGTGGAATCCACAATCTGATCGATGCGCGACAAGGGGAATGGGTCCTTCAGGCATGCTTTATTCAGATCTGTGAAATCTACGCAAAGCCTCCACTTCCCATTTGTCTTGCGCACTACCACTGGATTTGCCAACCATGTTGGATGCAATACTCCTCTAACCAAACCAGCAGCTTCAAGTTTCTTGATCTCATCGGCAATGAACTGCTGCCACTCCGAGGCTTGCTTCCAGACCTTCTGCTTGACGGGCCGGGCATGAGGGCAGATAGCAAGGTGGTGCTCGATTACCTCCCTGGGAACACCGGGGATGTCAGATGGTTGCCAAGCAAACACATCGACATTTGTCCGCAGGAAGGCAACGAGCGTGCTTTCCTATTTGTCATCCAGGGTGGAGCAGATAGTAAATGTACCATCAGTGCCAACCAGCCCTGCCGGGACCTTCTTCACAGCAGGTGCACCAACCTTTGATCTCTTGCTAGTGGAACTCTTCGGCAAGTCATTGACAGGCGCAGCACACTCTGGAGAGGTGCGCTTCCCGGATTCCTTGCCGGTATCCTTTCCAGCTTTTCTCCCTTGCTTGTTTTCCTTGGCGGGGACTGCGGCTTCCGCAGCCTCGGCAGCGACCGCGTCCCGGTACATCTTGTCCACGCATATAATTGTGTCCTATTGTCTGATGGGATAGAAATAACACCCATTGGTCCTGGCATCTTCAGGGTGTTGTAGGCATAGTGGGATGCCGCCATGAACTTTGCCAGAGCAGGTCATCCAAGTATCCCATTGTACGGCAACCGAAGCTCAACCACATCGAACACAATCTTCTCAGTCCGGTAGTTCAATTCACCTCCAAACGTCACTGGCAGCGTGATCTTCCCCTTCGGACGACTCCTGCCGGGGTTGATCCCTTGAAAGCTACCAGTAACCTTGAGCTCTTCTTCTGTTATCTGCAGCTTGCTAATGACCTTGGGAGAAATCAGATTCAACCCGGCCCCGCCGTCAACCAACATCTTTGTGACCTTGAGGTTGCGGATCGTTGGTGAAACCAACAATGGCAAGCACCCTACCGCGGTGGTGCGGTCAGGGTGATCCTCTTTATCAAAGATGATGGGCGTGCGGGACCATTTGAGTGGTTTTCGAGAATCTGCCGCTGGCTCCACAGCATTGGCCTCACACGCACACTGTTTAAGCTGGCGGTGAGAGGAGTGCAAGGATGCACCTCCGTCAATGCACAGGGCGTCAGTGGCCTTCTGGAACTCCTGCTCGCTGGTTTCCTCTTCATCCCCTTCATCGCTCTCGTCATCGCATTCCTTCTTCCCATGGCCTCTGGCAGGCTTCCCTTGATGCTGAGGGACCTTGCCGGGGTGACTTCCTCTACCACCTCGGCCCTTCCCGCCAACGCCATCTTGGTCTCTCTCTTTGTCACGCTTCTCGTACTCAGTCTTCTGCTTCTTGACGAGTTGCTCAACTTGATGACACTCTTGGAGATCATGGCCCTTGGTCCGATGGATCTTGCAGTACGGCCCGTCAGCCTTCCCAGCCTTCTCGACCGCCGCAGCTTCTTGGCAGTCATTGCACGCGGCAAATTCCTTGCCGGGAGCTTTGGTATTGTCCTTCTTGCCGGTACTAGGAATGCCAGACCCTTCGACAGCCAGAACTATCTTCTCCCTATGCTTCTTGCCGTGTTTCTTGTTCTTCTTCTTCTGATTGGCAGCATCGTCGTCGTCCTCTGAGTCAACATCGACGCCATCTTCTTCTCCGGGGAGTCGCCTCCCCTCCTCTGTTCAGGTACACTTATCTGCCAAAGTATACAGCTCATTCACAGTCTTGGGCAACTGAACGTTCATCTTGGAACGTATCTTGCGGTTGCGTACGTTGGACTGGAACGCGGCTATCACAGCTGCCTGGTGGATGTCCGGAATGTTCCTGTGCACCCGGCTGAATCTCTGCATATACTTCCGCAAACTCTCTCCTTCCTTTTGTGGGAGGAGCTGCAAGTCGCTGGGCCGTCCTGGTTCTTGATGGCCGCCCGTGAAGGCGCCAACAAACTCATTGCACAGGTCAGCCCAGGTTGAGATGGAGTTCTCCGGTAAGTGCATCAGCCACGACCTCACATTTGGCTTGCGTGCCAAAGGGAAGTAGTTGGCGAATACCTTCTCATCTCTTCCTCCAGCGGCTTGAACAGCGATGGTGTAGATGCTCAAGAACTCTGCCGGGTTCAGTCTTCCATCGTACTTTTCTGGTATCTCTGGCTTGAACGTACGGGCAGACGGCCAACGGGCTTGCCGTAGCTCACGAGTGAAGGCAGGACACCCAGCCTCGAAAGGCAGGTATCCGTCTCCACTGGGCGCGGGCTCGTCGACGTCGAGACCATTGCGCCTATCAGACTGGCGGCGGGTTTCGTGGCGCCATTCTATGGTGATGCGCGCGTCTTCCCCTCGCCTGTCTTCCAGGACCGCCACTGATCGCGATGGGCTCGAGGATCAGACGAAGCCATTGATACCTTGTCGGGTTCTTGATTGCGTAGCTCTGGCCGCGGCCCCTGCGCTGGCTGCCGTGGAGGGGACTGCACCGTAGGAGTGACCCCTTCGGTACGGCCAGCGGCTCGGGCCGTTGTTGCTGCCTGTGGAGGCCGCAACGGGCCTGCCCGCTGTGATCCTCCCGCCTCAGCAAAACCAATCAGGCTCTGAGTGGTGGCTCTCCACTCATCCATTTGATCGGGCGCTGGTGGAAATCTCAACAGGAGTTGGGCCCGCGCTAGATCGCGACGTCGCCTGACTTCTGACGGTGCTGGTAGTGGCGGTGCCATGCTCTCGTCGCCGCGAGCCGGTCCCCAGGGTGGCGTGGCGACGAGGCGGATGTGCTTGGGGATTGACGACCCCATTCGGCGCATCATCTTGGCCAGCTTGCCCCGGGGATGGCGCGTGCCCTGCAGCCGCACCCGCAGCGGGGGCAGCTAGAAGGTTGCGATTCGCACCAGAGCGAGCGCCATTGCTGCGGCTCCATCCTTCAGTGAGGTGGAGAGGCGGAGATGGAATATTCTCCCCACCCGCATCTTGTGGAGCATGGCCGCTAGGATGCTATTGACGCTGTCCTCCTCCGGCGCCCCCTGCTCCCGCGTCGGCCGCAGGGGGAACGGTGATGGCGCCGCCTGCGCCGGTCACGTCCCTCGCGGCATCCACGTCCCCGTGCGCCCCCGTAGCCCCATGGCATCGGTGGCTGCATGCGAGGGGGCCTTCGAGGTGGATGGGTGAGCTGTAGTGCCAGACTTTTTCTTCGGCGCCATGGATGATGAAGCTGTCGATGAAGAAGAATATGATGAAGATGACGCGCTACTTACACCCTCAGGTTCGCACAAGCGCTCCCCCTACCTGGTGCGCCAAAGATGTCGTGGTTCAACACAGCCACCTATGGGGCCATCGGCCCCTTGGTTCGGCAATGGGGAAGGGCGCGTTTGTCAGTGTTCTGGGAACCAGGTTACCCAGACTTGCCTGCCTACGGGTCACGGCGTGGCTCCATCGACGGCCTGGTATGGCCCAGTTTCAACACCAACAAGACAAGACCCTCGCGAGGCAGGCAGCGCCAAGACCTCTTGAGGGAGCGGCCTCCCCAGGCTGTCTCCTGAGGAGCGGAGATTTCTATGCAGGTATCCAACCTCACGAGGTTGCGGTGACGCAAGCCATGAAGACCAAGGCCAGGCGGGTGCCAGTAGGTACAGAAGAGCAGGTTTCCTCTTTGGTGCTAAGGAGGCAAGCGCAGGCGTGGGTTCCCGAGGAATCAGGCAAAGGTTTCCATTCCAGTGCAACAAGACCAAGACCGCCCGGACGGCAGGACGGATGTCATCGCCGACCCACCGTGGCGTCACGACCAGAAGCTTTGCAGGCGAAGACCACCTTTCATCAGGATAAGATGTACTACTTGTCCCCTTTCAAATTGGCCACTGTGGGATCCCTTCCCGCCTTCGTTTTGGAGGAAGAGGACCGAGGCCGCTATAAGTATAGGTTAGCCACCACCATAGAGGGGGATCGGATCCTTTCCACCCTCACCCCAGAGCAGACCTCGCGAGCTTGTTCATCCCTTTGTACTAGTTCATCCACAGCCCCTCATGAGGCAAATCCACCACAAAGCATGAGTAGGGTCTTACACCGCAAGGTGGCCCGAACCTGAGTAAATTGCCGTGTTCGTCTCCTTCCTTGATCCATCGAGCGAGGCTGTAGGGCGACGGGTTGGTTGGTTGGATAGTGTGACACCCCGAGACTGACGCTCCAGATGCCTTCCATGTATTTGCGTTTCGCAGTGTGAATTGTTTGTTTGTTGCATTGCATCATGTCATCATGCCATTAATTTTGCAACCGTTTTAAAACTCGAATAAATTGCATGGATCTTTGATCCATTTAAATCAAGGGAATTCACATGGTGATTTCTCTTTATAACATATCCTCTCGATATTTAGGGAGCTATAATAAATATTCCATTAGTTTGGAATTAACCGCAATCCACTTGCAATTTAATTCTCATGCCTTTTGCTTCATGTTTGTTCTCCAAACTTTCTCCATAATTCTTTCTCCATTTATCGAGGCTCCTCCTAAATTCTCAACATTTTTGGACCTACCGAATACCCACTTCCTTCTCACAGTCATTTGAATTAAATTCAAATGAGGTTGAATTCAACTTCACGCCCATGCTCACTTTCTATTTTTCTTGGATCAAGCTCACTTTTATGAGTCCGGAAAAATTATCCGCATGCGCGGATTCTTTCCCTAACCCTCTCTTTCTTTTTCTTCTCTCTAATTCTTTTCTGCTAAAGAATATGAGGGAGAGAGAGAGAGCCCAGCCAGGCCTCTTGGGCCTGACTAACCAGGCCGGGCCAACCATCCCTGCCCTAAGGCCCAGCCGCCCCCACCTAACCTGTAACCCTAGGAACCCCGATCCCCAGCTCTCTCCCTTCGTTCTCCACCTGGCGCCGCCACTCGCAGGGAGAGAGAGGAGCAGAGCCCTCGCGCCACGCCTCATTATGCTTCTCCTGCTGCAGAGCTCCGCCACGCCGGTGACCCCTTCGGCAGCCTTGCTGCCCTTCCCTGCGCCCGTTCGCCTCCTCCCTCAACCACGCCGGCCACCAGAGCCGTTGCCGGCTGCCGCTCCATTCCCCGCCATCCCCCTCTTCGTCAACTGCCAGGAGCGCCGCTGTCTCTCTTCGTCGCCACCAACAGGAGCTCCAAGCGCCATTGTCTCCCCGAGCTCCGCTGCGGCATTCAGCTCTTCCACTGGCGGATCCAAGTCCCGCGCTGCCCTCGCCGTCCGGATACGCGCCAAGCTCCGACGACCTCACGACCTCTGCACCCGGGCGCTCATCACCGTCTTCCCAGCCTCCTCCGCGTCCCCTGGCTGCCTCTGTCTGCATCGAGCAGCAGCAGCTTGTCGCTCAGCGCCCCTACACCCCAAGTCCGTCGCCACCTCGCCGGAGAACCCCGTCCTCGCCCGGATCCTCGTCGCCAGCCCCAAGCCCCGCCGCTACTGCCCCCGCTTCGCCTGAACCGCGCCCCTGCTTCGCCTCGAACAGTAGCAGCAGCTCGCCCGCTCGTCCCCGTGGACTCGATTTAGTCAAACGTCAGGTCCACGGGTCGGGGCCGCCTCCCATTCCCTTCGCTAGATCTGGCCTCCTGTTCACGTTGACCGGAAGAATACAAGAGACCTCTTCGTCTCCTGTACACGTTGTTGGTCAACAGATTGATGCATGCCAAGCACCAAGACTAGAGCCAATGCCCCGAGGACACCGAATATGACTACACGGTGATGCGTCAAGTACCTCCACCACGTCTCCGAAATCGCGAAGAACGCTAAGTACCTCGGCCCATGTACAACTACCGTCGCCCCGAAGACGTTGGATTCGTCAAGTACCTCTCCGAAAATGAACGTGTACGACTACTTCCACTACAAACTCGATCCACTTCGAAACGCACGCTTCGAAGGTATAACCACCGAGACGATGCCCATGGTCAAATGCATGCTTGTTGTATGAGATGCTCGTGGTTGCACCGTGTCCGAGTTGTCATTGCACGTTCCCCCTCGTTTGCCATGTTGTCGACCCGTGGGAACCCGGTAACCGGGACCACCCCACCATCTTTTGCATGTTCCGTACATCCACACTTTCTTTTGCATCGACATCTCGATGAGTTGTCAGATCATCGGAATGTTGTCGTGGCACCATTTCCGTTGTCGTTGCCGTGGCACCCCTTTCGTTCCGCCATGGTGACCAAATGCTTCATAACATGCTCATGTCAACATTTTCATAAAATTGCATAAACTTGTATATGTCATCCGCATCATGATAACAACATTTAAAATGTTTAAAATTGTTGGTTGCATTAAATTGCTAAATGACATGTGGGGATTTACCGGAATTGTTGTTTGTTGTTTCCGGCCTCATTTAAACTTGCCTAGATAGGTAGTTTTATTATGCTTCACCTCTTGCCATGTTAACCAACATTTAAATTTTTGAGTAGCATAAATGAGAGTGAACTAAATAATTCGAATGTGGTGTTTGGTCGATATGCAACTCGTTGCATATTGAGCTCCACTTAATTTGTAGTATTGTTTGTTGCACTTTGCCATGCCATGACTCATTAAAATGGACATGCATCATACTTGGTTGCGCATTATGTCATGTTTATGTGATGGTTGTTTACCATGATGTTTGCTTCTTTCCGGTGTTGCTTCTTCTTGATAGTTCCGGTAACGTTGCGATTCTGAGGATTCGTTCGACTATGCCCGTACGTCTTCTTCATGGATTCGGTCTTCTTCCTAGCGGGATTTCTGGCAAGATGATCATTACCCTGGATACCACTACTATCTTTGCTAAGTTAGTTGTCTCGATGCTATCGCTATGTCGCGCTACCTATCACTTGTTTATCAAGCCTCCCAATTGCCATGAAACAGCCTCTAACCTTTTTTACCCTACCAGCAAACCGTTGTTTGGCTATGTTACCGCTTTGCTCAGCCCCTCTTATAGCGTTGCTAGTTGCAGGTGCAGCTGTAGGTTGTTCCATGTTGGAACATGGATATCATGGGATATCACAATATCTCTTATTTAATTAATGCACATATATACTTGGTAAAGGGTGGAAGGCTTGGCCTTTTGCTTGGTGTTTTGTTCCACTCTTGCCGCCTTAGTTTCCGTCATACCGGTGTTATGTTCCTTGATTTTGCGTTCCTAACACGGTCGGGGTTTATGGGCCCCCCTGACAGTTCGCTTTGAATAAAACTCTTCCAGCAAGGCCCAACTTTGGTTTTACCATTTGCCTAATAACAACTAAAACTTGCATAGGGACCGGCTAGCACCCGAGGATTCTTAATCAACAACCCGGGCCAGTGCTCCTCATGAGTGTTGGTCCAAACTGGGTAGACTGTGGGGCCACCACGGGGAAACTTGAGGATTGGTTTTACTCGTAGGATGTCCCATCCGATCATGGCCTGAGACGAGATACACGCGGCTCCTGTCAGGGTGTCGGCACGTCAGGAGGTCTTGCTCGTTTTGTTTTACCATTGTCGAAATGTCTTGTGAGCCAGGATTCCGTGCTTGATCGGGTTGTTCCGGGAGGAGGATTTTCCTCCATTGATCATGAGAGCTTGTCATGGGCTAAGTTGGGACACCCCTGCAGGGTTTGATCTTTCGAAAGTCATGCCCGCGGTTATGTGGCAGATGGGAATTTTTAATATCCGGTTGTAGAGGACTTGACACCAGATCCGAAATAAAATACACCAACCGCGTGCGTAACCATGACCGTCTCTTTTCGAGTGAGTTCAGGAAGAGAAGACGGTGGGGTTATGTTTGAACGTAAGTAGTTCAGGATCACTTCTTGATCATTACTAGATTGCGAATGTTTGCGTAGTTTCTCATCTTATTCTTGTACTCGTAAGTTAGCCACCATATAATGCTTAGTGTTGCTGCAACCTCACCACTTATCCATTTCATACCCATTAAGCTTTGCTAGTCTTGATACCCATGGTAATAGGATTGCTGAGTCCTTGTGGCTCACAGATTACTACAAGAACAGCTACAGGTACAGGTAATGCGATGATCTGACGCGAGAGCGATGCATGCTTGTTTCAGAGCTCTTCTTCTGCTTCTTCTTTGATCAAGGGATAGGTTCCGGGTCGGGAGCCTAGGATTTGCAGGGTGGATGTCGTTCTTCTTTTTTGTTTGGTTTCATCCGTAGTCGGATCCTGCTCTTCTGTATGATGATTGCTATGTATTGATGAACTGTTGTATTCATGTTGTAGCTTGTGGCGAGTGTAAGCCTTTATCTTGTATTCTCATCTATTCAGTACATGGTATGTTGTAATGATATCCACCTTGCTATGCCCTCGAAATGCGGTTGTGCCCCAATCATGAGTTTATCACGTGATTGGGATAGAATCGCATCTTGGGCGCTACAAGTTGGTATCAGAGCCTTACCGACCTTAGGAGCCCCCTTGATTGATCGAACCGCTGCCGTTGTTGAGTCTAGAAGAAAACTATTTTGAGTCTAGCTATATATCGGAGAGTAGGAATTCTTTTACTCCTCATTCCCATTGTCGCTCTAGTGAGGACTCGTGACGTAGGTGTTTTGGATCCATCACTCTCCTTTTTTACTCAATTTTTTTAGGATCACGCGGTTATTGTTGGAATCGCTGCGATATTGGTGTGACGGGAATTCTGTTCTTGGTGCCTCCTGTCATTTAGGGGTTGTGGTAGTGTCCCGGGGAGTTGAGCTCGAAGGTGTTTTCGTCACAGTGCTTATTGTTTCAGTTCTGGAATACCAGAGGTCGCCAACATTGAAAACGCTTATATACTCTTTGTGGTGAGAGTAGTTTGGCGCCACCCAGTACTGGGGAGAGCGATCAGATGTATTGCCACAACTAGTATATCGGATGTTTTCGAAGGTCTGAGGTACACGATTTTCGAGGTTTTCTTGGTTATGTGTTGACGGATGGATATAGTTGGAGTGTAGGATTTGTTAGTTGTGTGAGGTACTTGTGCCTCCCTGTATCCCCAACACCAGATTGCATAACCAGAAAGTTTCGGGAGTTCATAGGTGGGAATTCAAGTAGTTACCCAGGATTTCTTTTCGACAGATGTATGAGTTGAGATTGGGGTCCAACGTCTAGTGGTTCGTTTTTCACGGTCGATTTACAGTGGTCGCGAGGCGTCTTAAAGAATCCTTGGCTATGCTGATTCGGGGACGTCTCGTTTGTCATTCATGATGTCCGCTGTACATCGTGCCCGTGGGGCCTCATCACGAACACTTTGGGCGAAATCTCTATCATATGTTTGTTTCCGGCTTATTCTGCAAGCCAATCCTTTGTTTTATTTTGAGTTGTGGTATTCGAGTTGCTTCAAAGTCAAGTGTTGATTCCATACCGTTCTTAAGCGGTGTTCACATATTTCTATGTGAATGCTAATCCTTCTGGATCATTGAGATTGTCATGTCAATCCTTTTCAACTGGTGCACTTCTCTTCAAGTTATTTCCATACGGGCGCCGTTGAGAAGATTGAGGATTGCCCATTCCATCCATCCTAAGTTGTCTTCATTTTTTCCACCCTCCCACCCTTCTTCGTCAAGAAGTCAAATTCTGAAATCATGATCCTTTTATTCATGAGAAGTTTCTTTATTCTCTCCTTCAATGCTCTTACCCGGTGATTTCTCGTGAAGATGCTAAGTAAGCTTCAAGTTTATCATTCTTCATTCTCATTTTCTTCTCCGATGGATTCAATTCAAGCTTTCGGTGTTGATCATATCACTTTCCTCCTTTCAACTGCTTTCTCATGCCGGTGCACCTCTTAATCATTCTCCTCGCACTATTCTTTTGTTCCGTAGTGTCGAAGACATCTCAGAAGATTTGTGTCTCCATTATCAATCCGTTCAAGCTATTTCGAGGTTGTTATCTCATTCAAGCCATTTAATTCAACCTGTGCAATCTCTCTTTTCAAGCAATCTTTTCAACGGAGTTTATTTTGAGTGGGCCCTAACCCACATGTCTTTTCCCAGGATCTTACCTGACTCTTCTAATTTTTTTCCAGAGTTATTCTCAAATTCTTTTCAAAGTTTGACGTAAGAATGAATTTCATCAGTCAGATGCCTTCCAAGATCGATTTCAAATTATTTTCATCGTTGGCTCAACCTCTTCGCTTTTCATTCTCCCGGAGCGTCTAAGCAATTCATGTTGGTGTTTCTTGGCGTTGTTCTCAGCTTTGATGGCCGAAGAAAAGTTGCTCTTAAATCTTGGTCCGTTCTCTTAAAGATTCATGGTTCTAGCTTCATGCCATCCTCACAATTGTATTCGATTGTGAGAATTCTTTTGACCCATATGACGCATTTCAGGAGTTCTTTCCATTTTCGATCCTCCGAAGGCTACCATTCCAGAAGAATTCATCATTTTCAACTTTCTGCTCTCGTTTTCCCATTCTTGCCGGTGTCTCGTTCGAGTATTCTCTAGTCAGCTCGTGATCTCTTCGTTCTCTTGTATCTAAATTTCCTCAAGTATCTTTATTCATTTTCTAATTCTTCTTGCTGATTCGTTCTTTTTTCTTCATTCGTTTCAATTTGTATGGTGGTTCGTTCAAGATTCATCTTCCTTTGTAATCACACCATTTCATTCGTTCCTTCCAAAACCATATCGGTGGTTCGTTGAGGACCTGCAAGTTTGAGCTATATCTCTCATCAATCTTTTCATGAAGAATAAGTGGCATGCCAAATCTGTTGCTTCTCATCAATTTAAGTTGATGAAGGGTAAGCATGACATAATTCTTATTCTTGTTTCATCGAGATAATTCAATTCCTTCCTTTAGAGTTTGTTCATCATATCTTATTCTCGGTTTGAGATGCTTCATCTTTTCCTTTCCGGAGTTCCAAGCTCTCTCAATTGTCTCATCGCGAAGCTTCATTTAAATCATTGCAAGGCCTCATCCTGTTCTTTTCAACCTTTCTTTCGTTTCGACCATCTTTATCTATCCGGAGTTCTTCCAAAGTTTCTTCATGGTGGTTCGTTAAGGATTTAATTCATCCTTGAAGTGTTCTGTCAACATTCTTTTTGAAGGAGCTCATATATTCTTCTTCTTGCATTTTGAAGTGCGATTCTTTCTACCTTATCTTTGGAGGTGGTGTTATGTCATTCTTGACAATCTCCCTTCGTGTTTTGTGATTCACATGTTGTCAAGAATGTGGTATTTTAAATCCATCAATCTCTTCGTTGGAGTTATCTTGGGTTATATTTCGCCTAAAGCCTTCCCTAAGGAATGTTGCTATTGTGGTGCTTATCAATGATCCAAGTTATCTCTTTATCATCTTGGTGGAAGAAGTTTTTCATCTCTTTGGTATTCTCAATCAAATTAATTGATTTCATTAGTGGCATAATTTCACCTCTAGTTTTGAGATGTTTTCATAAGTCCACGAGGAATTATATCATTTGATTGTTGATTCTTCAACAACTCCGTTCAACCCTTCTCCTAAGGATGCTCTTTCAAATTCATTTGAGGTAGAAGTTGTTGTTTTCTTCTCCGTTTTTTTTTCATTCAATTCTTTCATTTGTTCCGGAGGCATTGTGTTGTTGCTCTCGTCAAGTATCATCCCATCTTGTCAAACTCATGCCCAAATCCTTCCATTTTAAACCAGAGTGTTGTTCAAATTCTTTCGTTCTTATTATTTGTCTAACTCGATTTAACCGGAGTGGTTTCAAAGTCTATCTTGTCCCTTAAGCTTTTGGTTCTCATCGTATTCCTTGTTCCTCTTGTTTAACAGAGTGTTTGCAATCTCGTTCATCTCCATTGTATTCTTTCTTTCAATTTGTTTAACCTCTTAAGGTTCGTGGTTTCACTCGTTTGTCAAAGAAGCAACTTTGTTTTACTTCTTGCTCTTCCACTTCTCTCCGGTGCCATCCTTGGATCTCGGGATGAGATCTTTTGTAAGTGGGGGAGTGTTGTGACACCCCGAGACCGACGCTCCAGATGCCTTCCATGTATTTGCGTTTCGCAGTGTGAATTATTTGTTTGTTGCATTGCATCATGTCATCATGCCATTAATTTTGCAACCGTTTTAAAACTCGAATAAATTGCATGGATCTTTGATGCATTTAAATCGAGGGAATTCACATGGTGATTTCTCTTTATAACATATCCTATCGATATTTAGGGAGCTATAATAAATATTCCATTAGTTTGGAATTAACCGCAACCCACTTGCAATTTAATTCTCATGCCTTTTGCTTCATGTTTGTTCTCCAAACTTTCTCCATAATTCTTTCTCCATTTATCGAGGCTCCTCCTAAATTCTCAATATTTTTGGACCTACCGAATACCCACTTCCTTCTCACAGTCATTTGAATTAAATTCAAATGAGGTTGAATTCAACTTCACGCCCATGCTCACTTTCTATTTTTCTTGGATCAAGCTCATTTTTATGAGTCCGGGAAAATTATCCGCATGCGCAGATTCTTTCCCTAACCCTCTCTTTCTTTTTATTCTCTCTAATTCTTTTCTGCTAAAGAATATGAGGGAGGGAGAGAGAGAGAGAACCCAGCCAGGCCTCTTGGTCCTGACTAACCAGGCCGGCCCAACCATCCCTGCCCTAAGGCCCAGCCGCCCCCACCTAACCTATAACCCTAGGAACCCCGATCCCCAGCTCCTCCCTTCGTTCTCCTCCTGGCGCCGCCCCTCGCAGGGAGAGAGAGGAGCAGAGCCCTCGCGCCGCGCCTCCCTATGTTTCTCCTGCTGCAGAGCTCCACCACGCCGGCGACCCCTCCGACCGCCTTGCTGCCATTCCCCGCGCCCGTTCGCCTCCTCCCTCAACCACGCCGGCCATCTGAGCCGTTGCCGGCTGCCGCCCCGTCGCCGCTCCATTCCCCGCCATCCCCCTCTTCGTCAATTACCAGGAGCGCCGCCGCCTCTCTTCGTCGCCACCAACTGGAGCTCCAAGCGCCATGGTCTCACCGAGCTCCGCCGCGCCGTTGAGCTCTTCCACTGGCGGATCCAAGTCCCGCGCTGCCCTCGCCGTCCGGATACGCGCCAAGCTCCGACGATCTCGCGAGCTCTGCACCCGGGCACTCATCCCCGTCTTCCCGGCCTCCTCCGCGTCCCCTGGCTGCCTCTGTCTGCATCGAGCAGCAGCAGCTCGTTGCTCAGCGCCTCGGCGCCCCTGCACCCCAAGTCCGTCGCCACCTCGCCGGAGAACGCCGTCCTCGCCCGGATCCTCGTCACCAGCCCCAAGCCCCGCCGCTACTGCCCCCGCTTCGCCTGAACCGCGCCCCTGCTTCGCCTCGAACAGCAGCAGCAACTCGCCCGCTCGTCCCCGTGGACCCGATTCAGTCAAACGCCAGGTCCACGGGTCGAGGCCGCCTCCCCTTCCCTTCGCCAGATCTGGCCTCTTGTGCATGTTGACCGGAAGACCGCAAGAGACCTCTCCGTCTCCTGTACACGTCGTTGGTCAACAGATTGATGCACGCCGAGCACCAAGACTACAGCCGATGCCCCGAGGACACCGAATACTACTACACGGTGATGCATCAAGTACCTCCACCACATCTCCGGAATCGCGAAGAACGCTAAGTACCTCGGCCCGAGTACAACTACCGTCGCCCCGAAGACGTTGGATTCGTCAAGTACCTCTCCGAAAATGAATGTGTACGACTACTTCCACTACGAACTCGATCCGTTTCGAAACACACGCTTCGAAGGTATAACCACTGAGACAATGCCCATGGTCATTTATTCCACTACGAACTCGATCCGTTTCGAAACAGCCCATGGTCATTTATTCCACTACGAACTTGATCCGTTTCGAAACACACGCTTCGAAGGTATAACCACCGAGACAATGCACATGATCAAATGCATGTTTGTTGTATGAGATGCTTGTGGTTGCACCGTGTTCGAGTTGTCATTGCATGTTCCCCTTCGTTTGCCATGCTGTCGACTCGTGGGAACCCGGTAACCGGGACCATCCCATCATTTTTTGCATGTTCCGTACATCCACACTTTCTTTTGCACCGACATCTTAACGAGTTGTCGGATCATCGGAATGTTGCCGTTGCACCATTTTCGTTGTCGTTGCCGTGGCACCCTTTTCGTTCTGCCATGGTGACCAAATGCTTCATAACATGCTCATGTCAACATTTTCATAAAATTGCATAAACTTGTATATGTCATCCGCATCATGATAACAACATTTAAAATGTTTAAAATTATTGTTTGCATTAAATTGCTAAATGACATGTGGGGATTTATCGGAATTGTTGTTTGTTATTTTCGGTCTAATTTAAACTTGCCTAGATAGGTAGTTTTATTATGTTTCACCTCTTGCCATGTTAACTAACATTTAAATTGTTGAGTAGCATAAATGAGAGTGAACTAAATAATTCGAATGTGGTGTTTGGTCGAGCATATTGAGCTCCACTTAATTTGTAGTATTGTTTGTTGCACTTTGCCATGCCATGCCTCATTAAAATGGACATGCATCATACTTGGTTGCTGTAAGTGCATCTAGTGCCCCTTAGTGATTTTGGTGTATTGAAGACTTATAGGTTAAGGGACTAATGCGTTTGTGAGCATACATAGGTCTATAAGTCTATGAGGAGTTTGATATTTACGATGAAAGTCGACCCCTAAAAATGAATGTCTTCAACTGAAGACTTTGGTTTCTTGAAGACTTTGAAAGTGAAGAAATTGGTGTGACCTTGAAGAATAGATATTCATGAGAGGATTATGAAGCGTGAAGACTTTTGTTTTCGTAGTTTCATTTTCTTCTTCTTGAGTCATATGAAACACCGTACTATTAAAGGGGGTCGAGGTGAAACTAAGGAAAAGTTTTCAAGTGATGCTCATCTCAAAATCCTACACCTACCCAATCCTTTCGAGTGAAGCCATTAGAAATCTCATACAGTTCAGTAAATTTCTTCAGTGACAGAGATGAAGTTCTTCTGTTCTCTGAGGAATTTGTTCTGACTGAGGAGTTAGGAATTCGCCAGTGCGGATTGCCTACAAGTGAGGAACATGATGGCCCTGAGGAATTTGAAAGCTCAAATTTCCGACCGTTGCTGTGCTATGCGCTAGCTGTCCAAATATCCTACCCACCTAACGGTCATATCATTGAAGGGCATTTATGTCTTATCATGTCGGGCTGCTCCCTAGGCTATAAATAGCCGCCCCCTACAACCACTAGCTGGTTGGCTGCTCCGAGAGATAGATTGACACTTGTCATTTAGAGCATCCCATCCTCCGAGGACTTTGAGCGAAAATCATCAAGTGAGGAAAAATCCAAAAACCCAAACAACTACAAACCCAAAGTGATTGAGCATCACTGAAGAGATTGTTCCTGTGTGGAACCGACGCTTGTTACCTTTGAGGACTGTGCATCCTCTAGACGGTTAGGCGTCATGGTCTAGAGCATCCAAGAGGAATTGTGAATCGCCGAGTGACCGAGTCTGTGAAGGTTTGGAAGTCACCTGTGAAGACTTACCACGAGTGATTGGGCGAGGTCTGTATGACCTTAGGTCAAGGAGAATACGGTGAGGACTGTATGTCCGGGACTATGTGTCTTCAGGTTTAAATACCTAGCCGCTCCAACCAGATGTACAACTGTCACAACAGTTGGAACTGGTCTACCAAATCATTGTCTTCACCGAGTTACTGGTTCTATTTCCTCAACCCTTTCATTTCCTCATTCATGTGTTGATTTACTTGATCGTTACTGTGTGAAGACTTTGACTGAAGACTTTCTCAATTTCCTCAATCCTATTTCTTCAGTCATTTATTTTTCAGCCTGCTTATCCTGTGTTTCACGCTATCTGTACTCTGTGCCTATTTCATTTTATCATGATGACTGTACTTATGCCATGTTATGTTTGCATCTAAGTACTTATTCCGCTGCTAAGTAGTTCGTTGCTTAGGAATTTCCTCACCTTGGAATTCCTCAGTGACGAATTTATAAAAATCGCATATTCACCCCCCTCTAGTCGATATAACACACTTTAAATTGGTATCAGAGTAAGGTACTCCCTTGTTCTGTGTGATTTTGGTTTAACCACCTGGAGTTTTAGATATGTCAACTGCAGGCATGATCAAGGTCTCGGCTGGGTGTCCTACCTTTGATGGGACGGACTACCCCTACTGGAAGAATAAGATGCGCATGCATCTTGAGGCAATTGACAACGATCTCTGGTACGTTGCGGAAAATGGCGTTCCCTCTGTCACTCCTTCCGTGAACGCTGCTGATGTGAAGAGATTCAAGCAACTCGACTCTCAAGCGAAGAATATCATATGTGGCCATCTGAGCAAAGGACAGTACGACAGAGTGAGTGCTTTGGAGTCTGCAAAGCTTATCTGGGACAGGCTGTCAAAGGTAAACGAAGGAATCTCAACTCAATGTGATTCTCGAGTTGACGTTCTTCGCAATCTCTTCAACCGCTTCAAAAGACTCGACAATGAGAATGTCCAGCAAATCTTTGATCGCCTCACTGACATTTCAAACGAGCTTCAAGCACTGGGTGCCACTGACATCACCGACCATGAGGTGGTGAAGAAATTGCTGAGGTCAGTCGATTCTTCATTCGATACACTGGCACTGATGATTCAAGAACGTGGAGACTACAAGTCACTTGATCCTGCTGATATTCTTGAGAGACTGAACACTCATGAATTCCAACAAGCTGAAAAGAGAGATCTCTACGGGCCAAGCTATGGAAGATCACGCGCACTGAAGGCCAAGGCAGTTTTCTCATCTGAAGGAGAAGATTCTGATAGCAGCCTTGGTGACCCTGAAGAACTAAACCAGGAGGTAGCAATGCTCGTGAAGAAATTTCAGAAGTTCTCAAGGCGTGGTCGCTTTGTAAAATCTTCAAACGGTGATGACACAAGATCAGATTCCTCATCCCGTGATTACAAAAAGAGGACTTGCCACAAATGCAAGAAACCTGGTCACTACATAACTGATTGTCCTCAGTGGGCAAAGGAATCAAAGAAGAAGAAATACAAGGATGATAGTTCAGATGACTCTAAGAAGAAGAAGAAATCTTCAAAGTCCTCATCATCAAAATCTTCAAAGTCTTCATCTCACAAGAAGAGCAGTTTCAAGAAGGCTCGGGCATTCATTGGCAAGGAAATGGACTCTGAAGCTGAATCTGAGGAACATGAGGAAGATGGGGCATCTGAGGAGTCAGACTCTGGTGTGACGAGCCTAGCCCTCGCTACTGCTTACGTCAGCAAGTCCATCTTCAACACTGAGGAAAATGGCTTTCCCAACACTGCTGATGATGGCAACGATGACTATGCTCCCACCTATTGCTTCATGGCAAAAGGTGCCAAGGTATTCAAATATCCCTCCTCTGAATCAAGTGAGAATGAATCTGATGATAACCTCAAATCCAGCTATTCCAAACTTGCTAATATTGCTGTTAAACAACAAAAGGCTTTTGAAAAGGTTCAAAATATGCTAGACAAAAGCGATGACCTGTTAGGTGAGGAAATGGATCGAACTCAAACACTGACTGATAATCTTCAGCAACTACAGTCTAAGTTTGACAACCTTCAAATTCGTCATGAAACTCTCTTAGCCGATCATAAGAAGCTTTCTTATGAATTTCTTCAAAGAAAGCAAGATCTTGAGAAGCTAAAGGTGAGTCATGAAGATCTTCAGAAGGAAAATGATTCATTACTTGCTCAACAGATCAGTTCGCTCAGGAAGAATTTACTCCACCATGCTTGAAATGCATTGAACGTGAAACTGCCAATTCTTCACCTGAAAGTTCAAATGCTTCTATTGCTGCAAATTCTTCAACTATCTCTGTGGTCACAAATTCCTCATCTGAGGATACCACTAGTATCACTGACAAAAATGCAGGGTTGAAGGAATTATATGTGACAGGCATGTACAAAAGCCTCAAAGAGCATCAGACTCTTTGTGATGTGCTCAAAAAGCAGATCTTGAACAGGAACCCTAAGAAAGAGGGTATTGCCTTTGAGAGGAAACTCAATGCTGATGGAACCTACTTGAAACCTGAGCAGTATCCCACAACCTCATGGGTTGCTGCGAAGGGATCTCCCGTCGATCCATCCACTTTATCTGGCTTTACTTGTGAATCCTCACATTCATCTGATGAGTCATTTGACTCCAACTATAAACTGTTCAAAAATCAGAATGGTGAAGTATTTGCTAGATATGTTGGAACTAACTGCAGGAATGGTCCCCCTATGAAGAAAATTTGGGTTCCCAAAAGGTGCCTTGAAAGTCTTCAGGTGAATGTCCTCATGACACCACCTGTGAAGAATAAGAACCCCAGATCAAATTCTTCATATGGACCAAAGTCTTCATATGGATCCAAGTCCTCTTATGGATCAAATTCCTCACGTGGATCCAAGTCCTCATATGATCATCATCATGCTAACGCTTCTGTTTCGCAGGGAAAATCTAAGAGTTCTGATTATGTGCATTATTCTTCAAATCATTATGTTCATAAGTCCTTGAAGAATTTCTCTGCTTACTCATATGCCTATACTAATCCCTCTCCTGTGAAACGAAGCGCTTTGGCTTCAATGCCACATTTCTCTTATGGAGCTCGTAGAATGATGAACTCTTTGCCACCCCTCTAGATGTGGGTGGTGAAGAAAAAGAACTAACCTCTTATGCAGGGTCAGGTCTCCAGACGAACTAAATCGTCTGAAGAATTTTCTGGAGACCTGAAATGCTTGAAAGGACGCAAGCTAATCACGAAGAAATGATTCATTTCTCACGTCCTCATACTGCTATATATACATATGTTGCATTAATTGATGAATTTCTGTCTGATGAAATTGATGTCATATTCTTCACTCTGAAGATATGTGTTCGTAAGATGCACTAATTCATCTGCAGGATGATTTACCCAAAGCTACTACGTGGGTCCTTGACAGTGGATGTACTAATCACATGACTCGTGACAAGAGCTTACTGATGAACACTCCTTTATCTCCATCACATTTGAAGCATATCACCTACGCAGACAAAGGTAAAAGTAAGGTATTGGGTCTAGGTAGGGTTGCAATCTCAAAGGATCGACACATGGACAAAGTCATGCTTGTCGAGTCCCTCGGATTCAACCTCATGTCTGTCTCAATGCTTTGTGATCTTGATATGGTTGTTGTCTTTGGCAAATATCGTTGCTTAGTGCTCATGGAATCTGACAATTCCAAAGTCTTCGAAGGCTTTAGGAGAGGAGACTTGTATATTGTTGATTTCTCTGCAGGATCACAGCCTGCCACTTGTCTACTTGCAAAAGCTTCAGAAGGCTGGCTATGGCATCGACGACTAGGTCATGCTGGCATGAGGAACTTACACATGCTCGTGAAGAAGAAGCACGTCATTGGCATTGAGGGTGTCAAATTCCTTAAAGATCATCTTTGTGTGGCTTGTGAGGCTGGAAAGATGACCAGAGCCAAGCACCCCTCGAAGACTATCATGACCACCTCTCGTCCTTTTGAATTGCTTCATATGGATCTCTTTGGCCATACTCATTATGCC
Organism: Thinopyrum elongatum; assembly: GCA_011799875.1. NCBI lineage: Eukaryota > Viridiplantae > Streptophyta > Magnoliopsida > Poales > Poaceae > Thinopyrum > Thinopyrum elongatum. The sequence continues at coordinate 519,774,509 of CM022298.1, forward strand.
ACACTAACAAATGCAGCATCTCTATATGGCTTTGTCATTGTTGATGATTATTCTCGTTACACCTGGGTGCATGTCATTACTTACAAAAATGAAGTGCAGGAAGTCTTCAGACGATTTTCCTCAAGGGCTTCGACGAACTTCGGTGTGAAGATCAAGCATATACGTAGTGACAATGGGACCGAGTTCAAGAATACTGGTCTTGATGACTATCTCGATGAACTTGGTATTACTCATGAGTTATCTGCCCCATACACTCCTCAGCAGAATGGCGTCGTGGAGCGCAAGAACAGGACTCTTGTTGAGATGGCTCGCACTATGCTTGATGAATACAAGACACCTCGTCGCTTCTGGCCTGAGGCAATTGATACTGCATGTCACATTATCAACAGAGTATATCTTCACAAATTCTTCAAGAAGACCTCATATGAACTCCTCACTGACAAGAAACCCAATGTGAGTTATTTCAAAGTCTTTGGTGCTAAATGTTGGATTAGAGATCCCCATCACATTTCTAAATTTGCACCGAAAGCACATGAAGGTTTTATGCTTGGTTACGGAAAGGACTCGCACACCTACAGGGTCTTCAACACCTATCACAACAAGGTTGTTGAAACTATAGATGTGCGGTTCGATGAAACTAATGGCTCGCAAAGAGAGCACCTACCTCCTGTGCTAGATGAAATGACTCCTGAGGAATCCATCAAGCTAAAGGCTACTGAGGATGTCATACCTACTGAAGAATCTGCTGAAGAAGTCATTCCAGATCATGAAGAAAATCATGCTGGTGCATCTGAAGAAAATGGCTCTGAAGAAAATGCTGAGCCAAATCAAAGTCGCCAACCTGCTCATCCTCGCGTTGCAAATGAAGTACAGATTGAGAGAATCATCAATGACATCAACGCACCAGGTCCTCTTACTCGCTCAAAAGCTTCACATTTGTCCAACTTTTGTGGGCATTTTGCTTTCGTCTCTATCATAGAGCCCACCAAAGTTGATGAGGCATTTCTGGAGCCTGAATGGATTCAAGCGATGCAAGAGGAATTACATCAATTCGAGCTGAACAATGTGTGGGAGCTTGTCAAGCGACTAGACCCACGCAAGCACAATATCATCAGCACCAAATGGATCTACCGCAACAAACAAGATGAAAATGGCCTAGTGGTGAGAAATAAGGCTCGTCTTGTAGCTCAAGGCTACACACATGTTGAAGGAATTGATTTCGATGAAACTTTTACACCTGTTGCTAGACTTGAGGCTATTCGCATATTGCTTGCTTATGCTAACCATCATAATATCATCTTATATCAAATGGATGTGAAAAGTGTATTCCTCAATGGTAAGCTTGAGGAAGAAGTATATGTTGCTCAACCCCCAGGTTTTGAAGATCCTAAGCATCCTGATCAAGTCTTCAGACTCAATAAGGCCCTCTATGGCCTCAAGCAGGCCCCTCGGGCGTGGTATGATACTCTGAAGGAATTCCTCATGAAGAAAGGCTTCAAACCCGGTTCACTCGACCCAACTCTTTTCACCAAAACATATGATGATGAATTATTCGTGTGCCAAATATATGTTGATGATATTATATTTGGCTGTACTAACCAATGTTACAGTGACGAATTTGCTTATATGATGAGTGAGGAACATCAAATGTCCATGATGGGAGAATTGAAATTCTTCTTAGGTCTTCAAATTCGTCAACAACGCAATGGCATCTTCATTTCTCAAGAAAAATACCTCAAGGATGTTCTGAGGAAATTCGGTATGCAAGAATGCAAAGGCGTCAAAATCCCTATGCCCACAAATGGCCACCTATGCACTAATGAAAATGGTATAGACTTCGATCAAAAGGTATACCGCTCCATGATTGGCTCTTTACTGTATCTATGTGCATCTAGGCCAGATATTATGCTTAGTGTTTGCATATGTGCCCGTTTTTAAGCTACACCGAAGGAATCACACCATAAGGCTGTGAAGCATATTCTTCGATATCTAGCTCACACACCAACACTTGGATTATGGTATCCCAAGGGCTCGGCTTTTGATCTCATTGGATATTCTGACTCTAAATATGCTGGTGATCGTGTGGACCGCAAGTCAACATCAGGCACATGCCATTTCCTCGGACGATCCTTAGTATGTTGGTCCTCGAAGAAGCAGAACTGTGTATCACTCTCTACTGCTGAAGCTGAGTATATTGCTGCTGGTTCTTGCTGTGCTCAATTGCTATGGATGAAGCAAACCCTCAAGGACTACGGCATCAATGTGAAGAATGTGCCACTCTACTGCGACAACGAGAGTGCCATCAAAATTGCTCATAACCCAGTTCAGCACTTAAAGACAAAGCACATCTAGATTCGTCATCACTTTCTTCGTGATCATGTGTTGAAGGGCGACATCTCAATCGAGCACGTGAAGACTGAAGAACAGCTAGCCGATATCTTCACAAAGCCCTTGGATGAGAAGAGATTTAGCAAGTTGCGGTGTGAGCTAAATATCTTAGAATCTTCGAATGTTCTTTGAAAAGGACACACATCCTAACACTTATGCAAATTGATGACTTAGATGTGCAACACACGAACAAACGTTTTTTTTCAATCAATGAAGACTAACCCTCTAAATGTGAAGAAATTAACGAAGAATTTGATTCTCAGAGCCCTACGATAATTGTACGCGGTGTCTGAAATCACCATTCTTACACGGTGGGTCACACCACCATAAAAAGTTGAAAATCTTCAAAATTTGAGTTTTTCTTCATTTTGCAAATTCTTCAAATTTTCAAATTCTTCTACTTTGCAAAGTCTTCACTCTTTCCGACTGTGTTCTTCATTGACTATATATATATATATATATATATATATATATATATATATATATAATTGAGTTTTTCATGTCCTCTACAGCATTCACTTATTGCTAATTCTTCAAGTTGATTTTCTTCTAGGTGAATGTGATCGGACCCGTTCCCCCTCTATGCTAAACTCAACCCAGTCTGTTCACAAATTCTTCATGTGCGTTCTATTTGAAACCCGTTCAAAGTCTTCACTGTGTCCTTGACAGCTGAAGAATTTGCGAACGAAACATTAAAATATTCTTATCTGAATTTTCGGCTTTTGCCGCTCAAACCGTTCCATATCCCTTGATAAGATTTATCTATTCACCCACGATCTAACACGATCTCCACTTCACAGTACGTGGGTGACACATGTCGTTAGGATGAGAAGGGTCAGGGGCACGTTCGTCCATTTTCTTCGGACGAGCGGTTTTTCACATCGGCTATAAATACCCCTCGCCCTCCTCAGATCTGATTTACCCCGCTCGATCTTACTCCCCTCGCTCGAGCTCTCGGACCTAGCGCCGCCGCTACATTCCATCGTCGCCGGTGAGGAAGAGCTTCACTGCCTCGACCTCGTCGCCGTCGTACTCACGCCGGCCGCGGAAATCTTCACTCTGCCGCCGCCGTAGCTGTTTTCCATCGCCAAGTTAGGGTGTGGAAGATCTGAACAGACGAGCTTCTCCACTGCTACTCTCAGTTCGTCGTGTTCTTTGTCAAGGGTAAATAAAATCTATTTTTACTGCCCTTGTTGATTCTGATGATTTCCACAAAATCTTCAAAAGGTGTTTATTCTTCAACTTTCATGTTCTTAAACACCAACTTGCTTCTGTTCTTGATCTGTTTCTCTAAGCAACGTTTTTCTTCAAGATTCCTCAATTGTGTGGATTTTCAATCTATACAACTCTGGAACCTAAGTCAAAGAACGCTTAGTGAAATTCCTCAAGACACCCCTGGTCAAATTCTTCAAACTTGATACTTTTGAAAAACTTCTGAGAACGCATATGACCTCTCCAAATTCTTCGCACCTATATTCTGTTCACAGGTACACATGTCCGCTGCTGAATCACTAGATTCTCATCAACTTAACTCATTTGCAGCATTCCTTGAAGAAAAATTGCATACCTCGTCAGAAAATTCAATTGTTCAAAATCCTCAAGTGAAGAAGATGGCTGATGGTAAAAGACCTCAGAAGGGAGGAAAGAGGCCAGAGACAAATACTGCTTTTGAGATCCCTGATGACATCTATGATGAATATTGTACTCCTGATGAAGCAACTCATGGCAAGGAGAACAAAAATCAGCGCAAAGTGCGCATTAAGAAGATCGAGAGGAGATGGGCAAGAGAATGGAGGGAGTATCGATATGTGACTCCAAAGTACATGAAGAAATTCGCTGTCAACCCTCCATGTCCAAGACCTCCATTGGCTCCAGGCCAAGAAGCTGATCCCACAAGCATCAGAAGAGGTGAGGAATTTCCTCAGGAGTGGGCTAAGCGTCAAGCCAAGCTGGCCAAAATGGCTAAAGAGGCAGTGAAGAAATTCAACGAAGATTCTGCTACTGCCGCTGCTGAGGCCTCTGCTAGCAAGCCTAAGAAGGCTATGACAAAGAAACCAGCTGTCAAGACAAGATCCTCAGCTGCAATGCCCTCACGGCCAAGTTCTTCAAAGCCCTCATGGCCTGATCCTCAAGCAACTTCTTCAAATGCAGCTCCAACTCCCTCAGTTGCAAAATCCTCAGCTGCTCCTGCAAAGTCCTCAGCACCTGTGCATCTTGCCACGTGCCAAAGGACTACTGGAATCTCAATTGCTTCAGGAGTCTCTGCAAGTTCCTCAGCTCCATCTCAGTCTTCAACAGCTCCGACCTTGCTGAAGAAAAAGGCCACTGCTGGACAAGGCACAAGGCCAAGTCCTCACAAGAAGCAGGTCGCCTTTCAGGTTCCGTCAAGCAAAGACGAAGCTGGTGATGAAGAATTAGCTGAGATCATCAGAGATCGACAACAAAGGGCCGCTAGTGCCAAAGGCAGTGATGTGCCCCTCATGCTGGATCCAAGGAAGATCCTTGATTTCATCGATCTATGGCACAAGGATCCAAATACTCCTTTGCCTGAATTGAACCTCACTCCTGGCCAGAGCCACATGTTGACGGCCTTCATAGCCGAAGAAAAATGGAAATTTGAGAAGGTCAGGCAAGTCAAGAAAGCTCAATACAAGAAGGAGCATTTTCTGAAGAAGCATGTTGTGAATATGTCTCCTGAAGAACTTGTGAATATGCAGGCTGAGATCAAGGCACTCAGTGATGAATTTGACGCTTATCGTGCAGATTGGCTAGGTGCCAAAGTCAGATTCGTCAGAATGGCAAAGGGATTCACTCCAAATGTTGCAGCTTCATCGCAATCCAAATTTCCTCCGACTGAAACATCTTCTCAGCCTACTGAAGAACATGCAATCACAGCTGATGAAAATCAGACTGTCGAAGAAAATGAAAGCACCAGGGCTGATGAAGAAATTCCAGTCTTTGAAGAAAATACCAGGGCAACTGCATCAGTTGTGCCTGAAGGATTTCAACCAATTTCCTCTGCTCCTCCTGCACCGATGACAAGCATCAACCTTCCTTCTGCAATAGAAGCAAAGAAAACCAAGGCTGCGGAGCGAGCAGCTGTGAAGAAAAGGAAAGCATCTGCCTCGTCAGAGTCTTCAGCTCCAAAGAAAGTGAAGACTTTGACGAGCTCTTATACAAATCCTATAGATGCTGTTCCAATATCAAGCATGCCATCAAAGGAGATTATTCCCTTTGGTGAGGAATATGCAATTCCAAGTGAATCTGATGAAGAAGATCCTTCTGCTGCTTCGACAGAGCAGTTAGATGAAGAAGTTGAAGTGGACAATATCACTTCGACTCCGCTGGTATCATCGCCCATGCCTCAGTTCACAACTGAAGAGGCAGGCGTTGAGGAAATTGATGATGAAGATGAAGATGTGGACATTGGGTGTACTACACCAATTCGGAATGATGACTACTGGGAAAGTCATCACCCCAATTCACCACTGACGACTCCACTGCAACAAATTCCTCAGTCCCCTGCTCAAACTGAAGAAGTTCCAGCCACTAGTGCTGATGTACATGTTTCTGAAGAAATGGAAGCCAAGGCTGCTGCTGATGCCTTTGCTCCTGAAATTCCTCAGCCTGTGGCTCCAGTGGCTATACCTCAAGAGGCTGTGAAGACTTCAACTGTTAATCTTCAGCCCAAGCCACAGAACCCTCACTCCAAGAAGCAGAAGTTCAATGCTGTAGATTTCTTCAATGAGCACATATTCTTCACTGACTACAATCCCTATGACTCTGCTCGACTTCATCGCAAGCGCTTCTGGACTGCTAGCCAGATGAACTTCTATTCCTCACTGTTGTTTGATAAGGACAAGATCTTTGAACATGAGCAAATTCCTCATGTGGATATGGAATCGCTGCCGTGCTTCACCCCAGTCCTCAGTGTTCTTCATGACGCTGGGTTACTCAACTTCTGCACCGACATCTGCGATTGGAATGAAGAACTCATTCTTCAATTCTTCGCCACGCTGCATATTACTGGAAATGTTGATGATGTCAATTCATGGGTATTGGACTGGATGACTGATAATACTCATTTCAAAGCACCGGCCTCTGAATTGCTTCATGTCGTCCCAGTCAGTCCTCCCACTGAAGGTGCAAGGCTTCTCTATGTTGAACCTGAACTATCCGATCATCTGATGCAAGTGCTGATGAAGCCTTTGAAGCCAGGCCAAGCTCCAAGGACCAAATTCCTTGTCAAGGAATTGCTCTATGTGCCAAGGACAGTTTATCGCATATTGACCAAAACCCTCAGTCCAATCAAGGGCCACAACTCTGATGACAAAGAGGTTGTTGGCATTATGAAGAATCTGCTGTTCAATATCATTCATGGTATTACTATCAACTACCACGATTTCTTCATGAGGACTTTGGCCAATGCTGCTCTGTCACCTTTTGAGTTGAAGCCTTATGCTCCCTGGATCATGAAGTTCATCAGATCAAGGTCTTCAATTCATTATAAGGCTGACTTTCAAAATCATCTCAGCTATTTGCCCCCTATTGAAGTCCTCAAACGGACTATTTCCTCAGCTGACGAGAAGGGCAAGGCTACGGTTATTGATGAAGGTACTCGTCCATTGGATGGACAGTTTTGCAAAGCTACTTCATATTCCACCAATGATGACTCTGCAACACAAGATTCTGCCGCCAAAGCTTCAGAACAAAATCCTCAAGCCACAGCTCCACGTGTGATGACTGATCGTGAACTTCTCCTTAGTCTTCATCAGAAAGTTGATCGAAATCACAAGTGGGTTAAGCGTCAGTTTGGTGCAATTCTTCAGAACATGACAGTCACTCAAAATACTGTGAAGAAGAATCACTACTACTTGCATGAAGTCTTTGACCGCACTTGGGCTATTCTGTCGAATCTTTGTAGTGCTGAAGATCTCAAGGAGATGGGCTTCCAACAGGACTTTGACTGGTCTCAGCCACCTTCGAAGAAATTCAAAAAGGTCAAAGTTCCTCAGCTTGTTGCCAGTTCATATTCTTCATCGCGCGAGACGGATGAAGCTGAAGACTTGAACGACACCGCGGTAGGCCCTACCAACAACGCCGGCGCTCCTCCATCGACATCATGATGATATTCTTCAGGGGCGTTAGTCCTCATTTTTCGTCCCTTTTGGTCATTCGATGACAAAGGGGGAGAAATTTGAGTTAGTCTTCAAGCGGGTCTTATATATGGGCTATATTTCTGTTAAGTTACAACTCTTGCTTTTCTGAGGTGTTTGCTCTGATGAGTTGTAAACTTAAGTCCTATGGTGGTCTGATACTTTTGAACTGCTTTCTGCATGCTTATTTCCTCAAGTACCTTAATGCACGCATGATGAATTTCGTCAGACACCATATTTCATCATGCATTTCAAATTCTTCATATCATATGTTAAATGCGTGTATGAATTACAAGATATAGGAGGAGTGAAAGTGCGTTATATCGACTAGAGGGGGGTGAATAGGCGATTTTTACAAATTCGTCACTGAGGAATTTCAAGGTGAGGAAATTCCTAAGCGACGAACTACTTAGCAGCGGAATGAGTACTCAGATGCAAGCATAACAGAGCAGTAGCACAGTCATCATGATGAAATGAAAACTAGCACAGAGTACGAGTAGCGTAAACACAGGATAAGCAGGCTGAAGACAAACTGACTGAAGAATTTGAACTGAGGAAATTGAGAAAGTCTTCAGACAAAGTCTTCAAACAGTAATGATCAAATACATAGCAAGTATGCGAGGAAATGAAAGGGTTGAGGAAATAGAACCAGTAGCTCGGTGAAGACACTGATTTGGTAGACCAGTTCCAACTGCTGTGACAGTTGTACGTCTGGTTGGAGCGGCTAGGTATTTAAACCTGAGGACACACAGTCCCGGACACCCAGTCCTGAACACACAGTCCAGGACACCTAGTCCTCACCGTATTCTCCTTGAGCTAAGGTCACACAGACCTTGCCCAACCACTCGTGGTAAGTCTTCAGGTGACTTCCAAACCTTCACATACTCGGTCACTCGGCAATCCACAATTTCCTCGTGGATGCTCTAGACCATGACGCCTAACCGTCTGGAGGATGCACAGTCCTCAAAGGTAACAAGCGTCGGTTCCACACAGGAACAATCTCTTCAGTGATGCTCAATCACTTTGGGTTTGTAGGTGTTTGGGTTTTTGGGTTTTTCCTCACTTGATGATTTTCGCTCAAAGTCCTCGGAGGATGGGATGCTCTAAATGACAAGTGTCAATCTATCTCTCGGAGCAGCCAACCAGCTAGTGGTTGTAGAGGGCGGCTATTTATAGCCTAGGGAGCAGCCCGACATGATAAGACATAAATGCCCTTCAATGATATGACCGTTAGGTGGGTAGATATTTTGGGACAGCTGGCACGTAGCACAGCAACGGTCGGATATTTGAGTATCAAATTCCTCAGGGCTATCATAATCCTCACTTGTAGGCAATCCGCACTGGCGAATTTCTAACTCCTCAGTCAGAACAAATTCCTCAGAGAACAGAAGAACTTCGTCTCTGTCACTGAAGAACTTGACTAAACTGTATGAGATTTCCAATGGCTTCACTCGAAAGGATTGGGTAGGTGTAGGATTTTGAGTTGAGCATCACTTGGAAATTTTTCCTTAGTTTTACCTCGACCCCCTTTAACAGTACGGTGTTTCCTATGACTCAAGAAGAAGAAAATGAAACTACGAAAACAAAAGTCTTCACGCTTCATAATCCTCGCATGAATATCAAGTCTTCAGGGTCACACCAATTTCTTCACTTTCAAAGTCTTCAAGAAAACCAAAGTCTTCAGTTGAAGACATTCATTTTTAGGGGTCGACATTCATCGTAATTAACAAACTCCTCATAGACTTATAGACCTGTGTACACTCACAAACACATTAGACCCTTAACCTATAAGTCTTCAATACACCAAAATCACTAAGGTGCACTAGATGCACTTACAAGGAGATCTCCATGATATTACTCTACAAGGTGCATTTGCTATTCAAAGCAAATTCCTCAAATATGCACATCTTCAGGGGGAGTTCTTCTATATCTTGCAATCAAATTCCTCATTATCAGTATTTACACTTCATATGTTTATCCCCGTTGAAAACTTAACCCATATTGTCATCAATCACCAAAAAAGGGGAGATTGTAAGTGCATCTAGTGCCCCTTAGTGATTTTGGTGTATTGAAGACTTATAGGTTAAGGGACTAATGCGTTTGTGAGTGTACACATGTCTATAAGTCTATGAGGAGTTTGATATTTACGATGAAAGTCGACCCCTAAAAATGAATGTCTTCAACTGAAGACTTTGGTTTTCTTGAAGACTTAGAAAGTGAAGAAATTGGTGTGACCTTGAAGACTAGATATTCATGAGAGGATTATGATGCATGAAGACTTTTGTTTTCGTAGTGTCATTTTCTTCTTCTTGAGTCATAGGAAACACCGTACTGTTAAAGGGGGTCGAGGTAAAACTAAGGAAAAGTTTCCAAGTGATGCTCATCTCAAAATCCTACACCTACCCAATCCTTTCGAGTGAAGCCATTGGAAATCTCATACAGTTCAGTCAATTTCTTCAGTGACAGAGACGAAGTTCTTTTGTTCTCTAAGGAATTTGTTCTGACTGAGGAGTTAGGAATTCGCCAGTGCGGATTGCCTACAAGTGAGGAACATGATAGCCCTGAGGAATTTGAAAGCTCAAATTTCCGACCGTTGCTGTGCTACGCGCCAGCTGTCCAAATATCCTACCCACCTAACGGTCATATCATTGAAGGGCATTTATGTCTTATCATGTCGGGCTGCTCCCTAGGCTATAAATAGCCGCCCCCTACAACCACTAGCTGGTTGGCTGCTCCGAGAGATAGATTGACACTTGTCATTTAGAGCATCCCATCCTCCGAGGACTTTGAGCGAAAATCATCAAGTGAGGAAAAATCCAAAAACCCAAACACCTACATACCCAAAGTGATTGAGCATCACTGAAGAGATTGTTCCTGTGTGGAACCGATGCTTGTTACCTTTGAGGACTGTGCATCCTCCAGACGGTTAGGCGTCATGGTCTAGAGCATCCAAGAGGAATTGTGGATCGCCGAGTGACCGAGTCTGTGAAGGTTTGGAAGACACATGTGAAGACTTACCACGAGTGATTGGGGGAGGTCTGTGTGACCTTAGCTCAAGGAGAATATGGTGAGGACTGTGTGTCCTCAGGTTTAAATACCTAGCCGCTCCAACCAGACGTACAACTGCCACATCAGTTGGAACTGGTCTACCAAATCATTGTCTTCACCGAGCTACTGGTTCTATTTTCTTAACCCTTTCATTTCCTCATTCATGTGTTGATTTACTTGATCGTTACTGTGTGAAGACTTTGACTGAAGACTTTCTCAATTTCCTCAATCCTATTTCTTCAGTCACTTAGTCTTCAGCCTGCTTATCCCGTGTTTCACGCTACCTGTACTCTGTGCCTATTTCATTTCATCATGATGACTATACTTATGCCATGTTATGTTTGCATCTGAGTACTTATTCCGCTGCTAAGTAGTTCGTTGCTTAGGAATTTCCTCACCTTGGAATTCCTCAGTGACGAATTTGTAAAAATTGCCTATTCACCCCCCCTCTTGTCGATATAACGCACTTTCAGTTGCGCATTATGTCATGTTTATGTGATGGTTGTTTACCATGATATTTGCTTCTTTCCGGTGTTGCTTCTTCTTGATAGTTCCGGTAACGTTGCGATTGTGAGGATTCGTTCGACTATGCCCGTACGTCTTTTTCATGGATTCGGTCTTCTTCCTAGAGGGATTTCAGGCAAGATGATCATTACCCTGGATACCACTACTATCTTTGCTTTGCTAGTTGTCTCGATGCTATCGCTATGTCGCGCTACCTTTCACATGTTTATCAAGCCTCCCAATTGCCATGAAACAACTTCTAACCTTTTTTACCCTCCCAGCAAACCATTGTTTGGCTATGTTACCGCTTTACTCAACCCCTCTTATAGCGTTGCTAGTTGCAGGTGCAGCTGTAGGTTGTTCCATGTTGGAACATGATATCATGGGATATCACAATATCTCTTATTTAATTAATGCACATATATACTTGGTAAAGGGTGGAAGGCTTGGCCTTTTACTTGGTGTTTCATTCCACTCTTGCCACCTTAGTTTCCGTCATACCGGTGTTATGTTCCTTGATTTTGCATTCCTAACACGGTCAGGGTTTATGGGCCCCCCTTGACAGTTCGCTTTGAATAAAACTCTTCCATCAAGGCCCAACTTTGGTTTTACCATTTGCCTAATAACAACTAAAACTTGCATAGGGACCGGCTAGCACCCGAGGATTCTTAATCAACAACCTAGGCCAGTGCTCCTCATGAGTGTTGGTCCAAACTGGGTAGACTACGGGGCCACCACGGGGAAACTCAAGGATTGGTTTTACTCGTAGGATGTCCCATCCGATCGTGGCCTGAGACGAGATACGTGCGGCTCCTATCAGGGTGTCGGCACGTCAGGAGGTCTTGCTGGTTTTGTTTTACCATTGTTGAAATGTGTTGTGAACCGGGATTCCGAGCTTGATCGGGTTGTTTCGGGAGGAGGATTTTCCTCCGTTGATCATGAGAGCTTGTCATGGGCTAAGTTGGGACACCCCTGCAGGGTTTGATCTTTCAAAAGCCGTGCCCGCGGTTATGTGGCAGATGGGAATTTTTAATATCCGGTTGTAGGGGACTTGACACCAGATCCGAAATAAAATACACCAACCAAGTGCGTAACAGTGACCGTCTCTTTTCGAGTGAGTTCGGGAAGAGAAGACGGTGGGGTTATGTTTGAACGTAAGTAGTTCAGGATCACTTCTTGATCATTACTAGATTGCGAACATTTGCATAGTTTCTCATCTTATTCTTGTACTCGTAAGTTAGCCACCATATAATGCTTAGTGTTGCTGCAACCTCACCACTTATCCATTCCATACCCATTAAGCTTTGCTAGTCTTGATACCCATGGTAATAGGATTGATGAGTCCTCGTGGCTCACAGATTACTACAACAACAGCTGCAGGTACAGGTAATGCGATGATCTGACGCTAGAGCGATGCATGCTTGTTTCGGAGCTCTTCTTCTACTTCTTCTTCGATCAAGGGATAGGTTCCGGGTCGGGAGCCTGGGATTAGTAGGGTGGATGTCGTTCTTCTTTTTCATTTGGTTTCATTCATAGTCGGATCCTGCTCTTCTGTATGATGATTGCTATGTATTGATGAACTATTGTATTCATGTTGTAGCTTGTGGCGAGTGTAAGCCTTTATCTTGTATTCTCATCTATTCAGTACATGGTATGTTGTAATGATATCCACCTTGCTATGCGCTCGAAATGCGGTTGTGCCCCAATCATGAGTTCATCATGTGATTGGGATAGAATCGCATCTTGGGCGCTACAGATAGGTTGAGTTCTTCACACACGCCCCAGAGTTCGAACCTTCTTTGGGTCTGCAGAGCCCTAAATCTATCATTTGGTGCGCCAGGTAGGGGCGTGTTGAAGCTTCTCTCCCACCACTCGCTCTGCCGCCGTTCCGCCGTCCCAATGGCCGACGCTTGCCGTGTTCGAGCTGAGCGCCGGGCCGCTTGTGTCGCCCAGACGGCACCCGCGGGTAACGGTGCCCCTCGCCTCTCTGCCTCCCCAGTGGCTAACGCCACCACCGACCCTGCTGCCCGCAAACAGAAGGACTCATCGCTACCACCGTCCGTGCAGCGCGACGGCCGCACCGCGACTCCATCACCCACTCCAGCCACGGCGTCGTCTTCTCATGGCCGTCGTGGGCCGGCGAACGCGTAGTCTACACTGCTCATGGCTCGCGAACTTCTGCGCTATCGTCCGGCCAATGACCTCTACGACGACTGGCTCGCCCGCATCACCGAACTCGTCAACGCCACTGGCGGGGCCCCTGCAACGTCTTGTTCGCTTCACCCTCCGCCGTCCCTGGCAGGCGACGTGGCTCACAGCGCACCTCCTCGCCCTCCTATGCACGGCGTGGGCCCTAAGCTGAGGCGTGAGGCTCCCCAGCGTAACCCGCCGTGCAGAGCGCCGGCGCGCGATGAAGAAAGTTGCCAGGTGGTGCAGCGGCCCCAAGGAGAAGCACGTGCGCTTCCAGCACCGCCACATCAAGACCACACACCGCCAGAGGTAGCGGCGCGCGGGCATCGAGATCAGGCTCCTCCCCTGAGGGTGGCCCCTGTGAGTACGACAGGGTGTCGTGCTTTCACCCTGGAGCTGCGTCGTGTCGTCTGGCCTGGCAAGTTCAAGCCGGATCTGCCTCCGCGCTACGACGGCAGCCCTGACCCCACTGAGTTCCTCCAGCTCTACGATCTGAGCATCGAGGCGGTGAACGGCAATGAGAAGGTCATGGCGAACTGGTTCCCTATGGCCTTCAAGGACGGCGTGCGCTCTTGGCTCCTGAACCCTCCTCCTGGGATGTGCTCCGCGAGCGCTTCATCGCCAACTTCCAAGGCACTCACGACCGCGCTCTAGCGGCAGGCGACCTGCGGCGCATCAAGCAGCAGCCAGGCGAAACCTTGCACAAGTACATACAATGCTTCACCAATGTTCGCCTTAAGATCCCGAAGGTGTCGGACGAGGCCATCATCACGGTGTTCTCTGATGGCGTCCGGGATGTCAAGATGAAGGAGGAGCTCACCATCCACGAGGACTTGTGTTCAGCTCTGGAGATGTTCAACATGGCAACCAAATGAGCGAGGGCCGAGGAAGGTCGCCTCTCCCTCCTGGAGCTTTCGGAGGTCGATCCTGAAGACAAGAAGGCCAAGGCTAAGGAAGCGAAGCATAAGGGACCAGCCGTGCTGGCCGCGGAGCACGAAATGAAGCGCAGCCGTGACCACGGCGAATCCTCCAGGGGCAGCCGTCTGTTCTGCGTCTTCCATAACATCCATAGCCACAACACCAACGACTGCCAGGAGCTCAGGGCTATCCGCGACGGGCGCGTTGGCCGCCGCCCTGAGCGCAACGACCGTGGCTACGGCCACAGAGGAGGCCACGGTGGTGGCCGCTGGGACAACCGAGACCCCCGCCAGGACTGGCGTGATCAGCCTCATGAGGACCGCTGGCAGGGCCAGCCTCGCTATGGCCCCTTGCGTGACCAGCCCCGCGAGGACCGTCCTCAGGGCAACGCCGGCCTTCCTCCGCTACCACCGCCGCCAAGGAGAAACGATGACAACCGCCAGGATGATGGGGCTGGGGGCTTCCAGGAACCGCGTGCGATCGCCTGCATCCTGGGCAGTGCTCAGGCTCCCGCCTCTCATCGCATCTTCAAGCAGTTCGCTCGCGAGGTGAACGCGGCCCTTCCCTCTCACATAGGAAGGCGCGCCCGGTGCCCCCCCTCAGGACGGGCTCAGGGGCTCTCGTCTGGAGGGCCTCTGACCTGACCAGCGTCACGAGGGAGGCGTTCGGGCACCACGTGGGGGCGTGCTTCGACGCGCGCCCCGGTGAGCAAGGCGCCAGGCGCGGGGCGCCAGGCGCTCAGGAGTTCATCACCAAGGCAATCGAGGAGCTTCGGGAGGCGCAAGCCATGCGTGGCGAGCGTCGCACCGCGCCATCCAGTGCAGCTACCGCCCATGACATGGGTACCGAGCTGCGCATCTGCGTCAACATCCCAGCGCTACATGCAGGGCGTCCTGGCGGCTCACGAGGCCCGGCGCCAGGCGGTCCTGACCGAGGAGGTGACGGACCCTCGCGAGCCTCCCAGGGCTCAGGAGTCGGTCGGCTCGTGAGGAGCGATCTCTGCAGTACACGTCTTTAGCTACTTCAACGCTTCTACAACGATGGTGCCAGGTGACTTTTTGGTTTGTTCAACTGAGGGCGCCCCTTGGGCTGCATCATCCTTAGGTAGAACTGGCTTTGCCTTCATGAGTTTCCTAAGTATCTCGACAGCCTGTCCGGTGCTTCATCACTATGATGTCGCTGCGCCCTCGCGAATCCGCCCGCGACCGCCTCATGATTAAGGACTGGCACGGCGTCTGTGCTCGGGTTCGTCCCTGCAGCGTCGACAAACCCAAGCGACCGAGCTCTGTCCTGCGGGCCAACTCCCATGTGCGTCACCTCCCGTGGTCCTTGGTGCCTTGTTCTCGCATGAGCTAATTGCGTGTGGGCAAGTGCGGGCGCACGGCCCGGTTCGTACAACCACAGTTCAGCGCTCCGCCGCAGCGGGAGCCGTGCGCCGGCTGTTTTTCGTGTGATTGTTGCAAGAGAAGACTTGGCACGGCATCTGTGCTCGGGTCCGTCCCTGTAGCGTCGATAAAACCAATGGCTGAGCTCTGTCTGGCGGGCCGGCCCCGTTCACGCCACCTCCTGGGGTCATTGGTGTCCGGCCTTTTCATGCGATAACCTCCGTCGGGGCATTCGGCGCAGGACCCCCCATTGCCCCGTAGGTTTCTTACGCGTGCCCGGCGTCGCAAAAATTAGGCGCAACCCGCCTTGAGGTAGGGCCTCGTGAGTCCCGCGCTGGCTCACGAGTGCCCAGATACACCTCCTCCAGTTCTGCCGTGCTAGCCACGCGTATGAACGGGGCTGTACATGCCCCGGAGTCTCCCCCAGTGGGAACTCCCACCCACGTACCAGTGGAAGCCCCATGCTCCGCGCTGGCGAACGACACGGCCGAGGAGCGGCTATGCCCATGATAAAGTGGAAGCACCATGCTCCGTGCTGGTGAATAAACAATTGAGGGCGCCCTCAAGGCCGCACCAACCTCATGATAGCCTCTCGGCTCTACGATCGGCAACACCCCACAGCTTCCCCCTCGGGAGGATCACGCGAGGGGGCTGCACATGGGGGCTATGCTCAGGCCCTGCCTGGCACACGCTACCCTACCAGGTCTGGGTACCTGGTCTTCTCGCGTTCCCCCCAGGTGAAAGCTAGTGGTCAAAGGTATGAGGGCTGCTCGCACGTCAAGGGGGACCTCCTGAGCATCGCGACTCAGGGGCCTCACTAGTCACATAGCCCCTCGCCCCTTGGTGTCGTCCTGGTGATCCGAACGCCCCAACGGCGGTCGAGGTATGCGCGGGGCTGGGCCCTGCCGACGCAGAGCGCGAAGTCTTACACCCCGGCGTCCACGTTTCCTTCATGAGGGCTGCTCACACGTCAAGGGGGACCTCCTGAGCATCGCGATTCAGGGGCCTCACTAGTCACGTAGGCCCTCGCCCCTTGGTGTCGTCCTGGTGATTCGGACGCCCCAACGGCGGTCGAGATATGCGCGGGGCTGGGCCCTGCCAACGCAGAGCACAAAAGCAAGCACGAAGGAAACTTGGCGCAATAAGGAAACCACGGGATCCTAATAATTATTACAAGCACATATTGTTCCACAAGCTTAAACAGAAGTCTTACGCCTCCACGAGGCACGGTGAATGTTGCATGCTAAAACTAAGAAGGAACGCCACTGCCGCCACCTGCCCCGCTCGTTGGAAGCCCCTCATTGACAACGCTGCCACCGTCCTCACCGCTTTCGACTTCTGCTGCTGGAGCCTCAGAGATGGGAACCTCCGGAGGCAGGATCATGAGTAGCTTCGCCAACACCTCGCCACCGCGGAAGGATACCGCGCTACGTGCCATGGGGCGCAACCCCTCCTAGGTACCCCCTCGGAGCCAGCCACTCTTTTCTCGCGCAAGTCGCTTGCACGTTAAAGGGGGGCCCTTGAGCACCACACCTCAGGGGCTCCTACCGGCCCTCGAGCCCTCACCCCCTGGCCTTGACCACGCATCGCGACCTGGCATACCAGTGGCGGCCGAGCCTCGCTCGAGAGACGGGTCCCGAGGACGTAGAGCACCCTGACGAGCGGGAGAGATGGAGTCGGTAGGAGCCTTGCGAGGGGGGGGCATCAGGAGAAGGGCGCAGCCTAACGTCGCACAAGAAGCTCGCCCTCGCGACAAGAAAACCACTGCTGGCTCGCCAAGATAAGTCGCTTCGCACACCCGGACGCGAACCCCATAATCGGCGATTCATCTCTTGTGATTTCGCTCGGGCAAGGGAACACCCCTTTCAGTCCTTCGGGAGCCGCTTGCGCGCCAAAGGGGACCTCCTGAGCATCGCGCCTCGGGGGCTCTTACCGAACCTCGGGCCGCTCACCTCCTGGCCTTGACCACGGCATCGCGACCTGGCATACCAGTGACGGCCGAAGCTTGCCTGGGGACTGGGTCCTGTCGGTGTAGAGCACTAAGCTATCGCGAGAATAAAAAGGGGGAACCGTGCCCAAGCAAGAGATGCAAACACAACATAAGTTGGGGACACTGACATTAGGGCAAAAGTGTCACGATCTTTACACACCTCCGCGGGGCCCTTCATGACTTTTGCGCAGGAATGAAGCGAAAGGAAAGGACCTCCTGAGGATCGCGATTCAGGCGGTGTCGCCCATGACGCCTGGCTGGCGCCATTCCTCCCTCAAGCCCGAGCGCGGCGGCGCGACGGCTCTTAGCTGTCGTCGCTGCTTAAGCTTGGTTCGGAGGAGGCGTCGCTGCTGCTGGACGAATCACGAACAAGGCCAAGGGCAATTTCACCGTGAGGGGCCTCGCCGATTTGCCGGCCTGTGAGGGGGTCGCCGTCTCGATCGCCTCCCCTGGGGCAGCACTCCAGACGTTGGCCATCCTCCCCGAAGACCTTGAAGAATATCGTCGACGCCCACGTCCCATCAAGTGCCACGCATCGGCTCGGTCCGCAGGCAATTGGGGCCCACGGTGCTTCGCCCTTGCCCTTTGGCTTCACCTTGAAGCCAAGTCCGAGCGCGCCTTGGGCCCGGGAGCTACTGTCGGTGTTCTGGGAACCAGGTTACCCAAACTTGCCTGCTTGCGGGTCACGGCGTGGCTCCATCGACGGCCTGGTACGGCCCAATTTCAACACCAACAAGAAAAGACCCTCGCGAGGGGCCAAGCATCACGAGGCAGGCAGCGCCAAGACCTCCTGAGGGAGCGGCCTCCCCAGGCTGCCTCCTGAGGAGCGGAGATTTCTATGCAGGTATCTAACATCACGAGGTTGCGGTGACGCAAGCCATGACGACCAAGGCCAGGCGGGCGCCAGTAGGCGCAGAAGAGCAGGTTTCGTCTTTGGTGCTAAGGAGGCAAGCGCAGGCGTGGGTTCCCGAGGAATCAGGCAAAGGTTTCCATTCCAGTGCAACGAGACTGTAGCGACCCGACCCAAAATTGGTCAAGTCTCTGTGTATCTGTACCATCCCAAGATCATGCTGGCACACACAGTACATTGATGAAAAGATTCAAAGTTCAATCACACCTGAATTTATTACATGATTCTCATATCAAGTCTTTATTACATCATAATAAATTCGGCCGAAGGCCAACTCATGAGAAATAAACTAAAATAAAGCTGCGGAAGCGTAGACAATAAGCGAGTCCATCCGACTCCAAAGGGCAATCACCGAGCGTAGATCGTAGCCTCACTCCTGGCCGGAAAACTCCTCTGCAACATGAGACGTTGCAGCCGTGTAGGTAAGCATTTTGAATATGCCGGCAAGTCATAGAGAGAACAATAATAAGGCTAACACTATATGCAATTTGGCTGTGGGGCTCTAAGTTTAAGTTTTTGCGAAAAAGCCAATTTTTTTCCTACAACAAAAGAACTTGCTTGCAATTACTACAAAATATTGGTTGTTATTGAGATGCTTCCGCCAACCAGTGTCTCATACCCGAAATCATTAATAACCCATCAATTAATTACTTATGTTCGGTGTTGAGATTTTCGAAATACTCCAATTCCAGAGGCTCATGTGTCCGTAACCGGGGACACGGCTAATCGATTAGGTTTCTACTCTGCAGAGTCTTGTGCACTTTACCCGCAAGAATCGTTCCCTCCTTTATGTCCTCGCACTGCCGGGTGTTTGAAGATGGGACGAACGAAATAGGGTCTTCCGTAGAGTTCCTCTGGGCCACTGCCGGTGCCCATCCAATCCTACCGTTCTTCTACATCTTGTAGCACCGTCCGGCCAGAGTCACGCCTAGGGTCAACCAAGCCAGAGCCCATAATGTCTTGCGGCTGCACAGGTAAGCTTCCGGTCAAGGTGTATCCATCCGTCTCTTCGTGGCTGGGTGAAGCTTTCCGCAAGATGTCATGGCGCTTCTCCATGCATCCCGGCCATCCGCTGGTTGCTTCAGGGTGCCCATCAACCGTCCTCCACCCACTAGTAAATTTGAAGTCCATCTTGAGCTTGAAGTCATGGGGTTGTCATCATCTTGACTCTCGCATCTCCCTTACGAATCGCTCAACCAACCCCGTCTACGAGCATAGCAAAATAAACTACATTGTCCCGGGCAATGGTAACAAAGGTATTTTTGGATCATCCTACCACATGATACTACTCAAGACTTATTCAATTTCTCCTACTGCATGCATGGTGGGGAGGAAATACTACTAATGCAATAAAACATAGGAATTAAAATTCATGATCAAGACTTGCCTTGCTGACGATCTTCGAAAGCTAGCGACTCGTAATAGCAAGCTTCGCACTCCGGGAATTCTATTTGAATCAAACAATAATCACATAAGTATACAAAAAAACAATAATAATAACATAACAGTAAGCTAAAGTAAATCACACGTAAGCAATCAAACCAAAACCAAAGAAAAATCGAAGAACTCAAAACAAGGTTTTCATTACTTCAAGCAAACAACTAGAAAATAGTTTTATCCTACTAAAAATTTCTTTAACAGAACCAAAACAAAAGTTTTGTTAACTAACAGAAAGGAAAATATTATAAAAACTTTCTGCAAAAAGAAACACATTAAAAGCTACTTTAAAACTCTAATTATGATTAAAACAAAACTAGTAAGAAAATAAAATAAAACATTTTCTTTTTCTGTAAATAAAAGGTCACCTTCTAAAACTACAGAAACAAATATGAAATAAAATAACACAAAATGTGGAAATAAATTTTAAAGCAATTAAAACAACAGAAAACAGCGACAAAGTGAAATAAAACTAAAACATTTTGTTGTTTTCGTGTAAAACAATTTTTAATAAAATCTATAAATACCCAAATTAATCCTACTGCTAGGCAAGGTCAAAACAAAGCAGTGGAAAAAAGAATCACTAAAAACAATTAAACCTAGCTCATTTTATAGCAGAAATACTAATCTGAGTAAAACCCATATAAAACAATTTTTATTAACAGAAACATGGCCAAAACTATTTTATACAGAAACTATAGGAAAATTGCAAACTAGGAAAAAAAGAATCAACTAAAAATATTAAATATTCTAGGAGAAATCGAATTTACAAAATTGTAACTTTTCTGTTTTAAAAACAGAGACGAAAATAAACTAAAAAAAAAAATAAATAGGCGCTACCGGGCCGAAGGTGGGCGATCTATAACTAAACAGTGCTCATGCGTTAAATAACTAAATAGGTGCGTTTAATAAAATAAAACCTACCGGTTCGCTTTATAACTAACTAAACCGAATAAACCGTAAACTAAACCGGAGAAAAACCGATCTATTAAAAATAAACCTAACTTTTCGCGGATCTAATCTAAGCCGTAGATTGCAGATCGGACGGCGAGGGGAGGTGCGGGCTTACAGCGACGGCGGCGACGGACGGAGACGACGGCGGCGGCTCGGGCGTCGGGCGGCGGGGTGCTCCGGTGGTCCGGGGCGGCGGCGGAGACGTCGGGGCAAGGCGGCTGAGCGATGCGGAGGTGGTGGTGATATCGGGGTGGCTCGGGGACGACGGAGACGGTCGGGGCGACGACGACGGCGCCCTGGTGAGCTGTAGCTCCGGCGAGGGGCGGACGAGCTCGGGGTCGACACTTCGGTGGGTCCTGGGCGACAAAAAGGATGTCAGAGGGGTGCGGCAGGTTGAGGGGGTTCGGATGACAGAGCTCGGAGGCAGGGTGATGGCTCACCGGAGGCGGGCGCGGCGGTGAACGGTGGCGGCGGAGACGAGATGCGGTGGGAGTTGGGGTAGGGTTTTAGGGGGTGCGAGAGAGGAGAGGTAGGGCTTTATATAGGACATCAACTTGGAGGAGGGGGAGAAGCGGGAGCGTGATCCCGGGAAGATCGGAACCGCGGCGGCGCTCTGGACGCGCTCCGACTCAGGGTTGAGCGAGGCGTGGGCGAGGGGTTAGGGATAGGGGTGGGGCCCGTGGGTTAGTGAGGGAGAGAGAGAGGGGTCCAGGTCGGGCGACCGAAGGGGAAGGGGTTGGAGTGCGGGCGCGCTGGGGCAGGCCGCGGTGCGGTCGGCTGGCTGGGCCGGCTGGCTCCTGGGCCGCCTGGCCTGGCTGGCACGTTGGGATTTTTTTTAATAAGACAGAGAGAAAATAAAATAACTAGAAACAAAAAAATATTTTTATATAGGACATATATATATCAAAATAATCAGAAAAACATAACCTATAAGATGAACTATTTTTCAGAGGCAAAATAAAAACTTAAAAAAAATATTTTTTTTAAAATTCCAAATAAAACTCAATTTTGAATTCAAAATTTTTGGCATTAATTTCTTCTGACTTTTTGGAGTGTCATATTAGCTCCTCTCATACTTTTGCACAAGTATTCGTTAGGGATTTTTTTTGAAATAAATTTCAAATGCCAATTTGAATTCAAAGTCAAATAAAATTCAAATGCCTCTGAAATTTCCAACTGTCACTCAATTCAAACAAAATAAATAGATTCTTAGCTAATAATTGTAAAACATTCCAAATTGAAAATTTGGAATATTACAAACCTACCCACCTTAAGATGAATCTCGCCCTCGAGATTCGGGTTGGCTAGCAAATAGGTGCGGGTGGTCTCGATGGAGATCTTCTTCTCGCTCCCAGGTGGCTTCCTCCTCGGAGTGGTGGCTCCACAGAACCTTGCAGAACTTGATGATCTTGCTGCGGGTAACTCTGTTCGCAGTCTCGAGAATTCTGACGGGTTTCTCCTCATAAGTCAGATCACTGTCAAGCTGTATGGCCTCTAGGGGCACTGTGTCTCTCAAGGGAATATCGGCCATCTCAGCATGGCATTTCTTCAGTTGGGAAACATGAAAGACATCATGAACTCCTGACAACCCTTTCGGCAATTCTAGCTTGTATGCAACTTCTCCTCTGCGTTCAAGGATTTTGTATGGGCCAATGAACCTGGGTGCTAATTTTCCTTTAACACCAAACCTCTTGATTCCTCGAAGTGGGGACACATGGAGATAAGTTCGGTCTCCCGCTTCGTACGTTACTTCCTTGCATTTACAGTCGGCATAACTCTTCTACCTCGACTGAGCTATCTTGAGTCTATCTCGAATCAGCTTGACCTTCTCTTCAGAGTCTTTGATAAGATCGGGACCAAAAAGTTTTCGGTCTCCAACACCATCCCACAGCAATGGTGTTCTGCACCTCCTTCCATATAGAGCTTCGAAAGGGGCCATCTTCAGACTAGTCTGATAGCTGTTGTTGTACGAGAACTCTGCGTATGGCAGATTGTCATCCCAGCTAGACCCATAGTCTAGCGCACAGGCTCTCAACATGTCCTCCAGAATCTAATTGACTCTCTCGGTCTGTCCATCTGTCTGCGGATGAAGAGCTGTACTGAACTCCAGCCTCGTACCCAAAGTTTCATGCAACTGATTCCAAAACTTTGAGGTAAATTGTGTTCCTCTATCTGACATGATACTCCTCAAAACTCCATGCAGACATATGATCCTGGTCATGCATATCTTGGCTAACTTAGCGCTGGTATATGTGGTCTTCACAGGAATGAAATGTGCTACCTTGGTCAAACGATCAACCACTACCCAGATAGAATCATAACCTGAACGAGTCCTGGGTAATCCTGTGATAAAATCCATTCCAAGTTTTTCCCATTTCCACTCGAGTATCGGCAGAGGTTGAAGTAACCCTGATAGCTTCTGATGTTCCGCCTTTACTCGCTGACAAACATCGCATACTGCTATGTACTCGGCAATATCCTTCTTCATACCTGTCCACCAGAAACTTTCCTTCAAGTCCAGATACATCTTGGTGTTGCCTGGGTGAATCGAGTACGGTGAATCATGGGCCTCCTGAAGAATTAACTTCCTGACCTCTGGGTCATTGGGCACATATATACGATCCTCAAACCATAAAGTTCCGTGCTCATCCTCACGAAAACCTTTAGCCTTTCCGTTACTCATCCTTTCCTTTATCTCTGCAATTTCCTTGTCTGTCTTCTGGGCTTCTCGGATTCTTTCGGTCAAAGTGGATTGAATATCCAAGGTGGCGACAAATCCTCTTGGTACTATCTCTAGTCGGAGCTCTCTGAGATCATCGGCTAATTCCTGAGGTAATCCTCCAGTTACGAGGGTGTTCACATAGCAGTTACGGCTCAAAGCGTCTGCTACAACATTTGCCTTCCCTGGGTGATAATGCAATCTCATGTCATAGTCCTTGATCAACTCTAGCCATCTCCTCTGCCTGAGGTTCAACTCCTTCTGCGTGAAAATATATTTCAAGCTCTTATGATCTGTGTAAACATCACAACCGTTTCCGACAAGGAAATGTCTCCAGGTCTTGAGTGCGTGCACTACGGCTACTAACTCCAAATCGTGTGTGGCATAATTCATCTCGTGAGGTCGTAGCTGTCTGGAGGTATAAGCTACAACTTTTCCTTCCTACATGAGCACTCCTCCAAGTCCTTGACGAGAAGCGTCACAATACACCTGGTAATCCTTGTGTATGTCTGGCAAAATTAGCACTGGGGCTGTAACCAAACGTTTCTTCAACTCCTAAAAACTGGCTTCACAATCCTCGGTCCAAATGTACTTGGTTTCCTTCTTCAACAGCTCAGTCATGGGTTTAGCAATCCTGGAGAAATTCTCAATAAATCTCCGATAATATCCTGCAACTCCGAGAAAACTGCGGATCTTCTTGACTGAGGTGGGGGACTGCCATTTGGTGACCGATTCAACCTTGGTGGGGTCGACTACTATTCCTTCTCCTGAGATAACATGTCCGAGGAATCCGACTTCCTTCAACCAAAATTCACATTTGCTGAACTTGGCGTATAACTGATGTTCTCGGAGTTTCTCTAGAACTAGATGCAAATGTTCCTTGTGCTCTTCTTCGCTCTTGGAGAAAACCAATATGTCATCGATGAACACCACGACAAATTTGTCCAGATATTCCATAAATACCTTGTTCATCATGCTCATGAAATACGCAGGGGCATTAGTCAATCCGAATGACATGACGGTATACTCATATAAACCATACCTGGTGGTGAAAGCTGTTTTGGGTATATCCTGTTCACGAATCTTCAACTGATGATACCCTGATCAAAGATCGATCTTGGAGAATACCTTGGCTCCAACTAGCTGATCAAATAAATCATTAATCATTGGCAGAGGGTACTTGTTCTTGATGGTCATGTCGTTCAATGAACGATAATCCACAACCATTCTCAGAGTTCCATCTTCTCTACCAAAAGAACTGGGGCTCCCCAAGGTGACGAGCTTGGCCGAATATATCCCTTCTCCAATAACTCATTAATCTGCTTCTTAATCTCTTCCAAATCGTTTGGGGGCATCCGATAAGGTCGCTTGGATATTGGGGCTGTGCCGGGCAATAACTCAATCAAAAACTCAATGTCTCTGTCTGGTGGCATTCCTAGTAATTCCTCCGGAAATACATCGGGAAAATCTTGCACTACTGGTACTTCCTCCTGTACAACTCCCGTGAGGGAATTCGCCTGATTCTTCATCGGTGTGCGTCTGGATACATACTTGACCCTCTTCTGCTCCGGGGTGGTGAGCAAAATCGTCTTGCGGGCACAGTCAATGTTTCCTTCAAACTTCGTCAACCAGTCCATGCCTAGGATCACGTCCAATCCCTGGGATTCCAATACTATGAGGTCTATAGGAAAATCATGATTTCCGATGCTGAGGGTCAAATGACAGCCTAAGCCTGCCGTCATCTCTCCTCCTGGGGAAGTGACCTGAAGAGGGCTTCTAAGGGTTCTAGTGGGTAACCCGTACTTTTCCACAACTACCCTTGATATGAATGAATGTGTTGCACCGGAATCAAAGAGTACCAATACTGGACGTGAATTTAATAAAAACTTACCAACCACAGTGTCTGGCTGATCATAGACATTCTCCACATCGATGTGGTTCACCTGGGCACGAGGAAAAGGATTGGGCTTCTTGGTAGCTGAGTTTCCGTTGCCATTGCCGTTTCCATTTCCCCGCTTGGCCTCCGGACAATCGGTGGCATAGTGTCCTGTCTTCTGGCACTTGAAACAGGTGATATGACTCAGATCCTTCTAAGCCGTTGCAGGACGGTGCTGGTTGCCATTGCCTCCATTGCCAGACTTGAAGTTGGTGTTGTTGTTGCGATTGTTCCCATTCCCTCCATGGTTATGTCCTCCATGGGTGTGTTGGGTGTGACCTCCCGGGTATGGGGTGTAGTGAGGCTTCTGTTGAGCTCCCGAATTGTACTTCCCCTGACTATACTTCCGCTTGCGGCTATCAATCTGCTGTTGCTTTCCTTCAAGGATGATGGCCTTGTCTACCAGCTCCTAGTAGTTATTGAAGGTAGCCACCATCAGCTGCATTCCCAGCTCATCATTGAGTCCTTCGAGGAACTTCTCCTGCTTTGCGGCATCTGTGGCCACATCACCCGGGGCATAGCGAGCTAACTGGCTGAACTCATCCATGTACTACCCCACAGTATGATTCCCCTGGCATAAGTTGCGGAACTCACGCTTCTTCAGACTCATGGCTCCAGCTGAGACATGAGCGGTGCGGAAGGCCTGCTGGAACTGATCCCACATGATGGTGGCGACGGGATAGGTGGTGGTGTAGTTTTCCCACCATGATGCTGCGGGTCCATCTAGTTGATGTGCGGCAAAATGCACCTTCTCAGCATCTGTGCATCCAGCAGTTGCTAGTTCCCGTCCGATCTTGCGGAGCCTATCATCAGCTACAATCGGCTCGGTGTTGCTAGAGAACACCGGCGGATTCAGCCTTAGGAAACGGGTCAGGTTGTCAACAGGGGTTGGTGGCGGTGGATTGTTGTTGTTGTTGTTGTTGTTGTTGCCTTGGTTCTGGATGAGCATCTGCATTAAGGCATTCTGCTGCTGGATCAACTGGGTGAGCTCCGGTGGGAAAGTGAAACCGGGGTCATGTCTCGGAGGCATCTAGTGTTTTGGAGTGGATGAGAAATTAGAATAGAACAAGGGTCTAAAGAGAAAATAGCACTACCCAAATGAATGCACAAACATTATCACACCAATCATTTATTCATTCATCTCAAATAAAGTTCAATCTCGGATTACAAAATCTCACGACTAATCGAAAATAACGGCCTAACTGATCGACGATAAAATAAAAATAACATGGCGGTTGACTAAATGTTCTCCTGAGATATCCTTGCGTCCTCCAGCGATGCGTCTTCTGGTGCAGCGTCCTCTGGCGGTGCATCTCCTCTTGTTGCGTTTTTCAGTGGAGCTCTCGTAATCCTTATCATTACTCACGAGGGGTCCATCGTCTCCACTCGGAAAGAGGTCTTCTCCCTGGTCCATCTTCTCCTCCAATGCGGCAACATAATCTTCAGATTATCGTCTCTCTCCATGAAATCCTTGACTTCATCCTCATGCTCATAGTGGGCTTCATGTGCTTCATCCTCCAGTTGAATTTCACGAAGTTGCAACTTATGGACCGTCTTCAAGCTCCTGTGCATCTGAATCTCTAGAGTCCTGATGTGGGCCTCCAAGTCTTGGACATATGAGCGAACGGAGTCGTCATCTATGGTGCGGATGATCTCTCCATCTGCAGTCCTGCGAGAAATCATGGTGTAGTCTGATCAAACGAGCTCGGCCCTGTATTCCTCCTGGATGCGTCCAAGTGCACTATGAACTGCTATGTCTCTCCCGAGGATCCAAGTGGGAGCAGTGAACCTGAAGTCAATGGGCGCCGAGAAGTTTCCGAAGGTCCTCCCTGGTATGTGCACCTTAATCCTATACCGATGGTCTCCTGGAAATGCCATGATAGGGGTCCCGGTGATAGAAGGCAGAGCAATCTTCAATTCCTTGGTGATGTGGACCAGTTTCTTGCCGAAAAGCATCATCTCATCTGGCTGGCAAAACTCCGGGAGCAGAACTGGGATGAACTTGACGGCCATCTAGAATTGTTGAAATCGGAGGGAAGTCAGAAATGAACAGGGGAGACTTACGGAATAATAAAGACATAAAATAAAAAATACATTCTTCCTATGGCTTTCCGATCCTTGGGGTTACGTCCTACGGTCAGCGAGTGCTCTGATACCATCTCTGTAGCGACCCGACCCGAAATCGGTCAAGTCTCTCTGTATTTGTACCATCCCAAGATAATGCTGGCACACACAGTACATTGATGAAAAGATTCAAAGTTCAATCACACCTGAATTTATTACACGATTGTCATATCGAGTCTTTATTACATCATAATAAATTCAGCCGAAGGCCAACTCATGAGAAATAAACTAAAATAAAGCTGCGGAAGCGTAGACGATAAGCGAGTCCATCCGACTCCATAGGGCAATCACCGAGCGTAGATCGTAGCCTCACTCCTGGTCCGAAAACTCCTCTGCAACATGAGACATTTTGAATATGCCGGCAAGTCATAGAGAGAACAATAATAAGGCTAACACTATATGCAATTTGGCTGTGGGGCTCTAAGTTTAAGTTTTTGCGAAAAAGACAATTTTTTTCCTACAACAAAAAGAACTTGCTTGCAATTACTACAAAATATTGGTTGTTATTGAGATGGTTCCGCCAACCAGTGTCTCATACCCGAAATCATTAATAACCCATCAACTAATTACTTATGTTCGGTGTTGAGATTTCCGAAATACTCCAATTCCAGAGGCTCATTTGTCCGTAATCGGGGACACGGCTAATCGATTACGTTTCTACTCTACAGAGTCATGTGCACTTTACCCGCAATAATCATTCCCTCCTTTATGTCCTCGCACTACCGGGTGTTTGAAGATGGGACGAACGAAACAGGGTCTTTCGTAGAGTTCCTCTGGGCCACTGCCGGTGCCCATCCAATCCTACCGTTCTTCTACATCTCGTAGCACCGTCCGGCCAGAGTCACGCCTAGGGTCGACCAAGCTAGAGCCCATAATGGCTTGCGGCTGCACAGGTAAGCTTCCGGTCAAGGTGTATCCATCCGTCTCTTCATGGCTGGGTGAAGCTTTCCGCAAGATGTCATGGCGCTTCTCCATGCATCCCGGCCATCCGCTGGTTGCTCCAGGGTGCCCATCAACCGTCCTCCACCCACTAGTAAATTTGAAGTCCATCTTGAGCTTGAAGTCATGGGGTTGTCATCATCTTGACTCTCGCATCTCCCTTATGAATCGCTCAACCAACCCCGTCTACGAGCATAGCAAAATAAACTACATCGTCCCGGGCAATGGTAACAAAGGGATTTTTGGGTCAACCTACCACATGATACTACTCAAGACTTATTCAATTTCTCCTACTGCATGCATGGTGGGGAGGAAATACTACTAATGCAATAAAACATAGGAATTAAAATTCATGATCAAGACTTGCCTTGCTGACGATCTTCGAAAGCTAGCGACTCGTAATAGCAAGCTTCGCACTCCGGGAATTCTATTCGAATCAAACAATAATCACATAAGTATACAAACAAACAATAATAATAACATAACAGTAAGCTAAAGTAAATCACACGTAAGCAATCAAACCAAAACCAAAGAAAAATCGAAGAACTCAAAACAAGGTTTTCATTACTTCAAGCAAACAACTAGAAAATAGTTTTATCCTACTAAAATTTTCTTTAACAGAACCAAAACAAAAGTTTTGTTAACTAACAGAAAGGAAAACATTATAAAAACTTTGTGCAAAAAGAAACACATTAAAAGCTACTTTAAAACTCTAATTATGATTAAAACAAAACTAGTAAGAAAATAAAATAAAACATTTTATTTTTCTATAAATAAAAGTTCACCTTCTAAAACTACAGAAACAAATCTGATATAAAATACAACAGAGGTGGAAATAAATTTTAAAGCAATTAAAACAACAGAAAATAGCGACAAATTGAAATAGACTAAACCAGGGTTGTTTTCGTGTAAAATAATTTTTAATTAAATCTATAAATACCCAAATTAATCCTACTGCTAGGCAAGGTCAAAACAAAGCAGTGGCAAAAAGAATCACTAAAAACAATTAAACCTAGCTCATTTTATAGCAGAAATACTAATCTGAGTAAAACCCATATAAACCAATTTTTATAAACTGAAACATGGCCGAAACTATTTTATACAGAAACTATAGTAAAATTGCAAACTAGGAAAAAAAGAATCAACTAAAAATATTAATTATTCTAGGAGAAATTGAATTTACAAAATTGTAACTTTTTTGTTTTAAAAATAGAGATGAAAATAAACTAAAAAAAATAAACAGGAGCTACCGGGCCGAAGATGGGCGATCTATAACTAGACAGCGCTCATGCTTTAAATAACTAAACAAGCACGTTTAATAAAATAAAACCTACCGGTTCGCTTTCTAACTAACTAAACCGAATAAACCGTAAACTAAACCGGAAAAATCGATCTATTAAAAATAAACCTAACCTTTCGCGGATCTAATCTAAGCTGTAGATTGCAGATCGGACGGCGAGGGGAGGTGCGGGCTTACAGCGACGGCGGCGACGGACGGAGATGACGGCGGCGGCTCGGGCGTCGGGCGGCGGGGTGCTCCGGTAGTCCGGGGCGGCGGCGGAGACGTCGGGGCGAGGCGGCGGAGTGATGCGGAGGCGATGGTGATATCGGGGTGGCTCGGGGACGACAGAGACAGTCGGGGCGACGACGACGGCGCCCTGGTGGGCTGCAGCTCCGGCGAGGGGCGGACGAGCTCGGGGTCGACGCTTCGGTGGGTCCTGGGCGACAAAAAGGATGTCAGAGGGGTGCGGCAGGTTGAGGGGGTTCGGATGACAGAGCTCGGAGGCAGGGTGATGGCTCACCGGAGGCGGGTGCGGCGGTGAACGGTGGTGGCGGAGACGAGATGCGATCGGCCATGGTGTGAGCTACGGTGGGAGTTGGGGTAGGGTTTTAGGGGGTGCGAGAGAGGAGAGGTAGGGCTTTATATAGGACATCAACTTGGAGGAGGGGGCGAAGCGGGAGCGCGATCCTGGGAAGGTCGGAACCGCGGCGGTGCTCTGGACCCGCTCCGACTCGGGGTTGAGCGAGGCGTGGGCGAGAGGTTAGGGATAGGGGTGGGGCCAGTGGGTCAGTGAGGGAGAGAGAGAGGGGTCCCGGTCGGGCGATCGAAGGGGAAGGGGTTGGCGTGCGGGCGCGCTGGGGCAGGCCGCGGTGCGGTCGGCTGGCTGGGCCGGCTGGCTCCTGGGCCGCCTGGCCTGGCTGGCACGTTGGGGTTTTTTTTTTGAATAAGACAGAGAGAAAATAAAATAACTAGAAACAAAAAAATATTTTTATATAGGACATATATATATCAAAATAATCAGAAAAACATAACCTATAAGATGAACTATTTTTCAGAGGCAAAATAAAACTAAAAAAAACATTTTTTTTTTGAAATTCCAAATAAAACGCAATTTTGAATTCAAAATTTTTGGCATTAATTTCTTCTGACTTTTTGGAGTGTCATATTAGCTCCTCTCATACTTTTGCACAAGTATTCATCAGTGATTTTTTTGAAATAAATTTCAAATGCCAATTTGAATTCAAAGTCAAATAAAATTCAAATGCCTCTAAAATTTCCAAATGTCACTCAATTCAAACAAAAAGCATAGATGCTTAGCTAATAATTGTAAAACATTCCAAATTGAAAATTTGGGATTTTACAGAGACCAAGACCGCCAGGACGGCAGGATGGATGTCATCGCAGAGCCCACCGCACCGTCACGACCAGAAGCTTTGCAGGCGAAGACCACCTTTCGTTAGGATAAGATGTACTACTTGTCCCCTTTCAAATTGGCCACTGTGGGATCCCTTCCCGCCTTCGTTTTGGAGGAAGAGGACCAAGGCCGCTATAAGTATAGGTTAGCCACCACCATAGAGGGGGATCGGATCCTTTCCACCCTCACCCCAGAGCAGACCTCGCGAGCTTGTTCATCCCTTTGTACTAGTTCATCCATAGCCCCTCATGAGGCAAATCCACCACAAAGTAGGAGTAGGGTCTTACACCGCAAGGTGGCCCGAACCTGGGTAAACTGCCGTGTCCGTCTCGTTCCTTGATCCATCGAGCTAGGCTGTAGGGCGACGGGTTGGTTGGTTGGATAGGTTGAGTTCTTCACACACGCCCCAGAGTTCGAACCTTCTTTGGGTCTGCGGAGCCCTGAATCTGACAGCGTTGCACAAAGAGCGGAGACTGTAGAGCAGCACGACAGTGATGACACAGGCAGTTTTTACCTAGGTTCAGGCCGCCGCGAGGCGTAAAACCCTACTCCTGCTTTGGTGAATTGATGAAAGGACCGTGGTGGAGACGCAGCGCTCTAGCCCGGCAAGGTTGCCTCGGGACGAGAGCAGCTACGCGCGTATGAGTGTACAAGGGTCTGAATCCTTTCTAAGGTTGCCACGACCCTCCTTTTATAGGTCAAGGGGTTATCACAATGGCAAAACAGTCATTATCCAGTGATCAGGTAGCCACAATGCTATCATACCTAACTCTGCAGACAGGACAGGGTGCATTAAATGCACCGCTTGGTGTCAAATCGTGGGGGTAGCCCGGCAAGCCTTGCCGTGCTATTCATCCACCTTCTCGCCTGCCTGCGTGACACGCCTCTGGACGGGTGTCATTTGGGGGTGATCTTCCTTAGAGATGGCTGCCACGTGCCAAATAACAGCCACTTAATCACTTGGGGGCTCGACACCGCATCGATGGGTGACTTGCGTTGCTGTGAGGTGGAGCGGTGGCGTCTTGGCGGGGTGATCCGCCCTCAGCGTCCCCGGCAAGCTTGCCGGGGGAGTCTTGAGACTTGCCTTCGGGGTGACCTCGACCTTACCAGGCTCGCCTGCCAGATAAGGGAGGTTTTTCCTTATTGATATCTTGTTCATTTGTCTCGTCTTGGTCTTCTTGATCCGCCCTTTGATTTCTCAAAGAGCTAGACCTTCTTTTTGGCCTTGTCTTAGATGTTACAACTTTGCTCTTGAGCCGGTGTACAGTCCGGGCAGCATACACCAGGGTTTGTTGCACTGACAAGGACGGTTCCATGTTCGCTATGATAGAGGCACGTGACAGATGAACGGAGAGCGTATTCGGAATCGTCGTATTTTCTAAGCAACTTTCATGTATAAAATATTTTCATCCGAGTTACGGTTTAATTTATAACAATTTTCAAAGTTTTATTGAACTTCTAGGATTAATTAATTTCAAAATAACAACAGAATACTTTTGTCCCCTAGCCCTTGCCTAGACAGGGTGTATGACAGATGGGGCCAGGGGATCCCAGTTGACCAGTCAAAGTTGACTGGTCAACAGGGGGTCGGGCCCCCTGTCATTGTCTACGTAGTTAAATAATTAAACTAGTTAGTTTAATTAACTAGTTAATTAATTAATTAATTAACTAATTTTTTTTATTCTCCCTTTTGTTTCACTTTTTTTTACACAAGGGCATGGGCCCACATGGCAGTGGCTCGAACCGGCCACAGCTCGGCTCGCACCCGCGGTCGCTCACAGAGGAGCGCCGGCAGCCAACTCGCAGCGCGCCGGGGAAGGGGCAGGGCGTGGCCCCGGCAGTGGCGGCCCTGACGTCGCAGGGCGGAGCACACACATGACGAGCAGGGGCGGTCGGGGCGTCGCGAGGCAGTGGCTGGGGGCCGTGGGCGCGCGGCCTGGCGAGCGGTGGCTCACGCGCGTGACCATAGGTGTGTGAGCGCGCGCGGGCGGGCGACAGGGGGCGGGGACTGCACGAGGGGCATGCGGGTTGATAACCCACAAGTGTAGGGGGTCGTTTGTAGCCTTTTTCGATAAATAAGAGTGTCGAACCCAACGAGGAGCTAAAGGAAGAACAAATATTCCCTCAAGTTCTGTCGACCACCGATACAACTCTACGCACACTTTATGTTTGCTTTACCTAGAACAAGTATAAAACTATTTGGTAAGTGAAAGGATAAGTTTGCAAGAATAAAACTAGAAGTACTTTGCAAGAATAAAACAACAAATAAAATGCAAGACAATAAAAGTAGATAGCTTTTGTCAACAAGAAAGTCATTTGTCCCTAGGTGATCGATAACTAAACCGGTGATCATCGTTGCAATTTTATATGAGGGAGAGGCATGAGCTAACATACTTTCTCTACTTGGATCATATGCACTTATGATTGGAACTCTAGCAAGCATCCGCAACTACTAAAGATCATTAAGGTCATAAAACCCAATCATAGCATTAAGTATCAAGTCCTCTTTATCCCATACGCAATGACCCCCAAACTCGGGTCTGTGCTTCTGTCACTCACGCCAACCACCATAAGCGAACCATGACCGTATTGCAACACCCTATAGCGGGGATCCCTCCATTTGAGCGACACGGAGGGCACCGTAGGACAGCACCAAAATAAAATATACAATTCAAACCAATCATGATCATATGTCAACCCATAGGACAAAACAGATCTACTCAAACATCATAAGATAGCAATAGATCATTGGGAAATAATATATAGCGTTGGCACCATGTTTAAGTAGAGATTACAGCAGGGATAAGAGGTGTTACACCACTGCATAGAGGGGGAGAGAGTTGGTGTTAACGGTGGCGAAGTTGTTGGTGTAGATCGCCGTCACGGTGATTGCCCCGGCGGTGCTCCGGTGCCACCGAGAGAGGGGGGGAGAGAGCCCCCCTCCTTCTTCTTCTTCCTTGGCCTCCCCCATAGATGGGAGGAGAGTCCCCCCTCTGGTCCATGGCCTCCATGGCGGTGGAGGGGCAGGAGCCCCTCCTAGATTGGATCTATCTCTCCGTTCTCTTCTGTTTCATGTTCCTGTTTTCTGGCCCTTAACCGTTTCTTAAATTCCCGAAGATCCGTAACTCCGATTGCACTCAAAATTTTACGAGATTTTTTTCCATAATTATCTTTCTTGCGCCCGAAGAAGGGCCCCAACCGACTTACTGGGAGGGCACAAGACACCTGGGCGCTCCAAGGGGTGCACGACGCGCCCTGGTGGGTTGTGGAGACCGTGGGCCTCCGTTTGCGTTGATTCCACCTCCCAAAAATCACATATATTCCAACATAATTCTCCGTAAATTTTTATCGCGTTTGGACTTCGTTTGATATGGATATTCTACGAAACAAAAAACATGCAACAAACAGGAACTGGCACTGGGCACTGGATCAATATGTTAGTCCAATAAATCATATAAAATGTTGCCAAAAATATGTGAAAGTTGTATAATATTGGCATGAAACAATCAAAATTTATAGATATGACGGAGACGTATCAGCATCCCCAAGCTTAATTCCTGCTCTTCCTCAAGTAGGTAAATGGTAAAAAAGATAATTTTTGATGTGGAATGCTACCTAGCATAATCTTGATCATATATCTATTCATGGCATGAATATTAAGACACGAGTGATTGAAAGCAATAGTCTATAATTTCACATAAAGACATTAATACTCAGGCATCCCAACAAACAATCATGTCTTTCAAAATATCAACGCTAAAGAAAGCTATCCCTACAAAATCATATAGTCTTGTCATGCTCTGTCTTCTCGACACAAAGTATTTATCATGCACAACCCCGATGACAAGTCGAGCAATTGGTTCATACTTTTTAACGCGCTTCAACTTTTTCAACCCTCACGCAATACATGAGTGCAAGCCATGGATATAGCACTATGGGTGGAATAGAGTATGATGATAGGGGTAAATATAGAGAAGACAAAAAAGAAAGAAAGTCTGACATCGACGTGGCTAACAAATGGGCTATGGAGATGCCCATCAATTGATATCAATGCGAGGAGTAGGGATTGCCATGCAACGAATGCACTAAGAGCTGTAAGTGTATGAAAGCTCAACATGAAAACTAAGTGGGTGTGCATCTAACTCTGTAATGAAAAATTCCCACTAGTATATGAAAGTGACAACATATGAGACTCTCTAAATGAAAAACATGGTGCTACTTTGAAGCACAAGTGTAGAATTAGCATGCCCCTTCTCTCTTTGTCTCTTTTTTTCTTTTCTTTTCTTCTTTTTCTTTTTTTTCTTTTTTTCTTTTTCTCTTTTTTTTTTCTCTTTGTCCGGAGTCTCATCCCAACTTGTGGGGGAATCATAGTCTCCATCATCCTTTCCTCACTGGGGCAATGCTCTAATAATGAATAATGATGATCATCACACTTCTATTTACTTACAACTCAAAAGAAATAAAAATTACAACTCGATACCTAGAACAAAGTATGACTCTATATAAATGCCTCTAACAGTGTATCAGGATATGCAATGATCTAGCGTAACATGTATAAAAAATGATGAACAGTGGCTGAGCCACAAATACTATGTCAGCTATTTGATCATGCAAAGCAATATGACAATGAATGCTCAATTCATCAAAACGGAAGCGGTGGAAGTTGCATGGCAATATATCTCGGAATGGCTATGGAAGGGACATAATAGGTAGGTATGGTAGCTATTTTGTGGAAGATATAATAAGGCTTATGTGTGATAGAGCATATCATATCACGGGGTTTGGATGCACTGGCAAAGTTTGCACCGACTCTCGAGGTGAGAAAGGACAATGCATGGTACCATAGAGGCTAGCAAATTGCGGAAAGGTAGGAGTGCGTATAATCCATGGACTCACATTAGTCATAAAGAACCAATATACTTATTGCAAAAGTTTATTAGCCCTTGAAGCAAAGTACAACTACGCATGCCCCTAGGGGATAGATTGGTAGGAAAAGACCATCGCTCGTCTCTGACCGCCACTCATAAGGTAGACAATCAATAATAAATCATGCTCCAACTTCATAGCATCATTACTAGGGAAAACCCTAGTAGTGGCGCGGGTTTTATTGCTATCAGTAGCGCGGGTAGCCGCACTACTACTACGGCGCTACAGCTAACTGGTAGTAGTAGTGCGGTCTAACCCAACGCTGCTACTAGTAACCGTATCAGTAGCGCTCTTATGTCACGCGCTACTACTATGTAGCTGTAGCGCTTTTCCTGTCCCCACGCTGCTGCTGTATCTTTCAACATTTTTTTCTGCTTTCTATAGTTGTAGAACAGTACCCGTTTCAATAAGCTGCAATTTCACAAATACTAGGTGCTCATATAACAATATCATTAACCACAATACCAGATACTCATATATAGTCATACAATATCATTAAACATTATAGGTACTCATATATAGTCAATATGCATGGATAGATCTCATATGGCGAACTAATAATAGTTGATAAGAAGTCTACTAGGTAGTCATACAGTAGCATATATATGGTTCAGCAGACACACACATATAGTTCTAGATGATATCGATGACGATCATCATCCTCAAGCCTTGGCGGTGGGTGTTCCTGATAGTAATTAGGATAGCCTGTCCAACACGAAGATTCTTGCCAATGAGGAAGCTCTTCCACTCAACCGAGCTTAAGTGTGTGCGACCGTCTGTGTCCATGCTATATGCACAGGTGGTGATGGAGCCCCTTGCGGTAAGGTGTATTCCAGCAGAGCCTTCTTCATCAGGCTCGATACCACAACTCACAGATAGGTTCTTTGGCAATTTCTGAATAAGAAAAACATATCAATTAATAAGTAGCCTCGCACATACTCTTGAAAATATATTTCTACTAAGTATAGATTTCTACACTATCAAAAGACACAGTACTACATTTCTACTAAGCATGAATTCTGCTAATAAGTATGGATTATCTACACTATTAACAGTTCCTTGGATTCTGCACTAAGCATATATATCATTGGACTCTAGCTACACTAAAGCATATCATCGATCGGATTCTACAGTAAGCATATATATCATTGGACTCTAGCTACACACTAAAGCATATCATCGATCGGACAGTAAGCATGTCATTGGAATCTACACTAATTAAGCATGTCATCGGACTCTACACTAAAGCATATCATCGGCTAGCTTCCACACAACATATCATTGGACTCTACACTAAGCATATCATCGGATAATTTGCATTTGTAAGTATAACAATAAAGCATATCATCAAATTACTACAGTAAGTATAACATACCATGACATGCCGATCAACCATGGTACTTGTCAGGCGGGTCACGAATGGCACCCCGACAAAGTCAGCACGTGGCGGAATTATGTCCCATAGGTTGCACACCTCCTCCTCGCTCAGCCTGATTCTTTGAGCATAGATGGCTTCATCAAGTGGGTCCTCATCATCTTCCTTCGTGTTGACATAAATGACGACCAGCTTGGGTCTTTCTGCTCTGAAGGAGAAGCTGATCAACTCACCACCAGTGATACCCATGTGGGCGAGGAAACAGACCCATCCATCTCCTCCCATCTGCGACATATTTCATCCTTTCTCGACCTCCATAGTGTAAGGGCCCCCAGGAGCCTCAAAGGTCACAGTGTCTTTGGTCAGCTTGTTGAATTCCAACCTCACATTGCATGGGACGATCTGTGTAAAAAAATCAAAATGATATATACACAATGCATTAATGCCAATAACACTAAAAACAAAATAGTTGTTACAAGTTTCATATAATTTGTTACCGCTGCATGAAGAAAACTCAGCTGGAAGTAGATGCCGAACAGCGTGCCAGTTGCAAGGCTGCTGACGCACCTTGACTTGCACAGTCGACATGGTGGTGGTGGTGGCGCCATTTTCCGAAAGCAATATGAGCAAGGATGAACGATCCACTTCACAGGAAAGAAAAACAGTAACATAAAGTTCTCAATTAACTTACTAACACCTTCTAGAATAGAACCAATAGCTAGCAGGCAAATGCCAAATCAGCCAACAAGACTCACCGTTACAGAAGCTAGCTAGCTAGAGAGCACCCTACTCAGAGTTGCTACACTACAATGCATTGATCTTAATCGGAAAACAGAATATTCAGGTTTAGTAACTAAAATTAACATCATGCACATGCTTCCGTCCAGCTTTTATATTTAGATAAAAACCGTCAACACTTGCAAGTTGCAACAGGTCATGTATATTTACAAGAACTGCCATGTATATCATCGACCTCTAGATGAGATTCTTCCGCGAGAAGCAATTTGATGGACAATTATAATCCTAAGATCTAGTAACATATAAGATGACAAGGTACCACCTACCAAAGCATTTCAGTGGCACCTATTGCCGAAAAAACTTTTCATAAAAAAGCAAGAAGTGACAAATTTGGGATTAATTTGGAGCTTGCAAACGAAATACTAGTATCCAAACAAATATCTACCAAATCAGGGTACCACCTACCAAAACATTTCATCTAATTTGGCACCTATTGCCTAAGATAACTGATTAAAGAAACAAGTGGCAAATTTGGGATTAACTTAGCACTTGCAAACCAAATACTTGTATCAAAACCAATATCTACCAGATCATGGTACCACCTACCAAAGCATTTCAACTAAATTGGCACCTACATTTTGCAAAAAATAACTTATTACAGAAAAACAATAGTGACAAATATGGGATTAATTTGGAGCTTGCAAACTAAATACTTGTACCCGAGCCAATATCTCCCAAATCAGGGTACATAGCTATTAATCAAAAAAATAAATCAGCTAAATTTGCTACAAGGGGGGCACAAGAGCATGTCAGAGCAAAGGAAACCCCTGACACTAACAATCCATGTACAGAAAGAATAAAAATAACAATAAAAGGGTGCGTTTCTTTCCAAGCATCTAGCTAGGTCATGCCAAATCTTCAGAGGTAACGAACTACACCTCACTACGCCGCTGCCTATCCATCTAAAATTCATAAGCCCTCGCGGATCTGCACTGAACATGCTCAATGTTCACAGAACAAAACCAAGAGAGAACCCCTCAATCACCATCATTGGCGTCTCCTCACGTGACCGGTGCCGCGCAAAGAGAACAAACGGCAGCGGCTCCATCCATCCGCCCACTAATTCACGCTGCGCGGGAAGCACCATAACTAAATGCAGCACCCGGCAGCCCTCGGGGGGTGCTGATGAGGAGGGGGGATGGCGTGGTGACCTCGGGGGTGCTGACGAGGGGGAAGGCCGGTGACTTTCCTACGAGCATCGGGGACAAAGGTGTGCACGTGAGCCATGGAAGAAGACACCGGTGAGGGGAGGGCGGTCGCCCAAAAGCGGCCGGCAAGAGCACGCGGGGGCGGTGACAGAGGGGGCGGTGAGAGGGGGGAGGAGCAGCGGAGTGGGGATGAGCATTACCTGCGGCGGCGGTGGCGGGGGGAGGAACCCTAACCGCGGTGGCAGCGGGAGGAGTGGAGGACGATCAAAAGTGAGTGGGTGCGGGGGGGGGGGGGGCCCGACCGCGGGTTTTCTTTTGCTGTAGTAGTAGCGTTGCGTATGGGCCGGCGCTACTGCTAAGCCCACTAGCTGTAGCGCCGGAGGACAGCCCACGCTACAGCTAAGTGGGCTACCGTTTTGGCCCTGCGGCCCACGTAACAGCAGCGCGGCCCGTGCTAACCAACGCTACTGCTAAGCCATACCAGTAGCGCATTTTGTACCCAGCGCTACTGGTAATTACCAGTAGCGTGGGGGCCCAAACAAACGCTACTGCTAAACTTCTATGTATAAGCATTTTCCTAGTAGTGCATAACGAGAGACTATACGTGCATGCTTCGGGAATCACAAACCTTAACACCTATATTCTTACTAACCACAACCGTTTACTAGTACCTCCCACATATTATCATCTCTATATCGCAAAACTATTGCAAGGAATCAAACATATCATATTCGGTGATCCATAAGTTTGATGTAGGATTTCATGACTAACCATGCAATTGACCAATTCCTGTTGACTCTCTAAATAGATATAAGTGAAGCACGAGAGTTTAATTCTTTCTACAAAATACCATGCTCTAATAAATATAAGTGAAGCAAAAGAGCATTCTACAAATAACAGTTTTCTATGTGAAGAGAAACAGGCAATCCAAACTTCAAATGATATAAGTGAAGCACATGAAGCATTCTATAAAGCCATACTCAAAAGATATAAGTGAAGTGCAATGGGCATTCTATAAATCAACCATGGACTATCTCATACCAGCATGGTGCATAAAAGAAAAGTGAAAACTAAACACAAAAGACGCTCCAAGATTTACACATATCACATGAATGAAACGAAACGAAAACATACTGATACTTGTTGAAGAAAGATGGGATGCCTTCCGGGGCATCCCCATGCTTAGACGCTTGAGTCTCCTTGGATATTTTCTTGGGGTGCCTTGGGCATCCCCAATCTTGAACTCTTGCCTCTCCTCCTTCTCCTCATATCGAGACCTCCTCGATGTTTGAACACTTCATCCACACAAAACTTAACAGAAAACTGGTGAGATCCGTTAGTATGATAAAGCAAATCACTACTTTAAGTATTGTTTAAAACCCATTAATATATTTTTTTGCGTTGTAGCTACTGTATTATAACTTTTCCATGGCTTATACCACTGATAAAATCGATAGTTTCATCAAAACAAGCAAAACAATGCATCAAAAACAAAATCTGTCTTAAACAGGACAGTCTGTAGCAATCTGAATATTAATCATACTTCTGTAACTCCAAAAATTCTGAAAAATTAGGAAACAATAAAAAAAAATTATAGAAAAACTGTTAAAAAGGTTTGAGAAACTTTTGATGTTCCAGTAAAAAATGTAAAATCACGCACTACAGCCAAAGTTTCTGTTTTTGCACCGCACATACCAACAAGCAATCTAATCATCCTAAAGGCAAATCTTGGCACATTATTTTTATAATACAATGGATTTGTACACGGGTATAATTATTTTTGTTGAAAATTTTCTGTAATCGAGATTCACAAAGTTTCCATGGGCATGAACAAAGTTCAAGGCATGCTCCCGTGTCCATGATGCTCGTCTTTCTCACTTTCACTTTTCTTTTTGTGAAGTTTTAGGTTTCCCTCTATATTTTTTTGTTTTTAAACTTTATAAAAGAACACAACAGAATAAAATGACTCTCTAAAACTTCCAGGTTGTCTCCCTAGCAGCGCTTTCTTTAAAGCCATTAAGCTAGGCATAAAGTGCTCAAGTAATGGATCAACCCGGATCCCAAGGTACATCAAAGCCAATTTTAATTAACAATGATTTGGCATTTAGTAGTGAGCACAAAGCAACATATATCATCCAATGACGAAGTCTAACTCTCTTCCTATGCATCGGCATGTCATAAAAGAATAATTCATGCACATCAAGTAAAGGCCAATACATAGCATAAGCAGTTTCTTGCAATTTTATCATGTTGGAAACATAGAGAGGTGGAGATGTAGTTCCTCTCTCATAATAATTGCAAGTAGGAGCAGCAAGCACATGCATATTATATTGATCAAAATCATGATGTGCCATGGTAAAATGCAACCTATCAACATAATCCTTAATAAGAGCAAACTTCTCCGATATAGTGTAGTTTGGAGAATTCAAAAAGATAATAGGACTATCATGTGTGGATGCAATAGCAACAATTTCATTCTTAGCATAAGGAACTATAGCAAGTTCATCTCCATAAGCATAATTCATATTGGCATCTTGGCCACAAGCATAGCAAGCATCAAGTTCATCAAAAAGGGATATTTCAAGTGAATCAACGGGATCATAGCAATTATCATAGAATTCATCCTTCAGTAAGCACGAAGGGACATTGAGCAATGTATGAGTTGAAGAGTTACTCTCATTAGAAGGTGAGCATGGGTAGCTAATCCATTCTTCCTCTGTTTGTTCTTCGCTCACCTCATCATCTTTTTATCCAATGAGCTCACAGTTTCATCAATTTCTTCTTCCATAGACTCTCGCAAAATATTAGTCTCTTCTTGGACACCAGTGTCGGATTCAGGGCTTCGCAGACCCAAGAAGGTTCGAACTCTGGGGCGTGTGCAAAGGTCTCAACCTCTCAAGCCTCGAGCTCGTCGACCTACAACCTAGCCTAGCCGGATTCGCGTGAGCGGGGAAGAAGATGAACATGACAGTTTACCCAGGTTCGGGCCACCTTGCGGTGTAAAACCCTACTCCTTGTTTGTGGTGGATTGACCTCACGAGGAGGTTGAGGATGAACTAGTATAGTGGATGAGCTGCCTCGCGAGGGCTCGGGGATGAGAATCAGTCGACCCCTTTTACAGTGGTGGCTAACCTATATTTATAGTGGCCTCGGTCCTCTTCCCT
The DNA here is from genome assembly GCA_011799875.1 of Thinopyrum elongatum. Taxonomy (NCBI): domain Eukaryota; kingdom Viridiplantae; phylum Streptophyta; class Magnoliopsida; order Poales; family Poaceae; genus Thinopyrum; species Thinopyrum elongatum. Next base: position 519,817,214 of record CM022298.1, read on the forward strand.
GGAAACTTAGGCGGGAAGGGATACCACAACGGCCAATTTGAAAGGGGACAAGAGGTACACCCTATCCTGACAAAAGGTGGTCTTCTCCTGCAAAGCTTTCGGTCGTGACGCAACAGTGGGCTCGGCGATGACATCCGTCCTGCCGAGCTTGTGGTCTTGGTCTTGTTGCACCGGAATGGATACCTTTGGAGGGATTCTTGGGAACCCACGTCTGTCCTTGCTCCCTTAGCACCAAAAGGGAAACTGTCTTCTCTGCGTCCGCTGGTGCCCGCCTGGCCTTGGTTGTCGTGGCTCACGTCATCGCAGCCTCGTGAGGCTGGGCACTTGAATAGGAAACTCCGCTCCTCAGGAGGCATCCAGGGGAGGCTGCTCCTCTGGAGGTCTTGGTGTCATCCGCCTCGCGAGGCCAGGGGGCCCTCGCGAGGGTCTTGTCTTGGTAGTCTTGCAGTTGGGCCGTACCAGGCCGTCGAAGGAGCCACGCCATGGGCCGCAGCCAGGCAAGTCTGGGTACCCTAGTTCCGAGAATGCCGACAGTAGCCCCCAGGCCCAAGGCGCGCTCGGGCTGGCTTCGAGGCGAAGCCAAGGGGCAAGGGTGAAGTGCCGCGGGCCCCAAACCGCCTGCAGGCCAAGCTGACGCGTGGCGCTCAACGGGACGTGGGCACCCCCACTTCCCCACGCTGCCTCGGCAACTGCCCCGACTTGACAACTGCTTGGTGCATGCAGCACGGCCATCATTGCCCGGGACGTTGAGGGGCGCCGGTTGGCCTTCGACATCCTATAATAGGGCGAGGGAGGCGGAGCCCCCAGCCCATCTTCATCTTCTTGCCGCTCGCTCCTCCTTCACCTCCGTCGTGCCGCCATCTTGCCAAAGTGACAATGGCGCCAATGAGGAGGTTCTCGGCCGAAGAGAAAGGCAAAGCCCCACGAGAGGAGCCGGATCTGCTCCCGTCGAAGAAAGACGCGGCGCCCTCGCAAGGCCACCGCAGCACCTGCAGCCATCCTACCCTGGTGCGAGCGCACCCCGCTGGGATTCCCCGCTGGCGCTGGCGTTCCCACACAGGGCCCCGCGCACGGGAGCAGCCACGAAAGCCTGAGAGGACGAAGCTGAGAAGGGGAACAAGTGGCGACCGCGCGACCACTTCGCCCGCTAGCCCATGCTGGTGGCACGACCCGCGAGTTTGTGGTGTGGGCGGCGATGCCACCGCGCACCTGGATCCAAGTCCCATGATCCCTGGCGCAGGAGCTGCCAACGAGGGGGCCCGTCGAGTTGTGGCTACAGCACGACGGCTACTGCGGCCGAGCTTCAGAGGCAGAGGTCGAGGCCCCCCCTCCGGCGATGTCTTCATGACCCGGGGATGGGGAGCGATCGCCTGGGCCTGCAACTCAGAGGGGAGGCATGCCCTCCACTTCAAGTATGACGGGGCATCGATGCTCTTCTTCAAGGTCTTCGGAGAGGATGGCGAATGCTTGGAGTGCTGCCCCAGGGGCGGCGACCGCGGCGGTGACCACCCTCCTGGCCGACAAGGCGACGAGGCCCTCGGCGGTGAACTTACCCTTGGCCTTGTCAGTGATACCTTCAGCAGCGGTGGTACCTCATCCGGGGAGAGTTCCAGCGACGACGACTACACCGAGCCGCCGCACCTGGGCCTAGGAGGAGGGTGCGACGCTAGAGCCCACACCTCCTGAGCAGCGGCCCTCGTCGATCTTTTCTTTTGCTTCAGTCCCTGTATCAGAACCATGAAGGGCCCCGAGGGGGCGTGTAAGAACTACGGCGCTTGTGCCTTTATTTTAATGTTTTCGGCTCACGCTTTCGGTTATACCCGCGTTCCTTGCTTGGGCATTGGTCCCCTTTTTTTATCTCGCGACAGCGTGTTGCTCTGTGTCGGCGGGAACCTAGTCCCCAGGTGGGCTTCAGTCGCCGCTGATATGCCAGGTCGTGATGCCGTGTGCAAGGCCAGGAGGTGAGCGACCCGAGGTCCGGTAAGAGCCCCTGAGGCATGATGCTCAGGAGGTCCCCCTTGGCACTCAAGCGACTATCGAAAGATTAAAAGGGGGGGGGTCCCTTTCCCGAGCGAGGCCATGCAAGGATGAACGTTAGCGGCAGAGCTCATGCTGGTGTGCGCAAGATAACTTAGCTTGGCAAGGTTGCGTTCCACGGTGATCTCTTCACCGTGGAGGCGAGCTTCCCTGGAGCTCCCAGCCTTGTGCATGTCCCCTGTCCTGCAATGGATTAGAATAAGCCCCCGCTAGAGGCGCGTGAGGAGACCGATGCTTATCATATTCCAGAAAGCGGCCGAACGAATGCTAGCGCCGATGGGTTATAGCCTTTTCCCTGTGTTCCCCCGCGGGGCTGGCGATTCCCCTCCCATTGCTCGTCATAATGCCCTACGTACTCAGGACCCAGCCCTGGAGAGGAACTCAGCCGCCGCTGGTATGCCAGGTCGCGATGCCATGGTCAAGGCTAGGGGGTGAGGGCTCGAGAGCCAGTAGGAGCTCCTGAGTCGCCATGCTCAGGGGCCCCCCTTTTAACGTGCAAGCGATTTGCGCAAAAGAGGAATGGTCCACCTTGCGGAGGCACTCGGTAAAGGCCATACCCGTCATCACACAGAGTTTAGGGCAACTTTTACTTAGCCTTTTGCAAAATTTCGAAGCTGGAGCATCGTAATCGTGGGGCCTTGTCTCCTGAAGCCCCTGCGGGTTAGTTAGCCACGAAACACAAGGGGCAACGCGCGCTTGCTGGTCTGCTCCTGATCGTTCCGTGAGAAGACGGAGGCACTAAGGACCTGGTGAGGTGACGTACATGGGGCAGACCCGTGAGCCAGAGGTCAGTCTCTTAGATTTATCAGTGCTACAAGGACGGACCCGAGCACAGGCGCCGTGCCGGTAGCCCCCTCGCACGGGACGTTCAAGGGGAGAGCTCCCAACGCGCGGGGCTCGCAGAGGTGACTCCGTAGGCAATGCATATCCATACGCAACATAACCGATCCAGTGTACATGAATTGAGACAATATAACTAGGGAAAGCGGTCCCTGACAGATCGAGGACAATGCGGCCCGAGGGGTGCCCTCAACTGAGCAAACCAAAAATGTCACCTGGCACCAGCGTTGTAGGAGCGTCGAGGTAGCTGAGGACGTGTGCTGCGGAAGTTGCTCCTCATGAGTGGGGCGGCTCCAGAGGCCTGCCGGGCTCGCGAGGGTCCGGAACCTCCTCTGATATGACTGCCTGGTGCCTGGCCTCATGAGCCGCCAGAGCACGCTGAGCAAAGCGCTGATACATGGCGCCCACGTTCAGTAGGCCGAACGGCATGCGGGCGTAGTTGCAGGGCTAGCCCCCACTCCGGCCAACATGGGACGGCCAGAAGAGGTCCTGTGAAGCGGCCCTGTTGAGGCCCGGGATGTTGACACAGACGCATAGCTCGCTGCCCATGTCAGGGGCCACAGTTGCACTGGAAGGCCGTGCGGGGCGGCGCTCGCCGCGCATGACCCTTGCCTCCTGAAGCTCGTGGATCACCTTGGTGATGAACTCTCGCGCGCCTGGCACCTCGCGCCTTGCTCGCAGGGGCGCACACGCCTCCAAGTGGTGCCCGAACACCTCCCTCGTTGTGCCGGTCAGGTCTGAGGCCCTCCAGACGAGAGCCCCCGAGCCCATCCTGAGGGGAGCACCGGGCGCGCCTTCCTATGCGAGAGGAAAGGGCGCCCCAACAGTTGGGGCGGTCTCCGAAGGTGGGACGGCACCCTCGTCGTCCGGGTTGTCAGCCGCTGTGGCTTGGTAGGCGCGCTCGAGGGAGCACACCGAATCCTTCTCATCGCAGGCGATCGTGATGATGCCACTGCTTCCTGGCATCTTGAGGACGTTGTAACCATGGTGAGTTGCTGCCATGAACTTGGCGAGGGCCAGATACCCGAGGATGGTGATTTACGAGAGGCCGATGTGGGCGACGTCGAAGTCAATGAGCACGGTGTGGTAGTTGTCGCACTTGCCGAAGGTGACTGGGAGGCGTATTTGCCCTGGGGGGACGGTGGAGCCATCGGTCACTCCTGAGAAGGGCTTGGTCAGCAGAAGCTGATCGTAAGGCACTTGGAGCGACTCGAATGTCTCGATAGAGAGGACATTGAGCCCCGTGCCACCATCAATGAGGGTCTTGGTGATGAGGACGTTGCTGATGGTGGGCGTGCAGAGCATGGGAAGGGTGCCAGTGGTGGCCGAGTACTTGAGCTGGTCCATGGAGTCGAAAGTGATGGCGTGCTTCGACCACCTGAGGGGACGCGTTGCCTCAAGCTTGGGGAGGGCCGCGTTCACCTCACGAGCGAACTGTTTGAAGATGCAATGTGAGGCTGGGGCCTGAGCACCGCCCAGGATGCAGGCGATAGCGCGAGGCTCCTGGAAGCCCCCAACCCCCTCATCTTGCCGGTTGGCATCGTTTCTCCTTGGCGGCGGCGGCAGCAGAGGGAGGTCGGGATTGCCCTGAGGACGGGCCTCATGAGGCAGGTCACGCCAGGGCCCGTCACGAGACTCATCACGCCAGCGGTCCTCACGAGGCTGGTCGCGCCAGTCCTGACGAGGGTCACGGTTGTCCCAGCAGCCTCCGCTGCGGCTTCCTCCACGGCCATAGCCACGGTCAGCCCGCTCGGGGCGGTGGCCAAAGCGCCCCTCGCGGAGGGCCCTGAGCTCCTAGAAGTCATTGGTGTCGTGGCTGTGGACATTGTGGAAGATGCAGAACAGGCGGTTGCCCCGGGGAGATTCGTCGTGGTCACGACCATGCTTCATCTCGGGTTCAGCGGCAAGCACGGCGGGACCCTTGCGCTTTGCCTCCTTAGCCTTGGCCTTCTTGTCTTTAGGATCGGCCTCCGAAAAATCAAGGAGGGAGAGGCGGCCCTCCTCAGCCCTTGCGCACTTGTTCGCCAGGTTAAACATCTCCAGGGCCAAGCACAGGTCCTCATTGATGGCGAGCTCCTCCTTCATCTTGACGTATAGGATGCCTTCAGAGAACGCCGAGATGATGGCCTCATCCGATGCCTTCGGGATCCTGAGGCGGACGTTCGTGAAGCGCTGTATGTACTTGTGCAAGGTTTCGCCCGGCTGCTGCTTCACACGCCGCAGGTCACCCACTGCAGGAGCGCGGTCCCGCGTGCCCTGGAAGTTGGCGATGAAGTGCTCGCGTAGCTCCTCCCAGGAGGAGATCGATCCCTCCGGGAGGTTCAAGAGCCAGGAGCGCGCGCCATCCTTGAGGGACATGGGGAACTAGTTCGCCATGACCTTGACATCTCCACTTGCCGCTTCGATGCTCAGCGCGTAGAGCTGGAGGAATTTCGCGGGGTCGGGGGTGCTGTCGTAGCGTGGAGGCAGATCCGGCTTGAACTTACCGGGCCAGACAACATGACGCAACTCCGGGGAGAAGGCACGGCAACCCGCCGCACTCACGGGCGCCACATGCGTGAGGGGAGCCCGGCCTTGGCGTCCGCGTGCCGCAGCTTCGGGCTGCGCGTGGTCTTGGTGTTGGTGTTGCGGCGCTAGGAGCACGCGCATTGGCTTGTGGCCGCTGGACTACCTGGCAGCTTGCTTCATCGCGCGTCGGCGCTCCGCGCGGCGGGTTGCGCCAGGGCGCATCGCGCCTTGTCTCGGGGTTGGCGCCGCGCAGTGGAGGAGGAGGAGGCGCGCCGTGAGCCACGTCACCCGCCTGAGATGGCGGGGAAGGGAGCGAGCGGGATGGTGCAGGGGCCTCGCCGGGGCGATGCGGCCAAGCCAGTCGTCGTAGAGGTCATTGGCGGGGCGATAAAGCAGGAACTCGCGCGCCATGAGCAGCGCAGCCTATGCGTTTGTCGGCCCGCGGCGAGCGTGGGAGGACGACACCATGGCTGGAGTAGACGACGGAGTAGCTGTACGGCTGTCATGCCAAACGGAGGGTGGCAACAACGAATCCTGCTGCTCGCGAGCAGCGGGGTCAGTAGCAGCATTAGCCACTGGGGAGGCAGAGCAGCGAGGAGTGACGTTGCCCACGGGTGCCATCTAGGCGACACGAGCGGCCCAGCGCTCGGCACGGACACGGCATGTGTCGGCCATGGGAGCGATGGAGCGGAGGCGAAGTGAAGGTGGAAGAAGGACTTCGACACGCCCCTACCTGCGTGCCAAATGTCGGATTCAGGGCTCCGCAGACCCAAGAAGGTTCGAACACTGGGGTGTGTGCGAAGATCTCAAGCTCTCAAGCCTCGAGCTCGTCGACCTACAGCCTAGCCTAGCCAGATTCGTGTGAGCGGGGAAGAAGATGAACATGGCAGTTTACCTAGGTTCGGGCCACCTTGCGGTGTAAAACTCTACTCCTGCTTTGTGGTGGATTGACCTCACGAGGAGGTTGAGGACGAACTAGTACAGAGGATGAGCTACCTCGCGAGGGCTCGGGGGTGAGAATCAGTCGAACCCTTCTACGGTGGTGGCTAACCTATATTTATAGTGGCCTCGGTCCTCTTCCCTGGAAACTTAGGCAGGAAGGGATACCACAATGGCCAATTTGAAAGGGGACAAGAGGTACACCCTATCCTGACAAAAGGTGGTCTTCTCCTGCAAAGCTTCTGGTCGTGACGCAGCATTGGGCTCGGCGATGACATCCGTCCTACTGAACTCGTGGTCTTGGTCTCGTTGCACCGGAGTGGAAACCTTTGGAGGGCTCCTTGGGAACACACATCTGTCCTTGCTCCCTTAGCACAAAAGGGAAACTGTCTTCTCTATGCCCGCTGGCGCCCGCCTGGCCTTGGTTGTTGATGTCTACTACGCAACCTTCTTGTAGACGTTGTTGGGCCTCCAAGTGCAGAGGTTTGTAGGATAGTAGCAAATTTCCCTCAAGTGGATGACCTAAGGTTTATCAATCTGTGGGAGGCGTAGGATGAAGATGGTCTCTCTCAAACAACACTGCAACCAAATAACAAAGAGTCTCTTATGTCCCCAACACACCCAATACAATGGTAAATTGTATAGGTGCACTAGTTCGGCGAAGAGATGGTGATACAAGTGTAATATGGATGGTAGATATAGGTTTTTGTAATCTGAAATTATAAAAACAGCAAGGTAGCAAGTAACAAAAGTGAGCGAAAACGGTATTGCAATGCTTGGAAACAAGGCCTAGGGTTCATACTTTCACTAGTGCAAGTTCTCTCAACAATGATAACATAATTAGATCATATAACAATCCCTCAACATGCAACAAAGAGTCACTCCAAAGTCACTAATAGCGGAGAACAAATGAAGAGATTATTGCCGGGTACGAAACCACCTCAAAGTTATTCTTTCTGATCGATCTATTGGGCTATTCCTATAAGTGTCACAAACAGCCCTAGAGTTCGTACTAAAATAACACCTTAAGACACACATCAACCAAAACCCTAATGTCACCTAGATACTCCAATGTCACCACAAGTATCCGCGGGTTTGATTATATGATATGTATCACACATTCTCAGATTCATCTATTCAAACCAACACAAAGAACTTCAAAGAGTGCCCCAAAGTTTCTACCGGAGAGTCAAGACAAAAACGTGTGCCAACCCCTATGCATAAGTTCACAAGGTCACAGAACCCGCAAGTTGATCACCAAAACATACATCAAGTGGATCACGTGAATGTCCCATTGTCACCACAGATAAGCACATGCAAGACATACATCAAGTGTTCTCAAATCCTTAAAGACTCAATCCGATAAGATAACTTCAAAGGGAAAACTCAATCCATTACAAGAAGGTAGAGGGGAGAAACATCATAAGATCCAACTATAATAGCAAAGCTCGCGGTACATCAAGATCGTGCCAAATCAAGAACACGAGAGAGAGAGAGAGAGATCAAACACATAGCTACTGGTACATACCCTCAGCCCCGAGGGTGAACTACTCCCTCCTCGTCATGGAGAGCGTCGGGATGATGAAGATGGCCACCGGTGATGATTTCCCCCTCCGGCAGGGTGCCGGAACAGGGTCCCGATTGATTTTTGGTGGCTACAGAGGCTTGCAGCGGTGGAACTTGCGATCTCGGTTTTGTTCTGCGGTTTTTGGGATTTATAAGAGGTGTTGGCGTTGGGGACAAGTCAAGGGGGCCCACGAGGCGACGACAAGGATGGGGGGCGCGCCCTCCACCCTTGTGGTGGCCTCGGGACTCCTCTCCGATATCTTTTCGTTCCAGTATTTTTCATATTTTCCAAAAATATTCTCCGTAAATTTTCAGGCCAATTGGACTCCGTTTGATATTCCTTTTCTACGAAGCTCAAAAACAAGGAAAAACAGAAACTGGCACTGGGCTCTAGGTTAATAGGTTAGTCCCAAAAATAATATAAAATAGCATATAAATGCATATAAAACATCCAAGATGGATAATATAATAGCATGGAACAATAAAAAATTATAGATACGTTGGAGACGTATCAAGCATCCCCAAGCTTAATTCCTGCTCGTCCTCGAGTAGGTAAATGATAAAAACAGAATTTTTGATGTGGAATGCTAGCAAGTGCATAAGTTTGATCAATGATAATTTCAATCACTTTTTCTAGTATCATTATAAATCATAAACAGTAGCTCATCTCATAAAACTTCTCATGATCAAGTAGCAAACTATTCACGTGTTAAAGCATAGATCATAAATTTTCTTGAAAACTAACAAACTAGGTTCTCAGTCATCAAACAATTGCAATTCATCTTATTTTCAGGAAGGGTCTTTGTAATAGCTTTGATTTAGCAAATCCCACATACTCAACTATCATATAGTCTTCCATGATTGCTACCACTCAAAGCATATTTTTAGAACAAATAGCATCCATTGAACACAGAGAAAGATAGGGGCTTAATGTTTCGCCTCCCAACTTATTTATCATATAGATAATTGTCAACAATAATAATTCATGATCAAATATATTTGAATGGCCATATATGCTTAGATCTTTCCCCACCACATGATGCTTGCCAACTAAAGAATAGGTTGGAATAAGAAATTGACTCAACAAAAAAAATAAAAGTAAAAGATAGGCCCTTCGCAGAGGGAAGCAGGGATTTGCAGAGGTGCCAGAGCTCGAAGCTTTTAAAACAGAGATGAAAATAATTTTGAGAGGTATGCTTTCATTGTCAACATAACAACCAAGAGTTCCCAATATCTTCCATACTAGATACATTATAGACGGTTCCCAAACAGAAAGGTAAAAATTTTACTCCCCCTCCACCAACAATCACACTCCACGGCTGGTCCGAAACAACGGGTACCGTCCATACCAACAACAGTCCTGGGGGAGTTTTGTTTAATTATTTGCGATATTGTTTTTGATCTTTTGATCATATGACTGGGCATCCCAATTACCAGCCATTTTCTCGTGAATGATGAGCAGAGTCCACTCATCGTGAGAATAACCCACCTAGCATGGAAGATACTGATAGCCCCTAGTCGCTACATGAGCAATTCGGGCATACAAAACAGATTATTATTTGAAGGTTTAGAGTTTGGCACATGCAAATTTACTTGGAACGGCAGGTAAATACCGCATATAGGTAGATATGGTGGACACTTATGGAAGAAACTTGGTTCAAGGGTTTTGGATGCACAAGCAGTATTCCCACTTAGTATAGAAATTTTGGCTAGCAAAAGATTCTAAATAGCAAGCACCACATGTTGGAGGATCCATAACAATATAACTTCTATACAAATATACCCAAGCATAACTCATTATGTTGTCTTCCTTGTCCAGCATCAACTCATTTGATCAAGTTTGAAAATAATTAATGGGGCTCACAATCATAGAAGATGTCCAAGATAGTATATTTATATGTGAAATCTCTCTTCCTTCAATATTCTTTCATGAATTGTTCAAGTGACCAATACTATGTTTGCTAACTTTCAATAAATTTACAACCTATACTTCTTATATGTCAAGTCATTACTCCCCATGGTATAAGCATATGAAGCATATATAATTTCAGATTTATGATATTCAATTCATTCAACCATTTACTAATAGGATATAAGTGAAGCACGTGAGTAAATGACAAACTACTCCAAAAAGATATAAGTGATGATCAATGAGTAGTCAAATAATTAAGTAGCTGTGTGAAAACTCTCTCTCATAAAGAAAATTTAGATCTTAAGTACTTTATTCAAACAGAAAGTAAAATAAAATAAAATGACATTCTAAAAATAGCACACACCGTGTGAAGAAGCAAAAACTTAGGCTCAACCGATACTAACCGATAATTCTTGATGAAGAAAGGTGGGATGCCTACCGGGGCATCCCCAAGCTTAGATGCTTGAGACTTCTTGAAATATTAACTAGGGATGCTTTGGGCATCCCCAAGCTTGAGCTTTTGTGTCTCCTTAATTCCTTTTATATCATGGTTTCCCTAAATCTTAAAAACTTCATCCACACAAAACTCAACAAGAACTCATGAGAAAAGTTAGTATAAATCAAATGCAAAACCTTATCATTCTCTACTGTAGCAAATCACTAAAATTATTATTTAACATTGCATACTAAATGCCTCTGCATATTTAATACTCCTATCCTCAAAAAGAATCATTAAACAAGCAAACATATGCAAACATAACAGCAATCTGTCAAAACAGGATAGTCCGTAAAGAGTGCAATTGTACTCATACTTCCCTAACTCCAGAAATTCTTAAAAATTACCAAACTGTATAAAATTTGTTGTTACTCATTGTTTAAAAATTTCAAGGTTTTATAATGTTCTGACTATTCACAAATATTCAAAACTTAACAGAAAACTTTCTGTTTTCAAACAGCAACATATAGACTTGCAAAATAAGCATGGTAAAGGCTATACTTGACATTTTTATTGAAATAAAAGATGCAAAACATTACTCTAAATAACAGCAAGCAAATATAAACAAAAAAAATGATGCTCCAAGCAAAACTCATATCATGTGGTGAATAAAAATATAGCTCCAAGTAAGGTTACCGATGAACGAAGACGAAAGAGGGGATGCCATCCGGGGCATCCCCAAGCTTAGGCTCTTGGTTGTCCTTGAATATTACCTTGGGGTGCCTTGGGCATCCCCAATATTAGGCTCTTGCCACTCTTTATTCCGTAGTCCATCAAAACTTTACCCAAAACTTGAAAACTTCAGAACACAAAACTTCACAGAAAACTCGTAAGCTCCGTTAGTATAATAAAAAAATCATTCACTTTGGTACGGTCAAGACAAGATTCATAATTTTTCTCACATGATGCCTACTGTACCCTATCATTTCTACAATTTATATTAAGCAATATAAGCCATAGAGACTAGAAAACAAGCAAACTATGCATCGAAAACAGAGTCTGTCAAAAACAGAAGAGTCTGTAAAGATCTGAATTGAAATCATACTTCTGTAACTCCAAAAATTCTGAAAATTTTGGAAAACGTAGACAATTTGTATATAAATATTGTGTAAAAAATTCAGATCAAAATCACGTTCCAGTTAATTTTAGAAATTCCTGTACTGGGCGCAAAAGTTTCTGTTTTTGCACAGAATCAAGTCAACTATCATCCACACTATCCCAAAGGCTTTACTTGGCACTTTATTGAAACGAAAGCTATAAAACATGGTTACTACAGTATATTAATCATGTGAACACACAAAAACAGTAGGGGTAAATATTGGGTTGTCTCCCAACAAGCGCCTTTTTTTAATGCCTTTTTAGCTAGGCATGATGATGTCAATGATGCTCACATAAAAGATAAGAATTGAAACACAAAGAGAGCATCATGAAGAATATGACTAGCACATTTAAGTATAACCCACTTCCTATGCCTAGGGATTTTGTGATCAAATAACTTATGGGAATAAGAATCAACTAGCATAGGAAGGTAAAACAAGCAAAACTTCAAGATTTTAAGCACATAGAGAGGAAACTTGATATTATTGCAATTCCTACAAGCATATACTCCTCCCTCATAATAATTTTCAGTAGCATCATGAATGAATTCAAAAATATAACCATCACATAAAGCATTCTTTTCATGAGCCACAAGCATAGAAATTTTATTACTCTCCACTTAAGCAAATTTCTTCTCATGAACAGTAGTGGGAGCATCATATGAAACTTGAATACTATAAATTGTTTCCACATTAAAAGAGTAATGTTCAGTAAAAGGATATTCAAAATTATGACAATAATTATCACTACTTTTATAACATAAGTATCCTCACAATAATCATCATAAGTAGCAACTTTGTTCTCATCATAGTCAATTGATACCTCTTCCGAAATAGTGGAATCATTACTAAATAAAGTCATGCCATCTCCAAATCCACTTTTATCATTATAATAAGATTCAACACCCTCCAAAATAGTGGGATCACTACTTCCTAAAGTTGACACTCTTCCAAACCCACTTTCATCAATATAATCATCGTAAATAGGAGGCATGCTATCATCATGATAAATTTGCACATCAAAACTTGGGGGACTAAAAATATCATCTTCACTAAACATAGCATCCCCAAGCTTGGGACAAACATTAATTGCAACAAATAAATTCTGAAGCATGTCATTCTCATCAAACACAGCATCCCCAATCTTGTGCCTTTGCATATCGTAAGCATAATCACTTTCATCATTAATAGTACAAATAGCACCAATAGTATAGCAATTATTATCATCACAATGAGTAATAGGCATAACAATAATAGGAGCAACATCATTTGGGAGAGATACCTTTTTACCTTTGCTTCTCTGTCTTTTCTTTTTCTTCTTCACATCAAGTGTGGGTTTAATCACCTTTTTGGAGCTCCTTATTGGTGAGATTGGTTGAATAAAAAGCTCCTCCTCGTTACCTGATTCATCATAAGAAAAAATAGGAGGATATTGGGAAACCTCTTCCCCTTCATTAGTATTCTCTTCATCTTCTATTTGTTTTCTTGTCTTCAAGTAATTGGCAATATAAGGATTCTCAATGCAATTCACCGCACAATACATATAAATTTCATTTAGATCAAAATCAATCATTTTCATGAGAACCCAATCAGGAACATCGTTAGTTTTATGTTTCATTTCTTCATACCCCAAAAATAGACTAAGTTCATTATGATGCTCAAGGGTAATGAGGTTATCACAATTTTTGGACACAATTCGATCATGAAATAATTCACATTGGAAATTAAAATGACCAGGTTCATTGCAAAGTTCACAAGGATGGCGAGAAAAATTAAGTCTTTCAGCACAATCATCTAGCCTCTCTTGCAACCATTTAGTTTCTAAATACTTATGCCTCTTGCAAAATCTATCTTCCCTTTTTGGTGTGTATTTGCAAACTCTATGCACTCCACAAAAATTGACATGCTTATAAGAGATATTTTCATCATGACTAGTGCAATCATCATTACTACTATGGATATTCATAGAATTCATACTAACAACATTGCAATCATGCTCATCATTCAAAGATTGTATGCCAAACATGTTGTTGAATTCTTTTTCTAGCACTTGAGCACAATTTTCCTTTCCATCATTTTCACGAAAGACATTAAAAAGATGAAGCATATGAGGCAACCTCAATTCCATTTTTTTGTAGTTTTCTTTTATAGACTAAACTAGTGATAAAACAAGAAACTAAAAGATTCAATTGCAAGATCTAAAGATATACCTTCAAGCACTAACCTCCCCGGCAACGGCGCCAGAAAAGAGCTTGATATCTACTACGCAACCTTCTTCTTGTAGACGTTTTTGGGCCTCCAAGTGCAGAGGTTTGTAGGACAGTAGCAAATTTCCCTCAAGTGGATGACCTAAGGTTTATCAATCCGTGGGAGGCGTAGGATGAAGATGGTCTCTCTCAAACGACCCTGCAACCAAATAACAAAGAGTCTCTTGTGTCCCCAACACACCCAATACAATGGTAAATTGTATAGGTGCACTAGTTCGGCGAAGAGATGGTGATACAAGTGTAATATGGATGGTAGATATAGGTTTTTGTAATCTGAAATTATAAAAACAGCAAGGTAGCAAGTAACAAAAGTGAGCGAAAACGGTATTGCAATGCTTGGAAACAAGGCCTAGGGTTCATACTTTCACTAGTGCAGGTTCTCTCAACAATGATAACATAATTAGATTATATAACAATCCCTCAACGTGCAACAAAGAGTCACTCCAAAGTCACTAATAGCAGAGAACAAACGAAGAGATTATTGTCGAGTACGAAACCACCTCAAAGTTATTCTTTCTGATCGATCTATTGGGCTATTCCTATAAGTGTCACAAACAGCCCTAGAGTTCGTACTAAAATAACACCTTAAGACACACATCAACCAAAACCCTAATGTCACCTAGATACTCCAATGTCACCACAAGTATCCGCGGGTTTGATTATATGATATGCATCACACATTCTCAGATTCATCTATTCAAACCAACACAAAGAACTTCAAAGAGTGGCCCAAAGTTTCTACCGGAGAGTCAAGACGAAAACATGTGCCAACCCCTATGCATAAGTTCACAAGGTCATAGAACCCGCAAGTTGATCACCAAAACATACATCAAGTGGATCATGTGAATGTCCCATTGTCACCACAGATAAGCACATGCAAGACATACATCAAGTGTTCTCAAATCCTTAAAGACTCAATCCGATAAGATAACTTCAAAGGGAAAACTCAATCCATTACAAGAAGGTAGAGGGGAGAAACATCATAAGATCCAACTATAATAGCAAAGCTCGCGGTACATCAAGATCGTGCCAAATCAAGAACACGAGAGAGAGAGAGATCAAACACATAGCTACTGGTACATACCCTCAGCCCCGAGGGTGAACTACTCCCTCCTCGTCATGGAGAGCGTCGGGATGATGAAGATGGCCACCGGTGATGATTTCCCCCTCCGGCAGGGTGCCGGAACAGGGTCCTGATTGATTTTTGGTGGCTACAGAGGCTTGCGGTGGCGGAACTTCCGATCTCGGTTTTGTTCTGGGGTTTTTGGGATTTATCAGAGGTGTTGGCGTCGGAGACAAGTCAAGGGGGCCCACGAGGCGACGACAAGGACGGGGGGCGCGCCCTCCACCCTTGTGGTGGCCTCGGGACTCCTCTCCGATATCTTTTCGTTCCAGTATTTTTCATATTTTCCAAAAATATTCTCCGTAAATTTTCAGGCCAATTGGACTCCGTTTGATATTCCTTTTCTGCGAAGCTCAAAAACAAGGAAAAAACAGAAACTGGCACTGGGCTCTAGGTTAATAGGTTAGTCCCAAAAATAATATAAAATAGCATATAAATGCATATAAAACATCCAAGATGGATAATATAATAGCATGGAACAATAAAAAAATTATAGATACGTTGGAGACATATCAGTTGTCGTGGCTCACGTCATCGCAGCCTTGTGAGGCTGGGCACTTGCATAGGAAACTCCGCTCCTCGGGAGGCAGCCTGGGGAGGCCGCTCCTCTGAAGGTCTTGGTGTCATCCGCCTCGCGAGGCCAGGGGGCCCTTGCGAGGGTCTTATCTTGGTAGTCTTGCAGCTGGGCCGTACGAGGCCGTCGAAGGAGCCACGCCATGGGCCGCAGGCAGGCAAGTCTGGGTACCCTGGTTCCCAGAACGCCGACAAGCAGAGAAGTCCTTAATATACAATCTAATATAAGCATTAGAAGAATAATTTTCATAGCAATATTTAAGTATGGCAAAATTTTGAGATTTGGAAAGAGTAGCATCATACTTTTCAATCAAAGAAGCAATTTCATAAGCACCCTTAAAAGCAACAAATTGTTCAATTTGTTCAATATCATAATAATGATAAACACCCTTGGCATAAGAATATAAAATTCCATTATCCTTAAACTCACATTGGAAGGGAAGGTGTTTTTTAGGGTCTTCAGAACAGCAAGTAAAATCATGTATTTCGCATAAATTCAAAGCATAACAAAACAAACTATTAATATGATGCCATAAAAGTTTCCCTTTTTGAGATAAGCGGTGTTGCACAAAATAAGCATGCTCATTTAATGATTTTCCCTCAACTAAGCTAGTTGGTGTTTCAACACGAGCATATAGGAATCAAAGATGATCCAAGTAGAAAGCTTCAGTAGTATGATAGATTTTGGGTGGTTCTTCAACCATTGGTTAAGTAGGTCCAAATAATTTTTTTGGTATTTTACGTTTCCTACCCATAACTAGAGGTAGAAAACAAGAGCACAAAATAAAAACTACTTAGTGATAAAGCAAACAAGCACACACGAGAATATTCACCCCACGCTATTGCTCCCCGGCAACGGCGCCAGAAAAAGGTCTTGATAACCCACAAGTGTAGGGGATCGTTTGTAGCCTTCTTCGATAAATAAGTGTTGAACCCAACGAGGAGCTAAAGGCAGAACAAATATTCCCTCAAGTTCTGTCGACCACCAATACAACTCTATGCACACTTTATGTTTGCTTTACCTAGAACAAGTATAAAACTATTTGGTAGGTGAAAGGATAAGTTTGCAAGAATAAAACTACGAATAAAATGCAAGACAATAAAAGTAGATAGCTTTTGTTAACAAGAAAGTCATTTGTCCCTAGGTGATCGATAACTAAACCGGTGATCATTGTTGCAATTTTATATGAGGGAGAGGCATGAGCTAACATACTTTCTCTACTTGGATCATATGCACTTATGATTGGAACTCTAGCAAGCATCAACAACTACTAAAGATCATTAAGGTCGTAAAACCCAACCATAGCATTAAGTATCAAGTCCTCTTTATCCCATACGTAATGACCCCCAAACTCGGGTCAGTGCTTCTGTCACTCACGCCACCCACCATAAGCGAACCATGAACGTATTGCAACACCCTACAGCGGGGATCCCTCTGTTTGCATGATATGGTGGGCACCATAGGACAACACCAAAATAAAATATACAACTCAAACCAATCATGCTCATCTATCAACCCATAGGACAAAACAGATCTACTCAAACATCATAAGATAGCCATAGATCATTGGGAAATAATATATAACATTGAGCAACATGTTTAAGTAGAGATTACAGCAGGGAGAAGAGGTGTTACACCGCTGCATAGAGGGGGAGAGAGTTGGTGTTGACGGTGGGGAAGTTGTTGGTGTAGATCGCTATCACGGTGATTGCCCCGGCGGCGCTCCAGCACCACCGAGAGAGAGGGGGAGAGAGCCCCCTCCTTCTTCTTCTTTGTTGGCCTCCCCCATAGATGAGAGGAGAGTTCCACCTCTGGTCCATGGCCTCCATGGTGGCGGAGGGGCAGGAGCCCCTCCTAGATTGGATCTATCTCTCCGTTCTCTTCTGCTTCGTGTTCCTATTTTCTGGCCCTTCACCGTTTCTTAAATTCCCGGAGATCCGCAACTCAGATTGCGCTGAAATTTTTAGATGATTTTTTTTCCATAAATAATCTTTCTTGCGCCCGATGAAGGGCCCCAACTGACTTACTGGGAGGGCAAAAGACACCTGGGTGCGCCAGGGGGTGCCCGGCACGCCCTGGTGGGTTGTGGACGCTGTGGGCCTCCATTTGTGTTGATTCCACCTCCCAAAAATTACATATATTCCAATATAGTTCTTTGTAAATTTTTATCACGTTTGGACTTCGTTTGATATGGATATTCTACAAAACAAAAACCATGCAACAAATAGCAACTGGCACTGGGCACCGGATCAATATGTTAGTCTAATAAATCATATAAAATGTTGCCAAAAATATGTGAAAGTTGTATAATATTGGCATGAAACAATAAAACATTATAGATATGATGGAGACGTATCACGGGTTCACGCGTAGCACGCGACCACGGGCGCGGCGGACGCGGGGCGCCCGGGGGCCGGGCGCGACCACAGCGATCTCGACGGCGAGCGGAGGGGTTCGAGAGGGGGGAGCGTGGCTCACCCTCGTTGCTGAGGAGGGGGCGGCGAGGCCTGGTGTAGGCCATCGGGGAGGCAAACAGTGACGGCGAGCGACGATGACGGCGAGCGACAGGCGGCGGCCTCGGTTGCCCACGGGCATGGCAGTGGGAGAGAGGGCGCACGGGGGAAAGTAGGGGAGGGGTAGCTAGGGTTTCGGTCGTCGAGGGAGGGGCGTACTAGTAGGCGGGGGCCGCCGACCGGATGGCCGCCATGGCAATGCCCGTTGCCGTGGCGGGCATCGATAGAGGCCACGGTGCACGGGGGGGGGGGGGGGGGGGGGGGGGGGGGGGGGGGGGGGGGGGACAGGGGAAAGGGAGGGGTAGGCGGGCCGGCCTGCTCGGGCGGTCGGCTGGCCTAGGGGTTACCTGGGACAAGTGGCCCAGGGGGAAGGGGGAGGCCTTTTGTTCTCCTTTTATTTTTTTTATCTTTTTGTTTCTGTTACTTTTTTTTTCTGTTTTCTTTTTAGTATTAATAGCTTTTAGTTTTATAAAATACAAAAGTTATACCTAAAATAGTATTATTAATTATGTCACTGCCATAAATAATTTGGCACTTTTAAATAAAGTAGTTGGTATTTGTTTATTACTTAAAGAGTATTTAAATAATTGTTTTACCATTGTTTTAATTAACTTAGAGCATTTAAATGTTTTATGAAAATGTGGTTTCTCCACCAATATTTTCTATGGATTTTTTGGCACCTTTCGAACACTTTAGTTTTGACTTTCGAAAACTTTTATCGTTTGAATTTATTTTAAATTTGAATTTGAACAGAATTTTAATCAAAGTGAGATTAGCAACAGTAACAGTGGTGACATGGCATCATTAGCAGGGGATTACTGTAGCTTGATTATCCGGGCGTTACAATCCACTAGGGTTCTTGATGTTGCGGATGATAAGGATGTGGATGATGATGATGATGATGAAGATAGTGGTGATGGAGATGTTGATGATGATGTTGTTCCTCCCGTGGTGAGAGGGATCCCCTTCCTCTCCCGGTCGATCCCCCCTCCGAATAGCCTCCGGAGGCTAGGGTTCTGCCTTTTGGATTATTTTTTGGAGTCTCTGTTCATGCCCTCCATGATCCGTTTCCACGGGGTGAAAATAGCTGATCCCTTGGAGGCGGCGGCACGCCAAACGACCGCTCATGCGAGCGCGTGCGATCACATGAAACGTTGTCGTTCGCTCTGGAAGCGCAACGGTGGCTGTTTCTTTTGCCTTCCTGCTTGGTTTTTCCATGGAATGTGTTTATCACCTTTAATACATGATTCCACTGCCATATTTGGGTGGTTTCTCCATAAAATGAATATTGGTCTCAAAAGACGTCACCTGAAGGAACACATCAACAAAAAGAAGCGCGCGAGCATGGTAAAATTCCAAAAAGCCTACCTTGTAGGCACAAAGTATAAAGGAAAAACATCACGTAAATTGGACTCATCAACTCCCCCAAGCTTAAGTCTTGCTCGTCCCTGAGCAAGTACCGTGGCTTGTAAAAATGAGGTCACCCTTGTGTTTATAAGATACAGATATCAAAAGGTATGGGTCCATTACTCCCAAGAAGGACGTTTGTTGATAAACATGTATGTGCAAACAATATCCCATACTTACTCTGGTGATGATTATGTAGGTATCCACATCTTGTCATTTAATTTTACTGAGGACAAGTAACGACTTCATATCCTAGTTCATTGTTGTTTCAACTGGGCAAGCGGTTTTTCTCATCTTCCTTATTTTCTTTGTAGAAAGTTCTTATTAAAAGGGTCCAGTCTCTCCTCACTAAATCATACGAAGGCCTTAAGAAAAACTTTAAGTGCAAGCCAGTCTTATTTATCACAGAGACTTCATTTCCCAAGTTACTTTTAGCAGAGGATAAATTTATTTTCTTGCCCTTAAGTACGTTGAAACCTTTAATGAGCTAGCATATATAGTTATTTTATCTCCCTTCAAAAAAATTCATAACATGAGATGTGGGGGACTTATAATCATCAGAAAAATAAATATGCACTAATTATTTAGGTCACATCAACTATCAAGCATGCTCTTCAACAGAAAGTAATGGTCTCACACATCAAGATATCCCTAAACTCATGGGAAGGGATAATATTATTCAAGAGAAAAATGATAGTTCAACTTTATTGGAAGTGAAAAACTTTATTTTGTGAGAGGAAAATTGCATAAAGTAAAGATACAAAGTGGACATAAATCTCCCCCAAGCTTACAATGAAGTCGGGGAGATCCAGGAACTAAGCATTATATGCTCACTCCTGGGAATCTTGGAAGGCAGCGCAGATGCTCTTGAGTTTCTTCTTCATCCCCTCAATCACACATTGCTGGTCATCTACAACCTGGGTCAAAAACTCAAGACACGCTGTGTTATTGTTAAGGGCCTCAATCGTAAGACCGACCTTATGAAGAAGGCCATCAACTCGTGCCTCCAGGTTTTTACTCATCAACCAGTAAGAATCAATCCCATCTCCGATCACACTAACACAAGCCTTATAAACTTTCTCCAATTCCTGAATCTTTTCCTTCATCTTCCCTGGAGTTAGTGGCTCCTTTCCCCACTCAGAGTGAGGAGGCCCCAAAGGATATAACGGAAGAGATCCGTGGATATTGAATTGATAAGGATTAGGAGGGTACCCATGTGGAATAGTGTCATCATCTCCCTCTTTGGCTTCTTCATCCTCGATCTTCACCACCTCGACCTTCTCCTCCATCCCCTTCTTCTCCTCATGAGGCTCTTCCTTGATGCTAAGCTTCCTCAGTTCTTCCCACCCTGAGGGCACAACATCATCCAAGTTGGGGAAGGGGATGATGCAAGCGCAGGTGGACGAGGTCTTGTTCATGGTGGCGATCGTGCTTGTTTCTGCAACTAAAAAGCTTTCTGGAGGACATGGGAAGCAAAGGAAATGAGAGATTGGATGGTTTTAGGTTTATGGACATGCCTTCCTCCTTTTTATGAAGGCTAATCCTATAGGTCACTGGTACAGCGAGCTGCTATACAAACAGTTTTTAACCCCTTTCCGCGACGGCATTTTAAACCGCCGCCTAGTGAGTGTGTGCGATAGGAAGGGGGGGGGGTCCTTCCCACACGACCCAAAAACCATCGAGGATAGGAAGCCATGATGCAGAGGCCTTGCCAAATGTAATCATATGCGATGCAGCACACACTAAATTCTGTCACATGTGTGGGATCGGTGAATACAAGTTTCTAATGACGTAGTGAAACCAAACGGTGTGTCGTAATGAACTGTTTGGGAAAGAGTATGTAAGGCACACGGGCTAACATATGAACTGTGTGCGATATGTGCCCCATCACACACGAGTTTTCTGCGGAACTCGTCTGCCATGCATGACTCCATCGCACACGTTTCCGAACAATTACCGTGTGCAATAGTGTTCTATCACAAACGGCTCAAGAGCCCCTTCGCACACATACAAGTGCTGCAGACCGTTTGTGATTTGTTGTGTATCACCGACGGTTGCGGTAAGAGTGACGTGTGCTTTTCGTTTGGGATCCCACACGTTTCCTGAAAAATTTATGACTGGGATTGTATTTTACATTGGGCACGGTTTACTCTGAGCTCTTGTCTGCAATAATGTGGTATCACAAACGGTTTCGGAGCCCCTACGCATGTGTAGTAGTGCTT
Organism: Thinopyrum elongatum; assembly: GCA_011799875.1. NCBI lineage: Eukaryota > Viridiplantae > Streptophyta > Magnoliopsida > Poales > Poaceae > Thinopyrum > Thinopyrum elongatum. Next base: position 519,838,715 of record CM022298.1, read on the forward strand.
CAAATCATTTGCGATATGTTGTGTATCGCCGACGGTTCTGCTATGATTGACGTATGCTTTTTGATGTGGATCGCACACACTCGTTTAATTGAACCGTGTGCGGAGCAATTACCAGGTTAAAGCAAAAATATCCCATTTGAATCGGCATGCAAAAAGCAAATTCGCCACAATATGAAATTGAATAAATAGTGTCCACAGGACGAACATTCATCAGATTTCGTAACTATTGCAACTGAACAAATGGTAGCTAAATTCCAATGATTTGTTGACATATATATGCATTACATAATTAATCATAGTGTACGAAATACGAAGACCTCATCAGAAGGAAAACAATGGATCCATGCATATATGTTTAGCGCTAACTCTTACTCAGTGTTTTTGGAGAAGGCATGTTGAAATCTTCATTATCACCAGTGGGATTTATGTAGTGATTCAGGAAGAAGTCGCTGATAAATCTCCAAACCATCAGAAATTCACCAGCGGAGAGCGGTTCGGGGGTCCTCGGTTCTAAGATGAGCTGAAATATTTTTAAGATCAGAATGTGCCATATGAGTGGAGTAGAAGATATTAATTAAGATAGACTTACTGGTACTAATTCGCGAGCATCTTCACAACTATCAGCAGATTTGCAGATGGATATCATGTGTCTGCAAACATAGTATCCACAAAGGTTGGTCCCTGCTTGTTGCTGAGGACACTAAATTTTTTTGTACAAAATTAGTCATGTATTTGTCCTGTTATATTAGGAACAACCTAACTGGTGTTAGATGTTTTTTTTCTTTGGACAGAAATAGAAAGAGGTTTATGTAGAAGCTTGAACATTTGACTAGCGTAAGAAAAGGTATTTGCAGACTATTGGATACATTTTCCGAAAATAATGAATTTCGGTGTGTTACCAAAGAAACGATCTCGTGCTGCAGAGGTAGTTCCCTCTTGAACAGGTTCCCTGGTTTAGTTTTCCACAATGCGAACACACTGCAAATGAAGATGAATTTTCACAACATCAATTATTGAACCAGATATGAATGCAAATTAATTTTAACATCGTAGAATTCAATACCTATCCATGAATTGCTAAAGATGCGTCAAATCCTATGCATTTGTTGACTCTCTAAGAGAATCCATGTAGTAAACCATGTTCTTGTTTGGAACAATGAATACCAAGATCCAGTGATTGCTACATATTAAGAAAGCCATGAACTTATGAATTATGTCGAAATCTGAAAGACAATCAGTGTATGTGTGGTTGTTTATTTGACTTATCATTCATGATATGGCCAGAGAAATGATTCTACATGGGACGTGTTTTCGAAGATATGGGCAACCGTGTTAATGGCCCACTCCCATTCATCCTTACCATGTAATGTTGTGCCATTTGCTAATGCAAGATCTATGAAATACACACTCTCCCTTTTTCTTCTCTGCGTGTTCAATCCCCTGAGAGGAATAAAATGCAGTTAGCTTTTTATCATTTACAGCCTTGTATGGAGAAGTTGATCAGAGTTTGTTAAGTACTTACAAAATCAGGCATCTAACAAGAGTGGCATCGAGCTTGTTGAAGTTGAAGAAGAGATGTAAGTCCTCAAAATTCACACTGATGGAACCAGGATTGTGTCGAAAATGATCTCTGTTGTAGAAGACTAGCAGAACATGATGACATGCTAACATTTGATCCATGCAATATTTATGTAACTCGCGGCAACTGGAGCTGCACTCATCAAAGTATTTGACAACAATAAATGGCTGGCTATGGACGTAACTGCGTGCTTCAAGTACGTCTGCTTTATTTTTAGCAAGCACCAAATCTATTTCTGCATCATTCATGCCGTCAGAAATAATATTACTCTCCGATTCGAATAACTTGCTGTTAATTTGGTTCTAGGCGATGAGTTCTTTAAGTAAGAGGCAATCGTTCTCATTCCTCTTCGCTCTCTAGGCGTGCTTCCTCACGGGTGCAGCCTTTTTGGCCGCTTCCTTCTTGGTACTTGAAGCACTTCTGGTCCAAGGTCTGGATGGCTGAAAGGCAGACTGCGGAGTAGACGGTAAAGCTTCGACGGACTGCTTAGTAGATGATTTAGCTATGCTGGAATACTGACCTAGCGGTGCTGCTGTGACGGACTGCTGGGCTGTAGGAGCAGAGGCATCGGACTGCTGACCATGCTTTGAAGCTATGTCGGGTTTCTGCGCAGGTGGTGCCAACTTGTCGGTGTGCTGAGGAGGCCGTGCCAATGCGTTGGTTTGCTGAGCAGGCAGTGCTGACGCATTGGTATGCTGATCACGCGGCTGCGGACCGACGAATAGATGAACAATCGGTTCTGGACCTACAAACTGCTTAGCAGGCGGTTCTAAAGCATTAGACTGCTTAGCAGTTCGTTCCACCAGGTTGTTCTGCTGAGCATGTGGTGCAGCTGGGTCCCCCCGCTGCTTCAGCGGCCGGCATATGAACCGGTGGTGCGTCTTCAGCAGTTGTAGGCCTTGCCACTGGCTGCTCTGGGGCGGACGATGATGTGGCCTGTATGGCTCAAAGTCGGGTGGGCTGATCACAGTTTGATGCATCAGCCGTCGGATACGAGTATTAGGTTCCTTGGGGGAAGCACGCGAGAGCTGCTGTGGCAAGGAGAGCGTCACCGGTTGAGGGGCGACATTGTTTGCTCTTGGCAGGGCTTCAGGGATCTCATCCATTAAGTCTATTTCCTTTTGTGGCCACTGGATGTGACGTAACAGTGTTTCTCCCAAGGTCCTATGCTCATCAAAGTCCCCTAGGACATTCTTCAGGGCAAATTCATTGAATCTAGGCTTTACTTCAGTCACGTAGCACTTCACACAGCCCGGCTTCAATGGCACATTGTCCAACAAGGGGCCCTCTTCCAAGAAGGGTGGGCAAACCCAGGCTGTTGCACATTTTAATGTACCTTCATAATGTATAAGCACACCCTTCAGTCTGTCTTTCATTCCAGATAGATCAGATATAGCATCATCATGAGCAGCTGCAGTCTCAGTGTCGCTGGGGTTAGCTGATGCATAGCTACTCTTGTGTGTTGTTGTTGCGCAATAACCAGCATCCTCCATGCCCGCCTCCCCTCCCATCTGTTGGCTATCTGTCAGTGTTAGAGTCTTCTGCATCATCATTAACTCCTCAATTTCCCTTCAAATAGTCGGATACATGTCCTTCCTCAACTTTTCATACAATTCATTTTGCTTCATTTCACTCCTCACTTTTTCCATGCTGAGTGTGAAAGCCCTCTTGTGTGGGACATTAACACCTATACCCCTTGCACGGCCAGGGGGCTCTCTTGTTTCCAGAGCATCGGACAGAATGCCACATGGCCCTGAGTTCCTGTAGAACCTTCCAGGCACCTTGGAAGCCTTTAACATCATGCGATACAGTTCTTCGTCATGTGAATTTTCAAAGTAATAAGTTCTGTCATCATGCCTCCTTGCACGTGCCCACAAGTAGTCTGTAGCGCATTCGCCCCTGATTTCACTAAAGGCCAGTTTCCCACCCGCAACTACTGCTTCTTTGTCCTCCTGGTCCCATATCGGTTTCATGCCGTAGTATCCTGCCACACCCATACGGTGGGGATGTGTTATCCTCTTCTGAAGTTCTGATTGCTTGGCACTCTTCTCAGCAAACTCTGTAGTTGCCCTGACCCTTTTGAATTCTGCCCAGTCTGCCTTTGTAATTTGGGGGTATGCAGCGATTGGGGCTTGCCTTCACTCAAGTGCTTCTTGTACAACACGTGCTTCCAGTTTCTCCAAGCATCCCTAGCCTTCTTCAGTGCAGCGTGTTCCACCTGCATTCTCCACTGCTCTAGAACATTGAAGTGATCCATGATCTCCCGCACTATCCTTTGCCGTGTTTCTCTGTCAGCCTTCCGAAACCCCGGCAGATTAATGTTGAGCCTTGCCCTGCCAACAAATCCACACACACTCCTGAACCTCATGCATGCTTTATCTGGTTTAGTTAGATCCCAAGACTTTAAATCGATGTCGGTTACTTCATATACACCTTTAGGCTAGTGTGTGGGCTTCCTTGGAGCGTTCCTCTGTCCTGACCAGAAGGGTAATTGCTGCACCTCTATCCCGTTCCAGGTTACTTGATCCCTCACCATCTTCTGAAGACCTAGGGTTGTCGGAATCAGATGAAGATACATCGCCTTAAGCAAGAGTGTTGTCGCTGCTACTCGGCATCTACAGAGAACACATGCAAAACTCAGGAAAGGAGGATAAGCATAAATCTAACAACTTGGTATCAAGCTGTCTAAACATGTCATGCAATAATTTAGAAAATGTACGGCTAATTTGTTAAGTTTGTGTGACTTGGGCGCCCATGATCTGTAAATCAACAGTAACTTATTGGAACAAATACATCTTATATGTACTAGTTAGGAAGGTAGATAATGAACATATATACGCTCTCCATTATTTTATAGCCAATTTGGGAACATACAGAACAAAATAGGAAGAGGGATTGCGATGAAATATGCCTCACCGTGATGGAGAACAGTAACTAACAGGTTTCTTAATGCAAACCCGGCAGGACCACAGGAGAGGTGAGGGTTACATGATCGATATGCTCTAGGGTGGCTGGCGAGCAAACGAAGACAGTGAGGCATGGGCAGCCGTGTGTCGGGAACGGCGGTGGAGGTAGGGTTGATGCCGAAGAGCGGTCACACGGCCAGGTTGAGCACGCTGGCGCCAGAGAGGGTTCTAAAGTGGATCTGGGGGAGGGGGGAGCTGGCGATGGAGATTGGGTGGACTATTGAGTGAAACGCGAGTGGGCGGGGGGGGGGGGGGTGTTGGCGGCCTAGGTGAAAAGGGTGAAAAAATATCCCCGGTCGCTACACGGAAAGGCCTATGCAAACCGTTGCCTCTAAGCACTCGTGTGCACAAACAACATACTTTCGTTTGAAATGAAGACGTGCTAATTTTGAAATGAAGACGTGAGTTCATCATTTCGCCTCTAATTTTTTTCCACGGTAAGCAATCACCATTATACCACAGGTTTGATTTGCTGGCGCATTTCATGTTCGTGTGCTATATTTAAGCCATATTTGGCATTTACCATGCATTTTGGCATATAAAATCCTAGACGGAACTGTATGTGTTGATGAAAGGGATGAGGATTGCCGTTCGATCTGGGAGCATCCAACGGTGCAGACGTACGATCCGTGGGTTTGGGTTCTGGCCAATCAGAACGCACGACTTAGATCACGCACGTAGTAGGGGGGCATCAGCCATGGTTTGGTAGGCACACGGCTTTCGTGAGTGAACCGTGTGCTATTTGAAAAAATTTACATGAACTAACAGCGTATTTTCGTTTGAATGAAAACATGAGTTCATCGTTTCGCCTCAAATTTTTTTCCATGGTAAGAAATCACCATTGTACCCTAAGGTTCGATTTTCTGGTGCATTTGAGATCTCATTTGCTATATTTAATTACAGGAAATGCATATAGAGTCCAGAAATAATGAAAATCGATGTGTCACCGTGGCGTGCTCTCAAGATCCCATGGAAATTTTTTGGTAAAGTTTGGCACAAGTTTGATGCTTGCACCTTCCAAACTGGAGCATCTCACAAGAAGGACCATAGTTTCCAAAAGAAGACGCGGCACTTCGGACTCCAAATCGTCGATGACTACATCGTTCCGCCTTGAAAAAAAAATTCACGGTAAACAATCACGGATATACCCTTGGTTTGATTTTCTAGCCCATTTCAGGTCTCGTTTGCTATATTTAAGTCATTTTTCTGCATTTAGTGCATATAAAATCAAAACCCTACTACAACTACATGTGGGTGTTAGTTAGCAAAGAAGGTGTACAAATCATTTGTGTGCCGCTTCGCGAGTTTTCATCCATTGTCCGAGAAGCGGGGAGAAGTTTCAAACATTTCGGCCGCGAGGTGCGGCCACCGGCATAGGCCTAGTTGGTATTTTAATTACAGTAAATCCATATGGAGTTCGGACATCATCAAAATCGGTGTGTGCCCGTGGCGTGCTCTCACGACCCCGTGGAAAAAAATTGGTAAATTTTGGCACAAGTTTTGATGATCGCTCCTTGGAAACCGGAGCATCTCACAAGAAGGATCATAGTTTCCAAATGGATAAGCAGCACTTCGGACTCCAAATCGTCGGTGACTACATCGTTCCGCCTCAAAAAAAAAATTCATGGTAAACAATCACGGATATACCCTAGGTTTGATTTTCTGGCCCATTTCAGGTCTCGTCTGCTATATTTAAGTCATTTTTTGCATTTAGTGCATATAAAATCAAAACCCTACTACAACTACATGTGGGTGTTAGTTAGCAAAGAAGGTGTACAAATCATTTGTGTGCCGCTTTGCGAGTTTTCATCCATTGTCCGAGAAGCGGGGAGAAGTTTCAAACATTTTGGCCGCGAGGTGCGGCCACCGGCATAGGCCTAGTTGGTATTTTAATTACATTAAATTCAGATGGAGTCCGGACATCATCAAAATCGGTGTGTGCCCGTGGCGTGCTCTCACGACCCCGTGGAAATTTTTTGGTAAAGTTTGGCACAAGTTTTGATGATCGCTCCTTGGAAACCGGAGCATCTCACAAGAAGGGGCGTGGTTTCCAAAAGGAGACATGTCAATTCAAATTCCAGTGGCCGGTGACTTCATCGTTTGTCCACATAAAAATTTCCACGGTACGCAATCACCATTATACCACGGGTTTGATTTTCTGGCGCATTTAAGGTATCGTTTGCTATATTTAAGACATTTTTTGAATTTAACGTGCATTTTGTGCATATAAATAAAATCACAACCAGAAATGCATGTGTTGTCGAAAGGGATGAGGATTACGTTTGATCTGGGAACATCCAATGGTACAGACGTACGATCCATGGGGTTTGGGTTCCGGCCAATCAGAATGCACGACTCAGATCGCGCGCGCAGCAGGGGGGATCGGCCACGGTTTGGTAGGCACACGGCTTTCGTGAGTGAACCCTGTACTATTTGAAAACATTTACATGAACTAACAGCATATTTTCGTCTGAATGAAAACATGAGTTCATCATTTCGCCTCGAAATCTTTGAAATTTGGTAAAGTTTGGTACAAGTTTTGATGATCGCTCCTTGGAAACCGGAGCATCTCACAAGAAGGATCATGGTTTCCAAAAGGAGACGTGTTAATTCAAACTCGAGTGGCCGGTGACTTCATTGTTTGGCATCATAAAAATTTCCACGCTACGCAAACACCATTATACCACGGGTTTGATTTTTTGGCGCATATCAGGTATCGTTTGCTATATTTAAGACATTTTTTGAATTTAGCATGCATTTTGTGCATATAAATAAAATCACAACCAAAACTACATGTGCTGTCGAAAGGGATGAGGATTGCCATTCGATCTGGGAGCATCCAACGGTGCGGACGTACGATCCGTGGGGTTTGGGTTCTGGCCAATCAGAATGCACAACTTAGATCGCGCGCGCGGTTCGGTCGGCACATGGCTTTCATGAATGAAACATGTGCTATTCGCAAACCAGATTGCATATCTTTTATTCATACATACTGGAGTGAGATCAATTGAGTGTGCTACCTCTATGGTATAATAAAAATAATAAACAGTTCAAATTCATTGCCTGAGCTGACAGCATATCAATGCCAACATATTAACGGTTCTTACATCAACAGAAAACCGGGCATATCTCACAAATTCAGTACACATGATAGTTATAAATTGAACGAATTAAGTTGTAGGGTAGGCATAAAAACTAGTCTTACAGCTTAATTCCCATGTACATGGGGGAACTGGGACCATTACGTTGACCCCGAATGAACTTGGGTTTTCTGATGATTTTACGCTTCTCTATTTGAGGGGTGCGTGATCCCTTGGCTGGCAACTCATCAAATTCATCGTACTCGTCCTCATCGGCAACTTCCTCGATGCCCAGTACCCTCCTCTTCCCATGCATCACTACATGGCAATTCTTATGCAAGGGGTCTTCCGCCTAGAAAATCTGGGTAGCATCACTGGCAAGAATGAACGGGTCCGCGTGATATGCCATCATTGTCCTGTTAACATAGGTCTTCCTGTAATCATCAACCTTTACCTGACTAAGAGGGATCCATGTGCACCTGAATAATGCCACCTTAAATTTCACATACTTAAGGTCCCAAATCTCTTTGATGGTTCCATAGTTTACCCTTTCACTACAAAAAAATACACTTGCGTGATGATACGTGTTTGTCACAGTAGGTCACGTTTTCTGTCATGCATGTACATCCATGATGATTTTATGACAGAAACAAGATAGTCATACCTATGCTGTCGTAGAAGTGTTCCATGACAATACCAAAATTATCATCACAGAAGTGTCCACTTCCATGACGATAAATGGCGCGTCATGGAAGTGCTTTCGTCAAGGGTAACCGACACGTGGCATCCACCGTAACGGGTCGCTGTTAAGCTATCGGGTTCCAGTTTGGATCCGATAACCCGTTAACAGCCGGGACCAATGGGGATTTTCCACGTGTAAAATTCTCAATGGCCAGAGAAACCACGTGTCGGCTCACCGTTGGGACAGATGTCATCCACTCATTAGGCAGGAGGCGCCTATGATACGTTGACACATGGCACGGCCCAACAGGGCCCATTTCGGTGAAAAGGCCGGCCCATTTGACTTGGTCAAAAGGTAGCGGGCCGGCCCACAGAAAGCCTGTTAGCGGCCTGTTCCCATATAGCCCATTTACAGCCCGCTAACTCACGGCCCATTATGGCCTATTCGAATTAGGCCCAGTAGCGTCATCTGGGCCGTCCAATATGATTCCAGCCCGTTGTAACTTCCGACCCATATATGGCCCATGATGTCTTTCGGCCCATACGAGGCCCTTTTTAACTCTGGGCCCATTAAAGGCATGAGGTGAAACTGGCCCATAATGAACAGTGTATCCATTTATACCCATTAACGGCCCATTATTCCGTTGGCCGTTTCCAGCCCGTGTTAACTTTTGGCCTTCTAAGGGCCCATTTATTCTTGGGCTCATTTCTAGAATTCGATTACTTAGGGTCCGTTACTGGCCTATTCCGCTTGTGGGCCATATTCAGCCCGTGGTTATAGTTGGCCCATTTGTGGCCCGTTAACCCGTTGGGCTGTTTTCATAGCGTCATCAAATGCGGCCTATTAACGGCTCGTTATGGTTAGGCCATAAATAGACGATTTCCACTCTAGCCTGTTTACGGCCCATTTTGCGGACCGTTATTGGTCCACTAATAGTATGGCCCATGTTTGGCCAAACGATTATACGGCCAGTACAAGGCCCATTGATTATACGGCACGTAGAAGGCCCATGGATCCTACGGCCCGTAGGAGGCCCATGGTCACTACAGCAGGTAGCAGGACCATGGTTACAACGGTTCGTATGTTGCCATGGTTATTGTGGCCTAGTTATAAAAATAGGTTATTGTGGCCACTAGAAAAACACAGAAAAAGAACTGCAGTGACTACAAGCAAACAACTAAACAAGACAATAAGGAAATAAATAAGCAAGCAACTAATGCTAGGCTATTACGGCTATTACACATATTACATCCACCGGGCATCAAAGTTCGCCACCAGTGCAAATATAGGGAACAAAGCAGCATATTACATACACTGGCCATCTAAATTGGCCACCAGTGCAAATAAACGCGGTAGCAAAACAAGTCCATAACTGAAACAACTTCAGAAGAGCTCAAGAAACGTTATCCTGGGTATCCACCATGCTGGCAATAAGCTTAGCAAGCTTATTAGCTTTCTCCTATTTGGCGCTAAAATCCTCCAACACTTGCTGTTGCACCAGAAAATATGCATCTGAATTCTCCAGGGACTTCCGCAGTCCTTCGGCTTCTTGTCACAGCACAGCTGATCGATGTCTTTTAGCTTGTAGTTGAGACTCAAGAAACCAAACTGATTCAGACAGTGAGTTCGAATAGCTTGTGCCAGTGGTAGTGGCCAGTAACTCGAACACTACACCAAGACAGGACTTTGGGGTTGTCTCACTGTCTTCAAGATAGTTTTCCTTAGCTGTTTTATCAGCTTTGTTGGAGACCAACAAGGATGTCTCACTATCCTGAACCTTATCTGCATTGCTTCCTTTACCATGGCTTAATAAGGTACTCTTCCCCAATATTCTGTCAGCATTCTAAAAGAAGAAACAAGCAGACACATAACAGGTTTAGTTCAAATCATATCAGTTCAAGACAAAGCAGCATTGAAAGAATACAAAGCGTGGGAAACTACACGGCACAACAAGATTTCAGATGGGTACCACGGGTCTACATGTACAACAACACTATTGGTTCTATTGCGATGCTAGTAATGAGCATGATATGAGAAGTCAACTGTATACATAATTGAAATTGAAATCAACAAAGCTATTTATAAGAGCAAACCTGTTAAACAAACATGCTTAAACATACCTGTTGTGCCATTGGAGTTTCGATTGGATCATTCAATTTAAAAATTAGTTTGTATGAGTAAATACAGTGATACAAGAGCAAAGCAGTATGCACGATAGCAATGGAATCTTAAATGAGAACAGTTGTTCTTCAGGTTTAAGCACTTGTTCTACACGAACAGAGTACAGTAAGATGCAGGCATATAGTACTTAAAAATAAAAAATGAGCTCATAGACCTTACCACATTCTTGGTTCAGGACCAGTACAGAACAAGGCGTTCCCAGTCATCATCCCGTAAATGTGTCTCAGGAGAACGTAAGGGAATTTGATGCGTTTCTTTGCCAGTGAAGTACGTTTTCTTCAGGTAATTCCGATACTGCCACCAAGCATTCTTGAAGATAGCAGAGGTATTAGCACATGTTACCTCACCCTGAGTTTCCAAATCGGTCCTTCTCTATAGAGAAAAATGGGAACATTTGATGTATTATAACCATCATGGAGGTAGAATGTATGGGACAAAGCAAAGTAATTGCCATGAATAACATTACTTACACATAACTCCTGGACGAACACCTATAACTGGCATTTTCCTTCATCTTCAGAATAATATTTCCATGATGGGAAGATAAGCACATAGGATTTAACAACATCAAATGCGATAGATGCTAAACTACGAATGGCTGGTTGTGCTTCCTCCACAGGAATAGGTGTACTAACTGGTGGAGTTGGGGTTCGCCGTGGTAGTACTAGCGCTTTGGGCACTGGAGCTGCCTTACTAACTGCTCTTGTTTGGGAGCTCTGTGGTGGAGATGGTGCTGTCTCAACTGGAACTGGGTTACTATCTGCTGGGGTTGGGGTTAGATTGGGTGAAGCTGGTTCTCTGTCCATCGCAGTAGGGGTACTGTAACACCCCCTGTATTAAGCTACAGAGATCACCCTTTTGATGAGGCCATGTCATCATGATTAATAGTGCATAATCATCGTTAGCATCATATTGCATTTCAACTCCTAAGTCAAATTCAAATTTAAATGAAAGTGGAATATAAAAGTTGTCCAACATAGAAACTAAAATGTCAGATAAATAACAAATATTCCAGAGGCTATTCTAAAATTGAAACCAACATCATTGGAATTGGATAAGTGACTCGAACAACCTCAAACAGTGGATGAAGATAATATTTAATAACCATTTATTAAATCTGAAATAAATATGGAATTATGTTTTGTCCAAACTAATTTTAGGTGTTAAGGAATAATGCAATGGTATTTATGAAATAGGTCACACTTTTTACAAAAACCATTTGGGGCCTAAACATTTAACAGTAGAGAAAAGAGAATAAAGAAAAGGAAAAAGAAACAGAAAAGAGAGCAACACCCCCCCCCCCCCGACTGGGCCTCGGCCCAGCAAGCCACCGGGCCGCCAGGCGGCCCAGCCGGCGCGTACTTAGCCGGCCAACCCCCCCGGCCAAACCCTACCCTACACCCCGATCCCCCCCCCTCCCCCTCGTCTCTCCTCCTCCCCCCCCCCCATCGTGGATCGGGCGCAGGCTCCCGATCCTCCGCCCTCTTCGTCGACGCCGCCGCCGCGCCGCCCCGTCGCGCCTCCCCTCGTCAGCCCACCACCTCCGATCCAGATCGGGATCGGGAGATGCGGAACGAACCGCCGTCGCGGGGGACGACCGCTCCGCTCGCCGTGCCGTTGGAACGCGCCGCCCGGATCCGCTCTCCCTCGCCGCGGCTCCCGCACGCTCGCCCCCCCGACGCGCTCCGACCGCGCTGCCTCCCTCGCCGCACGACGCCACCGGGGAGCTCTCCCTGCCGGTCTGCCTCGTCTACGTCGCCGCCTTGTCCCCCCGCCGGCCTGCCTACCCGCGCCGTCGTCCCTCGTCGACCACCCCGACCCCCGCTGCCCCGTCCCTACGGATCCGGTGAGGCCTCGGGCTCTCCCCCCCTCTCTGCTCGCGCACACGCCCCGCGCTCCCTGGCTCGCCGCGCCGCGCTCCGGCCTTGGCCTCGCCTCTGTCGCACGCGCGCGCGCGCCGCCCCATGCCTTCGCTCGCGCGCCGCGTGCTCCTCTCCGCCCAACCGCCCTCCGGCCCCCCCCCGCTTCGCCTCCGCGCACGCAGCCCGCTGCCAGCTCAGCCACCGCGCTGCGCCCGCGGCCGCTCCAGCCACCGCGCCGCCGTCCCGCCTCCGGCCCTGCCGTGGCCTCGCCGGCGCCCGAGACCGCGACAGCCAGTGCGTCCCCTTTGGGCAACCGGACATGTCGGTCCGAAAGGGGCACGCCCCGGAGTGTCCGCCCCTGGGCCACTGCCCAGTGGGGCCCGAACCCTGTGACGGACGAATGGGGCCCACGGCCCAGAAAACAGTTTTTAAGAAAATAGAAATAAAAATAAATAATTAAAATAATTAATAATTAATAATAATTAATTAATTAGTTAATAATCTGATTAGGTTAATCTAATTAACTAATTAGTGTTAATTAAACGTAATAGTAAATTAATTAATTAAACCTAATTAACCTAACGCTATGACAGGTGGGACCCACCCTGTCAGGTGACTGCTGACGTCCAATGATGTCATGCTGACGTCATCAATTACTGTTTCGGATAATGTTGAATTAAATAATAATTAAATTTCAGAAATTAATAAAAACTTAGAAAATCATATCTTTTAAACCGTAACTCCGAGAAAATTTTTATACATGAAACTTGCTCAGAACGACGATACGAACCCGGATACGCCCTCGGTATCTCAGTCAGACGCCCGCAGCTATGAGAACGTTGAACATTAGACCGATTCGATAAATGAATAGTGTCCAACTTTAATAAATAAATCCGAATAAATTCCTAAATTAACTAAATCGCTTAGTTAGGTGTATATCACCCCGGCATACATTTAGGACATGTCATGCATCCTGTTGCATTATTGCCGTGTGTTTACTGTTTTCTTCCCCCTCTCTCTTCGGTAGACTACGAGACCGACGCAGCTGCTGGTGCCCCGACCGACTACGTTTGTTGACGACCCTACTTGCCAGAGCAACCAGCAAGCCCCCCCCTTGATCACCAGATATGCGCCTATTCTCCTCTATACTGCTGCTGCATTAGAGTAGTGTAGCATGATACTGCTTTCGGTAATCCTATTCTGCTGCATAGCCTCGTCACTGTTGCTACCTTGTTGATACCTTACCTGCAATCCTAAATGCCTAGTGTAGGATGCTAGTTTATCATCATTGGCCCTGCATCTTGTCAGTTTGCCTTGCTATACTATCGGGTCGTGATCACTCGGGAGGTGATCACGGGTGTATACTATACATATATGCATACTATACAGATGGTGACTAAAGTCGGGTCGGCTCGAAGAGTACCGGAGTGATTCAGGATTGGGGGCTGAAAGGACCTTTGTCCCAACGGCCCTTGAGTGGATCTTTGTGGCGGAGCGACAGGGCAGTGTTGTGACCACCTAGGAGACAGGTGGGCCAGGCCCTGTGTCGGCGTTCGCGTTTACTTCATAATACCGCTTAACGAGATTGGATATTTGCTGAGTCTGGCCACTGCCTATACGCCTAACCAACTACGGGAGTAGTTATGGGTATCCCGGCGTCGTTGGTATCAGCTGAAGCCTTCTTGACGTCAGCGACTGAGCGCGCGGCCGTGTTGGACCGCGCTAACGTAACCGCCGTGATCGTGTGTGGGTGCTAGGTCTTGCTGAGGCGCGTCGCAAGTGCAGGAGCGCAGGGGATGGGCCCAGACCCAGAGTGCCTAGGATTATCCGGCGTGCTGACCTTCTGTTGAGGCAGGGGGGCTGCGACGTGTGGATCTTCCGAGGCGCGGCATGACCCAGGAACGTGTGTCCGGCCAAGGGGATCGAGCGTTGTTGGGGAATATGTGGTGCACCCATGCAGGGAAGTTTATCTATTCGAATAGCCGTGTCCCTCGGTAAAAGGCGACCCGGAGTTGTATACCCGACCTCATGACAACTAGAAATGGATACTTAATAAAACACACCTTACAAGTGACAGATATAACCCGGTGGTTCGCTCTCTCTCGCATGGTGGCGACGAGAGGATCGACGGGTAGGATTATGCTATACGTTGTTGTTTGGTTAACTTCCAACTAATCTCTTCATTGCTTCAAGACGAAGGCTGCCAGAAGCGTAGTCTTCGACAGGACTAGCTATCCCCCTCTTATTCTGGCATTTTGCAGTTCAGTCCACCGATATTGCCTCTTTACACATATACCATGATATGTAGTATAGATCCTGCTTGCGAGTACTTTGGATGAGTACTCACGGTTGCTTTCCCCCTCCTTTCCCCCTTTTCCCTTCTGCTGGTTGTCGCACCAGTGTTGTGAGCCCAGGAGCCAGACGCCACCTTCGAGACTACTCCACCCCAGGGGCGGAGCCTACTACTACGTCCAGGACGCGACGACCAGGCAGTAGTTAGGAGGATCCCAGGCAGGAGGCCCTGCGCCTGTTCGATCTGTTGTATCCCTGTTTGTGCTAGCCATCTTATGGCACATTGTTTAACCTATGTCTGTACTCAGATATTGTTGACTTCCGCTGACTTGTTTGTAGAGCATTTGTATTCGAGCCCTCGTGGCCCTGGCTTGTATTATGATGCTTGTATGACTTATTTATGTTTTAGAGTTGTGTTGTGATATTTCCGTGAGTCCCTATCTTGATCGTACACGTTTGCGTGCATGATTAGTGTACGATCGAGCCGGGGGCGCCCACAGTTGGTATCAGAGCCGACTGCCTGTAGGAATCCCCTTTCCAGTTCTTGACCGAAGTTGAGTCTAGACAAAGAAAACCTTTTACTAACTTGGCTGTGTGGCTTAGGGCCCACATTGCCAACGGGTGGTATTAGGATCTTTTATTCCTCGTCTATACTCTGGGACTCTGATCTCTCTTCTACTTCGGGTTAAATTGAAGTTACTAATGCGACACTTAGGATCTCGTAAATTCTGTCTACCCGGAGAGCTGGATTCTGTGCGATTTTCCTGTCGATGATCGATTAGTTCTGATAATCATTTTCCTTTCCATGTTTTGTTTAACTCTTCTTCTCCGTGTGTTAAACCTGCTTTTGTCGTTTGACAACCTAATTTCCTCTGTTTCAGATGGACCGTTTGTTTCCACCGCGTCCTACGACACAGCTTGTGCTTCGCACTTGGGCTCGTATTACCCCTGGGTTTCCAGCTGTCCTGATCGCTCTCATGACCAGACTTGGCTACCGTTGGTACCCTGAGTACTTGGTTTATGAGGTTTACCGCGAGTTCAACCAGGAACAGTACTATGCTGAAGTTCGGATTTATGATCAGCAGAACAACTCAGACACCGAGCTACACCTTTTTCACGGATTAGGCGTGACGATTGAGATGGCAGTCCATGATGCCGCCTACTCCGCTGTCGTACGTCTACGAGGGGAGCACAATGCTATCTTGGATGACTCCGAGTTCCGCTACATTCCGTATGCCCCTGCTGGAGATGCTACCGGATACTACACGGCTATCTGTGCCCCGTACGAGCCTCGTCGCTACGACCCGCGCGTTCTGATTCAGTGCACTCAGGCTCTGGATCGCACTGTCCGGGCTCTTGCCGTCGAGTTGGTTGCCACTCAAGCACGTCTCTACGATGCTATGACGCAGTTGCTGCCCGCTGTTCGTGCAGGGATACATCCGGAGCACATCCTTTATCCGCGCAGGACTCAGATGTATGCTGGTATTGACTGGCCTATTGTTGGGGGTCACACACCGACACGTGGACCTCTTCTTACAGCTCGAGACCGGGTTCTGCATCAGAGTGCACATGGAGCACAGGATCTTTCCGCGACGAACATTCGTCGTCCGCACTCGCAGCTACCCCGATACAGTGGTTCTCTCCGACGTTGATGTAGCCTTTGCTATCTCTCGTTGTGTACTTCCTTACCGCGTGCCTGCGCGCCGCCTAGTATGTCTAGCTTTTGATTTGCGCCGTTATGCTGTCCGCTTGTACCCGACGTTGTGTATGGATCTGTATGTCTTAATCGACTACTGTTATGTATCTATAACACTGCTTGGAGTATTGTCGTGTTACATCATGCTTGTCACTAAGCACT